>LR738714.1:393201278-393386110 GCA_902687465.1 Secale cereale
GGGTCGGCGGCGGCGGTTGAGTAGTGGAGGGTGCGGGGGGTCGGCGGCGGCGGCCGGTGGACCGGGGGGTGCTCGGCGGCGAGGGGGGTCGAGATCGAGTGTCCATGAAATTAAAAAATATTCATGATAGTTCAAAAAGTGCCCATGAAATACAATCGAGAAATGAAGGCTACGATTTAAATACAATCGATCTTAGCTAGCTAGCTATCTGTTCACAATCTTCTTGCCCTTCTTTTTCGCAAATGGAGTTCTTCTGTGGAACTGATGTCCTTTAGGTAGGGTGGTCCTGGTTCTTCTTGTGGTGTATGCTGCTACTTCGTCATCGTCGTCATGTTCGATCCTCGGGTCGCCGTACTTGTCGAAGTCTTGCTCATTGGCTACTCCATCCATTCCAATGATCTTCCTTTTGCCTCTCCTCACGACAACACGACTGGGCTTTGACGGGTCGGTAATGAAGAAGCATTGGTCAACTTGGGAAGCCAGTACCCATGGCTCATTTTTCGCGGTGACGTTTGCGCCCGCGGTCTTGGATTTGGCTTCGGGTATAACCATGGTGGTGAAATACCGGTCTTCTTTTAGGACGCTCTTGGCCCATCTAACACGGAACATCGGGACCTTCTCTCCAGCGTAGCTCGGCTCCCAGATCTCCTCGATCCTTCCGTAGTATCTGTCCTTGTCATTACCGGTGTAGGATTCCATCGTTACCCCGGAGTTCTGATAACCATCGCTCTTCATGTCCTTGGCCTCGGTGTAGAATGTGTAGCCGTTGATATCGTATGCCTCATAGGTCATCAGGTTGTGCTCGGCGCCCTATGACAAGGCGAATATGAGTTGTTCTTCCGCGTAAGAATCCTCATGTAAAGGGTATGACAGAAGCTTCTGCTTGAACCAACACGTGAAACATGAGTTGTTCTCTTTGATTATATCTCCGTCCGTCTTCTGTTGCCCTCGGTCGTTGTACGTCTTCTCAATAAAGGTTTTGTGCTCTACCACCCAAGGATCGACCACGTCTATGTGTTGTAACGCGACTAGGTTTGCTCTTTCAAAGTCGGCGAGTCGACCCTCGAAGTCGACATGCATTTCGCGGCGACCCTCACGGTGACCCCATCCAGCGAGCCTGCCGAGGTGCCTGTTGACGGGCAGACCAACGGGGTTCTCGATGCCTAGATAATTCGTGCAGTAGGAGATGCACTCTTCGGTCAGAAAGCCCCTGGCTATGCTTCCCTCTGGATGTGACATGTTGCGAACGTATCCTTTGATGACACCATTCATCCTTTCGAACGGCATCATGCTGTGCAGGCACGTCGGCCCGAGTTGGATGATATCGTCCACGATATGGACCAGCAGATGCACCATAACGTCGAAGAATGCGGGCGGGAAGTACATCTCAAGCTCGCATAGTATCACCATGATCTCTTCCTGTAGCATTCTGAGTTGCCTCACGCCAACAGACTTCCGAGAGATGACGTCGAAAAAGTTGCATAGGCCAAATAGGTTTTCACGGACGTGCGCGTCCATGATCCCACGGATTGCAACTGGAAGTATCTGCGTCTTCAGCACGTGACAATCATGAGACTTCATCCCGCTGAACTTCAGCTTCGCTGGGTCTAGGTATCTGCTTATCTTCCCCGCGTAACCGTAAGGAAGTTTTACTCCTACAAGGCAGGTGAAAAACTGCTCGATCTCCTCCTGACTTAGAGTGAAGCACGCGGGAGGGAAGTCATTTCCGGTCTTCTTGGCCTTTTTGCCTTTGCGATGACTTTCCGTGTCCTGCCTCGCCTCATCATCATCATCATCATCATGATCATCATATATAGCGTGAAGCTCCTGCCTGATGCCCATTGATTTCAAGTCTGCCCTTGCTTTCGGCCCATCTTTGGTCCTCTCTGGCATGTGGAGCAGGGTACCAAGCAGACTCTCGCACACGTTCTTTGTGATATGCATTACATCAAGGCTGTGATGCACACGGTGGATCTTCCAGTACGGCAAGTCCTAGAAAACAGACCTCATTTTCCATACCTTCAGCAGCGGATCTGGCGCCTTTCGCTTCTTTCCCGGCTCTGGCGCCTTTTACTTCTTTCCCGGCAGTGGGCAATCTTTCCAATTTTTCAACAGCTCGTCTATTTCCTCGCCGCTCCTCGTACGCGGGCGTCCTCGGGGTTCGGTTTCACCATCGAACAGATCCTTGCGTTTTCTCCACAGGTCATCGTCGCGAAGCCAACTTTGATGTCCCATGAACACGGTTTTCGAAGACCCGGGATCTCTATCTAGCTGGCGATACGTTGTGTCATCCATGCACCTGACGCATCCAGAAAATCCGTGGACCACCTGTCCCACGACATATCCGTAACCGAGATAGTCGTGCACCGTCGTGAGCAGCGCGACTCTCATAGGGAAATATTCTTTCTCTGCGGCGTCCCACGTATTGGCTAGCGTTTTCCACAGCGTGTCAAGCTCCTCTTTCAGCAGCCCCAGATATAGATTGATGTCGTTCCCTGGTTGTTTCGGTCCTTCAATTAGCATACTCATGTGAATGTACTTCCTCTTCATGCACAACCAGGGGGGGAGGTTGTACATCCACACAAACACAGGCCAGTTGCTATGTGTGCTTCGCTGGCTGCCAAACGGATTGACTCCATCGGTGCTCGCGCCCAGCATGATGTTCCTTGGATCGTTCCCAAATTCTAGGTCTTCGAAGTTCAACGCTTGCCACTGGCTCGCATCCTTAGGGTGACTCAGCATCTTGTCTTTTTTATCTATCTCCGGATCATTTGCGTCATCTTCTCGCTTCTTCTCCTCCCAATCTGCGTGCCAACGCAGGAGCTTTTCTACCTTAGGGTCCGCAAAATACCGCTGCAGACGAGGAGTGATCGCAAAGTACCACACAACTTTTCGAGGAGCTTTCTTCCTCTTCTTGTATCGAGTGACGCTGCACACCGGACATACGGTAGACTCCGCGTGCTCGTCTCGATAAATGATGCAATTGTTCATGCACACATGGTATTTCACGTGCGGTAAATCCAGAGGACACACGATTTTCTTCGCCTCCTCCAAACTGGTCGGGCACTTGTCCCCCTTGGGAAGACGTTCGTGCTAGAATGACATGTTCTCGTCGAAGCATGCGTCGGTCATTTTGTGTTTTACCTTCATCTCCAGAGCCATGAGCGTTACTTTCAGGCGGGTATCCTCGGGCCTGCATCCTTCATACAATGGAGTAACCGCGTCTAACTCAAGTTGATCCATCTTGGCTTTCTCTCGGGCGGCAGCTCTTGTGTTATCCGTCTGCTTGAGAAGGAGCTCTTGAATATGAGGGTCCTGCACCCAGCCCATCGATGGTCCAGCGTCGTCTGCTCCGCCGGCATCATCATCTTCATGATCATGCCCGTCGTCTGCTCTGGCATCTTCCTCATCATCATGTCCTGCATCTTCTACATGATGATCGTGTACAGCATCATCGTCGTGATCATCTCCTAGGGATTCTTCGTCTGCTCGCCCGTCCGAGCCGCGGTGGTTGTCTTGCTGCCCTTCCTTATTTCTTGCCCGGCCCCCATGGACGACTTCGTAGTCATCTTCATCACCTTGCCACCGATATCCATCCATGAAACCACGCAAGAGCAGGTGGTCCCGCACCTGCCCGGAATCCGGGTCCGCAATAAGGCTCTTCAGCTTGCATCTTCGACACGGACATCTTATCACCGTCTCGTTCTTTTGAAGCATCTCGGCCTTCGCGGACATCAAAAACCTATTCACGATGCCTTCGGTCATCGTGTGCACCATGGTCGCCTGTGGGGTAGAGCAAAACGATATTTTAGAACCAAGAAAAAATTTGCCATGACTTTCCCTAAAAATAGGACCAAAAAGAATGCTTAATGCCAAAATTCTCACCGAAACGGAAATGAATCAACATTCCGGGATAATATTGGCAACTATCGCATTTCAAATACCGGTACACCTCCAAACACAAACACATATTGTCAGGACCCCCCTCCTAAGTCACACCGATCTAGCTGTAACACGTCATATCACTTTGCGGCCTCACGCACGGTAACCCCACGGGTGCCACCTTACCTGGCCCGGGACTATGCGCGTTTTGGCACACGTATATGACAGTGTCGCTAGCATCCATATGACAGAGAACCCGGGCCGACATGGCTAGTTATAAACCAAAAGTGGCACTAAATTACAGAGACAGGCATCCATGACCCAGCAACGAACGTGTCGGTCATCAACGTATGAACCCAAGTCGTAGCAAGCTACATGGACTTAAAGGAACAACGCGTGACATTTCCCCTAAGGGACAGACACAGGAACGAAGAAGGACACATGCCGGCCAGCCTACGTGTTCCGAGCAGTAGCAAGCTACCAAGGCTCATTGGAATCACTAGGAGGCATTTCCCTGTAAGGTAGGCTACCAAAGGAAAAACACTAGGTGTCGGATCCCACACATACCAAGCATTTCAACCATACACACAATATGCTCAATATGTGCAAATACAACATTGCATCACAACAGAACTCTATGACTCAAAGTACTTTATTTAAGAGGCTCCAAGAGCCATACATAACATATCCATACAGGTAGGGGTCACATGACCCAACACTCAAGTCATACAGTCATAGAAGCACAAGCGGAAGCTACATGTCTGAGTACAGACAACTTAGAAAATAAAACAGGCTTGGTGTAGCCTGACTATCTACAAGGCCCTTCACAAGGTCCAGATCTCCGTCTAGGTGTCAAGCTACTCGTCGACGTCAACGTCTATGTAGAACCCATCAGCAGGGGCGGGGTTCTCCTCTGCAACAGTTATTAAGCAAACATGAGTACAAAGGTACTCAGCAAGTCTTACCACAGAACCTATCATACATGCAACATTATCAAAGGGGGTAGTGGAGTTCATAGCAGAAAGCTAGCTTTGACTCTTGGCTAACCTATACTACAACTCTCAACGGATTGCAAGATGTTATTACGAACACGAGTCCTCTACTCACCACATCAATACACTACCGAGGATCCTCTTCCGTCATCCTACGGAAGGGCCATCCACGGTACTCACACTTATCTTGAGGCTTTTAGTAGTATCCATCAACTTGTCTATGAACTGTAAGAGAAACCAAGTAGTCCGTACCGCGAACAACGGCTATTCGAATAGATTGATAACCCTGCAGGGGTGTACTTCTTCACACATGTTTTCACCACTTAGCGTCTGCACACGACATGTGCTCGGCAGACTTCAAGCGAAAGCCGACGTGGCTGTAGACCACGACCTAACCAACCACTCAAGTCTCTTGTCCAGGTTTATCGCCTATTTGGGTTCCATCCGTGGGGAGTTCCGACCGGGGTGTCGCTCACGGCCCCAAACGATGTGTACAGGGTTCCCGAGTCACCAAACGGGCAACCGGTACACCGTGCCACGTACCTGTCGCATCACAGCCCACCCCGAGGGTCAGCGCTGTGCACGACCACCAGTAAACTACAAACACCAGAAACTAGGTGCAACTCCTGGACAGAGAACATGGCAGTCGATAAGTCGAGCGGGGTCATATTTTAGGGCCCAATGTGTGGTAGTAACTGTAACTTGAATCACACACACAGATCTCGGGTCCTATGAACGATTCCAATGAAACAACCCACCACGTACTCCTACACGGACTTTCATCGATACCTTTACCAAGCGTATTCCACACTTCCTTCTCTTTATCGGTATGATCATTTCACTCTGATCCATCACCCAGATGAACCAGACCAGACACAACTCTAAGCATAGCAGGCAACATAAGCAAATAGCATGGTGGATCACACATCACATGGCTCAATCAACTCCTACACATGCTAGTGGGTTTCAACTATTTACTGTGGCAATGACAGGTCATGCAAGGGAATAGGGTTCAACTACCGCAGCAAGTAGCAGTTCACACGCTGTTGCCTTAATGCAGTAAAAGAGAGCAGGAGCGAGAAGATGGGTTTGTATCAGAATGATCAATGATTGCTTGCCTGACAGAGTGGTTGTCGGGTTCTGCTCTTCAGTTGGATACGCAGAAGTATCATCGGGAGCAGGACCTAACACGGAGAATACCGGCGATACAATCATTAAACAAACAAATGCAACAATATGATGCATGCTAATGACATGGCAAGATGCATGTGTTTTGGGCTAATGCAACTATAACCAGAAGGGTTTGAGCCTATTTGAATCAAAGATTCAAATTGGAATTCAAACTATTATTTAATTAAGTGCAATATCATGTTTTAATGTATACAGCAAGGTTAACTTGCTCAAACATGCGTGAAACCAGTGCCATTGGAAAGATTGGATTTTTCTGATCATTTTTCATATATAAATTATTTCCATCTGAGCTACAGTTGATTTTATATTATTTTTAGAAGTTTTGGGTATTTTTCTGAAATTCATAAATCATTTAAGATTTAAATTAAATTCCAGAAACCCTTTACTACGTCATCATGACCTCATGCTGACGTCAGCAGGTCAACAGGAGCTGGTCCAAGTCAAACATGACATGTGGGCCCGGCATGTGAGTGTCATAGCTAATTAGCAAAGTTAATTAGTGTTTAACTAGAGACTAATTAGCTGTCAGTGGGGTCTCGGCCCACGGGTCAGTGACTAAACTAACTAACTAATTTAATTAACATTAACTTAATTAAACTAGCTAATTAGGGGAGGGGTGGCCCACACGTCAGTGACCCAGGGGTGGTCAACCCCCCGGTCAAACGAGTCAAACTCGCCGGCGAAGTGACGCCGGCGAGGCCAAACGCGGTGGCGAGCTTCGGAAAACGCCCATAGGGCACGGTTCGAGCCGCGGTTGGGCGCGTTGAAGAGCCCTTGCTGGCGCGCGTCGAGAGGTGGTGGCTGCCGGGCCTGTGGTGGCCGGAGACGACGGCAACGAGCTCGACAGCGGCGGCCGGCGTTCGGGCGTGTGTGGAGACGCGGCTGCGGTGGCCTAGGCAATGTGTGCGTGTCACCTGGCTCGTCTACGTGCTGCGGCGAGCGATATGGACATGTGTCCGTGACCAAATGGTCACCGGAGCATCGTCGGCGGCAAGCACGGCGGTGGTGGGTTTCGGTGATCAACGGAGCAGCAGCTACACGGCGCAAATGAAGCAGAGAAAGGAGAGATTCGGCGTAGGGGCTCACAGCGGTGCTAGCGAGCTCGATGGAGAGGTCGGGGACGCTCTGCAGCTTCTTAATCGACGGCGAGGAGCTCCGGCGATCCGAGGAGGGGAACGACGGCGTGAAGGCATTGCAGGGCTCCCGGCGATCCGTGGCTCAGCAAGGAGGAAGAGGGCGTCGCGGCGATCCTTCTGGACACTCTCACGGGACGAGGGGGAGGCTCTAGGTGCGGCGACGGCGAACGGCGGCGACGGGCGGCCTCGATGACGAGAGGAGAGAGCCAGGGGAAGGCGATGGGGATGAGGGGAAGTGAGAGAGGGGTCGGGGCAGTTGCGTGGCGATGCAAGGAGGCGTCCAGGCCGTCGGGGAGGCAGGCAAGCAGGGTGGAAGTGGCCGGGCGCGTGCCGGCGCGCGGTGGCCACGCGCGCTGCCTTCTGGCGCGAGGAGGAAGGCGACAGATGCGGCGCTGGTGGGCTGGGCTGGCCTGCAACAGTGCTGGGCCCAAGGTAAGTTCTTTATCTCTCTTTCTTTTTTCCTATTTCTTTTCTGTTTCATTTCTTTTGCAACTTCGTTTAATTAATAAAAATGCCAGAACATTTTTATAACTCATAAAACTTTTCATGCCCACTGTATATAATATGAACAGTATGGAACATTATAGTTTATGATTATTTGAGCATTTAAAATATTTTATAGCATTTAAATGCCCAAATAAAAGTACCATATGATTTAATCCAAAGACCTTAGAGGTCCTAGAAAATTGTGCACCATTTTTGGCAGAGGTTTAGGACCAAGGCAGAAATGATGAACATTTTTGAAGGGCATTTTGGGTACATTGGAAAATATTTTATCAAACCCTAGTTGTTAGGAGAGGGGGTGCTGGGGTTTCTGTCATTCCCATTTCAAGTTTCTTTGATAAGTAGACATGATGCACACTGTAGCTAGTCCTAATGCAAGTGCTAACTAGGGATGTGACAACTCACCCCCTCTTAAAAGAATCGCGTCCCGAGATTCGGGTTCCTCCGGAAAGAGGGTGGGGTACTCAAGTCGAAGACGATCCTCCCTTTCCCAAGTAGCTTCACTCTCGGAATGATGTGACCATTGAACCTTGAGAAACTTGATATTATGGCGTTGAGTGGCGCGCTCGGTTTGATTAAGAATACGAACGGGGTATTCTCGATATGTGAGATTGTCCTGGAGATCAAGCGTTTGGTGGTCCACTCCGTGGACAGGATCCGAGAAGCAACGCCTGAGTTGAGAAACGTGGAACACATCATGAACTCTGGATAGGTGCGGAGGTAGTTCCAATTGGTAGGCAACTTCTCCTCGTTTGGCAAGAATGCGAAAAGGACCGATGTAACGAGGGGCCAATTTTCCTTTGATACCGAAGCGATGGGTTCCCTTAAGAGGAGTAACCCGAAGGTAAGCCTTATC
Source organism: Secale cereale (assembly GCA_902687465.1). Lineage (NCBI taxonomy): Eukaryota > Viridiplantae > Streptophyta > Magnoliopsida > Poales > Poaceae > Secale > Secale cereale. The sequence continues at coordinate 393,209,840 of LR738714.1, forward strand.
GCCGACTTCAAAAGTCACAGCCTTATGATGACTATCATATTGGCTCTTCTGGCGAGACTGGGCTGTTTTCAATCTCTCACGAACGATGCGAACTTGCTCTTCTGCTTCCTGGAACATATCCGGGCCAAAGAATTGTCTTTCCCCGGTTTCTGACCAGTTAAGAGGCATTCGACACCTTCGTCCGTATAGAACTTCGAATGGGGCTTTACCCAGGCTGGCTTGATAACTATTGTTATAAGCGAATTCGGCAAATGGAAGACACTTCTCCCAATCCATACCGAAAGAGATGACAGAGGCTCGAAGCATGTCTTCCAGAATTTGATTGACTCGTTCCACTTGACCACTTGACTGGGATGGAAGGCAGTACTAAAAGAGAGATGAGTTCCCATAGCATTCTGGAAGCTTTCCCAAAATCGTGAAGTGAAAAGACTTCCACGGTCTGAGTTAATCTCCAACGGCACACCATGAAGTGATACTATCCGAGAGACATACAAGTCTGCTAACTGGCTAGCGGTAATACTCTCTCGAACAGGCAAGAAATGAGCTACTTTAGACAGGCGGTCGATAACGACGAAGATAGCATTATTCCCTTTCCAGGTCCTGGGAAACCCGGTGATGAAGTCCATACCGACTTTGTCCCATTTCCATTCAGGAATAGCTAAAGGTTGAAGGGTGCCAGCAGGCCGTTGATGCTCTGCTTTGACTCGACGACAAACGTCGCAGTTAGCAATGAATTGAGCGATTTCTCTCTTCATCCTAGTCCACCAGAATCTCTGACGTAGGTCCTGATACATTTTGGAACTACCGGGATGAATTGTGAGAGGAGATTCATGAGCCTCCTTAAGGATTAACTGCTGTAGATGGTGGTTCTTGGGAACCACTACACGGTTCTCAAAGAGAACAACACCTCGATCATTCATAGAGAAGCTTTTAGCGAGTCCGCTAGCAATGCTCTCTTGGAGTCGGGATATACCTTTATCACGCTTCTGGGCAGCTATAACTTGATCCATAAGGGTAGGTCTTGCCACCAAGGTGGAAAGGAATCCTCGAGGAACAATGTGAAGGTTAAGCTTACGAAAATCCTCGTGGAGAAGTGGTTGCATTTGTTGTAACATTAAGTTGTTACATTAAGACTTACGACTTAGCGCATCAGCCATGACATTGGCCTTTCCAGGGGTATAAGTGATTCCTAAATCGTAGTCTGTGAGCAATTCAACCCAACGTCTTTGCCTGAGATTTAGATCCGGTTGGGTGAAGATGTACTTCAAACTTTGATGATCAGTGAAGATTTCACAGCGATTACCAAGGAGGTAATGTCGCCATGTTTTGAGTGCATGGACTACAGCTGCAAGCTGTATATCATGCGTAGGATAGTTATCCTCATGTGGACGAAACTGTCGAGATGCGTATGCAATCACTTGACTATCTTGCATGAGTATGGAACCTAGTACTTGTCGCAAGGCGTCGCAATAGATTATAAAATCCTTGCAAAAGTATGGTGGTACCAGTACAGGTGCAGATGTCAGGCGCCTTTTCAGTTCCTGAAAACTGGACTCGCACTGTGGGGTCCACTCAAACTTTTTATCTTTCTTGAGGAGCTCAGTTAAAGGTTTAGCAACCTTGGAGAAATTCTTGACGAAGCGTCGGCAATAGCTCGCTAAGCCAAGAAAACTCCTAACTTGCTTGACCGATTCAGGGGGAGTGCAATCAAGGGCGGCTTGAACTCGCTCGGGATTGACAGCAATACCCTTGCCAGAGATCACATGACCTAGATAGGTTACTTCTGGCAACCAAAATTCACATTTGGAGAATTTGGCATAAAGGCGGTGCTCTCGAAGTTTCGTCAATACCAGCCTTAAATGCTCGGCATGATCTTCCTAGTTCTTGGAATAGATGAGTATATCATCGAGGTATACCACGACGAATTTATCCAAGTACTCCATGAATATAGAATTCATTAGCCGGGAAAAGGTGGCTGGGGCATTGGTTAACCCGAAGGACATGACGGTGTACTCATATTGACCATAACGAGTAACAAAAGCCGTTTTAGGAATGTCCCCGTTCTTGATTTTGATTTGATGGTAACCCAACCTCAAATCCATCTTAGAGAAGACTGAGGATCCAGCGAGCTGATCATACAGGTCGTTGATCCTGGGGAGCGGATACTTGTTCTTTATGGTGACCAGATTGACAGGTCGGTAATCTACAACCATCCGCTCCGTTCCATCCTTCTTCTTGACGAAGAGGACGGGACAAGCCCAAGGGGAAGAACTAGAACGGATGAAACCTTTTTGCAAGGACTCATCGAGTTGTTTCTTAAGCTCAGCTAATTCTAGTGGTGCCATCTTATAGGGTCTCCTAGAGATTGGGACAGTTCCTGGAATAAGATCTATCACGAACTCGACATCTCTGTCAGGTGGAACTCCTGGCAGTTCTTCTGGAAAAACATCCGGAAAGTCACGGACTACCGGGATATCTTCGAGTTCTGGTAGAGGGCTAGCATTAAGAGAGTAGAGCTGACGCTCAGCCATTTGGGTCAATACATGGACAATCTTGCCGGATGGGTGTGTAAGTTGAACGGTCCTAGTATAGCAATCAATCTTGGCGTAATGAGTTGTCATCCAATCCATACCCAAAATGATGTTTATGTCCGAGGACATGAGAGCGATTAGAGATGCTAGGAAAACAACTCTATCGACAAGGATTTCATTTCCATGGCTTACCCTAGAGGTTTGCCACTTTGAACCAGGAGTTTGAATAACCATGGAAGTAGGCATGTCACAAAAAGTCATGTTGTGCATTCGAGCATAGCTCTCAGATATGAACGAATGGGATGCTCCAGTATCGAAAAGAACAGATGCCGGATGGCAGTTAACGAGAAGCGTACCAAGGACGACGTTAGGATCCTCATAAGCTTCCTCAACAGAGACATAGTTGACATGACCACGTGCAGTGGGGATTGGCTTGACATAATTCACCTTGCCGGTTGGCTTACCACGGCCAACGGGTTTTCCTGGTTGGTTCTGAGGACACTCACGCATGTAGTGTCCCGGTTCTCCACACTTGAAGCAAGTCACAGTGCTAGTGCATGGAGCAAGGTGGTCCTCCATAGGTCATAGCAGGTGCATACTGTTGAGTTGGGCGAGGCGCCTCATAGGATGGCCTCGGTGTGTACTTGGGTGGCAGAGCAGTATTAGGAACCCACACACGGCGCTTGTGAGAGCTAGAGCCGGATGAGGAACCAAAGTCTCGAGTATGCTTGCGTGTGGCCTCGAAGTCGGTCTGGCCCGTTTCAGCACTGATAGCCTTGTTTACCAACTTCTAGAAGGAAGTGCACTCGTGCAGACGTAGATCTCGGCGGAGTTCAGGGCTGACTCCCTTGCGGAACCTCGCCTGCTTCTTGGCATCGGTGGATACTTCCTCGGGTGCATAGCTTGCCAAGTTGCCAAACTCGCGACTATAGCCATCCACAGTTAACCGGCCCTGGGTGAAATTGCAGAATTCCTCCCGCTTGCGATCCATGAGACCTTCCGGAATGTGATGTTCACGGAATGCCTCACTGAACTCAACCCAAGTAGTGATTTGGCCATCAGGACGCATAGCTTCAAAGTTTTCCCACCAAAGACTGGCAGGGCCCTCAAGATGGTAGGCGGCGTAGGTAACCTTGTCAGCTTCGGCCACACGGGCAGAGTGTAGCTTGTGGGTGATACTACGTAGCCAGTCATCCGCATCCAGAGGTTCGGTGGAGTGATGGAACTTCGGTGGGCACATCTTGATAAAGTCATTGATTGACACCACGTCATTCCTCTGACGGAACCCAGTGTTCTGCTCTATGCGTTCCAGCAGACGGTTGGTCTCTCTCTTGTTCCGTTCTGCCTCGAGCATAACTTCCGCCAAGGAGGGTGGCTGGGGCAGATTCCCATCTCTAGCCCCACTAGCCTCACCTTGCTCCTGAGCAGCAGGAGTGTTGCGAGTGTTGACCATCCTAAGAAAACAAAGCAACGGTTTAGACAAGGATGGCAAAAATTTGACATAGGAGTGCAGAATGTAATGGATGACACGGAATGCAGAGATGCTCATCCGTACGACATGGTAGTATAGAAACTGCTATATATACACCAACGGTCATACACACCATACATAGTTTAGTACAAGCCAAAGCTAAAGTACAACTACGGTGAAAAACGATACATCCCATCAGAGGCATTCCAAGCTCCTATACATCATTTAACTACACCTCCGGAACTCAGTACACACTAAGTTATATTCCACAAGACGCGCAGGACTGTGGGAATACAACTACTACAATACTACTACTACCACGGTCTAGTTCAGACATTTCCGTAGTAATCTTCGTAAAGATTACCACCGTAGCCTGGAAGTGGAACAGACGGATCTTGAAACTCGCGAGCGCTCGAAGGCTGTGGACCATAGGGACATGGATGTGGCCTCGGTCCCGATGCTGGGGGTAACCGACGCCCACGTGGAGGTGTAATACCCCCAACGTCACGCCAATCCATGCGATCAGGCAGACGAGTCCGCACGGGGTACAAATCCCGCATGTCCAGATATCTGGCGTGCACAGCAGGTGCAAGCCGTGTCAAAGTAGTCCAGTGGGCGGCTCGAGTGTTATACATCTCCATTCGGAAGGCACGGACCTCACGGTCCCTATCCTCCAGCATCTGAACAGTAGTCTGAAGTAGTGGCTCTTCATGAGCAGCATCAGTATACATACCAGTGTAATAGCCTTCCTCTCCGGGAAGTGAGGCTGGCATGTAACAGAACTCAGTGTTCAGCAACAGGGCATGCCTAGCCCGGAGAATGGTCATCATCGAATAAGCGGCATCCTGCACTGCCATCCCGATGGTAACCCCGAGTCCATAAGACCAATGGATGGGGTCGTTAGCTCCGGGATATGAGGGGTATATCCGTACTGTGCAGAAATACTGACTCTGATTGAAATCCCGGTACTGTTCCTCCACGGTGTACTCAGGATACCAGCGATAACCGGTCTCAGTCAGCACACGGACTAGCATGGCCGTGTGACTGGGCACATTAATGCATCGAGTCAAACGAACCACTTGGTGAGGGGTGCGGCCAGACATCTGAAACACGAGGTAATGCAAAGGAATTAGTGTTTCTGGAAGAAATCGGGCAGCATAACAACTGTAAATGCTCAAACAAAGATTTGAGACATCATACAAATGATAGCATAGCCACTCAACAATTCCATATCAAGGTTCCGGGTCCAACAATCATCATACTAAAAGGATAGAAACTGAACTGAGGCTTGAAACCAACAATCCTAAGAGTCTACGAATTAGTAACACGTGAACCTAGTAAGGATAAGAGGCCTAGTCCTAAATCCTCGTAGAAAGAATAGACTGACCCAGATCAGAAGGGCATAAGGTAAAGGAGTAAAAAGAGCCTTACGTTCCCTTCCACAATCAATTCCCCTACATATAACTAAGAATTTTTCTAGACTCAACATCGACCAGTTTGGCTTGAGAAACCTACAGGCAGTCCAGCTCTGATGCCAACGCTGTCAGGACCCCGATCCTAAGTCACACTGATCTAGCTGTAACACGTTATATCACTTTGCGACCTCACGCACGGTAACCCCACGGGTGCCACCTTACCTGGCCCGGGACCGTTTGCGCATTTTGGCACACGTATATGACAGTGTCGCTAGCATCCATATGACAGAGAACCCGGGCCGACATGGCTAGTTATAAACCAAAAGTGGCACTAAATTACAGAGACAGGCATCCATGACCCAGCAACGAACGTGTCGGTCATCAACGTATGAACCCAAGTCGTAGCAAGCTACATGGACTTAAAGGAACAACGTGCGACATTTCCCCTAAGGGACAGACACAGGAACGAAGAAGGACACATGCCGGCCAGCCTACGTGTTCCGAGCAGTAGCAAGCTACCAAGGCTCATTGGAATCAATAGGAGGCATTTCCCTGTAAGGTAGGCTACCAAAGGAAAAACACTAGGTGTCGGATCCCACACATACCAAGCATTTCAACCATACACACAATATGCTCAATATGTGCAAATACAACATTGCATCACAACAGAACTCTATGACTCAAAGTACTTTTTTTAAGAGGCTCCAAGAGCCATACATAACATATCCATACAGGTAGGGGTCACATGACCCAACACTCAAGTCATACAGTCATACAAGCACAAGCGGAAGCTACATGTCTGAGTACAGACAACTTAGAAAATAAAACAGGCTTGGGGTAGCCTGACTATCTATAAGGCCCTTCACAAGCTCCAGATCTCCGTCCGGGTGTCAAGCTACTCGTCGACGTCAACGTCTATGTAGAACCCATCAGCAAGGGCGGGGTTCTCCTCTGCAACAGTTATTAAGCAAACATGAGTACAAAGGTACTCAACAAGTCTTACCACAGAACCTATCATACATGCAACATTATCAAAGGGGGTAGTGGAGTTCATAGCAGAAAGCCAGCTTTGACTCTTGGCTAACCTATACTACAACTCTCAACGGATTGCAAGATGTTATTACGAACACGAGTCCTCTACTCACCACATCAATACACTACCGAGGATCCTCTTCCGTCATCCTACGGAAGGGCCATCCACGGTACTCACACTTATCTTCAGGCTTTTAGTAGTATCCATCAACTTGTCTATGAACTGTAAGAGTAACCAAGTAGTCCGTACCGCGAACAACGGCTATTCGAATAGATTGATAACGCTGCAGGGGTGTACTTCTTCACACATGTTTTCACCACTTAGCGTCTGCACACGACATGTGCTCGGCAGACTTCAAGCGAAAGCCGACGTGGCTGTAGACCACGACCTAACAAACCACTCAAGTCTCTTGTCCAGGTTTATCTCCTATTTGGGTTCCATCCATGGGGAGTTCCGGCCGGGGTGTCGCTCACGGCACCAAACGATGTGTACAGGGTTCCCGAGTCACCAAACGGGCAACCGGTACACCGTGCCACGTACCTGTCGCATCACAGCCCACCCCGAGGGTCAGCGCTGTGCACGACCACCAGTAAACTACAAACACCAGAAACTAGGTGCAACTCCTGGACAGTGAACATGGCAGTCGATAAGTCGAGCGGGGTCATATTTGAGGGCCCAATGTGTGGTAGTAACTGTAACTCGAATCACACACACAGATCTCGGGTCCTATGGATGATTCCAATGAAACAACCCACCACGTACTCCTACATGGCCTTTCATCGATACATTTACCAAGCGTATTCCACACTTCCTTCTCTTTATCGGTATGATCATTTCACTCTGATCCATCACCCAGATGAACCAGACCAGACACAACTCTAAGCATAGCAGGCAACATAAGCAAATAGCATGGTGGATCACACATCACATGGCTGAATCAACTCCTACACATGCTAGTGGGTTTCAACTATTTACAGTGGCAATGACAGGTCATGCAAGGGAATAGGGTTCAACTACCGCAGCAAGTAGCAGTTCACACGCTATTGCCTTAATGCAGTAAAAGAGAGCAGGAGCGAGAAGATGGGTTTGTATAGGAATGATCAATGATTGCTTGCCTGACAGAGTGGTTGTCGGGTTCTGCTCTTCAGCTGGATACGCAGAAGTATCCTCGGGAGCATGACCTAACACGGAGAATACAGACGATACAATCATTAAACAAACAAATGCAACAATATGATGCATGCTCATGACATGGCAAGATGCATGTGTTTTGGGCTAATGCAACTATAACCAGAAGGGTTTGAGCCTATTTGAATCAAAGATTCAAATTGGAATTCAAACTATTATTTAATTAAGTGCAATAGCATGTTTTAATGTATACAGCAAGGTTAACTTGCTCAAACATGCATGAAACCAGTGCCATTGGAAAGATTGGATTTTTCTGATCATTTTTCATATATAAATTATTTCCATCTGAGCTACGGTTGATTTTATATGATTTTTAGAAGTTTTGGGTATTTTTTTGAAATTCATAAATCATTTAAGATTTAAATTAAATTCCAGAAACCCTTTACTGCGTCAGCATGACCTCATGCTGACGTCAGCAGGTCAACAGGAGCTGGTCCAAGTCAAACATGACATGTGGGCCCGCCATGTCAGTGTCATAGCTAATTAGCAAAGTTAATTAGTGTTTAACTATAGACTAATTAGCTGTCAGTGGGGTCTCGGCCCACGGGTCAGTGACTAAACTAACTAACTAATTTAATTAACATTAACTTAATTAAACTAGCTAATTAGGGGAGGGGTAGCCCACACGTCAGCGACCCAGGGGTGGTCAACCCCCCGGTCAAACGAGTCAAACTCGCCGGCGAAGTGACGCCGGCGAGGCCAAACGCGGCGGCGAGCTTCGGAAAACGCCCACAGGGCACGGTTCGAGCCGCGGTTGGGCGCGTTGGAGAGCCCTTGCTGGCGCGCGTCGAGAGGTGGTGGCCGCCGGGCCTGTGGTGGCCGGAGACGATGGCAACGAGCTCGACAGCGGCGGCCGGCGTTCGGGCGTGTGTGGAGACGCGGCTGCGGTGGCCTAGGCGATGTGTGTGTGGCACCTAGCTCGTCTACGTGCTGCGGCGAGCGAGATGGACATGTGTCCGTGACCAAATGGTCACCGGAGCATCGCCGACGGCAAGCACGGCGGCGGTGGGTTTCGGTGATCAACGGAGCAGCAGCTACACGGCGCAAACGAAGCAGAGAAAGGAGGGATTCAGCGTAGGGGCTCACAGCGGTGCTAGCGAGCTCGACGGAGAGGTCGGGGACACTCTGCAGCTTCTTAATCGACGGCGAGGACCTCCGGCGATCCGAGGAGGGGAATGACGGCGTGAAGGCATTGCAGGGCTCCCGGCGATCCGTGGCTCAGCGAGGAGGAAGAGGGCGTCGCGGCGATCCTTCTGGACACTCTCACGGGACGAGGGGGAGGCTCTAGGTGCGGCGACGGCGAACGGCGGCGACGGGCGGCCTCGATGACGAGAGGGAGAGAGCCAGGGGAAGGCGATGGGGACGAGGGGAAGTGAGAGAGGGGTCGGGGCAGCTGCGTGGCGACGCAAGGAGGCGTCCAGGCCGTCGGGGAGGCAGGCAAGCAGGGTGGAGGTGGCCGGGCGCGTGCCGGCGCGCGGTGGCCATGCGCGCTGCCTTCTGGCGCGAGGAGGAAGGCGACAGAAGCGGCGCTGGTGGGCTGGGCTGGCCTGCAACAGTGCTGGGCCCAAGGTAAGTTCTTTATCTCTCTTTCTTTTTTCCTATTTCTTTTCTGTTTCACTTCTTTTGCAACTTCGTTTAATTAATAAAGATGCCAGAACATTTTAATAACTCATAAAACTTTTCATGCCCACTGTATATAATATGAATAGTATGGAACATTATAGTTTATGATTATTTGAGCATTTAAAATATTTTATAGCATTTAAATGCCCAAATACAAATACCATATGATTTAATCCAAAGACCTTAGAGGTCCTAGAAAATTGTGCACCATTTTTGGCAGAGGTTTAGGACCAAGGCAGAAATGATGAACATTTTTGAAGGGCATTTTGGGTACATTGGAAAAGATTTTATCAAACCCTAGTTGTTAGGAGAGGGGGTGCTGGGGTTTCTGTCATTCCCATTTCAAGTTTCTTTGATAAGTAGACATGATGCACACTGTAGCTAGTCCTAATGCAAGTGCTAACTAGGGATGTGACAACTCACCCCCACTTAAAAGAATCGCGTCCCAAGATTCGGGTTCCTCCGGAAAGAGGGTGGGGTACTCAAGTCGAAGACTATCCTCCCTTTCCCAAGTAGCTTCACTCTCGGAATGATGTGACCATTGAACCTTGAGAAACTTGATATTATGGCATCGAGTGGCGCGCTCGGTTTGATCAAGAATACGAACGGGGTATTCTCGATATGTGAGATTGTCCTGGAGATCAAGCGTTTCGTGGTCCACTCCGCGGACAGAATCCGAGAAGCAACGCCTGAGTTGAGAAACGTGGAACACGTCATGAACTCTGGATAGGTGCGGAGGTAGTTCCAATTGGTAGGCAACTTCTCCTCGTTTGGCAAGAATGCGAAAAGGAGCGATGTAACGAGGGGCCAATTTGCCTTTGATACCGAAGCGATGGGTTCCCTTAAGAGGAGTAACCCGAAGGTAAGCCTTATCGCCAACTTCAAAAGTCAAAGCCTTATGATGACTATCATATTGGCTCTTCTGGTGAGACTGGGCTGTTTTCAATCTCTCACGAACGATGCGAACTTGCTCTTATGCTTCCTGGACCATATCCGGGCCAAAGAATTGTCTTTCCCCGGTTTCGGACCAGTTAAGAGGCGTTCGACACCTTCGTCCATATAGAACTTCGAATGGGGCTTTACCCAGGCTGGCTTGATAACTATTGTTATAAACGAATTCGGCAAATGGAAGACACTTCTCCCAATCCATACCGAAAGAGATGACAGAGGCTCGAAGCATGTCTTCCAGAATTTGATTGACTCGTTCCACTTGACCACTTGACTGGGGATGGAAGGCAGTACTGAAAGAGAGATGAGTTCCCATAGCATTCTGGAAGCTTTCCCAAAATCGTGAAGTGAAAAGACTTCCACGGTCTGAGTTAATCTCCAACGGCACACCATGAAGTGATACTATCCGAGAGACATACAAGTCTACTAACTGGCTAGCGGTAATACTCTCTCGAACAGGCAAGAAATGAGCTACTTTAGAGAGGCGGTCGATAACGACGAAGATAGCATTATTCCCTTTCCAGGTCCTGGGAAACCCGGTGATGAAGTCCATACCGACTTTGTCCCATTTCCATTCAGGAATAGCTAAAGGTTGAAGGGTGCCAGCAGGCCGTTGATGCTCTGCTTTGACTCGACAACAAACGTCGCAGTTAGCAATGAATTGAGCGATTTCTCTCTTCATCCTAGTCCACCAGAATCTCTGACGTAGGTCCTGATACATTTTGGTACTACCGGGATGAATTGTGAGAGGAGATTCATGAGCCTCCTTAAGGATTAACTGCCCTAGATGGTGGTTCTTGGGAACCACTACACGGTTCTCAAAGAGAACAACACCTCGATCATTCATAGAGAAGCTTATAGCGAGTCCGCTAGCAATGCTCTCTTGGAGTTGGGATGTACCTTTATCACGCTTCTGGGCAGCTATAACTTGATACATAAGGGTAGGTCTCGCCACCAAGGTGGAAAGGAATCCTCGAGGAACAATGTGAAGGTTAAGCTTACGAAAATCCTCGTGGAGAAGTGGTTGCCCTTGTTGTAACATTAAGTTGTTACATTAAGACTTACGACTTAGCGCATCAGCCATGACATTGGCCTTTCCAGGGGTATAAGTGATTCCTAAATCGTAGTCTGTGAGCAATTCAACCCAACGTTTTTGCCTGAGATTTAGATCTGGTTGGGTGAAGATGTACTTCAAACTTTGATGATCAGTGAAGATTTCACAGCGATTACCAAGGAGGTAATGTCGCCATGTTTTGAGTGCATGGACTACAGCTGCAAGCTCTACATCATGTGTAGGATAGTTATCCTCATGTGGACGCAACTGTCGAGATGCGTATGCAATCACTTGACGATCTTGCATGTGTATGCAACCTAGTCCTTGTCGCGAGGCGTCGCAATAGATTATAAAATCCTTGGAAAAGTCTGGTGGTACCAGTACAGGTGCAGATGTCAGGCATCTTTTCAGTTCCTGAAAACTGGACTCGCACTGTGGGGTCCACTCAAACTTTTTATCTTTCTTGAGGAGCTCAGTTAGAGGTTTAGCAACCTTGGAGAAATTCTTGACGAAGCGTCGGCAATAGCTCGCTAAGCCAAGAAAACTCCTAACTTGCTTGACCGATTCAGGGGGAGTCCAATCAAGGACGGCTTGAACTCGCTCGGGATTGACAGCAATACCCTTGCCAGAGATCACATGACCTAGATAGGTTACTTCTGGCAACCAAAATTCACATTTGGAGAATTTGGCATAAAGGCGGTGCTCTCGAAGTTTCGTCAATACCAGCCTTAAATGCTCGGCATGATCTTCCTTGTTCTTGGAATAGATGAGTATATCATCGAGGTATACCACGACGAATTTATCCAAGTACTCCATGAATATAGAATTCATTAGCCGGGAAAAGGTGGCTGGGGCATTGGTTAACCCGAAGGACATGACGGTGTACTCATATTGACCATAACGAGTAACAAAAGCCGTTTTAGGAATGTCCCCGTTCTTGATTTTGATTTGATGGTAACCCAACCTCAAATCCATCTTAGAGAAGACTGAGGATCCAGCGAGCTGATCATACAGGTCGTTGATCCTGGGGAGCGGATACTTGTTCTTTATGGTGACCAGATTGACAGGTCGGTAATCTACAACCATCCGCTCCGTTCCATCCTTCTTCTTGACGAAGAGGACGGGGCAAGCCCAAGGGGAAGAACTAGAACGGATGAAACCTTTTTGCAAGGACTCATCGAGTTGTTTCTTAAGCTCAGCTAATTCTAGTGGTGCCATCTTATAGGGTCTCCTAGAGATTGGGACAGCTCCTGGAATAAGATCTATCACGAACTCGACATCTCTGTCAGGTGGAACTCCTGGCAGTTCTTCTGGAAAAACATCCGGAAAGTCACGGACTACCGGGATATCTTCGAGTTCTGGTAGAGGGCTAGCATTAAGAGAGTAGAGCTGACGCTCAGCCATTCGGGTCAAGACATGGACTATCTTGCCGGATGGGTGTGTAAGTTGAACGGTCCTAGTATAGCAATCAATCTTGGCGTAATGAGTTGTCATCCAATCCATACCCAAAATGATGTTTATGTCCGAGGACATGAGAGCGATTAGAGATGCTAGGAAAACAAGTCTATCGACAAGGATTTCATTTCCATGCCTTACCGTAGAGGTTTGCCACTTTGAACCAGGAGTTTGAATAACCATGGAAGTAGGCATGTCACAAAAAGTCATGTTGTGCATTCGAGCATAGCTCTCAGATATGAACGAATGGGATGCTCCAGTATCGAAAAGAACAGATGCCGGATGGTAGTTAACGAGAAGCGTACCAAGGACGACGTTAGGATCCTCATAAGCTTCCTCAGCTGAGACATAGTTGACATGACCACGTGCAGTGGGGATTGGCTTGACATAATTCACCTTGCCGGTTGGCTTACCACGGCCAACGGGTTTTCCTGGTTGGTTCTGAGGACACTCACGCATGTAGTGTCCCGGTTCTCCACACTTGAAGCAAGTCACAGTGCTAGTGCGTGGAGCAAAGTTGGAAGATGGTCCGCCATAGGTCTTAGCAGGTGCATACTGTTGAGTTGGGCGAGGCGCCTCATAGGATAGCCTCGGTGTGTACTTGGGTGGCAGAGCAGTATTAGGAACCCACACACGGCGCTTGTGAGAGCCAGAGCCGGATGAGGAACCAAAGCCTTGAGTATGCTTGCGTGTGGCCTCGAAGTCGGTCTGGCCCGTTTCAGCACTGATAGCCATGTTTACCAACTTCTGGAAGGAAGTGCACTCGTGCAGACGTAGATCTCGGCGGAGTTCAGGGCTGAGTCCCTTGCGGAACCTCGCCTGCTTCTTGGCATCGGTGGATACTTCCTCAGGTGCATAGCGTGCCAAGTTGCCAAACTCGCGACTATAGCCATCCACAGTTAACCGGCCCTGGGTGAAATTGCAGAATTCCTCCCGCTTGCGATCCATGAGACCTTCCGGAATGTGATGTTCACGGAATGCCTCACTGAACTCAACCCAAGTAGTGATTTGGCCAGCAGGACGCATAGCTTCAAAGTTTTCCCACCAAAGACTGGCAGGGCCCTCAAGATGGTAGGCGGCGTAGGTAACCTTGTCAGCTTCGGCCACACGGCCAGAGTGTAGCTTGTGGGTGATACTACGTAGCCAGTCATCCGCATCCAGAGGTTCAGTGGAGTGATGGAACTTCGGTGGGCACATCTTGATAATGTCATTGATTGACACCACGTCATTCCTCTGACGGAACCCAGTGTTCTGCTCTATGCGTTCCAGCAGACGGTTGGTCTCTCTCTTGTTCCATTCTGCCTCGAGCATAACTTCCGCCAAGGAGGGTGGCTGGGGCAGATTCCCATCTCTAGCCCCACTAGCCTCACCCTGCTCCTGAGCAGCAGGAGTGTTGCGAGTGTTGACCATCCTTAGAAAACAAAGCAACGGTTTAGAAAAGGATGGCAAAAATTTGACATAGGAGTGCAGAATGTAATGGATGACACGGAATGCAGAGATGCTCATCCGTACGACATGGTAGTATAGAAACTGCTATATATACACCAGCGGTCATACACACCATACATAGTTTAGTTCAAGCCAAGGCTAAAGTACAACTACGGTGAAAAACGATACATCCCATCAGAGGCATTCCAAGCTCCTATACATTATCTAACTACACCTCCGGAACTCAGTACACACTAAGTTATTGTCCACAAGACGCGCAGGACTGTGGGAATACAACTACTACAATACTACTACTACCACGGTCTAGCTCAGACATTTCCGTAGTAATCTTCGTAAAGATTACCACCGTAGCCTGGAAGTGGAACAGACGGATCTTGAAACTCGCGAGCGCTCGAAGGCTGTGGACCATAGGGACATGGATGTGGCCTCGGTCCAGATGCTGGTGGTAACCGACGCCCACGTGGAGGTGTAATACCCCCAACGTCACGCCAATCCATGCGATCAGGCAGACGAGTCCGCACGGGGCACAAATCCCGCATGTCCAGATATCTGGCGTGCACAGCAGGTGCAAGCCGTGTCAAAGTAGTCCAGTGGGCGGCTCGGGTGTTATACATCTCCATTCGGAGGGCACGGACCTCACGGTCCCTATCCTCCAGCATCTGAACAGTAGTCTGAAGCAGTGGCTCTTCATGAGCAGCATCCGTATACAGACCAGTGTAATAGCCTTCCTCTCCGGGAAGTGAGGCTGGCATGTAACAAAACTCAGTGTTCAGCAACAGGGCATGCCTAGCCCGGAGAATGGTCATCATCGAATAGGCGGCATCCTGCACTGCCATCTCGATGGTAACCCCGAGTCCATAAGACCAATGGATGGGGTCGTTAGCTCCGGGATATGAGGGGTATATCCGGACTGTGAAGAAATACTGACTCTGATTGAAATCCCGGTACTGTTCCTCCACGGTGTACTCAGGATACCAGCGATAACCGGTCTCAGTCAGCACACGGACTAGCATGGCCGTGTGACCGGGCACATTAATGCACCGAGTCAAAGGAACCACTTGGTGAGGGGTGCGGCCAGACATCTGAAACACGAGGTAATGCAAAGGCATTAGTGTTTCTGGAAGAAATCGGGCAGCATAACAACTGTAAATGCTCAAACTAAGATTTGAGCCATCATACAAATGATAGCATAGCCACTCAACAATTCCATATCAAGGTTCCGGGTCCAACAATCATCATACTAAAAGGATAGAAACTGAACTGAGGCTTGAAACCAACAATCCTAAGAGTCTACGAATTAGTAACACGTGAACCTAGTAAGGATAAGAGGCCTAGTCCTAAATCCTCGTAGAAAGAATAGACTGACTCAGATCAGAAGGGCATAAGGTAAAGGAGTAAAAAGAGCCTTACGTTCCCTTCCACAATCAATTCCCCTACATATAACTAAGAATTTTTCTAGACTCAACATCGACCAGTTTGGCTTGAGAAACCTACAGGCAGTCCAGCTCTGATGCCAACGCTGTCAGGACCCCGATCCTAAGTCACACTGATCTAGCTGTAACACGTTATATTACTTTGCGGCCTCACGCACGGTAACCCCACGGGTGCCACCTTACCTGGCCCGGGACCGTTTGCGCATTTTGGCACACGTATATGACAGTGTCGCTAGCATCCATATGACAGAGAACCCGGGCCGACATGGCTAGTTATAAACCAAAAGTGGCACTAAATTACAGAGACAGGCATCCATGACCCAGCAACGAACGTGTCGGTCATCAACGTATGAACCCAAGTCGTAGCAAGCTACATGGACTTAAAGGAACAACGTGTGACATTTCCCCTAAGGGACAGACACAGGAACGAAGAAGGACACATGCCGGCTAGCCTACGTGTTCCGAGCAGTAGCAAGCTACCAAGGCTCATTGGAATCACTAGGAGGCATTTCCCTGTAAGGTAGGCTACCAAAGGAAAAACACTAGGTGTCGGATCCCACACATACCAAGCATTTCAACCATACACACAATATGCTCAATATGTGCAAATACAACATTGCATCACAACAGAACTCTATGACTCAAAGTACTTTATTTAAGAGGGTCCAAGAGCCATACATAACATATCCATATAGGTAGGGGTCACATGACCCAACACTCAAGTCATACAGTCATACAAGCACAAGCGGAAGCTACATGTCTGAGTACAGACAACTTAGAAAATAAAACAGGCTTGGTGTAGCCTGACTATCTACAAGGCCCTTCACAAGCTCCAGATCTCCGTCTGGGTGTCAAGCTACTCGTCGACGTCAACGTCTATGTAGAACCCATCAGCAAGGGCGGGGTTCTCCTCTGCAACAGTTATTAAGCAAACATAAGTACAAAGGTACTCAGCAAGTCTTACCACAGAACCTATCATACATGCAACATTATCAAAGGGGGTAGTGGAGTTCATAGCAGAAAGCCAGCTTTGACTCTTGGCTAACCTATACTACAACTCTCAACGGATTGCAAGATGTTATTACGAACACGAGTCCTCTACTCACCACATCAATACACTACCGAGGATCCTCTTCCGTCATCCTACGGAAGGGCCATCCACGGTACTCACACTTATCTTGAGGCTTTTAGTAGTATCCATCAACTTGTCTATGAACTGTAAGAGTAACCAAGTAGTCCGTACCGCGAACAACGGCTATTCGAATAGATTGATAACCCTGCAGGGGTGTACTTCTTCACACATGTTTTCACCACTTAGCGTCTGCACACGGCATGTGCTCGGCAGACTTCAAGCGAAAGCCGGCGTGGCTGTAGACCACGACCTAACCAACAACTCAAGTCTCTTGTCCAGGTTTATCGCCTATTTGGGTTCCATCCGTGGGGAGTTCCGGCCGGGGTATCGCTCACGGCCCCAAACGATGTGTACAGGGTTCCCGAGTCACCAAACGGGCAACCGGTACACCGTGCCACGTACCTATCGCATCACAGCCCACCCCGAGGGTCAGCGCTGTGCACGACCACCAGTAAACTACAAACACCAGAAACTAGGTGCAACTCCTGGACAGAGAACATGGCAGTCGATAAGTCGAGCGGGGTCATATTTCAGGGCCCAATGTGTGGTAGTAACTGTAACTTGAATCACACACACAGATCTCGGGTCCTATGGACGATTCCAATGAAACAACCCACCACGTACTCCTACACGGCCTTTCATCGATACCTTTACCAAGCGTATTACACACTTCCTTCTCTTTATCGGTATGATCATTTCACTCTGATCCATCACCCAGATGAACCAGACCAGACACAACTCTAAGCATAGCAGGCAACATAAGCAAATAGCATGGTGGATCACACATCACATGGCTCAATCAACTCCTACACATGCTAGTGGGTTTCAACTATTTACTGTGGCAATGACAGGTCATGCAAGGGAATAGGGTTCAACTACCACAGCAAGTAGCAGTTCACACGCTGTTGCCTTAATGCAGTAAAAGAGAGCAGGAGCGAGAAGATGGGTTTGTATCGGAATGATCAATGATTGCTTGCCTGACAGAGTGGTTGTCGGGTTCAGCTCTTCAGCTGGATACGCAGAAATATCCTCGGGAGCAGGACCTAACACGGAGAATACCAGCGATACAATCTTCAAACAAACAAATGCAACAATATGATGCATGCTCATTACATGGCAAGATGCATGTGTTTTGGGCTAATGCAACTATAACTAGAATGGTTTGAGCCTATTTGAATCAAAGATTCAAATTGGAATTCAAACTATTATTTAATTAAGTGCATTATCATGTTTTAATGTATACAGCAAGGTTAACGTGCTCAAACATGCATGAAACCAGTGCCATTGGAAAGATTGGATTTTTCTGATCATTTTTCATATATAAATTATTTCCATGTGAGCTACGGTTGATTTTATATGATTTTTAGAAATTTTGGGTATTTTTCGGAAATTCATAAATCATTTAAGATTTAAACTAAATTCCAGAAACCCTTTACTGCGTCAGCATGACCTCATGCTGACGTCAGCAGGTCAACAGGAGCTGGTCCAAGTCGAACATGACATGTGGGCCCGCCATGTCAGTGTCATAGCTAATTAGCAAAGTTAATTAGTGTTTAACTAGAGACTAATTAGCTGTCAGTGGGGTCTGGGCCCATGGGTCAGTGACTAAACTAACTAACTAATTTCATTAACATTAACTTAATTAAACTAGCTAATTAGGGGAGGGGTGGCCCACACGTCAGCGACCCAGGGGTGGTCAACCCCCCGGTCAAACGAGTCAAACTCGCCGGCGAAGTGACGCCGGCGAGGCCAAACGCGGTGGCGAGCTTCGGAAAACGCCCACAGGGCACGGTTCGAGCCCCGGTCGGGCGTGTTAGAAAGCCCATGCTGGCGCCCGTCGAGAGGTGGTGGCCGCCGGGCCTGTGGTGGCCGGAGACGACGGCAACGAGCTCGACAGCGGCGGCCGGCGTTCGGGCGTGTGTGGAGACGCGGCTGCGGTGGCCTAGGCGATGTGTGCGTGGCACCTAGCTCGTCTACGTGCTGTGGCGAGCGAGATGGACATGTGTCCGTGACCAAATGGTCACCGGAGCATCGCCGGCGGCAAGCACGGCGGCGGTGGGTTTCGGTGATCAACGGAGCAGTAGCTACACGGCGCAAACGAAGCAGAGAAAGGAGGGATTCGGCGTAGGGGCTCACAGCGGTGCTAGCGAGCTCGACGGAGAGGTCGGGGACGCTCTGCAGCTTCTTAATCGACGGCGAGGAGCTCCGGCGATCCGAGGAGGGGAGCGACGGCGTGAAGGCGTTGCAGGGCTCCCGTCGATCCGTGGCTCAGCGAGGAGGAAGAGGGCGTCGCGGCGATCCTTCTGGACACTCTCACGGGACGAGGGGGAGGCTCTAGGTGCGGCGACGGCGAACGGCGGCGACGGGCGGCCTCGGTGACGAGAGGGAGAGAGCCAGGGGAAGGCGATGGGGACGAGGGGAAGTGAGAGAGGGGTCGGGGCAGCTGCGTGGCGACGCAAGGAGGCGTCCAGGCCGTCGGGGAGGTAGGCAAGCAGGATGGAGGTGGCCGGGCGCGTGCCGGCGCGCGGTGGCCATGCGCGCTGCCTTCTGGCACGAGGAGGAAGGCGACAGAAGCGGCGCTGGTGGGCTGGGCCGGCCTGCAACAGTGCTGGGCCCAAGGTAAGTTCTTTCTCTCTCTTTCTTTTTTCCTATTTCTTTTCTGTTTCATTTCTTTTGCAACTTCGTTTAATTAATAAAAATGCCAGAACATTTTTATAACTCATAAAACTTGTCATGCCCACTGTATATAATATGAACAGTATGGAACATTATAGTTTATGATTATTTGAGCATTTAAAATATTTTATAGCATTTAAATGCCCAAATACAAATACCATATGATTTAATCCAAAGACCTTAGAGGTCCTAGAAAATTGTGCACCATTTTTGGCAGAGGTTTAGGACCAAGGCAGAAATGATGAACATTTTTTAAGGGCATTTTGTGTACATTGGAATAGATTTTATCAAACCCTAGTTGTTAGGAGAGGGGGTGCTGGGGTTTCTGTCATTCCCATTTCAAGTTTCTTTGATAAGTAGACATGATGCACACTCTAGCTAGTCCTAATGCAAGTGCTAAGTAGGGATGTGACACATATGCAACACCACAAACATATGCAACACCACGAACATACATAGATCTAGATAGGCCATAAAAAGTGCATGTGCACATTGTTGTAGGGAGAACAACATAAATATAGCTTCCCCCCTTACTTACCTATCAAAACAAGGTAATTTAACCACTTAATTTGAATGAATCTATGGTGGAAATGAGGTGAAAAAGAGGAGGGACCCGAGACAAGGAGGAGGTGGAGAGAATGAAGTGGGGAGAAAGTGAGTGTGGGTAGGAGAGGCTGTCCAAAATATCTTGTTGCTGCCCACTTACTAATGGCGCACCAACTCTAAATGCGCCATTAGTAATCCAGGTTACTAATGGCGCATCTTCTGTTAGTGCGCCATTAGTAGTTTTGGAAAAAAAATACTAATGGCGCACTGTTCCACAGTGCGCCATTACTAGTTTAAACTAGTAATGGCGCACTATGGAACAGTGCGCCATTAGTAGTTTTGCAAAAAAAAGAATAAAAAATATAATAATAAAACAACATTAGTGGCGCACCTTCCGACAGGTGCGCCATTACTAGTTACAACTAGTAATGGCGCACTGTGTCTGGATGCGCCATTAGTATGTTTGGACAGGCGCACTAGTTCAAAAAAAAATTGATACTAATGGCGCACCCTCGGCCAGGTGCGCCATTAGTAGTTTCAACTCTAATGGCGAATCAGAAGGTGGTGCGCCATTAGTATATACTAATGGCGCATTGCTTGTCTGGTGCGCCATTAGTGTCAATTCCGTCTATAGCCCTTATTCTAGTAGTGTATGCCGGAAGCTTTTGCGGTTGCTTACTAAAGAAGACAGAGTACCTGGCACGGGAAGTCATCCATGTATCGTACGGAGGAAGATAGCGGAATTTGCACTGGAAACTTCTCTGGTAGCTTGCGAGGGAAGACTGAATTGATTACATCAGAAGCTTCTCACTGAGATAAGCGGACCGATTACTGCATATATCTCCTTAATATTTCTGCTGTTGATTACCATTGACTGATAATATACTGTCGATCTTGCACACAATTTATGTTTTTGCTGATTTGATCATTACCACTATGAAGAGTGCATACTAAGGTAGACATGATTATTTGCACTGTTGTGAGGAGTGCATGGTGATGCAAATTTGATTATTAGCATCCAGATCAGGCATTTTCCATTTTACTGCAGTGAGCTGAGAATTCCATTTTATTTATCTGAGTTTCCAAATATTTGAATTCCTTGCTGATTCTTCGGGTTCGATGTCAGTTGCCGAGCACCTTTAATAAGGGGAAAATAATGCCACACCAAAGGCCCAAATAAAGAAGCAAAAGAAATGACTAAAATAAAAGCACACAATCATACTAATAAAATTAAGCAACATCACATATTACTTCAACTCACAACAATAATATGCATGCATACCTAAGCACACAAATCTTGGGAAAACTTCGGTATTACGGTCTAATATGATGTGGCGGTGTGCACAAAAGTGAATCCACATGTGGAATGAGTTGGCGTAACCAATGTTATACCAAGTGCTGGCTGAACACCTCTTGCAACTAGATAAATACGGAGGCGAGGACGGACTTGGTGACCCTGTAGCGAGACACAAGGTCACGACCACATCATCATCAAGCGTACGAAAGAAGATCGTACACGTCCAATGAATTGGATGTCAGGTTAATATAGTGGTGGAAAATAGGGTTTGCTCGTATTGCCCTTTTTCTGACGACCAAGATCAGTAAGGGTTGCCAAAGGGACGAGATTAAAGGCATGGTTCACGATAGAAACAAGTCTATCACCAAAATAATATGGGTGTATGGCGGAAAGATATCGAAGTGATACCTGAGCATAATTCCTACAAATGGTGTCTGGAACACTCGTACCAGGGCATCACTCTACTGGGACCGAGGTGACGCCAAACACCGAAAAAATAGGTATGCAAAGAGGGATGGTGCAGGTAGTGGATTGAAACCGATACCACCTATATTCACATGATAAACTGCTAAAGACCAAATAATAATCTATATGCATGCTTTGCGACAAACAAATGCAGCAATCAAATGCAACAAACAAACCAAACTCTATACTACGGCATTCAACGTTCGCGCGGTCTAGGGCGTCCTATAGCCAGACCTGCTCTGATACCAAGCCTGTGGCACCTCGGCTCAAAGGAACCGAAACGCCTCGTATTCCAGCCCAGAGATCGAGGAGAAGTCTTCTGGAATACGGCACTGCTTAGCATAGAACAAATTAGCTTTTTATTACAATCTTTATCGGTACAAGGGGGTTACATCGGCACGGCGACACTACGCCTGCCACGGTTGGTCTATGCAAGCAGCCGAACAACACGATGCAACGGAATGACATTTAGCAGCGGAACATCGACGATGGTGGTGAACTCCACTCCGTAGAGACTCTGGCTGGAACGCTTATCCTAGCTTGCACGAACGAAAACCATGACAAACAATCAATCCAGGCACGACCTGCAAGCTGGCATGACACACTAGGTCAGTACATTGAATGTACATGCAAGCTCACAATACCCAGAAGCATTCAAGACAAACAACAGCATGGCAATTACAAGTTAAGCAGGAATTATCATGAGATCATCAGGATAACATGGCACGAACAACATGAACATGATACATCTAGAACAAAATGAGCATGGCATGAACATATAAATCTGATGATACTACCTTGCAACATGATGCCACTATATGCACCGTTTATTCTGTTTGGGTTACCTCGTAACCATCACATGCATCACTTACCAACCTCGGACATTATACGATCGTCTCAGGATCAAATCAAGCTTGGTATAAACAATACCGTAGTAATCATCAAATGACCACAAGGAGCTTGATCTTTACCCACGATTCTCGCAGAACATCATGAATATACAACAACTCGGTATCCTCGATACCACGGTGATCATTCCGGCGATCACAACCATGACCAACACTTGGTCTCAAATGGTGATCTTTCCGGCGATCACAACAACCTTATCATTATCGAACCGGGGTTGTTATTAAGCACATTATTATTATCAATGTTGACTCATAGTGTGACCAACTAAGAACTGGGCCCTTATCTGTGGGCGCGGCTATCGATAGATATAACACACACACTCTGCAGTGGTAGCGCACTGTACCCACACCACAGAACCCATGGCCTCGCAGTCCCATTCGGGTGGACCAACGGCGTTCCGACAAAATCGTCCTACTGCCAGGACACTCTCTGGGCCACTCCGACTTACCCCCCACTGGGCTAGTTCTGGGTGGCCCCGTGTCTACCAAAGACACAACGACCACCATCATGGCCAAACATAAACGGTCCCAAACGTGGACCTGAGCTCAGAACAACAACAACGGGCACGCAAGGTTATGTTTGCTTACCGGGCCAGGGTACCGCACACCCATAACCTTCCCTCATTGGAAACGCCGGCGAGATGCATGACAATAGACCCAGTTAGGACCTTCCCATAAAAGTAAGTGTGGTTGCACTAGTGAGCTCGATATGTTGGCACCATGACTCAGCCAACAGTTGTTCAAGTCCATTATTATCCGGTTAAACTTGAATGCAATAAGCCGAGTCATTTTAAAATAACATGATGCAACTATAATGCATGAGCATGATACTAACATGAGCATGGATGTGCAATCATAATCAACGAGCATAACAACAACACTTAATCATTTATTCAGATGAGCATGGCATACTGACGAGCATGAATACTATGAGTATAACACAATAGCAACATATCATGACCACTAGCATCAACAATAAATATCATGCAGGAATATATTAACAATGTTATCATGCAAGCATTTAACCAACTGGATGCAAAGGAACATGTATAACAATGATACTCGGAACAGACGACAGTCATGCACAATCACCAACATCAACAGATACTACTACCAAGCATAGCATACGACAGAAATACAAGAAACTAGTACATGATAACCAGCTGCATAAAGACATAGCATGAAAGAGAACACAAATTCATAAGCATCATCGAAAGAACGATAATCGTATCAAGAAAACAGATATTTATTAAATGTTCAAGTAGAAATCATAGCTACTGCATGTAATCATGCAAATGGTGGTTGTGGCTTGCTTGGTGATGGAGAGTACTCCGGAAGGAAGTGCGGAAAGCTCGCGGAAAGAATTGCCGGAAACAGTTCTCTCTCGGAGGGGCTGTTTACGTGCAAGGGCAAAGTGGTCATTTCCAGTATGTCAAGGCATAGTGAAAATGATACTACCAGAACAGGTTCGACGAGACGAAGACGTGGGCTTTGGATTCATCTCAATCGGAAATACGAGCAAAGAGTTATGACCTGTCGAAGTTTAGGGACCAATCTGTAAAAAAATCCTACAAACAGGCCCCTGAGCTGAAAACAGAAAGTGCACTCTGAGAAATACATTTCAGAACAACTAAAGAGTACTCGGAGCTGAAGCACTAGAGGATTACGCTTTTAGATAATGAAGACGTACTCACCAAGGTTGCGCATTCACTTAACCACGTCAGCAGAGGTGTGCCCGTGCTCCTGGGTCTCTTACAGGTGGGGTTCGTCACTTATCCATGTCAGCAGTGGCGGGGCCCAGCTAGGTGACGCTGACGGGCGGGTCCCGCGTGCGTTGACTCCCTCCTCCTCGTCCCTTCTTCCACCTCCCGACGAACAGAGGAAGGGGCGAGGCTGCGCGACGCCGGCGCCGGCCTGGCTGCCTTCGGCCACCCCCGGCCAGAGAGAGGCTACCGGCGGGCGCGACACGGCCGGCCGCATCCATCCCGGGGGAAGGGGCATGCCGGGGAGGGCAGAGGAGGTGGCGACGGCTGGTGGAAGAAGAAGACAGAGGCGGCGGTTAATCTTGGGGACGGCTACCAAAGGGGCTCCGGCGACTCATGGGGGGGTCGGGGAGAATCACTAGCGAGTGGTGAAGCTTGTGGAGGTGGAACGGAGGGAGGAGCTCTGTCTTGCTCGGATTTGAGCAGAGGCTGTCAGCGGACACAGCGGCCATGGGGAACAGAGGAGCGAGGAGAGCTCTGGAGCTCGAGGGGGTCTAAAGGAGGGAGGAGAGGAGGTTGATGAGCTCAGGAGGCCGCGAGGAGGGCTACTTATAGCAGGGGCGAGAGGGAGCCATGCTGGCGCCACCGCGGACACGTGTCCGGCGCCGGGAAAACGTGCCCACGCGCATGAGGTCAGAGGCACGTGACGAGAGAGGCACAGTGGAGACCTCTCCCGGGGCAGAGGAGGCCAAGGGGGCGCAGGGAGGAAGAAGACGGCAACGGACAGAGCCAAACCACCACCGTGCTCTCGTGGGCGTTCGGCGGCGAGCGTTGGTGATGTCGGTGAGAAAGCAGATGGAGGCGGAGAGGGGTCCAGGGAGGTTGTGATGACGAGGGGAACACGCTGGATAGGCCCGTGCTCACTGAGGCGCCGAGCAGAGGAGGGGCCCGAGCAAGAAGCCATCCAGCTCGCGTCCATGGCATGCCAGAGAGATGGTCACCACATGAGCTAGAGAGGAGAAGGTGCCAAAGGCTGTAAAATGATGTCTAGTGGTAAGTTCATCCAAAGTAGGTCTTAACTGAGGTGTTAGCTCGGTGAAAGGTGAAACGGGTAAATGGTAAGTGTGCTCTGAAGTTTACTGCAGTAAACTAGATCATGAAATTGTGCTCAACTGAGGTAAGATTAGAGGCAAACGAGTTGTCTGGGGTGATTAGCTTAGGAAGAACTACCATACTTGGGAGTTTGGCAGGAAATGGACCAATATTTAATGCACTTGCTTTGCAACTTCATAATCTGGTCCAGAAACTTGAGCAGGAAAGTGCACTCACATGGAGTGTCAAATTGAGCTCAGATTGGGCAAGGCAGAGTCATTTGGACATATAGAGATGATGTAAAAATTGCATAGCCATTGGACAAGCCAAAAGGGTACTTCCTTCACAAGCATCCCTTCTGACCAGAAACTTAGGAAAAATCATGAGGGAAAATGGCTGCATAAAATGTGCCAAAAATTTGTGGAGGTAGGTTCTATGGGTGGGAGAAGGTCCTGGAAAATTTCCAGCCATAATGGAGCAAGATAAAATATACTTGCTTCACAAACTGAAAATTTGGACAGAAACAAAGAATTGAAGTTGTGCTCACATGGAGGCATGACATGAGCTCTGCTTTGGTGGAGGGCTATGAAATGATGATATGAGGGATCATGCAAAATGTCAACTCATTTGGATATGCCTAGCTTGCACCTCCTTCACAAAGCTTCTTTCTCGATAGAAACTTTGGAAAATCATAATTAAATAATTACTAGGCAAATGAGGTTGCATTTCGGCATGTGACAATTATATGGATAGGAAAAGGTGTCCAAGGAGTTTGAGGTCAAATGGGAAAAGGAAAATAGCACTTGCTTCACAATGTGCCATTTAGGGCAAAATAGAAAAATGAATATTGGATGATTATTTTTGAACATGGCAATGAATTTTTTTGCAATATTTGAAGAAGATATGACCCAAACAATTTATGAGGATTATTTGGGAATTTTAGGAGTGATGGAAATATAGGTTGCTTCACAACCTAGGGGCAGGCAGGGTTATTCCTTTAATAGAAAAAGGAATATTCCCTAGAAAAAGAATATTGGGGTTGGGCCAAGATGGAAATGGCAAGGTTTAGGGACAGATATGAGAATGACAAGCCACTCTGGAAAGAAAGAAGAGGTCATCTTCTTCAGTTTCCAGACCACATAGCCACGGAAAAAGAAAACTCGGGCAAATTCTCAGAAAAATAAAAGAAAAAAGAAAGGGCCAAAAATCTGGCTGTGACAATTCCTAAGATCACATCCAAGCCTTGCAACTTAAGATGATGGGGTCTGCCAGGAAATTTACACCGTTTGTCAGATCTAGGGTTCCGGCAAAACCCTTAAGGTTCAAAATCTAGGGTGCGCACGAAGATCTCTCCTTCCGCCCTAGCTCGTCTATGTAAGAGCCCTAAGCCTAGCTCGTCAGATCCGATGAACAAGAGACACAAGAATTATACTGGTTCGGGCCACCGTTTTTGTGTAACACCCTAATCCAGTGTGGTGTGGTGGATTGCCTTGTAGGCTAAGGAAGAACTAGTACATGGATGAACTGCCTCTTGAGGAGAGGTGTTCTTGCGCTCGGGTGAGCTTGTGGTGTGTGGCCTTCTATCTGATCAACTCGAGATGAGATGAGCTCTCCCTCCGATGAGATCAACCCAATGGTGGTGGCTAGTCCTATTTATAGTGGCCCAGGTCCTCTTCCCAAATATTGAGCGGGTAGGAATCCCATAACGGCCAAATTTGAAGGGGGCCATCTAGTACAAGCTATCCTGACAAAAGGTGGTCTTCGCCTGCAAAGGCTCTGGAGGTGATGCTGCCGTGGGCTCCGCGATGACCTCCGTCCTGTCGTCCTGCTTGTCTTGGTCTCGTTGCACCGATTTGGAAACCTTTGCCTGACGCCTCGGGACTCCGCGCGTGCACCTGCTCCTTTAGCACTGAAGAGGAAACTGGCACTCTACGCCTGCTGGCGCCCGCCTGGCATTGGTCGTCACTGCTCACGTCACGAGGACCTCACGAGGTGCCCCTAGCCTTGATATCTCCGATCCTCACGAGCCGGCCTGGTCAGGCCGCCCCAGAGGATGCCTTGCGTCGTCCGCCTCGCGAGGGTCTTGAGTGGTTGCTGAAGATGCTGGGCCGTACCAGGCCACCTTGCGAGCCACGCTCTGGGCCGCAAGCAGGCAAGTCTGGGTACCCCCGATCCCAGAATGCCGACAGTACCCCACGGGCCCAAGGTGCGCTCGGGCTTGGCTTCGTGGCAAAGCCAAGGGCCAAGTGCGGAGCGCCGCAGACCCCAAAGCCTGTGGCCTTGCTTGACGCGCGGCGCTTGATGGGATGTGGGCGTCTCCACTTCCCCATATAGCCTCGATTTTTGCCCGTCCTGCAGCCACTATTACCTGCTTGACTCTGCTTCCTCTGTCAGCGGCGCGCCCTGTGGTTTTCTTCATCTTCAGAATCTCCTTCAGAGACAGATCCAACACCAAATCCCTCTGCCTCCGTTTCTTCTGGTAGAGAGAAGGAAAGGGGAGCAGAGCCCAGTGCCTCGGCTTCCATGCCGCCCGTCTTCATGTCCGCCAACGAGCGGTCGGTGGTGATTAATGAAGAGATGATGGAGAAGGTGTGCCCGGCGCTCGCCGCCGTCTCCAACGAGTGGGGGGCGTTGATGGCCTGGCCTACTTCTCACACCGCGATTGACAGGTTCGCCACCGAGGTCCCCCTTCAACTTCACGCCCTTTGGGCAGGCCTCATTCCTCCCTTCTCCGACTTCTTCAATGCGGTGCTTTCGCACTATCAAATCAGCGCGCTGCATCTTGAGCCTCAGTCCATTGTCCTCCTTGCCGTCTTTGCCGTCTTCTGCGAGGCC
Source organism: Secale cereale (assembly GCA_902687465.1). NCBI lineage: Eukaryota > Viridiplantae > Streptophyta > Magnoliopsida > Poales > Poaceae > Secale > Secale cereale. The sequence continues at coordinate 393,238,094 of LR738714.1, forward strand.
ATGGTGGGCATTGCTCCCTCCGTGGCCTTGTTCCACCGCTTGTTCTCGCTACATCTGACGGATGCTCTCCAATGCTCTATATATATACGTGTCCTTCCAAACCATCGCGACGATGGCCAATGTGGGCTTAGACTTTGACCTTGAGCCGATCATTGGTGGCTTCAGGAAACAGTTGGTGTTTGTCGATGTCGAGGTGTGCAGGCCCCTGCTGCTCCCGCCCTGGAGTCCGGCCGCTCCGAGCTCTGGCTGGGGCCATGTGAGGCTTGCTAGTCCGAAGCTAGCTCCTGTTTGGTTCTGATTCGCCAGGCTGCGGATGCTTGCTGTGACGGCGCCGATGGTGGTGAGGGAGTTCATCCAGTGCCGCGTCGCTCCACTCCAATGCCATTCTCAGCCGATGTGGGCCTTCTTCGGTCACGGGGACCGTATGAAGCTTCAGGCGCCCACTCTTCCTCCCAAGGCACGGCGCACAGTGCACAGGATCCTGACAGCTGATCCGTCACCAGCACACCTACCGCATGAGGGTTGTCTCTTGTAATGTTGCTCAAACATGATGGAGATTGTGTGGCAGATGCCCTCTTATGATGAATGGGGGCTTCGCCCGCCCGGGCTTGTTGGGTCTCGCAAGAATCCAGTCTCTGTGGCTCCCTCGCTTGTTGCCGCAGAGGTGGTCATCCCTGAGGTGGGTGCTGGGGGACAACTGCTGTTGGGTGCTGGTGGTACTGCAGCCTCTGTACCGTCACCTCCCGAAGTTCCTGAAGTGCCGCCCTCCGGAGTTCAAGGGAGTCATCCGGAAGGAGTCGTTGGAGTGCAAGTGCCGCCGGATCCTCCTGAGGCCGAAGCCCCCATGGACTCTTCGGGTCGTCCTGAGGGGGGTGCTGGTGCCTTAGAGGGCGCCTTGCCGGGAGGCACGCTGGTTGCACCCGATGTTGTCGATCGCTTCCGGGGCTCCGGCCGGCTCCGGCCAAATTTCGAAGTTCTTCGCAAGAGGGGGAGGGTCCAAGGCAATGGCGACGCTGCTCCTCGGCGGCTGAAGCTGAGGAAGTTCATCGCCATAAAGTAGTGAGTAGCTTGCCCTTGTGACCTCTTGTGTGTTGCCTTCCTTCCTGACTGTGATTCCTCAGGAACCTGCATGCCAGGACTACGACACCCACTGAGGAGCGGGCCCCTGTGGCCCCGAGCCTTTTGCCTGCTAGGGGTGCCCTTGGGCGGTGCGCCTTCCTGGCCGTGAGGCCGTCCACGAGGCCAAGCACACCAGCTTGGCGCCTCCGCCCCGCGTTCTTGCCATTCCTTCGCCGCGACCCCTCCTGGGGGCAGGGCAGTGTGCCAAGGGCTCCCCCGTGGTCGTTGAACGCGTTGGGTCCACTTTGGTTCTAGCGTCTTCTTTAGGCGATGGGTCCCAGCCCCTCCGGGCCCCGGTCGAGGCCCGAGAGACACCTGGGGCGAAGGAGATCCCGGTTCCGCCTCCGGGGGGCGACTAGTTTCCTCAAACTTCTTAAACTGCTCCTGGTGCCGAGGATGGCCCTGGCCCCCTGCTCAAGTCGGTGCGCAGGTGCGGAGCTGCCCGCCGTGAGCTTCTTCGGGAGGCGGCGGATGCGTTGGGCCGACTTGGGGGAGTTGCTTGATGGGGCTGACGCTTGTCTTGAGGCTGAAGGTCTTCAACAGCTGGATGAGTGGCGCCGGCTAAGGGTGGCCATCAACCTCGGGCGCCTCCAGCATGAGAGCGCCAGCGCGAAGGCACACGCGTCCCTCGCCGCCTCACAAGAGGCCTGCGCCTGAGCCATGGAGGAGGCCCGGGAAGCCGACGCCCGTCATGAAGCCCCGGAGAGGCACCTCCTGGAGCTTTAGTTCTTTAATGCAGACTTGGAGGACCACGCTGAGGTGCGTAGGGCCGCCTTGGAGTCGATGCGGGGGATGCCCCTCAAGGAGGCAGTGATCTTGAGGCACGAGGAGGCGCTGATGCTAGAGGCCACAGAGCATAGCCTATAGCTTGAGCGGTTGGAGGCGAGGGAGTGCCACGTCACCCTGGCTGAGGACGCCATCTCCGCTCGCTAGTCAAGTGTCCAGGAGGAGATCGATCGGATGGTGGTGAAGGCCCGTGTGGACCTCACCGAGGGGTATAACTTGAAGTTGGAGTTCCAGCGAGCGGAGGCCGATGGGAGGACTGTTGCCCTCAGGACGAGGCTGAGAGAAGTAGAGTTGCGTGAGAGGACCGCCAGGACAGCACAATCTTCTGCCCAGTCCACGTTGGCCTCTGTGCAGGCAGAGTTGGCCTCTTTCCGGAGGCAGGTTGATGAGGCCGCAACCCTTGCACGACAGAGCGAGGACGAGGCCGGCCATCGACTCGTGCTGCAACACGAGCATGGCCCCTTGCTGCGGACCCTTCGGGCGAGGGAGAACCGGGCGCTGGGAGCTATGTGTGAGGAGAAAGCCCCCAACCCCCACATGGAGGACTAGCCGGTCATCTTGTTTTCTTCTCCGTGATGGTGACGCGCCTGGAGAACCAGGCCATGAGGGCCCGCCGCCTTGTTGAGGAGAAAATCCGGGGCCTTCTGGGTCGTGCGTTCTCGCGGGTCTTCAGCTAACACCAGAGCATTGATCCAGATTTTGACTTCGATGCTGCCATTGCCCCCGAGCCCGGAGCTGTCCGAGACAACATGGCGCACTAGATGCATGACAACATGGATGCCCTAGTCCAGGCCTTTGCCATCGATGATGATGACACCGTGGTCATGCCGGATGAAGGAGGTGCGGTTGAAGACGCCGAAGATGTGTCCGGTGATAGCATTGGCGGCACATATGACGGTCGCTTGGACGGCTCGGCGAGCGACATGTCCGATTGAGCTTGTACTCTTCTGACCGGATCCTGCACGCGTAAACTTGCAAAGGGCCCCATGGGGTATGAGAGCATTTGGACAAGGGAAGCCTCCTATGTGTGTAAATCAGTATTCCGTTTTCTTCCTTTTTGTTTGGTGATTGAATCCGAACTTGAGGCATGTGCCCTCAAGCCTTTCTAGCTTAGCTGTTGTAGCGCCTTATCCAGATCTTCCTTGTCTTTGTGAGGGTTATGAGGCCATGGGACCGCCTCCCTCCTGAGGTGAACGGCCGTGGGTCCGCGCTGTAAGCCTCCTGAGCAATGTGTGGCCTTGCTCCGGGGAACAGGGCCAGCGGCGATCCGTTGGCCGCGGCAGGATGACTACGCGGCATAATTATGACGCGTAGGCTATTGCCTCGAGAGGGTCCTGCCGAGGTTGTAGCGGCATGCCAAGTGGGATTGGACTTCAGGCCCGGGATAAGATTTTCGAGTCAGCCAGAAGCGGCAAAATCTAGCAGAAATCAAAGAAAACTTCCCTGCATTTTAGCAATAAGCGAGACATCAAATTCAAATCGGAAGACACGGCGAATCCAATTAGAAGAAGGAAGGCGAGGAAAGCAAATAGCCGGGTCTGGCTCCTATCTAGTCTTCAGTCTTCTCACTAGCGCGGAGCTAAGTGCTACCACTAGGATGTGGGAGGGAGCCACCGAGGCCCGAGGGCGGCTCTCCGGAGACTCCGGGGCATGTACAACCCCTCTCATTATTACGTGAGAGTGTCACATGCAGATATCTTCATAGGCCCGCGCCTTACTTCATATCGCCAAACGAGTGCCCCGCCTTGCGCCACCCTCGACCTCCATTGGGGCGACCGAAAACCAGGACAGGACCAAGGAGACAGAAAGGCAATGCCAGCGGCGCCCTCGGCGACCATGGGCCCTCTGCCGAGGGGGGAAGCTTTGCGAGGCTCGCCCCGACAAAGGACCTCCTTTCGCATACTTCCCTGCTCCTCGCGTTGCTGGGGAGGCCGCGGCTCCAGGCCTTCTACGCGCAGCCCCAAGCGTTCCACTCCGGTTGAGGGCGGAGCCATCGCTCTCGGGTCTTCGACCATCACCGTGGTATGATTCACCTGCAGTCCATTGTTAGTGTACGCCTGCTGCTGTGATACCTGTGGTGCTCTGTCGTCCTCGCTGAAGGTGTCCTCGGCATCCTCGGGTGACCCACGGTAATCTTCTTCCTCTTGAGCCTCGCCATTCCATCCCAGCCCGTGGAAAGCATTAGGGCCCTGCCCAAACATGTACGCCAGGTCCACCATGCGGGGCACGTAGGCTTCATCAGTAGCCCCACCAAGGGCGCAGCCTCTGTGCCCCACGCATTGAGCCCTTGGTTGCAGCATCTGGTTTTGGCGCCCACTGGGTTGGACCCCGGCGTACCCTCTCGAAGGGCCGCCAGCATCTGCTCTTGCCAGTGAGGAGGTTGCTGCAGTCGTAAGAGGGCGCCAGTGCGGATGTTGGTGTCACCGAGTCTTCCAATCATTCCAGAGGGTGGCAACACCGGTCGGGACCTCACCAGCGCCCCACCTGCAACTTGGGGCGGGGGTGAAGAGCATAACGGCGATGCGCCTCCACAAGCACAGCCCAGTAGCTCAGCGACGCGTTCCAGCAGCATGCCACTGCCGCTCTCGGCCAGCCTGCATCGTAAAAGTTCCCGCGCCATGATGAGCGCAACCCTCGTGTTCGCCTGCTCCCGTCAGGTGTAAGGTGCTCCCGTCGGGTGTGAGGTGCTGTCGCCAGCCCGCGCCGCCCGCGGTCGGCGGCGCTCGGTGGTGCTGGGGAAGTCTGGAGCGTAGGGTTGACGTCTTCGTGGTCGGGCGGTGCCGCCCGTGCAGGCCACGTCGTCCAACGGTTGGCATGAGCCCCCTGTTCGTCGGCCATCAGGATCGTGAAGCAATGACGGTGCGGACTACAGAAGAACAGATCCGGCACAACCCTACCTGGCACGTGATATGTCGGATCTAGGGCTTCGGCAAAACCCTTAAGGTTCGAACTCTGGGGTGCGCACGAAGATCTCTCCTTCCGCCCTAGCTCGTCTACGCAACAGACCTAAGCCTAGCTCGTCAGATTGGATGAACAAGAGACACAAGATTTATACTGGTTCGGGCCACCATTGTGGTGTAACACCCTAATCCAGTGTGGTGTGGTGGATTGCCTTGTAGGCTGAGGAAGAACTAGTACATGGACGAACTGCCTCCTGAGGAGAGGTGTTCTTGCGCTCGGGTGAGCTTGTGGTGTGTGGCCCTCTATCTGATCAACTCAAGGTGAGATGAGCGCTCCCTCCAATGAGATCATCCAACGATGGTGGCTACTCCTATTTATACTAGTCCAGGTCCTCTTCCCAAATATTGAATGGGAAGGAATCCCACAACGACCAAATTTGAAGGGGGAAAGCTAGTACAAACTATCCTCACAAAAGGTGGTCTTCGCCTGCCAAAGGCTCTGGTGGTGACGCCGTCGTGGGCTCCACGATGACCTCTGTCCTGCCATCCTACTGGTCTGGGCCTCGTTGGACTGATATGGAAACCTTTGTCTGACGCCTCGGGTCTCCGCGCCTGCACCTGCTCCTTTAGCACCGAAGAGGAAACTGGCACTATGTGCCCGCTGGCGCTCGCCTGGCATTGGTCATCACAGCTCACGTCACGAGGACCTCGTGTTGTGCCCCTCGCCTTGATATCTCCGATCCTGATGAGCCGTCCTAGTGAGGCCGCCCCAGGGGATGCCTTGTGTCGTCCGCCTCATGAGGCTTGGCCCCTCGTGAGGGTCTTGAGTGGTTGCTGGAGATGCTGGGCCGTACCAGGCTGCCTTGCTAGCCACGCTCTGGGCCGCAGCCAGGAAAGTCTGGGTACCCCGTTCCGAGAATGCTGACACCGTTAATGACGATACCGAGTTTCTTACAACCTATCTTCGCTCTCATCTCTGCTCCAGGGGTTTGTACCACCATGGGGTTATTCAGGGGCGTAGGTGTCATGCCACTTTTCAATGCAAATCTTTGAGTGACAAATGAATGCTCAGCTCCCGAATCAAACAAGACAGTTGCTGGTGCTGAGTTGACAAGGGGCATACCCAGTACGACGTCTGGGTCTTCATGGGCTTCTTCTGAAGTGACATGATTCACACGCCCCCTGCCATTGTTGGGCGGGTTGTGAGGAGCTGGGTTCCTTGGTTGCATTCTGCGGCCTTGTCATGGGTTCTGCGCATCCGGACGCGGGGCATCGGGCTTCTTGTTGGGGCACACCCTTGAGATGTGTCCTGACTAACCACATCCAAAGCAAGTGACTTGGTTTGGGTTGTTGATCTTGTAGCCACCACTGTTATTGGGGTTGTTGAAAGCTGGCCATGGATTGGCATACCGCTCAGGCTGATAGTTGGTGCGAGGTGCGGGAGCTCTTGGTTGCTGATAGGTTGGCCTGACTGGGGCAGGCTACCATGGGCGAGGCTTCTAGTTACTAGAACTTTGCTTGCTGATCATCTTGCACTTGCGAGTGTATTCAGAGGATGCCGCTTGTCTTCAAGCATGAGTGCTTTGTTCACCAGGTCAGGAAAGATTGGGCAGTCACATACGACAAGCGAGTACTGCAGAGTATGATTGAGGATTTACATGAAGCGCTCCCTTTTTGCAGCATGAGTGCTGACATCTTCAGGGGCATACCTTGACAGAACACTGAACTTCTGCATGTACTCCTTGACTGTGCCACTTCCTTGCTTCAGGGCTCGGAACTCATACTTTTTGATAGCCATGATTCCGAAAGGAATATGGGCCTTGCGGAATTCTTCCTTGAAGTTATTGCAAGTGAAGTCTCGCCCAGCATGCATGACCTTGAACCCATCCCACCAAGCTCTAGCAGTTCCCCCAAGACAGTGGGCGGCATAAGCCACCTTCTCGTAGTCTTCAGTGCAGCCGACTAGTTCCATCAAGTCCTCAATGGTGCGGACCTAGTAGTCTGCATCCAGGGTTTCAGCGGTCTCGATGAAGGTTGGTGGTGGATGCTTCTTGAACTCCGCCAACGTGGAACGTCCATTGCCGTTCCCCGCCGGCTGCCGGTTGTTGGGGACGGCTTGCACAATAATCTAGAGGGCTGCAGTGTTGGCTTGGTGTTCCTCTAAGAAAGCTTGGAGAAGCTGAGCCATGTCCATGTTCGGGGGAGTTGGTGGTGGTGGAGCTTGATCGTGGGTTTGGTCCAGGCTGGCCTCTGCTTGAGTGGATGCTCCGGCTTCGGGCTGCTGGGTCGAGGTACCAGTACGAGTTACAATAGGCATCCTGTTGGAGTGGTCAAAGTCTTATGATTGGGAATGATGAGGCAAAGCAATAAAGATGGGTGCCTAGTAAGGGGGTGGGTATGAATCTAATTGTTTTCATGCAAGGGCCAAAAAGGGCCAAACACATTCATTAAAATCCAAATGGGTGATGTAGTCGTTTACATGTTCCCGAGCGGAAGGTACGACTTACATCAAAACACAACAAAAGCAAACAGTAGATGGTTTCATATGAACCATACAAGGACTTGACTTCGCATAGGGGTTACACGAGCTATCCTACCGTAGAGGTCATGAGCTGGCATATCGGAGTTGCGAATAATGCCTAAGTGGTGGAATGCTCGGTAGCGTATTCTAGGTTTTCCAAATCTTCCTCCTTGTCTTCATCTATCTGGGCAACTCTGTCACTTGAAGGTGTAGGGGAGTGGAGGAGATGAACATGGCATTTGTCGGCATCCTGGGAACGAGGGTACCCAGACTTGCGTGCCTCGGGACTGCGACACGCTCCTACTACGGCCTGGTACGGCCCAGTTGATCGACCAGCTGCTCAAGACCCTCGCGAGGGAGGCTAAGCCTCGCGAGGAGAACGACACCAAGACCCTCTCAGCAGCGGCCTCGGCTAGGCTGCTCCGGAGGGGCGGAGAACTCAAGGCCAAGCCTGCCTCAGGAGGAGGTAGTGACGCGAGCAGTGACGCACCGCGTCAGTGGGTACCAGCGCGTGCCAGTGGCGCAGTTGCCGTTTTGTTGCAAAGGAGACAACGCAGGTGCAAGTTCCCGAGGGGCAAGACAAAGGTTTCCCCTTCGGTGCAACAAGACCGAAGACCGCAAGGATGACAGGGACGATGTCACCACCGAGCCCACCATCGCGTCATCGTCTGATCTCTTTGCAGGCGAAGACCGCTTTCGGCAGGATAGGAATGTCCTTGTGTTCCCGCTCAAAATGGCCGTTGAGGGATCCCTTCCCGCATAAACATTTCGGGGGAAGAGGACCCTAGCCGCCTATATAAGTAGCTAGGGTTTACATTATGGAGGGATCTGATTGACCTCATCTCGAACACCCCACCTTCGCTTCAAGGAGCAAGAACACTTGCCTCCTGACCCTCTTGAGCTCTCCTCCTGAGCTCAAGAACCACTGTACTTGTTCATACTCAAGCCCTCCTGAGGCTGATCCACTCAAGTTGGACGTAGGGTTTTACACTGCAAGGTAGCCTGAACCTGGGTAAAATCGTGTGTGCTTTTACTTGTTGCTTGCTTGAATCTCACCACCGGGCGAGGGCATGGCGCTAGGTAGACGTGAGCGGGAGAGATATTTGTTCACGCCCCTGTGTTCGAACTTCTTTGGGTTTGCGGAACCCGTAATTCGACATTTGGTGCGCCAGGTAGGGGGCTTGTGGAAATCTCGCCTCTCTGACGAACTCGTCCCGCTCTCGTTCGTCGACCTCGCTTCACCACCATGGTGGACACACGCCGACCGCGCGCCGCCCGCCGCACCGCCAACGTTGCTCAGACGGAGCCCGCGGGCAATGGTGCACCGCTCCGCCCCAACTCGCCGGTCGCCAACGCTGCCACTGACCCGGCCGTCCACGAGCAGCAAGACTCATCGCTGCCGCTGTCTGTGCGGAGCGATGGCCGCACGGCGACACCATCACCCTCGCCGGTCGCGGTGTCGTCCTCACTGATCCGCCGCGGGCTGGTCTACCAGCAGCATGCGCTACTGATGGCGCGGGAGCTCCTACACTATCGTCCAGCAGACGACCTCTACGACCAGTGGCTCCACCGCATCACCAAGATTGTCAACGCCGGGAGGTACCTGCACCGACTCACTCCTCCCGTCCTTCGTCACCTATGGCGGGGAACATGGACCATGACGTCCCGGCTCCACCTCCACGGCACGGCGCTGGCCAAGGGCTCAAACGCGAGGTTCCATGACGCGAGCAGTCCCGCAGGGCCCCTGCGCGCAATGAGGAGAGCTGCTAGTTGGTCCCGCATCGCCAGGAAGAAGCTCGCGGGCTCCCCATTCTACAGCACCAGAACCATCAGGAGGCGATCGCAGGACTATGCCCGACGCTGGGTGCGATCAGGCACCAGCACGAGGGGGCTCAGGGACAGAAGGTCAAGAGACGGACCCCACGCACTGAGCCCTTGACCCTCCGCCGTCACCACCGACGGCCATGGAGCTCGAATGAAATGCGCGCGGGTCAGGCACTCACGGCACTAGCCGTAGGTCTCGGGCCAACGGTGTCTCTGGCCCTAAGCCTCATCAGGCCAAGGAAGCACCCCGGTGCCGCATCAAGACAGAAAGGGAGGGAAGTCCCGGGTTAGGTCCTCGTCCCCTCACGCGTGACCCGTCGCGCATGAACCCGCCTAGGATTTCACCAGGGGCTCGCCGGCGGTGGGTATGATGCGCGTGGGGAGCGGCCTCCTCTCCCTCCACTCAAGCTCAAGACGCTGCGCCTCCCAACGTACCATCCCCCGGGCTGCGGAGGGTACATATGGAAGCGGTACGGTAGCGCGTCCTACGCACACCAGGAGGGCCCAAGACGGCGGCTCCGTCCCTCCACTCGCGTAATCCCGTATCCTCTAGGCCCGGCCCTATTCAGGAGGGCTCCCGGGCCATTAGGAGCATGAGTGGGGCGGGGTCCCCCTCGCACCTCAGGACGCCGTGCCACCGGACGATGTTAGCCCCCCGGGCCAAAGCACGCTGGGAGGTCACGGAAGCGGTGTGCCTAGTGCTCGGCAGGGGGGCCTATAGCCAAGGTCCCATCCCCCACTATGCGTAGTGTCCTACCTCATGACCGCCACCTTCTGGTGAGCTCATGGCGGGAGAGGACTAGCGTGGAGCGGGGCCCTCAAAGTGAAAGGGCAGGCACGTCAGAAGATCTCCGCTAGTGTCACTCTCACGTAATAATGAGTGGGGTTGTACACGCCCCGGAGTCTCCTGAACGCCGCCCTAGGGCCTCACGGGGCTCCCTCCCACGTCCTAGTGGTAGCACCATGCTCCGCAATAGCCATCGACACTGCCCTCCAATGGCTATGCCCACATCCACCGGTGGTAGCCCTAAGCTCCGCGTTGGGGAGAAGACTAAAGACCTGCTCATGGGTCGGACGCGGCCCCTCCTTTTAGCATTCGCCTTTGCCACTTTTCTATCTCCCTTCTCGAGTCAAGCTCGCGGCTGCGCGATTTATCTTTGAAAGAAATGGGGGGGGGGAGTTTTTTATCCGCGTCTTGCGTTCTTGACTGAGTTTTCTTTCGCCCAATCCGTTCTTCGCCTCGGTCGGCTAATCCTGACTACAGCTGCGACCCCACCCGATCGCACCTTGCGAGCAGGGGCCGGGGCATGGGTGTACGTTCTGGCTGGCCCGCGGCCGAGCTGCCAATCTTCCTTGCACCAGCTGCAGGTACTCGCGAGACGCGCTCAAACAGGTTTGGAAGATGCCCCTCTCGGAAACACAACAAGGGCCCGAGATCCCAGCCTCAGGAGCAAACGTCACAAGGGAGTGCTTAAACCCATCCTTACATCATCAAAAGCTTAAGTTTCACGATATTCATCTTACCCAGCTCTAGAGCCACAACCAAAAAATCAAATCTAAAGCAGGAGCTGGACTAAACAACGACCTCGTCGTCAGGACCATCGGCATCGCCCCCCCCCCACCCCCGAGCATCGGCGCATCATCGATGGCTGGAACAAGCTTCGTCACCAACACATCCATGTGATCGCTCACCCACCCCTCCACGGGGTCGATGACCGTCACGGGCATCAGCTCCAGCAAGGCCCCGAAGTCTGTACGTGGGTCAAGACGGAGCAAGTTGCCGAAGATGCTCTAGACTGCACGCATGAGGATGTCGCGGCTCGGCTCCTCGATGAGCTGCCGTGCCCTCATGACCTCGCCTTCAAGACGCTCCACCACTCTCGTGAAGAACCTGAGATATCCGGTGTCATCATCAACCAGAGGGCCATCAACGCTCGAGTCAAGGAGATCGTTCAAGGCTCGGCCGGCCTTGTGCCCCAAAGCTTCGAACATCTTCGAGTGGATGCGTTGCATTCCACAAGCTCACGCAGCCTCCTCGGAGTTCCAGGCCGCGACAGTCGAAATGTCCTCCACCTGCTTGTGGAAGCAGGACAGCTCTGCCCTGGCGGCGGCGCGAGCCTTCTCTGACGCCAGCTCGCGGCGCTTTGCCGCGGCACATGCCTCCTTTGACACCCGCTCATGATGCTCGGCCGCGGCGCGAGCCTTCTCCGACACCTACAGATGATGCTCGACATCCGCTAGCTTGCCCTCGAGAGTTGTGACCTCCTTCTGGAGTTCCTTGCGCTTATCAGCGAAGTGAGTCTCATGAAGCCCCAGCTTCGCGTGGTAATCCTTCCACAGGCGCTTTGTCTCCATGGCAGCCTTCCTCATGACATCCTCTCGATCATCGAGGATGCCGTCGGCTTCGGCCAGCTGGCGCTCCATTGTCTCAAAGCGCTCGCGCTCCATGTTCAGCTCCATCATCTCGAGTGCTAGCGCCTCCTCCCGTGTTGAGAGGCCCGCTGGGCTGTCATCATCGGTCGCAGGCGCGGCGAGGGTAGCCCTTCGAGTACGAACCTGACGCTCGAGCACGGCGTTCGAGGCTTCGAGCTCGCGCTCATGATCCTCGGCTGCTGCGCGGCAACGGTCGGCGTCTCGAGCCTCTTCCAGGGCGCGGTCGCGGGCCTCCTGAGCTGCGGCCACAGACGCTTCCGCTTTCTTCACGGCAGTTTTTGCTGCAGCTGGCTCAATTTAACGGCAGCCTGCAACTGGCGCCAACCCTCCGCGAGAAGCAGACCCTCAGCCTCGATGCGCGCATCCACTTCAGCGAACTCGACCTCAAGGCACTTCAGGGAATCCGACGCCCCCCGCACAAGATCATGTCGAACAACACTCCTGCGCAGCGCGAGTTCCAGGAGGCGGCCGGGCTCGTCCACGATGTGCGGGCCGCTCAATGGGGGCACTTCTTCTCCCTCAGAATGCGCCCCGGGGCTAACCCCGGAAGTGCGCGCTGCCTCCGGCACGAGGGACAAGCGTGGTCCTAATGGGCGGCTGGCCTCCCGGGCCCCTCTAGAGCTTGCTGATCTACGACGAAGACAAGCCCCAGGGCATGACACGAGCCCCCGACGCACCAAGAGCCGCCTTGCCCCAGAAGCACTCGGGGGCTGGGAGCGCGGTCCACGCGACAGGGTCCAGGCACGGCCCCGCGGGCCCACACTAGGTCTACCGAAGACCCAGCATTGTCCGGAGGAGGGGCACGGTCAGAAGTGTCTGCGAACCTCGCTGGATGGCTCAGGAATGAGTCAGGAGGAGCCCTGCAAATCAAGATGTTAGTAGAACCGTATCAGAAAGTACAGGAAAAGCTGAGGAACACGCACCTGCCCAGTACAGTCAGCTTCGTCCTCTTCAGAGCCCTCGGGGCAGGGCCATAGCTGCCCCTCAGCCTCCGCCTTTTTCCCAGCACCGCGAAGGACGGCAGGAGGCCTCTTGAGGCAGGTGCACCTCGGGCTGGGGCAAGGCCGCGGCGGACACTCGCGACCGCCGCCCCATCCTCCGCCATGGCGTCCTCTGGGCTCACCCCAACAGGGGGCTGCCGTGCTCCACCTTCGGCCACCTCAGGAGCCGGTAGCACCTCAGCCTCTTCGTCCACCTTCGGAGTGCTGGCGCCTGCGCTTCGTCTGCTCGCTCCGGGGGCGGAGTGGACCCTAGTTCAGGAGCTCCACTTGACGTATCCGCCACGGAAGGGAAAGTTGGGCTCGTGAGACCTGGCCCCAGCATCAGGGGATTGTCACGAGGGCCAGAGACGCCCTTCGGAAATAGTCCCCACGCATCGAAGCGGGGTATCTTCTCGGCAAATGATTTTCCGGCCACGGGAGCCAGGTACAAGGGAGTCGCAGAGACAGGGCGTGCTTTAGGCACTCCGCCGACGAGCAGCCACAGCATCCCCTAGAGCATCTCAGGAGGAAGCAGCTCCCGCTGAAGACGCGCAGGATCATCAAGACCGGAGAGGGCCCACATTGGGCGGGAATGGCGCTGAAGCGGAGCGACACGCAGAACAAGGAATTCCCTCACCACCATCGCCAAAGTCAGTCCATTCTTTCTCAAGATGACCAAACGACGCATGACCTGCTCTGCCCGCAGATCTGAGAGGACCTCATGCTCCTAGCCAGACCTCGGAACCGCCGACGCATCGGGGAGGTGGAGCAGGGGGCTGTACTTAGCAGCATCAACAAACACCCACTGCCGATGGAACGCCGCCGTGGTCGGGCGGAGCGTGAAGTCGATCCCGGAGGCGGCTGTCGCCTCCACCGCGTGTAGCGACACGCATCCTGAACGCTGCCCCCCGTCGACCAGGTGGAGGGCGAAGAAGTGGCCAAGCAGGGCCACGGACGGGGGAACACCGACAAAAGCTTCGCACAGAAACACGAAGCTAGAGAGGATGATGATGGACCCCGGATCCAAATGCAGCGCCAGAATCTAGTAATGCGTGAGCACCGCATTGAAGAAGGCAAAAAAGGGGGGAGGAGACCCGCGAAGATGGCGTGGAGGTGGAGCTGGATGTCGGTGGCTTTCAACTCCGACGTTGGCCAGGAAGCGGGCCTGGCCCGGGTCGGCCTGCACTCGTTGGACGCATCGGCCAGGGCATGGTGCACCTTGTCCATGCCCTCCTGGTTCACCACGAAGGAGCGACCCAGTGCCGGCTCGAGCCCCGGGGGCGGCGCGGCAGCCTCGCCAGTTCCCCTCTTCTTTGTCCTACACGGCATGGCGGCAAGGAAGGGGGTCAGAGAAGGCAAGGAAAGGAAGGAGGTGATGGAGAGGCAGGAAAGCAGGACCGACAGTAAGGAGTCCACCTATCAGCTGTGCAATTGTCAAATCGCATGGTTTCCAAGGCTACGTGGGAAGCGGAGTCGCCCACGTCCCATCCAACTGTCACGCGTCAGCCTGGCCCGCAGTCTTTTGGGGCCCGCGGCGCTTCAACCTCGACTAAGGCTTTGCCCCGAAGCCAACTCCGTGCGCACGTTGGGCCCGGGGGCTACTGTCGACGTCCTGGGAACCAGGGTACCCAGACTTGCCTGCCTGCGGCCCGCGACGAGCTCCTACTACGACCTGGTACGGCCCAGCTGATCGACCAGCTGATCAAGACACTCGAGAGGAGAACGACACCAAGACCCTCTCAAGAGCGGCCTCGGCTAGGCTGCTACGGAGGGGCGGAGAACTCAACGACAAGCCTCCCTCAGGAGGAGGCAGTGACGCACCGCGCTAGTGGGTGCCAGTGCGTGCCAGCGGCGCAGTTGCGGTTTTGGTGCAAAGGAGACAACGCAGGCGCAGGTTCTCGAGGGTTGAGACAAAGGTTTCCCCTTCGGTGCAACAAGACCGAACACCGCAGGGACGACAGGGAGGATGTCACCACCAAGCCCACCACTAGGTCATCGTCTGATCTCTTTGCAGGCGAAGACCGCTTTTGTCAGGATAGGAACGTCCTTGTGTTCCCGCTCAAAATGGCCGTTGTGGGATCCCATCCCGCCTAAACATTTCGCGGAAATAGTACCCTGGCCGCCTATTTAAGTAGCTAGGGTTTCCACTATGGAGAGATCTGATTGACCTCATCTCATGCACCCCACCTTCGCTTCAAGGAGCAAGAACACTTGCCTCCTGACCCTCTTGCGCTCTCCTCCTGAGCTCAAGAACCACTGTACTTGTTCATACTCAAGCCCTCCTGAGGCTAATCCACTCAAGCAGTACGTAGGGTTTTACACCGCAAGCTGACCTGAACCTCGGTAAACTCGTGTCTGCTTTTACTTGTTGCTTGCTTGAATATCACCACCGGGCTAGGCCCATTAATGTCGGCGAAATCTAATGGGCCTTTAGCTGGGCCCGGCCCATTATGGTCCACAAATAATTTGCGGGCCTTCACCTTGGCCGGCCCATTATAGCCCGCAAAAATCTCGTGGGCCTTTACCTGGGCCGGCCCATTATGGCCCGCAAAAATCTTGTGGGCCTTCAGCTGGGCCGGCCCATTATGGTCCGCAAAACCTTGTAGGCCTTTATTTGGGCCGGCCCATTATGGGTCCGCAAAATCTTGCGGGCCTTTAGTTGGGCTGGCCCATTTAAGCTTTATGGGCCACTTTTGGGCCGGTCCATGTGTCAACATATAATAGGCGCATCTCGCCGATTGGATGAGTGACACCTGTGCCAACGCGGAGCTGACACGTGTTTCTGTCAGCCAATTGGAATTTTACACGTGCAAAATCCCCATTGGTCGGGGCTGTTAACGGGTTATCTGATCTAAAACCGGACCCAATAGCTTAACGGTGTTCCTTTACGGTGGATGCCACGTGTTGGTCACCCTTGATGAAAGCACTTCTGTGACGTGTGGTTTATCGTCATGGAAATGGGCACTTCCGTGATGATAATTTTGGTAATGTCATGGAACACTTCTACGACAGTACATGTATGACTGTCTTGATTCTCTCATAAAATCATCTTGGAAAGGTTAATAACATGTATCATCACGGAAGTGTATTTTTTTGTAGTGAGAGCGGCCATCTACAAAGGTTGAATGGGAAAGGTTAATAAGCTGATTATATCTCAGGTTTGGTAAGGTTTAGAAAAGAATAGAGGTCCAGAAGGTTTATGAAAATGTTCTCATCCTAACTAACGCCCATGCTAACTAAGGCTTCCTATAGTCAGGATGGCTCTGATACCAGCTCTGTGGGGACCCCGACTTGCAAGTCGAGATCACCGAATGTACGTGCACAATGATCCGAGAGATCAATGCTCACTGAACACACATAAGCTGAATAACAAGAGTCCTACATCCATACATATCGTCTTATGCAAATTATGGTCAAGTCTTACATAGATAAATCCTAAAGGGCTGAACACCAAATAAACTCAAATAGCCGAAGTCTTTGTAGATAAGTAGAAACCATGCCATCTACCTTAACCCTACAGGCATTCTGACTGGGAAAGCATCATAGTTCGCATGTTCGTCTCCAAAGAACTATTCTTCAAATTCCTGCTCTTCCATGCCTAGCCAATTAAATAAACTGTGGCAAGCCAATTAGTACTTTGAATGTACTCGCAAGCAACCCGTGATTTGATTCAATGTAACAATGCAAGTTTTACAATAAATAAGGAACCTAGCTTCATGCTAGATAAGATGTTCTACCAACTTGTGAGATATGCATCAATGAACTTGGGTAACCTTAACGACAAGTTACAAATATCAACATAAATAGAGTTTGAATCATTACTAGCTCATTCAACACATCAAGTCACCCCCTTGACTCAAATAGTTCTCTTCCACACACATATGCACCAAGTTTGAATTATTACTAGCGTCGTATGGAAGGTGGCTGAAGAGGTGCGTGACGCGGCGGGAGGCCCCGTCGAAGGGGAGGCCAGATGCCACGGAAGGGAGCGTGACGGGGGAGCGGGGAGAGGAGGCCGGGGCGACGATGAGACTGATGTTGGAGGCATGACTCCCCTCGGAGGCAGCCGCAACCGGAGTGGGTGGAGGCGCAGCGAGCCTCGCTTGCCGCCCCCCATGGCTCGAGGAGGGTGCTGGGCGAGGAGGCGAAGGGGAGAGGGAAGGGCTATCCTCAGAACCCTCCTTATCATCGGAGTGGTGCGACCGAGGGTAGTGGCGACCACGGAAATCATCCTGGGACCCAGGAGGGGCGCTGGGGGGGGCATCGTCGAAGAAGCGGGGCCGACCCACATGGTTGGGCGGCTCGGGAGCGATGCAGAGATCAAAGCCCTCATCGTTGA
This sequence comes from Secale cereale, assembly GCA_902687465.1. Lineage (NCBI taxonomy): Eukaryota > Viridiplantae > Streptophyta > Magnoliopsida > Poales > Poaceae > Secale > Secale cereale. The sequence continues at coordinate 393,254,996 of LR738714.1, forward strand.
AGAAGACTCGGATGGTGGCGCGCAGCTTAGAGGAGTCAAGGCACTTGACTTTAACGCGCACCTCCTCCTCCTTGTGAAGGGATAGCTCGTCGACCACCACCACCTTGCCAAGGATCCGGGACATGTTGCAGATCACCCGCTCGGACCGGGCAATCTCAGGGAGCCCGGCGACCAGGATCCAAGCAGTGTCAAGGACCGCGACGGCCTTGGGGTCGAGGATCGGCTCGAAGATGTCCACGACCATCTTTTTGAGGGCGAGAGTGATCTGGTCACTACACGTGGCGTAGCCGTGGCTGAGAGCGTCGGGGAAGACCACCGAGAAAGCGCCACCGATGGTAAGGGTGACCTGCCAGTCCCATTGACGACGATAGAGGTGGTTGAGCTCAGCCTCAATCATCTCGGGGGAGGTGACACCATCAATCACCGTGACGAGCGCCTGGACGGAAGGGGACGGGGATGGGACGTTCGGGAGCTGGATGTGGAAGAACCCCAGCCCCTCGATCCCATGACCATACTTCATCAACTCCTCGTCGATAGGTTTGTCGGGGCACAGCAGCACGGGGTGGGAGGGATCCTGGCAAATATAGCAGCATCGGGGGTTGACACAGTTGACCTGGGAATGACCCGCAATGCCACAGTTCAAGCACGGCGGACCGGGGCGGCCAGAGACAGGGCCAGCCCGTCACATCCCTAGTTAGCACTTGCATTAGGGTTAGTTGGTGTGTGCATCATGTTTACTTTTCAAAAAAACTTGAAACGGGATTAACAGAAACCCCAGCACCCTTCTTCTAACAACTAGGGTTTGATAAAATATTTTCCAATGTACCCAAAATGCCCTTCAAAAATGTTCATCACTTCTGCCTTGGTCTTAAACCTGTGCCAAAAATGGTGCACATTTTTCTAGGACACTCAAGGGTTTTGGATTAAATCATATGGTATTTGTATTTGGGCATTTAAATATTTTAAAATATTTTAAATGCTCAAATAATCATGAACTATAATGTTTCCTACTGTTCATATTATATACAGTGGGCATGACAAGTTTCATGAGTTATAAAAATGTTTTGGCATTTTTATTAATTGAACAAAGCTGCAAAAGAAATGAAACAGAAAAGAAATAGAAAAAAAAGAGAGAGAAGAAGCTTACCTGGCGCCCCACCTGGCCCACCTGCCGGCCCAGCCCAGCTGCCGCTCTAGCGAGCTGCTTGGCTCGGCCAGGCAGGCAGGCAGGTGCTCGACGGCGACCGCACCGCGCGCCACGCAGCTGCCCGCCGCCCTGCTTCCTCCCCTCGCCGTCCTGGAAGCCTGGTTCGGTCTCACACGTCGCCCCCGACCTCGCAGACGCCTCCCCCTCTCCCCAGCTCCTCTCCCTTGCTCTCCCCGCGCCACGGCCGACGCCGTCGTGCTCGCACCATCGTCCCTGAGCCCCGCCTTGGTGTCCGTCGTCTCCGCCGTCCTCGACTACTTCGAACAGGCCGAGCCCCGAGCGCTCGCCCACCCTGGAGACGCCCCCGACCTCTTCTTCCCCAACTCCGACCGCGGAGATCCCTCTCGCCGTCCCGCTCAGCTCCGACCACCCCCGAGCTCGCTCCGGCGCCTGCTGCAATCCCTGTGAGCCCAGCTTCGTCCTCCCCCTCTCCGTTGGCTCTCTTCTGCCCTGGAACGCACCGCACGAAGCTCACCTGCAAGCACCGCCGCCGTGCTCGCCGCCGATGATGCTCCGGTGACCATTTGGTCACTGGCACCCGTCCATCACACTCACCGCAGCGCGTAGATGCGATAGGTGCTACGCACGCATCGCCTAGGCCCCTGCAGCCGCATCTCCACAAACGCCCGACGCCGGTCGCCGCCGTCGAGCTTGTTGCCGTCGTCTCCGGCCACCCCAGGTCCGGCGACCACCACCATCCGACGCGCAAGAGCAAGGGCTTTCCAACGCGCCTAGCCGCAGCTCGAGCCGTGCCCCGTAGACGATTTCCGTAGCACGCCGCCGTACTTGGCCTCGCCGGCGTCACGTTGCCGGCGGGTTTGACCTGTTTGACCAGGGGGTTGACTACCCCTGGGTCACTAACGTGTGGGCCACCTTTTGCTAATTAGTTAGTTTAATTAAGTTTCTGTTAATTTAATTAGTTAATTAGTTTAGTCACTGACCCGTGGGCCCAGGCCCCACTGACAGCTAATTAGTTTTAGTTTAACTCTAATTAACTTAGTTAATTAGCTGTGACACTGACATGCAGGGCCCACATGTCATGTTTGACTTGGACTAGCTCCTGTTGACTGACTGACGTCAGCATGATCTCATGCTGACGCAATAAAGGTTTTTCTGGGATTTTTAGATTTAAAAATAATTCAGGAAATTCGAGAAAATACCCAAAACTTCTAAAAATCATATAAAATCAACCATAGCTCAGATGGAAAAGATTTATATATGAAAAATGATCAGAAAAATACAATCTTTCCAATGGCACTGGTTTCATGCATGTTTGAACAAGTTAACTTGCTGTTACATCAAAAACATGATAATGCACTTATTTAAATAATAGTTTGAACTTCAATTTGAATCTTTGATTCAAATAAGCTCAAACCCTTCTGGTTTTAGTTGCATTAGCCAACACACATGCATCTTGCCATGTCATGAGCATGCATCATATTGCTGCATTTGTTTGTTAATGATTGTATCGCCGGTATTCTCTGTGTTAGGTCCTGCTCCCGAGGATACTGCTGCGTATCCAGTTGAAGAGCAGTACCCGACAACCACCTTGTCAGGCAAGCAATCATTGATCATTCCGATACAAACCCAATCTTCTCGCTCCTGCTCTCTTTACTGCATTAAGGCAATAGCGTGTGAACTGCTACTTGCTGCGGTAGTTGAACCCTATCCCTTGCATGACCTGTCATTGCCACAGTAAATAGTTGAAACCCACTAGCATGTGTAGGAGTTGATTGAGCCATGTGATGTGTGATCCACCATGCTATTTGTTTATGTTGCCTGCTATGCTTAGAGTTGTGTCTGGTCTGGTTCATCTGGGTGATGGATCAGAGTGAAATGATCATACCGATAAAGAGAAGGAAGTGTGGAATACGCTTGGTAAAGGTATCGATGAAAGGCCATGTAGGAGTACATGGTGGGTTGTTTCATTGGAATCGTCCATAGGACGTGAGATCTGTATGTGTGGTTCAAGTTACAGCTACTACCACACATTGGGATCCTTAATTGACCCTCTCGGCTTATTAATTACCCTTGATCTCTGTCCAGGAGTTGCAACTAGTTTCTGGTGTTTATAGCATACTGGAGGTCGTGCACAACGCTGACCCTCGGGGTGGGTTGTGATGCGACAGGTACGTGGCACGGTGTACCGGTTGCCCGTTTGGTGACTCGGGAACCCTGTACACATCGTTTGGGGCCGTGAGCGATACCCCGGCCGGATCTCCCCACGGATGGAACCCAAATAGGCGATAAACCTGGACGAGAGACTTGAGTAGTTAGTCTGGTCGTGGCCGACACCCCCGCTGGGCTTCCGCTTGAAGGTTGCCGAGTACACGCCGAGTAAATGGCGATAAGTGGTGAAAGCGTGTGTGAAGAAGTACACCCCTGCAGGGTTATCAAACTATTCGAATAGCCGTTGTTCGCGGTACGGACTACTTCGTTACTCTTACAGTTCATAGACAAGTTGATGGTTACTACTAAAAGCCTCAAGATAAGTGTGAGTGACGTGGATGGCCCTTCCGTAGGATGACGGAAGAGGATCCTCGGTAGTGTATTGATGTGGTGAGTAGAGGACGCGTGTTCATAATAACATCTTGCAATCCGTTGAGAGTTGTAGTATAGGTTAGCCAAGGTCAAAGCTGGCATTCTGCTATGAACTCCACTACCCCTTTGATAATGTTGCATGTATGATAAGTTATGTGGTAAGACTTGCTGAGTACCTTTGTACTCATGTTTGCTTAATAACTGTTGCAGAGGAGAACCCTGCCCCTGCTGATTGGTTCTACATAGACGTTGACGTCGACGAGTAGCTTGACACCCAGATGGAGATCTGGAGCTTGTGAAGGGCCTTGTAGATAGTCAGGCTACACGAAGCCTGTTTTATTTTCTAAGTTGTCTGTACTCAGACATGTAGCTTCCTCTTGTGCTTGTATGATTGTATGACTTGAGTGTTGGGTCATGTGACCCCTACCTATATGGATATATAATGTATGGCTCTTGGAGCCTTTTAAATAAAGTAATTTGAGTCATAGATTTCTGTTGTGATGCAATGTTGTATTTGCACATATTGAGCATATTGCGTGTATGATTGAAATGCTTGGTATGTGTGGGATCCGACACCTAGTTGTTTTCCTTTGGTAGCCTATCTTACAGGGAAATGCCTCCTAGTGTCTCCAATGAGCCTTGGTAGCTTGCTACTGCTCAGAACACGCAGGCTGGCCGGCATGTGTCCTTCTTCGTTCCTGTGTCTGTCCCTTAGGGGAAATGTCACGCGTTGTTCCTTTAAGTCCATGTAGCTTGCTACGACTTGGGTTCATACGTTGATGACCGACACGTTCGTTGCTGGGTCATGGATGCCTGTCTCTGTAATTTAGTGCCACTTTTGGTTTATAACTAGCCATGTCGGCCCGGGTTCTCTGTCATATGGATGCTAGCGACACTGTCATATACGTGTGCCAAAATGCGCAAACGGTCCCGCGCCAGGTAAGGTGGCACCCATGGGGTTACCGTGCGTGAGGCCGCAAAGTGATATGACGTGTTACAGCTAGATCGGTGTGACTTAGGATCGGGGTCCTGACAGCGTTGGCATCAGAGCTGGACTGCCTGTAGGTTTCTCAAGCCAAACTGGTCGATGTTGAGTCTAGAAAAATTCTTAGTTATATGTAGGGGAATTGATTGTGCAAGGGAACGTAAGGCTCTTTTTACTCCTTTACCTTATGCCCTTCTGATCTGAGTTAGTCTATTCTTTCTACGGGGATTTAGGACTAGGCCTCTTATCCTTTCTAGGTTCACGTGTTACTAATTCGTAGACTCTTAGGATTGTTGGTTTCAAGCCTCAGTTCAGTTTCTATCCTTTTAGTATGACGATTGTTGGACCGGAACCTTGATATGGATTGTTGAGTGGCTATGCTATCATTTGTATGATGTCTCAAATCTTTGCATTATTCCGTGTTACAGTTGTTGTGCTGCCCGATTTCTTCCAGAAACACTAATGCCTTTGCATTATTCCGTGTTTCAGATGTCTGGCCGCATCCCTCGCCAAGTGGTTCATTTGACTCGGTGCATTAATGTGCCCGGTCACACGGCCATGCTAGTCCGTGTGCTGACTGAGACCGGTTATCGCTGGTATCCTGAATACACCGTGGAGGAACAGTACCGGGATTTCAATCAGAGTCAGTATTTCTGCACAGTCCGGATATACCCCTCATATCCTGGAGCTAATGACCCCATCCATTGGTCTTATGGACATGGGGTTACCATCGAGATGGCAGTGCAGGATGCCGCTTATTCGATGATGACCATTCTCCGTGCTAGGCATGCCATGTTGCTGAACACTGAGTTATGTTACATGCCAGCCTCACTTCTCAGAGAGGAAGGTTACTACACTGGTCTGTATACTGATGCTGCTCATGAAGAGCCACTGCTTCAGACTACTTTTCAGATGCTGGAGGATAGGGACCGTGAGGTCCGTGCTCTCCGAATGGAGTTGTATAACACTCGAGCCGCCCACTGGACTACTTTGACACGGCTTGCACCTGCTGTGCACGCCGGATATCTGGACATGCGGGATTTGTACCCCGTGCGGACTCGTCTGCCTGATCGCATGGATTGGCGTGACGTTGGGGGTATTACACCTCCACGTGGGCGTCGGTTACCACCAGCATCGGGACCGAGGCCACATCCATGTCCCTATGGTCTACAGCCTTCGAGTGCTCGCGAGTTTCAAGATCCATCTGTTCCACTTCCAGGCTACGGTGGTAATCTTTACGAGGATTACTACGCGAATGTCTGAGCTAGGCCGTAGTCGTAGTAGTATTGTAGTAGTTGTATTTCCACAGTCCTGCGCGTCTTGTGGAATATGACTTAGTGTGTACTGAGTTCCGGAGGTGTAGTTAATAATGTATAGGAGCTTGGAATGCCTCTGATGGGATGTATCGTCTTTCACCGCAGTTGTACTTTAGCCTTGGCTTGTACTAAACGTTGTATGGTGTGTATGACCACTGGTGTATATATAGCAGTTTCTATATTACCATGTCGTACGGATGAACATCCTTGCATTCCGAGTCATCCATTACATTCTGCACTTCTATGTCAAATTTTTGCCATCCTTGTCTAAACCGTTGTTTTCTTTTCCTAGGATGGTCAACACTCGCAGCACTCCTGCTGCTCAGGAGCAGGGTGAGGCTAGTGGGGCTAGAGATGGGAATCTGCCCCAGCCACCCTCCTTGGCGGAAGTTATGCTTGAAGCAGAACGGAACAAGAGAGAGACCAACCGTCTGCTGGAACACATAGAGTAGAACACTGGGTTCCGTCAGAGGAATGACGTGGTGTCAATCCACGATTTTATCAAGATGTGTCCACCGAAGTTCCATCACTCCACTGAACCTCTGGATGCTGATGACTGGCTACGTAGTATCACCCACAAGCTACACTCTGCCCGTGTGGCCGAAGCTGACAAGGTTATCTACGCCGCCTACCATCTTGAGGGCCCTGCCAGTCTTTGGTGGGAAAACTTTGAAGCTATGCGTCCTGCTGGCCAAGTCACTACCTGGGTTGAGTTCAGTGAGGCATTCCGTGAACACCACATTCCGGAAGGTCTCATGGATCGCAAGCGGGAGGAATTCTGCAATTTCACCCAGGGCCGTTTAACTGTGGATGGCTATAGTCGTGAGTTTGGTAACCTGGCACGCTATGCACCTGAAGAAGTATCCACCGATGCCAAGAAGCAGGCGAGGTTCCGCAAGGGACTCAGCCCTGAACTCCGCCGAGATCTACGTTTGCACGAGTGCACTTCCTTCCAGAAGTTGGTTAACAAGGCTATCAGTGCTAAAACAGGCCAGACCGACTTCGAGGCCACCCGCAAGCATACTCGAGATTTTGGTTCCCCATCCGGCTCTGGTTCTCACAAGCGCCGTGTGTGGGTTCCTAACACTGCTCTGCCACCCAAGTACACACCGAGGCCATCCTATGAGGCGCCTCACCCAACTCAACAGTTTGCACCTGCTAAGACCTATGGAGGACCACCTTCCAACTTTGCTCCACGCACCACCACTGTGACATGTTTCAAGTGTGGAGAACCGGGACACTACATGCGTGATTGTCCCCAGAACCAGCAAGGAAAAACCGTTGGCCGTGGCAAGCCAACCGGCAAGGTGAATTATGTCAAGCCAATCCCCACTGCACGTGGTCATGTGAACTATGTCTCTGCTGAAGAAGCTCATGAGGATCCTAACGTCGTCCTTGGTACGCTTCTCGTCAACTGCCATCCGGCATCTGTTCTTTTCGATACTGGAGCATCCCATTTGTTCATATCTGAGAGCTATGCTCGATTGCACAACATGACTTTTTGTGACATGCCTACTTCCATGGTTATTCAAACTCCTGGTTCAAAGTGGCAAACCTCTAGGGTAAGCCATGGAAATGAAATCCTTGTCGATAGACTTGTTTTCCTAGCATCTCTAATCGCTCTCAAGTCCTCGGACATAAACATCATCTTGGGTATGGATTGGATGACAACTCATTGCACCAAGATTGATTGCTATACTAGGACCGTTCAACTTACACATCCATCCGGCAAGATAGTCAATGTCTTGACTCGAATGGCTGAGCGTCAGCTCTACTCTCTTAATGCCAGCCCTCTACCAGAACTCGAAGATATCCCGGTAGTCCGTGACTTCCCGGATGTTTTTCCAGAAGAACTGCCAGGAATTCCACCTGACAGAGATATCGAGTTCGTGATAGATCTTATCCCTGGAACTGTCCCAATCTCTAGGAGACCTTATAAGATGGCACCACTAGAATTAGCTGAGCTAAAGAAACAACTCGATGAGTCCTTGCAAAAGGTTTTCATCCGTCCTAGTTCTTCCCCTTGGGCTTGCCCCGTCCTCTTCATCAAGAAGAAGGATGGAACGGAGCGGATGGTTGTAGATTACCGACCGGTCAATCTAGTCACCATAAAGAACAAGTATCCGCTCCCCAAGATCAACGACCTGTATGATCAGCTCGCTGGATCCTTAGTCTTCTCTAAGATGGATTTGAGGTTGGGCTACCATCAAATCAAAATAAAGAACGGGGACATTCCTAAAACGGCTTTTGTTACTCGTTATGGCCAATATGAGTACACCGTTATGTCCTTTGGGTTAACCAATGCCCCAGCTACCTTTTCTCGGTTAATGAATTCTATATTCATGGAGTATTTGGATAAATTCGTCGTGGTATACCTCGATGATATACTCATCTATTCCAAGAACAAGGAAGATCATGCCGAGCATTTAAGGCTGGTATTGACGAAACTTCGAGAGCACCGCCTTTATGCCAAATTCTCTAAATGTGAATTTTGGTTGCCAGAAGTAACCTATCTATGTCATGTGATCTATGGCAAGGGTATTGCTGTCAATCCCGAGCGAGTTCAAGCCGTACTTGATTGGACTCCTCCTGAATCGGTCAAGCAAGTTAGGAGTTTTCTTGGCTTAGCGAGCTATTGCTGACGCTTCGTCGAGAATTTCTCCAAGGTTGCTAAACCTCTAACCGAACTCCTCAAGAAAGATAAAAAGTTTGAGTGGACCCCACAGTGCGAGTCCAGTTTTCAGGAACTGAAAAGATGCCTGACATCTGCACCTGTACTGGTACCACCAGATTTTTCCAAGGATTTTATAATCTACTGCGACGCCTCGCGACAAGGACTAGGTTGCATTCTCATGCAAGATCGTCAAGTGATTGCATACGCATCTCGACAGTTGCGTCCACACGAGGATAACTACCCTACTCATGATCTAGAGCTTGCAGCTGTAGTCCATGCACTCAAAACATGGCGACATTACCTCCTTGGTAATCGCTGTGAAATCTTCACTGATCATCAAAGTTTGAAGTATACCTTCACCCAACCGGATCTAAATCTCAGGAAAAGACGTTGGGTTGAGTTGCTCACAGACTACGACTTAGGAATCACCTACACTCCTGGAAAAGCCAATGTCATGGCTGATGCACTAAGTCGTAAGTCATATTGTAACAACTTAATGTTACAACAAAGTCAACCGCTTCTCCACGAGGAATTTCGTAAGCTTAACCTTCACATTGTTCCTCGAGGATTCCTTTCCACCTTGGTGGCGAAACCTACCCTTATGGATCAAATCATAGGTGCCCAGCGGTATGATAAAGGCATATCTCGGATCAAGGAGAACATTGCTAGCGGAGTTGCTAGAAGTTTCTCTATGGATGATCGAGGTGTAGTGTACTTCGAGAACCGCTTGGTGGTACCCAAGAAACCACAACTACGACAAATGATTCTTAAGGAGGCTCATGAATCTCCTCTCACGATTCATCCCGGTAGTACCAAAATGTATCAAGACTTACGTCAGAGATTCTGGTGGACTAGGATGAAGAGAGAAATCGCTCAATTCATTGCTAACTGCGATGTTTGTCGTCGAGTCAAAGCAGAGCATCAACGGCCTGCTGGCACCCTTCAACCTTTAGCTATTCCTGAATGGAAATGGGACAAAGTCGGTATGGACTTCATTACCGGGTTTCCCAGGTCCATGAAAGGGAATAATGCTATCTTCGTCGTTATCGACCGCCTCTCTAAAGTAGCTCATTTCCTGCCTGTTCGAGAGAGTATTACCGCTAGCCAGCTAGCAGATTTGTATGTCTCTCGGATAGTATCCCGTCATGGTGTGTCGTTGGAGATTAATTCAGACCGTGGAAGTCTTTTCACATCACGATTTTGGGAAAGTTTCCAGAATGCTATGGGAACTCATCTCTCTTTCAGTACTGCCTTCCATCCGCAGTCAAGTGGTCAAGTGGAACGAGTCAATCAAATTCTGGAAGACATGCTTCGAGCCTCTGTCATTTCTTTCGGTATGGAATGGGAAAAAATGTCTTCCATTTGCCGAATTTGCTTATAACAATAGTTATCAAGCCATCTTGGGTAAAGCTCCCTTCGAAGTTCTATATGGACGAAGGTGTCGAACACCTCTTAACTGGTCGGAGACCGGGGAAAGACAATTCTTTGGCCCGGATATGATCCAGGAAGCAGAGGAACAAGTTCGCATTGTTCGTGAGAGATTGAAAACAGCCCAGTCTCGCCAAAAGAGCCAATATGATAGCCATCATAAGGCTGTGAATTTTGAAGTCGGCGATAAGGCTTACCTTCGGGTTACTCCTCTTAAGGGAACCCATCGCTTCGGTATCAATGGCAAATTGGCCCCTCGTTTCATCGGTCCTTTTCGCATTCTTGCCAAACGAGGAGAAGTTGCCTACCAATTGGAACTACCTCCGCACCTTTCCAGAGTTCATGATGTTTTCCACGTTTCTCAACTCAGGCGTTGCTTCTCGGATCCTATCCGCGGAGTGGACCACGAAACGCTTGATCTCCAGGACAATCTCACATATCGAGAATACCCCGTTCGTATTCTTGATCAAACCGAGCGCACCACTCGACGCCACAATATCAAGTTTCTCAAGGTTCAATGGTCACATCATTCCGAGAGTGAAGCTACTTGGGGAAGGGAGGATCGTCTTCGACTTGAGTACCCCACCCTCTTTCCGGAGGAACCCGAATCTCGGGACGCGATTCTTTTAAGTGGGGGTGAGTTGTCACATCCCTAGTTAGCACTTGCATTAGGGTTAGTTGGTGTGTGCATCATGTTTACTTTTCAAAGAAACTTGAAATGGGATTAACAGAAACCCCAGCACCCCTCTTCTAACAACTAGGGTTTGATAAAATATTTTCCAATGTACCCAAAATGCCCTTCAAAAATGTTCATCACTTCTGCCTTGGTCTTAAACCTCTGCCAAAAATGGTGCACATTTTTCTAGGACACTCAAGGGTTTTGGATTAAATCATATGGTATTTGTATTTGGGCATTTAAATACTTTAAAATATTTTAAATGCTCAAATAATCATGAACTATAATGTTTCCTACTGTTCATATTATATACAGTGGGCATGACAAGTTTCATGAGTTATAAAAATGGTTTGGCATTTTTATTAATTGAACAAAGCTGCAAAAGAAATGAAATAGAAAAGAAATAGAAAAAAAAGAGAGAGAAGAAGCTTACCTGGCGCCCCACCCGGCCTACCTGCCGGCCCAGCCCAGCTGCCGCTCCAGCGAGCTGCTTGTCTCGGCCAGGCAGGCAGGCAGGTGCTCGACGGCGACCGCACCGCGCGCCATGCAGCTGCCCGCCGCCCTGCTTCCTCCCCTCGCCGTCCTGGAAGCCTGGTTCGGTCACACACGTTGCCCCCGACCTCGCAGACACCTCCCCCTCTCCCCAGCTCCTCTCCCTCGCTCTCCCCGCGCCATGGCCGACGCCGTCGTGCTCGCACCGTCGTAGAAGCCGCGCCCGCCGTCGTCCCTGAGCCCCGCCTTGGTGTCCGTCATCTCCGGCGTCCTCGACTACTTCGAACAGGCCGAGCCCCGAGCGCTCGCCCGCCCTGGAGACGCCCCCGACCTCTTCTTCCCCAACTCCGGCCGCGGAGATCCCTCTCGCCGTCCCGCTCAGCTCTGACCACCCCCGAGCTCGCTCCGGCGCCTACTGCAATCCCTGTGAGCCCAGCTTCGTCCTCCCCCTCTCCGTTGGCTCTCTTCTGCCCTGGAACGCACCGCACGAAGCTCACCTGCAAGCACCGCCGCCGTGCTCGCCGCCGGTGATGCTCCGGTGACCATTTGGTCACTGGCACCCGTCCATCACACTCACCGCAGCGCGTAGATGCGATAGGTGCTACGCACGCATCGCCTAGGCCCCTGCAGCCGCATCTCCACAAACGCCCGACGCCGGTCGCCGCCGTCGAGCTTGTTGCCGTCGTCTCCGGCCACCCCAGGTCCGGCGACCACCACCATCCGACGCGCAAGAGCAAGAGCTTTCCAACGCGTCTAGCCGCAACTCGAGCCGTGCCCCGTAGACGATTTCCGAAGCACGCCGCCGTACTTGGCCTCGCCGGCGTCACGTCGCCGACGGGTTTGACCTGTTTGACCAGGGGGTTGACTACCCCTGGGTCACTGACGTGTGGGCCACCTTTTGCTAATTAGTTAGTTTAATTAAGTTTCTATTAATTTAATTAGTTAATTAGTTTAGTCACTGACCCGTGGGCCCAGGCCCCACTGACAGCTAATTAGTTTTAGTTTAACTCTAATTAACTTAGTTAATTAGCTGTGACACTGACATGCAGGGCCCACATGTCATGTTTGACTTGGACTAGCTCATGTTGACTGACTGACGTCAGCATGATGTCATGCTGACGCAGTAAAGGTTTTTCTGGGATTTTTAGATTTAAAAATAATTCAGGAAATTCCAGAAAATACCCAAAACTTCTAAAGATCATATAAAATCAACCATACCTCAGATGGAAAAGATTTATATATGAAAAATGATCAGAAAAATCCAATATTTCCAATGGCACTGGTTTCATGCATGTTTGAACAAGTTAACTTGCTGTTACATCAAAAACATGATAATGCACTTATTTAAATAATAGTTTGAACTTCAATTTGAATCTTTGATTCAAATAAGCTCAAACCCTTCTGGTTTTAGTTGCATTAGCGAACACACATGCATCTTGCCATGTCATGAGCATGCATCATATTGCTGCATTTGTTTGTTAATGATTGTATCGCCGGTATTCTCTGTGTTAGGTCCTGCTCCCGAGGATACTGCTGCGTATCCAGTTGAAGAGCAGTACCCGACAACCACCTTGTCAGGCAAGCAATCATTGATCATTCCGATACAAACCCAATCTTCTCGCTCCTGCTCTCTTTACTGCATTAAGGCAATAGCGTGTGAACTGCTACTTGCTGCGGTAGTTGAACCCTATCCCTTGCATGACCTGTCATTGCCACAGTAAATAGTTGAAACCCACTAGCATGTGTAGGAGTTGATTGAGCCATGTGATGTGTGATCCACCATGCTATTTGTTTATGTTGCCTGCTATGCTTAGAGTTGTGTCTGGTCTGGTTCATCTGGGTGATGGATCAGAGTGAAATGATCATACCGGTAAAGAGAAGGAAGTGTGGAATACGCTTGGTAAAGGTATCGATGAAAGGCCATGTAGGAGTACATGGTGGGTTGTTTCATTGGAATCGTCCATAGGACCTAAGATCTGTATGTGTGGTTCAAGTTACAGCTACTACCACACATTGGGATCCTTAATTGACCCTCTCGGCTTATTAATTACCCTTGATCTCTGCCCAGGAGTTGCAACTAGTTTCTGGTGTTTATAGCTTACTGGAGGTCGTGCACAACGCTGACCCTCGGGGTGGGTTGTGATGCGACAGGTACGTGGCACGGTGTACCGGTTGCCCGTTTGGTGACTCGGGAACCCTGTACACATCGTTTGGGGCCTTGAGCGACACCCCGGCCGGATCTCCCCACGGATGGAACCCAAATAGGCGATAAACCTGGACGAGAGACTTGAGTAGTCAGTCAGGTCGTGGCCGACACCCCCGCTGGGCTTCCTCTTGAAGGTTGCCGAGTACACGCCGAGTAAACGGCGATAAGTGGTGAAAGCGTGTGTGAAGAAGTACACCCCTGCAGGGTTATCAAACTATTCGAATAGCCGTTGTTCGCGGTACGGACTACTTGGTTACTCTTACAGTTCATAGACAAGTTGATGGTTACTACTAAAAGCCTCAAGATAAGTGTGAGTGCCGTGGATGGCCCTTCCGTAGGATGACGGAAGAGGATCCTCGGTAGTGTATTGATGTGGTGAGCAGAGGACTCGTGTTCGTAATAACATCTTGCAATCCGTTGAGAGTTGTAGTATAGGTTAGCCAAGGTCAAAGCTGGTATTCTGCTATGAACTCCACTACCCCTTTGATAATGTTGCATGTATGATAGGTTCTGTGGTAAGACTTGCTGAGTACCTTTGTACTCATGTTTGCTTAATAACTGTTGCAGAGGAGAACCCTGCCCCTGCTGATGGGTTCTACATAGACGTTGATGTCGACGAGTAGCTTGACACCCAGACGGAGATCTGGAGCTTGTGAAGGGCCTTGTAGATAGTCAGGCTACACCAAGCCTGTTTTATTTTCTAAGTTGTCTGTACTCAGACATGTAGCTTCCGCTTGTGCTTGTATGACTGTATGACTTGAGTGTTGGGTCATGTGACCCCTACCTGTATGGATATGTTATGTATGGCTCTTGGATCCTTTTAAATAAAGTACTTTGAGTCATAGAGTTCTGTTGTGATGCAATGTTGTATTTGCACATATTGAGCATATTGCGTGTATGATTGAAATGCTTGGTATGTGTGGGATCCGACACCTAGTTGTTTTCCTTTGGTAGCCTATCTTACAGGGAAATGCTTCCTAGTGTCTCCAATGAGCCTTGGTAGCTTGCTACTGCTCGGAACACGTAGGCTGGCCGGCATGTGTCCTTCTTCGTTCCTGTGTCTGTCCCTTAGGGGAAATGTCACACGTTGTTCCTTTAAGTCCATGTAGCTTGCTACGACTTGGGTTCATACGTTGATGACCGACACGTTCGTTGCTGGGTCATGGATGCCTGTCTCTGTAATTTAGTGCCACTTTTGGTTTATAACTAGCCATGTCGGCCCGGGTTCTCTGTCATATGGATGCTAGCGACACTGTCATATACGTGTGCCAAAATGCGCAAACGGTCCCGGGCCAGGTAAGGTGGCACCCGTGGGGTTACCGTGCGTGAGGCCGCAAAGTGATATGACGTGTTACAGCTAGATCGGTGTGACTTAGGATCGGGGTCCTGACACAGCCACAGTCGAGCTGCCAGAGGCCGGCACAGGGGTTGCTTGTTGGGTGGCCCAAGCCTGCCCACGCCGCTTCTTCTTTTTGGTCGTACCCGGGCGGTCGCGAGCCTGGCCACCCCCAGCACCGCCGGCGGCAGGGGGGCTAGAGGGGTTGGCGGCGTGTGGCGGGACATACTTTCTGGCCAGGGCAGCCCCGGGTTGGGGAGGCGTACGCGGGGAGAGAGGGCGGGCCGGACGGGAAGGGGATGGACTGCGCTCCCGGCGCCGTGGCGGGGACGGGGAGCGCCGACGCGAGGAGCGCCAGTCTCCCGCCACCTGCAGAGGGGAGCGGGACCGAGCCCACCCATCGGAGCGGCCTGGACAGCGGCGGTGCTAGCGGCGGTCGTTGAATCCCTGAGAGCGGCGGCTCTCCCGGTCCCTGAGCTCGCGCCGCAGCTCATCCTCGCGACGGGCAGCATCCGAGGAGGGGCGAGGGGGTCGTGGCGCTCGTCGTAGCGCTGCTTGCGGCGGTCCTCTCCGTCGTCCCACTCCCGCGTCATGGGTGGAGCCAGCCGACCGGGGAGGGTGGCGGATGAGTTGGAGTCCTAGCCGGCGGGCGCCGGCGAGGGGAGCCGAGGAGGAGGGTGGAGCGGGGCGGGAGATGTGGAAGAGCTGGAGTTCTTTGCGGGAGAAGGGGAAACCGTGGCGGCGGGGAGGGGGGACGAGGGGCGCGGCAGGCCGTAAGGCAACCAGATCAATCGAGGGGGCTCGGTGGGCTTAGGGCACGGAGCCGGCCCAAGGATCGAAGGCCCAGCTGCCGTGGCCCGGGGAATAGGCCTATGGGCCCGGGGTGCCAGGCCAGCATCCCGGCGCGGGCAGGCCACCACCTCACGGCCCACAGGGGCACGGCCCAAGACAGGGAGCGGGGTACCGCGCGGGAGGGTTTCCCCTTCAAAAGGATGTGCCGCCGCCGCCACCGTCGTCGGGGTAAGGAGGGGCGAGGCCGCCGACCACGGGCGCCGAGGGAGGGAGAGGGGCCGAAGCTGACGCGCGAAGGAGCCAAATGCGGCGATGAAGGGACGGAACGGGGAGCGGCGGGGCACAATCGCGTTGGCGGTCGGGGAGGCGGAGGAAGCCGAGGGAATCGCCAGCGTCAGCCGAGGAGGCCACACCGAGGATGGCCGCCATGATGACCGAGCCCAACCTAAGTCCGACCGGCCAGCACACCCCAGGAGCGGCGACGGTGGCGTCCTGAGCCCCGCAAGGCAGCGCCTTTGCCGCGAGGCGGACGAGCGGAGCTCATCAGCCGGTTCAGCGCGCGCTGTCGCGAGCCGGAGGCAGAACCTCCGCAATGGGAGGCTGAGCCAGCGGCCACGCTGGTCGGCGACGCACGAAAAGGGGGGGCGGGGGGAACGGGGGGAGCCAGGGCCGTCGGCCAGGGGGGGTTCGTCCTCCTCGGCGAGGTCCGCCCAGCGGATCCATGGCAGCACCTCGAGGAAGGACGGGAGCAGCTAGGAGGCAGGCGACGCAGGGGGCGGGGAGGCCGGGCAGAGGTCCGACGAGGAACCGGGTGAGGAGGTAGCGCCGGCCACGGCACCCGCCGGGGGCGGGGGGGGGGGGGGCGACGCCAGAGTCACCAGAGCCCGGGTCTTCCATCCTATCCAGGAATCACCCTCATGTATAAGTAAAAGATCGTGGGACTCTGCCCTTTTTACATTCTCAAGCATACATGAAGGGACCAACGGTGTGTCCGGTGCCCTGTGAAAATAGTCACGGCCGCCTATCCAAGCACGACCCCGTCCCAAGAGTGACCTCAAGTCACCCCCATCACTAGTAACGTGGGCACCATGCTAGTATCATCCTAAGTAATCAATAATGCCCCGTCCCATAAAGGGGTAGAGTGGTTGCCCATGTTTGGTTGGGAAGGGAATCACACATAAATGTAATCCATCATTTTGCACACATACCAAAAGCTTTCTTCAGTACACCACTTCTTCCTCAAGTGGAGTCCTTAGTTCAACATCACCCATGGGGATTAGGGGCACCCGATGGGGTTTTCGAAAAGTTGTAACCATGAAGAGTTCATGGTACACATGCAACATTATGCACCAAAAACTAATTGCTTTCATGAACAAGGTAAATCCATGAGTAGGGTATGCATCATGTGGTGGTTCATAACAAGTTCAACACCATCATATTTCATCAACATGCAAATCAGAAAAAGGGTTCCGATGAACAAGAGGGGTGTCATGGTCAAAGGGCTGCTTGCCTGGATTGGCTTGGTCTTGAAAGTCTTCAAATCCTTCTCATTCTTCTTCTTCATCAACTTTGTAAAATACGGTATCTAATCATCGCAAGAAAATAACGGAAAAATAAGACAATAATAAAAACAGAAAAGTCAAAGTGCTCAGAAAAATGTCAACCTATTTTTATAAAATACTAGGAGAAAAACTAAGAAGGGGAAAATTATTAATTTTCGATTTGGAGTGACAGAATAGGATGAATGGATTTTTGAAGAGAGGTTTCATTGTTCAAATTTGAATTTAAATTTGAACATTACAGAAAAGGTTCATGAATATGTGTGAGAGTTACATCATTAAATAGGTCGGAATATTGCAAGATTTGTGAAATTGGAATTATTTGATTTGGTCAAATATTTAAATCTATGGAAATATTTGAACATCCATAGAAAAAGAAAAAGGATATTGGCACTGTGTCACTGGGCCAGAAAGTCCACAGTGCAGCAGGCCGAGAGGGAAAACAGCCCGCGCGGGGTGGCCATGTCGAAGGCATACATGCGGAATACGCCTTTAGCCGATGGGCGAACCGGTGCGTGCGCGTGCGTTTTTGAACCCGACGGGTGTGTCCCACCCGTCAGGGCGTGAGGCTGACGGACAGGGCCCACGGCTGCCGTTGTCTACCTCCGTCTAGAGCCGACAGCGAGCTAGCCGGCGGCTATATAGGGCATGACTGGAGGTGGGGAAGGTACCGTCAGGCTCGGCAGGGTGTCGCCGTTCTGGTGGAAGAGGAGTTGGCCGCCGGGGTGGCCTGGATCACCGGCAACGAGGTGGCTGGGCGGCGACGCATTGGGTGGTGGAGGAATAGCTCCGTCTGGCATGCGATTGATGCGAAAAGGAGAGGGGAATCGATCAGTGGGTCCGTGCGGTTCTAGATCGAGTGAGAGCTGGGGCGGGGGAGGCGTGTACCTCTGGATCGACGGCGACCCGCGGCGTCGGGGCTCCGGTCGATCCCGAGCACAGAAGCCCCTTAAGGGCGTTTGAGTGTTGCGGGCGTGTTCTAGGAGGTGTGATGGGGGAGGCTGGTGCCACTGGAGCAGCCCAGGGCTGGCTTATATATCCGGGCGCCAGTCCACCATGGACTTGTGCTCCAACGAGGTCACGGGCGTGGCCAGAGGCCGTCAGAGCGCTTGGGAGAGAGCCCGACCGTTTGTGGATGACGTCCACGTCCAGAGGAGGGAAGAGAAGGAGCAGGGGAGGCTCCAGAGAGCTCGCACGTGTGAGGCCGAGGATTGGAGCTTGCGGGCGGCCGACGCGCATGTGAGGGAGGCCATAGGAGGGAGAAGGAGGAGGGGGCCTGGCCATGGCGTGTCGTGGACGTCGAGGCGCCTGGGCTGGCGCGAGCGGGAGGGCCGAGGTGGCCGGAGGCGCTTGGCCAGGAGCGGCTACAGTGCCAGAGGGCACTGTAGCGTGCTCTAGAGCACGCGTTTGGCTGGCACTGGCATTGTTTATGCCTTGTGGGCGTGCCCTCTAGTGTCTGGTAGCTAAGGGGGGGTGTAAAGAATAGGGAAATGGCTTTGGATGCTCTAGAGAGCATCTAGAATGAGTGGGGGTTGAGAGAGAGGAGTGCAAGGGGTTGTCTACAGAGGTAAAAGAGGTGGTTTCACCATTCAATCATTGAGCTGAGGTGTTGTTGTTGTTACTGGATGTAGAAGAGTACCTAGTGGGGTTGTGGTGAAAATTTGGGCTGAGTTGGATTAGTGGAAGAGGCCATAGTTGGTGTTTTGGTAATTGGCTAGAAGGTGTTTGTAGTTTGTTTGGGCAAGAAAACAGGTTTCATTTGGCATGAGACTCTACAGGATGAAATGGCATATATAATTATGCCCTTCCACCAAATTTGAGCTCATTTGGGCAAAGTTGCCAATGCAACTTTTGTAAACCCTAGAAATCAAGAGAAATGCATTTATCAAGATCTAGTCATGCGAATCCATTCCCATTGACGCACCACTTGGTGTAGTGTCATAATTTGGGGTTGTGAACATGTCCACAAAGTTTGGGGGCATTTGGAACAAGTTGGTAATGTAAAGTTGTTCAAATTTGAATCTGAACATAAATGGTTTTGGGCCACTTTTGTGATCCAAAACAATTTGGGTTGAGCTGAAACTTTGCAGGGTCATCAAATTATGCATATGTGACTTGCTAGAATTTTCCTGGAATTTTCAGAGAATATTTCCTTTGTAAATATTTCAAAAGCTTGAAATATCCAGAAAGGGTTTTTGAGGGATTTGTCCAATATTTTGAACATGACCATGTGTTGAAACTCTCATATATGGACAGTATATGTCCTATGAGTCTCCCTGAATTTTCTCAAATATTTTTGAAACATTTAAATAATTTTCAACTACTAAAGACCATTTCTGGCCTAAAGAAAAAGCCTTTAAATAAAATAGGAAAATAATTTTTAAAATTATAATTTTGTGGTTTATGGGAGTCCTATACCTAATAGGATTCAAATATACCTTTTTACAGATTTTTCACACCCCAAATCAAGTACTTACAGTGCAAATCTCAATTCAGGGGGTTTTGGAAAACTAATTTTAGAAAATACTATTTGGCCAAATTATTTTTGTAAGAAAATACTATACTGTTCTATACACATGGTATGATCATTGGGCAGAAACTTGGAGCAAGGAGATGAAGTATAGAAGGTGAGGCTATGTTGACTTTAAAGAGCACTTGAATCACAGAGAGAAAAACCAAATCCAAATAAAAGCCAAACGATGCAAAAAAGTTTTTGTTGGTCCAAATTTTCATGTTTTATTAATGCAATAGTCATGATACAAAATGCAGGGTGTGACACCTGCCCTCCACTTTCATCCCCGTCTTGCCCCTACCGTGACACCGACTGCCCGCGCTCACTCCCTTCAGACCACAACTTGCCCCTCGCCATACCAACGTTGTCCCGCCGCCACCGACGCCCCCAACCGCCCCATCGTTCCGCTCCACAACTCTCGTGTACAACCTACTCCGCCGGTGTCCCTCTTGATGCGGACGGTATAAGACCTCCCTCTACCAATATATTTTCATGTATATTTGTTCTAGTGTTCATATTATGTAATGTGATGAAATGCACACATTATGTGTACCTGTGAATAGATGAAATGTATTACATGTGTGCAAATGTGTTTAATGCATATATATATATACAATCATAATTTGTCAATCCCTCCGTTGGATCTTGTTATATTATAGGTATGTTGCTTCAGTATTTCTTTCAGGATTTTTACAGACTTTTACACCGTCGAATACCTTAACTAGTTCTGTGGCAAGCTATTATAGAAAATCCTACTCCTATATATATATATATATATATATATATATATATATATATATATATATATATATATATATATATATATATATATATATATATATATATGATAATTTTATATTTATTGACTTTTACGGTGTGTGCTCGTTTTACATATATGTGATATATGTGATATTATGCGTTGTTCTCGGGAAGTGTCTCGCACTATGTTTCATCTTTGCACCGAATGTCTATAGAGTTCTGGCGAAACGTAGATTTAGTTCCGCTTCGTCAAATTTCTGGCACACAATATATATGTCCAGTTTTTTTGCAAAGATCATGCCGATTTTTATGCTGATTTTAATTATATGAACGCAGCACAAAATGGAAGAGTGCCCCTACTGTGGCCACACTAGGGGAATGTGCGATGATCCTCACCTTGACAACAATAATGGCTTCTCCATTAATCTTCAAAGTGACTACAAATATTATACGGTAATAATATGTGCTTCAGAGTGTAATTTCCGTTTTTTTACATTTCGACTAGTGTATCCCTTGCCATGCAAGACCTTTATTTTGTCCAATACAAGGTTTTCCTCCTTATTGAGATGCTTATATATACGGAGCTGGTCCAAATGATCCACCATATATATGCAAGGGTTTCCTATTCTTCAAAAAAATTCCTAAAGGAGAGGAGTACCGTGTTAGTAGTAAAGGATGGTTGAAGGAACAAGATGTAATATGCACGCATGGTTTAGTTTAGCGGATGTTTAATTAGTGATCATAATCAATAGAACTAAGTGTGTGGTTAATATATATATATATATATATATATATATATATATATATATATATATATATATATATATATATATATATGTGTGTGTGTGTGTGTGTGTGTGTGTGTGTGTGTGTGCGCGCGCGCATGTGAATAAATGATGTGTGTGTATATATTAATGCAAATATCTTTTCGAAATCAATGTAGGACAAAAACGTCTTTATATAAATTCGAAATAAATGTCGCTGCCATGGCAGCGATATTCTGCTGCCATGGCAGCATTTTTTTTACAGCTTTCAAAAACCTAGTAATGGTGTCGGATAATGCGCGACGCCAAAGAAGATTTATCTTATTACTGTCGTTACAAGTCTCACACGCCATAGCTATTGTTGATAATGTCGTCATGTGTTTAAATCCAACGCCATAGGTAAACATAATAGTGATGGCGTAGGCTCTAGCGCCACCACTATTTTTAGCACTGGCGCCATATTGGAGGCGTGGGGATCCTACGTCAACGAGGCTATTTTTGGCAAGCCATACCTAGGCTTTTCTGCACTAGTGTTAATGATATAGTTTGATATTGTCTTAATTCTTCTTTCATAGTTGCGGATGCTTGGGAAGGGGGGTAATCATAAGTGGGAGGCTTGTTCAAATAAGAACAGCACCCAAACACTAGTCCACCCACATATCAAATTATCAAAGTAGCAAACACAAATCAAACCAACATGATGAAAGTGACTAGACGAAATTCCTGTGACGCCTCAAGAACACTTTGCTTATTATAAGAAACCGTTCTGGCCCGTCCTTTGGCCCAAGAGGATATGGCTACCTTGCTGCACTTATTGTTACTATTGCTACCTATCACTTGTCAAAAACTATCTTGCTATCACACAACTTCTTCTTACCACAATTTTAGTGATTGCAAAAATTACCTTGCTGAAAACTGCTTGCCATTTCTTTCCACTCCTCGTTGGGTTCGACACTCTTACTTATCGAAAGGACTACAATTGATCCCCTATACTTGTGGGTCAACAAGACTCTTTTTTGGCGCCGTAGCTGGGGAGTGAAGGGCCTTTGGTAAGCGGAATTTGGTAAGGTAAAATTTATATTACGTGCTGAAATTTACTTTCACTTGTCACTATGGAAAACAATCCTTTGAGGGGTTGTTCGCGGTATCTTCACCTCGACCGGAAGCACAAAGAGTTTTCCATCAACCTGCTGCACCTACTAAAAATATTGGTTATGAAATTCCCTAGGGTATGATTGAGAATCTGCTAGCTAATCCTTATCTAGGAGATGGAGCCTTATATCATGATATGCATCTAATCTATGTGGATGAAGTTTGTGGATTATTTAAGCTTGCAGGTTTACCCGGAGATGAATTGAAGAAGAAGATTTTCCAATTATCTTTGGTGGAAAAAGCATTGAATTTGTTCTATGATGATGTCGGTGCAACAAACCTTGGTGTATGTTGCCCAGACTATATAGAAGCACGGAAGCAAGGTTACAACAATAAAGACCACGCTGAGAAGAAGAAGTTAGCTCTTTGAGAAATCGAGGGGCGGATCAAGCAGACCAAGTCAAGATAAAGGAGCAGGAACTCACTAAGGAAAAACCTCCCTTGCTGGCAGGCGAGCCCAGCGAGGGTAAGGTTCCCCCGAAGACAAGTCCCAAGGCCGTCCCGGCAGGCCTGCCAGAGAAGCAGAGAGTGGACTTACCTTACCAAGGCTCGACTGCTCCACCTCACAGCAACTCAAGTCACCAATCGGTGTGGTGTCAATCACTCAAGTTACTAAGTGGCCGTAATTCGGTGTGTGGCAGCCACTTATGAAGGATATAACCAACCAATGACACCCGTCCAGCGACATGTCATGTAGGCAGGCGAAAAGGTGGCAGATCGACACGATAAGGCTAGCCAGGCAACGCCATGATGTGACACTAAGCGGCGCATTTAATGCGCCTTGTCCTGTCTTTAGAGCTAGGTATGATAGCACTATTTGCTATCTAATCAGTACACAATGACTGATTTTCCATTATGGTCACGCCTTGATCTATAAAAGGAGGACTGTGGCGACCATAGAAAGGATTAAGACCATTGTACACCAATACACGCGGAGTTGCTCTTGCCCTCAGGAAACTTTGCCAGGCTAGAGCGCTGCATCTCCACTACGGTCCACTCCATCAATCCTCCAAAGTAGGAGTGGGGTTTTACGCCTCACGACGAGGCGAACCTAGGTAAAAACCGCCCGTGTCATCGCTGTCGCGCAGTTCTGCCCCCTCTGCTCTTTGTGCAATGCGCTCTTCCACCTTTCCAAACCACAAGGGGCCGATGGCCCCATAGGAGACTATGTTTTCCCATGACATCTTTGGCGCTCAAGGTACAGGGAAGCCTTTGCGCGAATCCGAGAGTGTACATAGTGCGTCATCATCATTTTCTTCATCAATGGCTTCATCATCAATGGTGCCCCAAGAAGAAACTTGACGATCCAGCTCACCCATCCACCTCGAGAGCCCCTTCGCACGAGGCCGCCGTGGCTGTGGGGGCTGCGGGGGCACACGGAAACGTGGGCGCCGCGGGGGACGTGGTTAGCGTGGGCGATGTCGTCACCACCTACCCTGCGACCGAAGCGGGAGCAGGGTGCACCGGAGGAGGACAACATCAGCAGAGTCCCAGTGGCCACACTCCATAGAACGCGGGTGGAGAGGTTATTCCATCTCCACCTCTCCATCCACCCGAAGTACGTAGCAGCAACGACGACGCTCGCTCTGTGGCGAACCATGACCCTTTGATTGCCCCCACTGTGGGTGCAGCCACTGGGCATGCATTGCCCCTAGGGCGAGCCGATTAGGCCAATGCAATGAATGGAGCCGTCGACCCCTAAGCACAATTGCCCCATCACCACGCCACCTAGGCGACCAGCTCACGACGGCAAGAGCATGGCGTTGCCAATGCCGGCGCCGCCATAAGCCTGGCATCTTTACGGACTATGTTGTCATCCATGCCGAGTACTGCCTCGGAGGCTATGGCGCGGGCCCAGCTGTTGTTGAGTTTTTTACCGGCGGTCGATCAAATGGATGAGTGGAGAGCCACCATCCAGAGTTTGATTGGCTTCATCGAGGCGGGAGGATCACAGCGAGCGGTCCTGGCCACAACAACGACCCGGGCTGCTGGCCGTATTGAGGGGGCCACACATATGGTACAGTCCCCTCCGCGGCAGCCAGCGCAGAGTCCGCGGCCAGAAACGCACGACCAAGCACCCGACGATGTATCGATGGCTTCATCTGACCCTCGAGCACGTCAAGACCAGCGGCGACCCCTAGAGGACAGAAGACGGAGGCAGACGCGTGCATCACCATCGAGAGACGCCGCGTAACCCAGCACCACTCTAATAGGGGAAATGGCCCACGCCCGGTGAGAGCGGGTACCTACCTTTCTAGGTTGGATGCCCCGCCTGCACCTGCGAGCTACGGCAGGACCGTTGGCCATCTTCCCGCACGTTCAAGCTAGAGATAACTGAGAAGTACGATGGAAGGATGAACCCGGCAGAATTCTTGAGCATCTACACAATTGTTGTTCAAGCTGTCGAGGGAAGAGATGAGAAGGTGCATGCCAATTACTTACCTTTGGCAGTCAAGCCAAATGTGAGGTCTTTGCTGATGCACCTTCTAGAGAATTCGATCTCAACCTGGGCGAACCTGTGTCGTGGGTTTGTTGGCGCCTTCACCGGCGGCCATCAAGAACCAGGGCGGCCCAGCGACTTGCAGCTTCTTCCGCAGAAAGAAGAAGAGACTATGTGGAAGTACATGCAAAGGTTCAATCGAGTGCGCAAAAACATTCTAGATATCGACGTGGCAGCTGTGATAGTTGCATTCCAGACCAACGTGCCCAACTGTAGGTTGTGTTCCAAGATGAGCGTGCGGCTGCCCAAGACTGTGAATAAGCTGTACACTCTAGTGGACAAGTGTGCTCGCATGGAGCAAGGGAGGCGACTCCTTGGAGAATAAAATGGCAACGTCATCGACTCAACGGACGAGGACGACGCCACAAGCCATAAGAAGAAGAACAAGAAACGCAACAACAAATGCAAGGATAAACTATGATGACTTTTGAAGGATCGAGCGCGCCTAGTGCCAGAAAGAAGGCCAAGACCGAGGCCACGGAAAGGAGGTTTTCGCGTGCACTAACTGTCGGGAAGCCGCGGCTGCCCAAAAAGCTGGGAAAGGCGATGAGTCATATCGCAAGATCCATCGGACCAAAGTCCATGATATTTAAGAGTGTCATCAGGTTGAGCAGTTCATCAAAAAGCAAAGGGCTGAATCCGAGAAGCATGATAAGATGAAGGACCATGATGGCGCTGGTGGGAAGGGCCACGACAGCAGAGTGAGTCGCCCCGGCAAGGCAGTTCAGTATCAAGGGAAACCCACCAGAGGCCGCGAGAAGAAGGATTGTGATGACACAAGAGATGAAGGAGATGAAGAGGAAACCATCAAGCAGGAATTCGAGAAAGCCACTGACGCACTATGCATTGACGGAGGTGCATCTTTGAACTCCTCTCACCGCCAACGTATACATTGGGAGAGTGAAGTTAATGTCGTGGAGCCAGCGGCAGATTCTTGGAAGTCGCTCATGTGGTCCCTCACACCCATCATCGTTGATGAAGTGGACCACCCTGACCGCACTACATCGGTAGGGTGCTTGCCATTGTTGGTCTCACCAACAATCCGCAACCTCAAGGTCACAAAGATGTTGGTTGACGGTGGGGCCGGCTTGAATCTGATTTCTCCAAAGGTAATCAGAAAACTCCAGATAGCAGACAAAGAGCTCAAGGTTATTGGAACATTCCAAGGAATCAATCCCAGCAGGAGTCGTCCTAAGGAAAGATCACACTGTCGGTGACATTCGGAGGGGAGCTAAACTATGGGAGTGAGAAGACCGTCTTTAATGTAGTTGACCTCCCCCTGCCATACAATGGAATCCTTGGTCGCCCAGCCCTGGCCAAATTCATGGAGGCATCCCACTATGCCTACAACACCCTGAAGATGCCATGACCAATGGGCATTGTCTCCATTCCATCGGATAAGAAAGACACAGACATATGTGTGCACAAGATGTAGCGGGAGGCAGTTGCGACAGAGGCCGTAGAGATCGCTGCTCCCACCAAGCAAATGAAGAAAAAGAAGAAAGCTAGCATGGACTCCAGCATGGAGTCCGGGAAGCATATCACTCCGGCGTATGCTACGCCCGTTGATGAATTGCCAGAGAGCTCCAATAACAAGAAATCAAAGGTTGCTGCACCCGCTGTGAAGAAGGTCCCAACAGGGCTGGCTGGCGCTGACGGTACCTTTACTATCAGTGCCACCCTCAACGACAAATAGGAAAGCGCGCTCGTTGCCTTCCGGCGGGCGAATGTCGATGTGTTTGTATGGAAACCATCTGACATCCCCGGTGTTCCCAGGGAGGTAATCGAGCACCACGTTGATGTCTGCCCACATGCCCGACCTATCAAGCAGAAGGTTCGAAAGCAAGCATTGGAACGGCAGCAGTTCGTTACCGAGGAGATCAAGAGACTTAAGGCAGCTCGTTTGGTCAGAAGAGTGTTGCATCCAACGTGGTTAGCAAATCCAGTGGTGGGGCGCAAGGCTAATGGGAAATGGAGAATTTGCATTGATTTCACTAATCTCGACAAAGTCTGCCCGAAGGATCTGTTCCCCTTTCCGCGCATCAACCAAATTGTGGATTCCTCCTCCGCGTGTGACCTACCTTCCTTCATGGATGCCTACTCTGGATATCACCAAATATTCATGTCCAGAGAAGACGTAGAGAAGACCGTGTTCATAACCCCATGTGAAATGTACTGCTTTGTGTGGATGCCCTTCGGTTTTAAGAGCGTTGGATCCAATCTTGCAAGAGCAGTATAGATTGGATTTGAGTCATAGACGCATAGGAATGTTGAGGTTTACATGGATGATATAGTTGTCAAGACCAAGGACAGATTGACTCTCATGAAGGACTTGGAAGAGACCTTTGCAAATATACGCAAGCTCAAGAAGTTAAACCCGGAGAATTGTGTGTTTGGCGTCCCTTCCGGCAAGCTACTTGGTTGCTTTGTGTCCCATCGAGGGATAGAGGCCAACCCCGACAAGATCAAAGTTATCGAGAAAATTCAAGAACCCAAGATAGTTAAGGACGTGAGGCGTTTGAATGGATGTGTTGCCGCGCGCTGAGCAGCTTCATTCCCAAGACCGTTGAACATGCTTTGCCATTCTTCATAATCTTGAAGAAGGCAGGGCCCATGGAGTGGACCCCTACGGCAGATGCAATACTACAAGATTTGAAGACCTACCTTTCCTCTGTCCCCACCTTGGTCGCTCCCAAACCACAAGACTCGTTGCTGATGTACTTAGCAACAACCAATCAAGTGGTTAGTGCAGCACTGGTGGTGCAGCGAGAGATAGATGGCACGGCAGCCACCACCACAGTCCCCTCTGGAAAGGAATGTGACTCCGTCCCGGCAAGATCAGAGGTAGTCCAAGGCAAGGAACGGCATGGCAGTGGAGGCAGCTCCATGGTCGCGGCAAGGAAGAAAGTGGTGCAGCGCCCGGTGTACTTCGCGAGCTCCCTATTGTAGGGGGCTAGATCAAGGTACTCTGGTGTGCAAAAGTTTTTTTGTCCTCATCATGGCCTCAAGAAAACTGCGCCACTACTTCCAAGCCCATGAGATCGCAGTTGTCCCCGCTTCCCCTTGCAACGTATACTCCGAAAACCTAAGGCCACTGGCAAAATTGTGGAATCGGCTTTGGAGTTATCCATCTTTGGTTTGAAGTTTGAAAGCACATCAACTATTCAGAGTAGAGCACTAGCTGAATTAATTACGGAATGGACACCTACCCCTGACGAAGAAGTATTGGAGACAATCGTCTCCGGCAAGGAAGTGCCCTAAGAATGGGTCATGTACTTTGATCGTGCCTTCACCCTACAGGGTGCAGGGGCTGGCGTGCTTCTCGTTTCTACAACTAGGGAGCACCTCAAGTACGTCGTCCAAATGCATTTCCCCCGAGAGAAGGCCACAAATAACACTGCAGAGTACGAGGGACTCCTTGCCGGGCTCAGGATTGCCACAGAATTGGGAATCAAGAAACCGATCGTTCGCGGATATTCGCTACTTGTGGTGAGACAAGTGAAAAAGGACTATAAGAGCCCATTGATAGAGGCATATGTCGAGGAAGTGAGAAATTTGGAGGAGCGCTTTGACGGGTTGCAAACAGAGCACGTCCCTCATGCGGAAAACTACATAAATGATCATCTGTCAAAGTGCGCTTCACAAAAACTCCATGTGGAACCAGGGACATTTGTTCTCCATCTAACTCAACCCTCCGTATCCCCGACAACGATGGCCAGAAAGAGGAGGAAACTGGACTCCAGCAAGCCTCTCCCGGCAGAATTTTTGAAAACCCCAAGCAGGGTGCTTGGCGGGAACAACTCCACCTTCATCGTTAAGCCGCACCCTCCTGCCAATCTTCCAGCACCTGCAGTCAAGGAGTGCGCTTCCGTGAATGAGGAGGTGCCACCGAACCTCGTTGCCGAGCCACAAGCTCCTACTTGGGAACGACACATTGTCCATTTCCACCAAACAGGAGAACTTACCGAAGAGCAAGAAGAAGCTGAAAGAGTAGCCCTGAGGGCCAGTGTGAATCAGTTCGTTGACGACACACACTGTACCGAAGAAGGCCCAACGGTGTGAAATTGAAGTGCATTTGCCGGGAAGAAGGAAAGGAAGTGCTGGCGGAGTTGCAGAAGGGTATGTGCGGCTCCCACATTGGATCGAGGGATTTGGTTGGGATGGCTTTCCGGCAAGGATTCTATTGGCCCACCGCCCTCCAAGATGCAATCGATCTAGTCACCAAGTGTGAAGCCTGCCAGTTCCATTCCCAGAATATCCATCAGCCTACCCAAGCTCTTCAAACAATCCCTTTGTAATGGTCGTTTTTGGTCGAGGGGCTCTATATCTTGGGCCCCTTCCCCAGTGCTATCGGGGGCATTGAATTCTTGTTCATCACAATCGACAAGTTTACAAAGTGCCCGGAAGTAGGGCCCGTGATAAAGGTGACAGCTTTGTCAGCTACCATGTTCTTGAATGGATTGGTGTGCCGCTTCGGAGTCCTTGCCCGGATCATCACTGACAATGGCACCCAATTCACGAGCCGCGCCTTCATGCAATACGTTCATGCCCTCAGAAGCAAGATTTCGTTCGCATCAGTTGCTCACCCAAGGAGCAATGGACAAGCTGAGAGGGCAAACGCTCAAGTGCTGCGAGGCCTCAAGACAGGAATGTTTGATATGCTGCAGAAACGTGGCGGACGATGGATGGACGAGCTACCGATGGTTCTTTGGTCCCTCCGTACGACACCAAATCAAGCTACCAGGCAGACGCTATTCTCTCGAGACTATGGGGCAGAAGCAGTTATCCCCATGGAACTCATTTACGGGTCACCTAGAGTACTTGCCTATGATGAAGTAACACAAGAACAACACCAGCGTGACGACGCCGTGCTACTTGAGGAGAACCGTCCCTGGGCTGCTATGTGTGCTGCATACTACCAGCAAGCCCAGTGTCGCTATCACAACCACGTGGTTAATTCCCAGAGTTTTGAGGAAGGCGACCTTGTCCTTAGGCGCGTTCAGTCCTCCAAGGTACAAACAAGTTGACGCCAAAGAGGGAAGACCCTAACCGGGTAGTACGAGACATCAGAACCGGCACAGTCTGTCTAGAGACTGGAGATGACATTCAACTGCAAAACTCATGGAACATTCAACATCTTCATAAGTTCTACACATAAGGCACGGCTATCGGGCCCTACCCAACAACCACCCTTTTGTACAAGCTTTGCCTCAGTTGCATGTAACCCTTTGTACAAAGCCAACCGCAGACCATGAGTAACAGAAAAAATAAATGAAGCGCCGGGGGCCCCCCGAAGAAGATAGCATGCATGCATAAGCATATCATGTGCATACGATGTTCATATAGATAAGATTGCACATGGAATTGTTTTCATCTGCATCAAGCTGCATGATTCTTGTCGCGGACTTGGTCCCGAAGAGAAGAAATGCAGACAAGCCTACATAGCGATCCTCGGCAAGCCAAACAAATAAGTTTTCTCTTTATCCATATGTGTTCTGTAAAATGAGACTTGTGCATATGAAAATCACACCACCTTTGAAACATAGGTGCTCCCATCCATTGACTCGAACGTTGCTTCGGTCAGGATGGCCATAGTGGCCTTTGGCAGAAAAGTATTGGCGGGGGGCTTGTCTCTCTTCATGGTTTAATGCCTGGTAGGCTTAGCCCCGTGGCAACAAACCGACGGTACTGGCGGGATAGACTACTGCGGAAAAATTGTTTACTAAACCGTATAGAGGCATTCCGCCTCTGCATGGATATCATACATGCACAAGTACCCTACAAACCTTGTCTTTTACATTAATATACTGATAAGCAAGTACAGATTTCACAAAACACAAACATGGGTAAATTAGTATACATAATTTAGACTAAAGTTTAGAAAGCGCCTACACATTTTAGAATGAAAAAAGATAAGCGCCCCGTGATGCCTTCGTTTTGTTCTCCTCTTCTCAGGGGCCACGGAGAGAGATGAGGAAGACGGAACGAGGACCTAGCTGGCATTCCGCCACCCCAGGATCGGAGGGACACTGCATCTGGGTTGATAGGAAGAAATTGGAGGGCAAGTACAAATGGTGGCACTGCCGAAGCTCACACGGTGAAGATGGGGCTGTTGGCGGTCATGCCGCGTCGGAGCTGTCCTCCTCGCTCTTTATGCGTCGCTGGTTGCCGCCGCCCTTCTAATCATTGTCGCTCGGGAAGGTACACCCGCCACAGTTCGAGCTCCCATTGCGACGGCAAGGGTGGGCGCCAAGCGCTGCACCGGGCTCCATAGAGAGCAAGGTCGTTGTCGGTGTCAAAACCGGTAGATCTCGGGTAGGGGGTCCCGAACTATGTGTCTAAGGATTGATCGTAACAGGAGACTGGGACACGATGTTTTTACCCAAGTTCAGGCCCTCTCGATCGAGGTAATACCCTACTTCCTGCTTGATTTATCTTGATGGATATGGATTACAAGAGTTGGTCTACCTCGAGATCGTAATTGCTAAATCCTAAAAGTCTAGCCTATGTGATTGTTATGATTCTCGTCGCTACGGACTAAACCCTACGGTTTATATATGCACCGGAGGGACCTCGGATTGTACATGACCATCTTGCAGAGGAAGGAAAGTATTACACCTGGACTCTAAAACTGTTATTTTACACATAAGGGAGTCCTATCCGGACACGGGAGATAGCCATCAGTAATAGTCTTCACGGCCCACCAGTCCGGCCCATAACGAGCGATCTGGCCACCTGAGGACCACTTAATCCAGGACTCCCTCGGTAGCCCCTGAACCCGTCTTCGATGATGATGAGTTCAGCTCGCGTACTGTCTTCGGCATTGCAAGGCAGGTTCCTCCTCCCGAACACATTGAAGCAATATTCCCTACACAAAGGTACTATGTCCGGCTCTGTACAACCCTTAGCCTCGAAGGCAAGGTATCAAAAAATGGATATTGTGTCTTTACTGACAACTTTGCAGCGAGGCGTCACGTATGTCCCCTTAATGAAGCG
This sequence comes from Secale cereale, assembly GCA_902687465.1. Taxonomy (NCBI): domain Eukaryota; kingdom Viridiplantae; phylum Streptophyta; class Magnoliopsida; order Poales; family Poaceae; genus Secale; species Secale cereale. Next base: position 393,286,891 of record LR738714.1, read on the forward strand.
AACCATTTTCTTGGCTCCAGTTTCGCGTTTCGAGGTATATTCCCATTGGCACGTCTTTTCAAAACAGAGATAGTGCCCGCCTATTACGGGATCCTTATCAATGTGGCGTGAGCATCCAAACTACGCCTTACGCACGACTAAGTTGGGAACCGGCGAGTTTTACGACTGGAGTGGGGGGGCGTTTAACATTCGCCGCTTATAAAAGGATACCAATCCTTTTCATTAACCCCATGCTTTCCTCAAGACCTAGCTATTCAATGTCCCAAGCCCAAACGCCTAGATCTCTTGCGCCCACAACTCTCAACTCCTCCACCGCAGCCTCCCTTCCCAGCAATGGTCGGATCTAGTTATAAGTGCAAGTGGGAGGCTTTTACGTTCACGGAGAATACCGTGAAGAACATCTGGAGCGCGAGGTATCTCGCTGACGATATAGCGCATCGGGCCCCTGAAAAGGACTAAGTTATCCCCATCCCTAAGGCCGGTGAGAGGGTTTTCTTCCTCTCCCACTTTATCCGGGAGCTGGGATTTCCTCTCAACACCATTGTACGGGGTCTCTTATTTTTTTATGGTCTAGATTTCATTGATCTAGCCCCGAACTCAATTATCCACATATCCGCTTTTATAGTGGTATGTGAGGCGTTCCTCAGCGTCCGCACACACTTCGGACAATGGCTCAAATCCTTCAACTTGAAGCCGAAGGTGGTTGACGGGCAGCACACGGAGTGCAGAGGAGCCATGGTGAGCAAGCTCCACAACGCCACCTGGCCAAAGGGGGCCTTTGTGGAGAAAAATTAGGTCTGGCAGCAGTAGTGGTTTTACATCACTGAGCCCTGCGAAGCCAAGTGGGCGGTGGCGCGCGCATTCAGATCTGGACTCCCGGAGAGGCTAACCTCTTGGACCAACAAGAGTCCGGATTGGGGATATCAGCCGAAGGTGCTAGCCCTCCAAAATCGCATCTCTGGTATGATTGCCAAGGGCACCCTCCTCACAAATGTGATTCAGGTAATGCTCGTCCTCCTCGTCTTTCCGTGCTAACGTCGGGAGTCCCATTTATGGGAGTTCAATCCAAAAGGGCCCCGGCCCTTGAAGCATCTCTTCGGCACCACCCACGAAGACATCTGGAAGCATCACTTCAAGGCCCAAAAGGGGTGGCCGGCGGAGACCGAGGACAAGGGCTTCATCAGCGTGCTCACTGCTTCAGAGGTAATCAAAATTTCTGCTGAATATACACCCCGTCCATACCTCAATTATAACAGGAGATAGAATTTTTTAGTTCTATACAGGCCTGGACGAAAAAGGCGGAGCGATTCAAGTGTCCGGCTCCCTTGCGTGAAGACCGGAGATGCCTCAGCTGACGACCATGTTGGTTCCGGCGCCATACAAGGCTCCAGAGAAGAAGGCCAAGAAGAAGGGCAAGGAGGTCAAGAGCAGCCCCCGCCCTATAGATCCCGTAGACACAAGGTCCGGGGAAACCGGCTCCCACCTCTCCCCCGAAGAAGAGGAGGAGGAAGAAGAAGATGACTCCCCCGTCCAGGTAAGGGGGAGGAAAAGAGCGGCCCCTGCTGACGCAGGCATGGCCATGCCCTCGAAGAAGCTAAATCTTCTAGATAGTTCGGACTCAACATCAGAACACAACTTCCGAGTTCAGCCCAGGATTAAGCCCCTGATCGAATCATAAGTACTTAAATGATAACTGTGTACGTTCGGATTATTTTTATTTCCAGCATCTAATGTTATATTTCCTTTATATAGTCCTCCGCATGACATCCCCATGGCTTCACTCTCATTGGGGAATTCTTTATTGCTGGGGATGGTGGAGAATGATATGCCTCCACGGGGTTCGTCGCCCGTCTTAGGGGACGCCAAGGTGTCCTCTCTACAAACTTCCCCTGCTCCAGCAGGTGGGAGTGGGGCGGACGAGAAGGCACCCGAGGTCAATACCTCGGCCGCCGTCAACCAAGGGGGAGAAATCCCCATGGTGACTGAAGACGGGGGGCCCAAGCAATCCGGGCCCAACCAAGGGGGCCCCAGTGCGGCTCCAGAATTGGAAAATCAGCGCCCCATAATGGGGGAGGGAGCAACTGCTCCACTGGCGCCCGCCGTCAACCCGAAGGCGCCGAACACTCTGCAGGAAGCACTGGAAGGTGCTTCCATCATAGAGGAACACCACACTCTGATGAGTATGATCATGGAAAAGATCCAGTTCGTCAAAGGCAAATTGAATGAAGCCTTCAACAGCCTACTGACAGGCTTCGAGGTATGCGACGTAATGTTCTAAAAACAACATTTTCATTTATGTATATATAGACAGTACCACATGATGCTTTGTTGGATTCAGGGCAGAATCAGACAAAGTATGCATATGATGGTATTAAAATAGAGTTGAACTGTGTACTGTGTTTTCGAACAGGCTTCGCTAGTAGTAGCATATGTTCCAGCCGCCGAGATTTCCGAGCTCTATCAAAAGCTGAAACTTGCTGACGAGCAGCTCGACCTCATCAACAAGCATTTTGATGAAACGCAAGGTATGCGGCTTTTCAAAGAATTGAAGCTTTAACACACTAGATGTGTGAGCGTGAGGTTATTTGTGTTATATGTGTTTTTTGGAAAAACTGACGCAGCTATGGTTGAGGCCCTTATGTGTGAGCTTGCAATGGCCAAAGAAGAGGCCAAGGCGAGCAAGGCAGCCGCTGACAAAGCAAATTCCGACCTGATGGCCGAACAGGCCATGCGCTAGCAGCACGAGTGTCGGGTGGCCGAAGTCGAGGATGTTCTGCAAGGGGCCATTCGCAAATGCAAGGCATTGGAGAAGACGACTTCGGGACAAGCATCTGAACTCACCGCGACGGTCAATGCTGCCAAGGAGGCGTGGAGTGAGTCGCGCAGTGCTCACGAGGAGATAAAACAAGCACGTCAAATAGCAGCTGGTAAGACTTTCCTCTTGCAGAGCATCTTCGGAGGTCAAACGTATCTTGGGCTGGCACGATTATGGAGTTCTCGAGGCGTGTTAGAGGATCTCCCAAGGAGCATTGCCGACACCTCCCAATTCTTCCAAGCCCAGGAGGGGAACAACATGGAGAAGCTGTTCTGGTCACAGTTTCTTGCGCCAAATCATCTGGTGCCCCTTAATGACCAAATGAAGCAGCTGGTCGAGCTGCATAACATGGCGGGTACGAGATGAAGGACTTGATAGTTCGGCTATGGCCCGCTGATCCAATCCCAAGTAGCTACTTCAGATTGGTGATGAAACTGGTCGACACGAGTCCGCGGGTCGACGCTATTAAGCATTCGGCCTGCATAGAGGGTGCATGGATGGCCTTCACCTGTGTCAAGGTGCATTGCGCAAAGATGAAGGCCACAGAGATAGCAACTACTGACCCGCTAGATGGCAAGGTTCACCGGAAGCCAGAAAGGTACATCTATGACGTCCTAGAAGGAGCCCGCCTTGTAGAGGCCAGTGCTCAAAGGATATAATCTTTGAATGATTATATTCAGATTGTAAGGACTAAGCCTGTGTGCCGATATATATAATTTTTGGGCTTATGTATTATAAGCGACTTTTTCCTCCAATGTTGTTGTTTATTTAAATTTGAAAGTTTCTAGACGTCGGCTTCAGCCCCCATGTAATTATTACAGGGGAGTTCGGTAATGCGCGTGAAAACTCTTTATCCAATGACTTGGTCCATAGAAGAGGTATCCGTGGAGCGAACAAGACAATCAGACTATGTGGCTTTATTGCTTTCACTTAGCCATAGGAGCTTGACTTGTGGGGCTAAGTACTAGCCCCTGGTGCATGTAGGGCTTTCCGATCTATGGTGCCCATTGTACGTGGCTAGGCAAAGACCAGCCCCTCATATAACACAGAGTGGATTGCTATCGATCATAGTATAACACTTGGTCACCGGATCGCTTGAACGGCTCTCGCTTCATTATGACAGTCGGTTTTCGGCTTTCTCTACTGAGGTACTTGACCGGGCGAGCCAGAAGTACAACCACAGTAGTTCCCCTTTACTACCTTAGCCAAACAATGCGGAACGTAAGGTGGTAAGCAAAGGAGCCGGGCAACCCAACTATAGAACCAAGACATGAATCGGAGCCGATGCATATAACGCAATATCCGGGATGCCGAACAAACTTTTGGAGGTGTTCTAGGCCGAATACAGCCCCTGGTATTAAGTCCAGGTATTAAGGCACAAGTGGCAATTAGACTTGGGAAGAGAGCTGTCAAGACCCCGATCCTAAGTCACACCGATCTAGCTGTAACACGTCATATCTCTTTGCGGCCTCACGCACGGTAACCCCACGGGTGCCACCTTACCTGGCCCGGGACCGTTTGCGCATTTTGGCACACGTATATGACAGTGTCGCTAGCATCCATATGACAGAGAACCCGGGCCAACATGGCTAGTTATAAACCAAAAGTGGCACTAAATTACAGAGACAGACATCCATGACCCAGCAACGAACGTGTCGGTCATCAACGTATGAACCCAAGTCGTAGCAAGCTACATGGACTTAAAGGAACAACGCGTGACGTTTCCCCTAAGGGACAGACACAGGAACGAAGAAGGACACATGCCGACCAACCTACGTGTTCCGAGCATTAGCAAGCTACCAAGGCTCATTGGAAGCACTAGGAGGCATTTCCCTATAAGATAGGCTACCAAAGGAAAACAACTAGGTGTCGGATCCCACACATACCAAGCATTTCAATCATACACACAATATGCTCAATATGTGCAAATACAACATTGCATCACAAGAGAACTCTATGAATCAAAGTACTTTATTTAAAGGCTCCAAGAGCCATACATAACATATCCATACAGCTAGGGGTCACATGACGCAACACTCAAGTCATACAGTCATACAAGCACAAGCGGAAGCTACATGTCTGAGTACAGACAACTTAGAAAATAAAACAGGCTTGGTGTAGCCTGACTATCTACAAGGCCATTCACAAGCTCCAGATCTCCGTCTGGGTGACAAGCTACTCGTCGATGTCAACGTCTATGTAGAACCCATCAGAAGGGGCAGGGTTCTCCTCTGTAACAGTTATTAAGCAAACATGAGTACAAAGGTACTCAGCAAGTCTTACAACAGAACCTATCATACATGCAACATTATCAACAAGGGGTAGTGGAGTTCATGGCAGAAAGCCAGCTTTGACTCTTGGCTAACCTATTCTACAACTCTCAACAGATTGCAAGATATTACTACGTACACGAGTCCTCTACTCACCACAACAATACACCACCGAGGATCCTCTTCCGTCATCCTACGGAAGGGCCATCCATGGCACTCACACTTATCTTGAGGCTTTTAGTAGTATCCATCAACTTGTCTATGAACTGTAAGAGTAACCAAGTAGTCCGTACCGCGAACAACGGCTATTCGAATAGATTGATAACCCTGCAGGGGTGTACTTCTTCACACACGCTTCCACCACTTATCGCCGTTTACTCAACACGTACTCGGCAACCTTCAAGCGGAATCCCAGCGAGTGTGTCGTCCACGACCTAACTAACTACACAAGTCTCTCGTCCAGGTTCATCGCCTATTCGGGTTCCATCCGTGGGGAGATCCAGCCGGGGTCTCGCTCACGGCCCCAAACGATGTGTACAGGGTTCCCGAGTCACCAAACAGGCAACCGGTACACCATGCCACGTACCTGTCGCATCACAGCCCACCCCGAGGGTCAGCGCTGTGCACGACCTCCAGTAAACTATAAACACCAGAAACGAGTTGCAACTCCTGGACAGAGATCGAGGGTAATTAATAAGCCGGGAGAGTCAATTAAGGATCCCAATGTGTGGTAGTAGCTGAAACTTGAACCACACATACAGATCTCGGGTCCTATGGACGATTCCAATGAAATAACCCACCATGTACTCCTACATGGCCTTTCATCGATACCTTTACCAAGCATATTCCATACTTCCTTCTCTTTATCGGTATGATCATTTCACTCTGATCCATCACCCAGATGAATCAGACCTGACACAACTCTCAGCATAGCAGGCAACATAAACAAATAGCATGGTGGAGCACACATCACATGGCTCAATCAAATCCTACACATGCTAGTGGGTTTCAACTATTTACTGTGGCAATGACAGGTCATGCAAGGGAATAGGGTTCATCTACCGCAGCAAGTAGCAGTTCACACGCTGTTGCCTTAATGCAGTAAAAGAGAGCAGGAGCGAGAAGATGGGTTTGTATCGGAATGATCAATGATTGCTTGCCTGACAGAGTGGTTGTCAGGTACTCCTCTTCAGCTGGATACGCAGAAGTATCCTCGGGAGCAGGACCTAACACGGAGAATACCGGCGATACAATCAATAAATAAACAAATGCAACAATATGATAAATGCTCATGATATGGCCAGATGCATTTGTTTTGGGATAATGCAACTATAACCAGAAGGGTTTGAGCCGATTTGAATCAAAGATTCAAATTGAAACTCAAACTATTATTTAATTAAGTGCATTATCATGTTTTAATGTAAACAGCAAGGTTAACTTGCTCAAACATGCATGAAACCAGTGCCATTGGAAAGATTGGATTTTTCTGATCAATTTTCATATATAAATCTTTTCCATCTGAGCTACTGTTGAATTTATATGATTTTTTGAAGTTTAGGCATTTTCTGGAATTTCCTGAATTATTTTTAAATCTAAAAATCCCAGAAAATCCTTTACTGCGTCAGCATGACATCACGGTGACGTTAGTCAGTCAACAGGGCGGCCCAGGTCAAACCTGACCAGTGGGACCCACTGGTCAGTGTCACAGTTAGATAATTAACTAATTAGGATTAAATTAAACGCTAAACTAGGTTTGATTAGCAGGCAGGGCCCACATGTCAGTGACCCAGGGGGGTCAAACCCTTGGTGAAACAGGGCTAACTCGCCGGCGTTTAGCCGCCGGCGAGGCCAAACACGGCGGTGAGGTGCGGGTTTTGTGCTCCGGCTGCCAAAACGACGGCGGAGCACACCTATAGGTAGCTGGGAGCAAACCGCGTCGAGTGGTGGTGGTGGCTGGCCTCGGGGTCGCTGGAATCGACGCCGGCGACGAGTCCAGCGGCTGCCGGAGTTCGGGCGAGGTCGAAAACGACGGTGCGTTGCTCGTAGAGGACCGTGGAGTGATCCTACAGCACCTATGCGTGACAGTGAAGCTGGTGGGCACGGTGGCCGGACCATTAGATGGCCGGAGCCTCGTCGGCGACGAGCTCTGCGGCGGCGCGTGCAGGTGAGCTACGTGCGGTGCGTTTAGTGTAGGAGAGAGCCAACGGAGAGGGAGAGGACGAAGCTGGGGTCACAGCGGTTGCAGAAGACACCGAAGCGAGCTTGGGGACGGTCGGAGCTGAGCGGGACAGCGAGCGGGATCTCCGCGGCCAGAGTTAGGGAAGAAGGGGTCGGGGGCGTCTCCAGGGCGGGTGAGCGCTCGGGGCTCAGCCTGCTCGATGTAGTCGAGGACGGCGGAGACGACGGACACGACGACGGGGCTCAGGGACGACGGTGGACGCGGCTACCACGACGACGCAAACACGGCGGCGTCGGCCATGGTGCGGGGAGGGCGAAGGAGAGAAGCTGGGGAGAACTAAGCGTGTCGGCGAGCTCGGGGAGGGAGTGGACGACCGATCCAAGCCTCCAAAGTGGCGAGGGGAGTAAGCAGGGCGGCGGGCAGCTGCGTGTCACGTGCTGTGGCCGCCGTCGACCACCTGCCTGCCTGCCTGGCCGAGCCAAGCAGCTCGCTGGAGCGGCGGCTAGGCTGGGCCGGCAGGTGGGCCGGTTGGGCGCCAGGTAACCCTTTCTCTCTCTCCCTTTTTTTCTATTTCTTTCTGTTGCATTTCTTTTGCAACTTTGTTTAATTAGTAAAAATGCCAGAACATTTTTATAACTCATAAAACTAGTCATGCCCACTGTAAATAATATGAACAGCATGGAACATTTTAGTTTATGATTATTTGGGAACATAAAATATTTTATAGCATTTAAATGCCCAAATGCAAATACCATATGATTTAATCCAGAGACCTTAGATGTGCTAGAAAATTGTGCACCATTTTTGGCAGAGGTTTAAGACCAAGGCAGAAATGATGAAAATTTTTGAAGGGCATTTTGGGTACATTGCTAAAGATTTTATCAAACCCTAGTTGTTAGAAGAGGGGTGCTGGGGTTTTTGTCATTCCCATTTCCAATTTCTTTGATAAGTAAACATGATGCACACTCTAGCTAGTCCTAATGCAAGCACTAACTAGGGATGTGACAACTCACCCCCACTCAAAAGAACCGCGTCCCGATATTCGGGTTCCTACGGAAAGAGGGTGGGGTACTCAAGTCGAAGACGATCCTCCCTTTCCCAAGTAGCTTCACTCTCGGAATGATGTGACCATTGAACCTTGAGGAACTTGATATTGTGGCGTCGAGTGGTGCGCTCGGTTTGATCAAGAATACGAACGGGGTATTCTCGATATGTGAGATTGTCCTAGAGATCTAGCGTTTCGTGGTCCACTCCGCGGATAGGATCCGAGAAGCAACGCCTGAGTTGAGAAACGTGGAAGACATCATGAACTCTGGAGAGGTGCGCAGGTAGTTCCAATTGGTAGGCAACTTCTCCTCGTTTGGCAAGAATGCGAAAAGGACCGATGTAACCAGGGGCCAATTTGCCTTTGATACCGAAGCGATGGGTTCCCTTAAGAGGAGTAACCCGAAGGTAAGCCTTATCGCCGACTTCAAAAGTCACAGCCTTATGATGACTATCATATTGGCTCTTCTAGCGAGACTTGGCTGTTTTCAATTTCTCACGAACGATGCGAACTTGCTCTTCTGCTTCCTGAATCATATCTGGACCAAAGAATTGTCTTTCCCCGGTTTCTGACCAGTTAAGAGGTGTTCGACACCTCCGTCCATATAGAACTTCGAAGGGAGCTTTGCCCAAGCTGGCTTGATAACTATTGTTATAAGCAAATTCGGCAAATGGAAGACACTTTTCCCATTCCATACCGAAAGAAGATAGAGGCTCGAAGCATGTCTTCCAGAATTTGATTGACTCGTTCCACTTGACCACTTGACTGGGGATGGAAGGCGGTGCTGAAAGAGAGATGAGTTCCCATAGCATTCTGGAAACTTTCCCAAAATCGTGAAGTGAAAAGACTTCCACGGTCTGAGTTAATCTCCAATGGCACACCATGAAGTGATACTATCTGAGAGATATACAAGTCTGCTAGCTGGCTAGCGGTAATACTCTCTCGAACAGGCAGAAAATGAGCTACTTTAGAGAGGCGGTCGATAACGACGAAGATAGCATTATTCCCTTTCCTGGTCCTGGGAAACCCGGTAATGAAGTACATACCGACCTTGTCCCATTTCCATTCGGGAATAGCTAAAGGTTGAAGGGTGCCAGCAGGCCGTTGATGTTCTGCTTTAACTCGACGACAAACGTTGCAGTTAGCAATGAACTGAGCGATTTCTCTCTTCATCCTAGTCCACCAGAACCTCTGGCGTAGGTCCTGATACATTTTGGTACTACCGGGATGAATCGTGATAGGAGATTCATGAGCCTCCTTAAGAATCATCTATCGTAGTTGTTGTTTCTTGGGTACCACCAAGCGGTTCTCGAAGTACACAACACCTCGATCATCCATAGAGAAACTTCTAGCAACTCCGCTAGCAATGTTCTCCTTGATCCGAGATATACCTCTATCATACCGCTGGGCAACTATGATTTGATCCATAAGGGTAGGTTTCTCCACCAGGGTGGAAAGGAATCCTCGAGGAACAATGTGAAGGTTAAGCTTACGAAATTCCTCGTGGAGAAGTGGTTGCCCATGTTGTAACATCAAGTAGTTACAATAAGACTTATGACTTAGTGCATCAGCCATGACATTGGCCTTCCCAGGGGTGTAAGTGATTCCTAAGTCGTAATCTGTGAGCAACTCAACCCAACGTCTTTGCCTGAGATTTAGATCCGGTTGGGTGAAGATGTATTTCAAACTTTGGTGAACAGTGAAGATTTCACAGCGATTACCAAGAAGGTAATGTCGCCATGTTTTGAGTGCGTGGACTACAGCTGCAAGCTCTAGATCATGTATAGGATAGTTATCCTCATGTGGACGCAACTGTCGGGATGCGTAAGCAATCACTTGACGATCTTGCATGAGTATGCAACCTACTCCTTGTCGTGAGGCGTCGCAGTAGATAATAAAATCCTTGGAGAAGTCTGGTGGTACCAGTACGGGTGCAGACGTCAGGCGCCTTTTTAGTTCCTGAAAGCTGGACTCGCACTGTGGGGTCCACTCAAACTTTTTATCCTTTTTGAGGAGTTCAGTTAGGGGTTTAGCAACCTTGGAGAAATTCTCGACGAAGCGTCGGCAATAGCTCGCTAAGCCAAGGAAACTCCTAACTTTCTTGACCGATTCATGGGGACTCCAATCAAGGACGGCTTGAACTCGCTCGGGATTGACAGCAATACCCTTGCCAGAAATCACATGACCTAGATAGGTCACTTCCGGCAACCAGAATTCACATTTAGAGAATTTGGCATAAGGACGGTGCTCTCGAAGTTTCGTCAATACCAGCCTTAAATGCTCGGCATGATCTACCTTATTCTTGGAGTAGATGAGTATATCATCGAGGTATACCACGACGAATTTATCCAAATATTCCATGAATATATAATTCATTAGCCGGGAGAAGGTGGCTGGGGCATTGGTTAACCAGAAGGACATGACGGTGTACTCATATTGGCCATAGCGAGTAACAAAAGCCGTTTTAGGAATGTCCCCGTTCTTGATTTTGATTTGATGGTAGCCCAACCTCAAATCCATTTTGGAAAAGACTGAGGATCCAGCGAGCTGATCATACACGTCGTTGATCCTGGGGAGCGGATACTGGTTCTTTATGGTGACCAGATTGACAGGTCGGTAATCTACAACCATCCGCTCCATTCCATCCTTCTTCTTGACGAAGAGGACGGGACAAGCCCAAGGGGAGGAGCTAGGACAGATGAAACCCTTTTGCAAGGACTCATCGAGTTGTTTCTTAAGCTCAGCTAATTCTAGGGGTGCCATCTTATAAGGTCTCCTAGAGATTGGGACAGTTCCTGGAATAAGATCTATCACAAACTCGACATCTCTGTCAGGTGGAATTCCTCGCAGTTCTTCTGGAAAAACATCCGGAAAGTCACGGACTACCGGGATATCTTCGAGTTCTGGTAGAGAGCTGGCATTAAGAGAGTAGAGCTGACGCTCAGCCATTCAGGTCAAGACATTGACTATCTTGCTGGATGGGTGTGTAAGTTGAACGGTCCTAGTATAGCAATCAATCTTGGCGTAATGAGTTGTCATCCAATCCATAACCAAGATGATATTTATGTCCGAGGACTTGAGAGCGATTAGAGATGCAAGGAAAACAAGTCTATCGACAAGGATTTCATTTCCATGGCTTACCCTAGAGGTTTGCCATTTTGAACCAAGAGTTTAAATAACCATGGAAGTAGGCATGTCACAAAAAGTCATGTTGTGCATTCGAGCATAGCTCTCAGATATGAACGAATGGGATGCTCCAGTATCGAAAAGAACAGATGCCAGATGGCAGTTAACGAGAAGCGTACCAAGGACGACGTTAGGATCCTCATAAGCTTCCTCAGCAGAGACATAGTTGACATGACCACGTGTAGTGGGGATTGGCTTGACATAACTCACCTTGCCGGTTGGCTTACCACGGCCAATGGGTTTTCCTGGTTGGTTCTGAGGACACTCACGCATGTAGTGCCCCGGTTCTCCACACTTGAAGCATGTCACAGTGCCAGTGCGCGGAGCAAAATTGGTAGGTGGTCCTCCATAAGTCTTGGCAGGTGCATACTGTTGAGTTGGGCGAGGCGCCTCATAGGATGGCCTCGGTGTGTACTTGGGTGGCAAAGAAGTGTTAGGAACCCACACACGGCGCTTGTGAGAGCCAGAGCCGGATGAGGAACCAAAGTCATGAGGATGCTTGCGTGTGGCCTCGAAATCAGTCTGGCCCATCTCAGCACTGATAGCTTTGTTTACCAGCTTCTGGAAGGAAGTGCACTCGTGCAGACGTAAATCTCGGCGGAGTTCGGGGCTGAGTCCCTTGCGGAACCTCGCCTGCTTCTTGGCATCGGTGGATACTTCCTCAGGTGCATAGCGTGCCAAATTGCCAAACTCGCGACTATAACCATCCACAGTTAACCGGCCCTGGGTGAAATTGCAGAATTCCTCCCACTTGCGATCCATGAGACCTTCCTGAATGTGATGTTCACGGAATGCCTCACTGAACTCAACCCAAGTAGTGATTTGGCCAGCAGGACGCATAGCCTCAAAGTTCTCCCACCAGAGACTGGCAGGGCCCTCAAGTTGGTAGGCGGCGTAGGTAACCTTGTCAGCTTCGGCCACACGGGCAGAGTGTAGCTTGTGGGTGATACTACGAAGCCAGTCATCCGCATCCAGAGGTTCAGTAGAGTGATGGAACTTCGATGGGCACATCTTGATAAAGTCATTGATTGACACCACGTCATTCCTCTGGTGGAACCCAGTGTTCTGCTCTATGCGTTCCAGCAGACGGTTGGTCTCTCTCTTGTTCCGTTCTGCCTCGAGCATAACTTCAGCCAAGGAGGGTGGCTGGGGCAGATTCTCATCTCTAGCCCCACTAGCCTCACCCTGCTCGTGAGCAGCAGGAGTACTGCGAGTGTTGACCATCCTAGGAAAACAAAACAACGGTTTAGACAAGGATGGCAAAAACTTGAGATAGAAGTGTAGAATGTAATGGATAACACGGAATGCAGAGATGTTCATCCGTACGACATGGTAATATAGAAACTGCTATATATACACCAGTGATCATACACACCATACATAGTTTAGTACAAGCCAAGGCTAAAGTACAACTGCGGTGAAAGACGACACATCCCATCAGAGGCATTCCAAGCTCCTATACATTATTTAACTACACCTCCGGAACTCAGTACACACTAAGTCATATTCCACAAGACGCGCAGGACTGTGGAAATACAACTACTACAATACTACTACTGCCACGGTCTAGCTCAGACATTTCCGTAGTAATCTTCGTAAAGATTACCACCGTGGCCTGGTAGTGGAACAGACAGATCTTGAAACTCACGAGCACTCGAAGGCTGTGGACCATAGTGACATGGATGTGGCCTCGGTCCCGATGCTGGTGGTAACCGACGCCCACGCGGAGGTGTAATACCCCCAACGTCACGCCAATCCATGCGATCAGGCAGACGAGTCCGCACGGGGTACAAATCCCGCATATCCAGATATCCGGCGTGTACAGCAGGTGCAAGCCGTGTCAAAGTAGTCCAGTGGGCGGCTCGAGTGTTATACAGCTCCATTCGGAGGGCACGGACCTCACGGTCCCTATCCTCCAGCATCTGAACATTAGTCTGAAGCAGTGGCTCTTCATGAGCAGCATCAGTATACAGACCAGTGTAGTAGCCTTCCTCTCCGGGCAGTGAGGCTGGCATGTAACAGAACTCGGTGTTCAGCAACAGGGCATGCCTAGCCCGGAGGATGGTCATCATCAAATAGGTGGCATCCTGCACTGCCATCTCGATAGTAACCCCGAGTCCATAAGACCAATGGATGGGGTCGTTAGCTCCGGGATATGAGGGGTATATCCGGACTGTGCAGAAATACTGACTCTGATTGAAATCCCGGTACTGTTCCTCCACGGTGTACTCAGGATACCAGTGATAACCTGTCTCAGTCAGCACACGTACTAGCATGGCCGTGTGACCGGGCACATTAATGCACCGAGTCAAACGAACCACTTGGTGAGGGGTGCGGCCAGACATCTGAAACACGAAGTAATGCAAAGGCATTAGTGTTTCCGAAGAAATCGGGCAGCATAACAACTGTAAATGCTCAAAAAAAGATTTGAGACATCATACAAATGATAGCATAGCCACTCAACAATGTCGTATCAAGGTTCCGGGTCCAACAATCATCATACAAATGATAGCATAGCCACTCAACAATGTCGTATCAAGGTTCCGGGTCCAACAATCATCATACTAAAAAGGGTAGAAACTGAACTGAGGCTTGAAACCAACAATCCTAAGAGTCTACGGATTAGTAACACGTGAACCTAGTAAGGATAAGAGGCCTAGTCCTAAATCCCCGTAGAAAGAATAGACTGACTCAGATCAGAAGTGCATAAGGTAAAGGAGTAAAAAGAGCCTTACGTTCCCTTCCACAATCAATTCCCCTACATATAACTAAGAATTTTTCTAGACTCAACATCGACCAGTTTGGCTCGAGAAACCTACAGGTAGTCCAGCTCTGATGCCAACGCTGTCAGGACCCCGATCCTAAGTCACACCGATCTAGTTGTAACACGTCATATCACTTTGCGGCCTCAGGCACGGTAACCCCACGGGTGCCACCTTACCTGGCCCGGGACCGTTTGCGCATTTTGGCACACGTATATGACAGTGTCGCTAGCATCCATATGACAGAGAACCCGGGCCGACATGGCTAGTTATAAACCAAAAGTGGCACTAAATTACAGAGACAGGCATCCATGACCCAGCAACGAACGTGTCGGTCATCAACGTATGAACCCAAGTCGTAGCAAGCTACATGGACTTAAAGGAACAACGCGTGACATTTCCCCTAAGGGACAGACACAGGAACGAAGAAGGACACATGCCGGCCAACCTACGTGTTCCGAGCATTAGCAAGCTACCAAGGCTCATTGGAAGCACTAGGAGGCATTTCCCTGTAAGATAGGCTACCAAAGGAAAACAACTAGGTGTCGGATCCCACACATACCAAGCATTTCAATCATACACAGAATATGCTCAATATGTGCAAATACAACATTGCATCACAAGAGAACTCTATGAATCAAAGTACTTTATTTAATGGCTCCAAGAGCCATACATAACATATCCATACAGGTAGGGGTCACATGACCCAACACTCAAGTCATACAGTCATACAAGTACAAGCGGAAGCTACATGTCTGAGTACAGACAACTTAGAAAATAAAACAGGCTTGGTGTAGCCTGACTATCTACAAGGCCCTTCACAAGCTCCAGATCTCCGTCTGGGTGACAAGCTACTCGTCGACGTCAACGTCTATGTAGAACCCATCAGAAGGGGCAGGGTTCTCCTCTGCAACAGTTATTAAGCAAACATGAGTACAAAGGTACTCAGATGGTCTTACAACAGAACCTATCATACATGCAACATTATCAACAGGGGGTAGTGGAGTTCATAGCAGAAAGCCATCTTTGATTCTTGGCTAACCTATTCTACAACTCTCAATAGATTGCAAGATATTACTACGTACACGAGTCCTCTACTCACCACAACAATACACCACCAAGGATCCTCTTCCATCATCCTACGGAAGGGCCATCCACGGCACTCACACTTATCTTGAGGCTTTTAGTAGTATCCATCAACTTGTCTATGAACTGTAAGAGTAACCAAGTAGTCCGTACCGCGAACAACGGCTATTTGAATAGATTGATAACCTTGCAGGGGTGTACTTCTTCACACACGCTTCCACCAGTTATCGTCGTTTACTCGACATGTACTCGGCAACCTTCAAGCGAAAGCCCAGCGAGGGTGTCGGCCACGACCTAACTAACTACACAAGTCTCTCGTCCAGGTTCATCGCCTATTCGGGTTCCATCCGTGGGGAGATCCGGCCGGGGTGTCGCTCACGGCCCAAACGATGTGTACAGGGTTCCCGAGTCACCAAACGGGCAACGGGTACACCGTGCCACGTACCTGTCGCATCACAGCCCACCCCGAGGGTCAGCGCTGTGCACGACCTCCAGTAAACTATAAACACTAGAAACTAGTTGCAACTCCTGGACAGAGATCGAGGGTAATTAATAAGCCGAGAGAGTCAATTAAGGATCCCAATGTGTGGTAGTAGCTGAAACTTGAACCACACATACAGATCTCGGGTCCTATGGACGATTCTAATGAAACAACCCACCATGTACTCCTACATGGCCTTTCATCGATACCTTTACCAAGCATATTCCATACTTCCTTCTCTTTATCGGTATGATCATTTCATTCTGATCCATCACCCAGATGAATCAGATCTGACAAAACTCTAAGCATAGCAGGCAACATAAACAAATAGCATGGTGGAACACACATCACATGGCTCAATCAACTCCTACACATGCTAGTGGGTTTCAACTATTTACTGTGGCAATGACAGGTCATGCAAGGGAATAGGGTTCATCTACCGTAGGATACAGTAAAAGAGAGCAGGAGCGAGAAGATGGGTTTGTATCGGAATGATCAATGATTGCTTGCCTGACAGAGTGGTTGTCGGGTACTGCTATTCAGCTGGATACGCAGAAGTATCCTCGGGAGCAAGACCTAACACGGAGAATACCGGCGATACAATCAATAAACAAACAAATGCAACAATATGATGCATGCTCCCGATATGGCCAGATGCATGTGTTTTGGGCTAATGCAACTATAACCAGAAGGGTTTGAGCCCATTTGAATCAAAGATTCAAATTGAAACTCAAACTATTATTTAATTAAGTGCATTATCATGTTTTAGTGTAAACAGCAAGGTTAACTTGCTCAAACATGCATGAAACCAGTGCCATTGGAAAGATTGGATTTTTCTGATCAATTTTCATATATAAATCTTTTCCATCTGAGCTACTGTTGAATTTATATGATTTTTTGAAGTTTAGGCATTTTCTGGAATTTCCTGAATTATTTTTAAATCTAAAAATCCCAGAAAATCCTTTACTGCGTCAGCATGACATCATGCTGACGTCAGTCAGTCAACAAGGCGGCCCAGGTCAAACCTGACCAGTGGGACCCACTGGTCAGTGTCATAGTTAGATAATTAACTAATTAGGATTAAATTAAACGCTAAACTAGGTTTGACTAGCAGGCAGGGCCCACATGTCAGTGACCCAGGGGGGTCAAACCCTTGGTCAAACAGGGCTAACTTGCCGGCGTTTAGCCGTCGGCGAGGCCAAACACGGCGGTGAGGTGCGGGTTTTGTGCTCCGGCTGCCAAAACGACGGCGGAGCACACCTACGGGTAGCTGGGAGCAAACCGCGTCGAGTGGTGGTGGTGGCTGGCCTCGGGGTCGCCGGAATCGACGCCGGCAATGAGTCCAGCGGCTGCCGGAGTTCGGGCGAGGTCGAAAACGACGGTGCGTTGCTCGTAGAGGACCGTGGAGTGATCCTACAGCACCTATGCGTGACAGTGAAGCTGGTGGGCACGGTGGCCGGACCATTAGATGGCCGGAGCCTCGTCGGCGACGAGCTCCGCGTCGGCGCGTGCAGGTGAGCAACGTGTGGTGCGTTCAGTGTAGGAGAGAGCCAACGGAGAGGGGGAGGACGAACCTAGGCTCACAGCGGTTGCAGAAGACACCGAAGCGAGCTTGGGGACGGTCGGAGCTGAGCGGGACGGCGAGGGGGATCTCCGCGGCCGGAGTTGGGCAAGAAGGGGTCGGGGGCGTATCCAGGGCGGGCGAGCGCTCGGGGCTCAGCCTGCTCGATGTAGTCGAGGACGGCGGAGACGACGGACACGACGACGGGGCTCAGGGACGACGGCGGACGCGGCTACCACGACGGCGCAAACACGGCGGCGTCGGCCATGGTGCGGGGAGGGCGAAGGAGAGAAGCTGGGGAGAAGTGAGCGTGTCGACGAGCTCGGGGAGGGAGTGGACGACCGATCCAAGCCTCCAAAGCGGCGAGGGGAGGAAGCAGGGCGGCGGGCAGCTGCGTGGTCCGTGCTGCGGCCGCCGTCGAGCACCTGCCTGCCTGCCTGGCCGAGCCAAGCAGCTCGCTGGAGCGGCGGCTGGGCTGGGCCGGCAGGTGGGCCGGTTGGGCACCAGGTAACCGTTTCTCTCTCTCCCTTTTTTTCTATTTCTTTCTGTTTCATTTCTTTTGCAACTTTGTTTAATTAATAAAAATGCCAGAACATTTTTATAACTCATGAAACTAGTCATGCCCACTGTAAATAATATGAACAACATGGAACATTTTAGTTTATGATTATTTGGGCACATAAAATATTTTATAGCATTTAAATGCCCAATGCAAATACCATATGATTTAATCCAGAGACCTTAGATGTCCTCGAAAATTGTGCACCATTTTTGGCAGAGGTTTAAGACCAAGGCAGAAATGATGAACATTTTTGAAGGGCATTTTGGGTACATTGGAAAAGATTTTATCAAACCCTAGTTGTTAGAAGAGGGGTGCTGGGGTTTCTGTCATTCCCATTTCAAGTTTCTTTGATAAGTAAACATGATGCACACTCTAGCTAGTCCTAATGCAAGCACTAACTAGGGATGTGACAAGAACACAAGTGGTAATAAAATGAACTCCAAGCGAACTGTAACCAAACTGGTTCTTTTATATCCCATTTAATACGACAAGCCATGTGGTTACAAATAATGCCGGTAACGTCCTTGGGCATTTTATATGCCAAAAAATAAAAATAAAAGAGAGAAAAAAGTTTTACACAGGGCCTGAATCCAAAAAAGAAAACTCAATGCGGGGCCCTGCTTCACGTCTGCACCGTTTTGTGCTTGGTGATGTTTCCTTGAAGAGGGGAATTACAATGGCCGCCTGTAAAAAAGGAAAAGGATTCTGGAAAAGAATGTCCTGCACAGCCGTACATAATGTAGGTTTTTAAATGAACCTTTAAAATGAAAGTGTATTTTAGAGTCCGAGTAGGGTCAAGCCGAACTATGGACTATTTGTATGCGGTGCGCCCCCAGCGCCCCCAAGGTATTTTAAGGGCATAACTATATATGCGAGGTACGTGTGCCACCACCTTATGGGGCAGTCGACAGGGGTGCAACTGCTGATCGAGCTCAAGTTCATCTGAGTTGCCGCATCATAGTGCGGGCCGGACACATTTAGCTATGTATGTGGTCCTGACGACCGACGAACTGCTCGGCTTGGATAAGCCGCTTTGGACATCGGCTACTAGGGCCGCATTGTCTTCCTCCGTACGGAGAGGGCGCTCCATGTTTCTGTTGACCGTGATGACACCGTGTGGTCCAGGCATTTCGAGCTCATAATGCCGGATCGGCCGTTCTTCCTAGTAGTGCGTGATAGCCACTTCGGAAAGGAGTGATATTAAAGATTAACTCTTCGCTTCGAAAGTTATTGGGAGAGCCGAATACGACCTCTAATTTTAATGAGCCCGTGCAGCAGGCTCCTACGCCTGGTATCACTCCTTTAAAGGTAGTGCTATTGGGCTTAATTCCTGATGGGTCTATCCCCATCTTGCGGACAATGTCTTGGTATATCAGATTGAGACTGTTACCGCCGTCCATAAGGACTTGAGTAAGATGATATTCGTCGATTATAGGATCGAGCACTAGGGCCGCCGAACCTCCATGATGGATACTGGTTGGGTGATCCCTACGATCAAGGGTGATTGGACAAGCCAACCATGGGTTGAACTTGGGGGCGACAGGCTCTACGGCGTAAACGTCCCTGAGTGCAC
Source organism: Secale cereale (assembly GCA_902687465.1). Lineage (NCBI taxonomy): Eukaryota > Viridiplantae > Streptophyta > Magnoliopsida > Poales > Poaceae > Secale > Secale cereale. Next base: position 393,306,411 of record LR738714.1, read on the forward strand.
CATTGCATTCCCTCTGAGGGATATCGGTGATGTAGATCATGTTCACTGTTTTTACCTCCGGTGGAAATTTCTTCTGTCCCCTCGTGTTCGGCTGGCAAGGTTGATCCTCGTCCTCGCTTTGAGGTCCTTTCCCCTTGTGTTCGGCGTTTAGCTTGCCGGCCTACTTAAAGACCAAACATTTTTCATTGGTATGATTTACAGGTTCATCAGGGGTGCCATGAATCTAACAAGGATGTCTAGTATTTGGTCCAAACTAGATGGACTGTCTCTATTGCCTTTGAATGGCTTCTTATGTTGACCAGGCCTAGAGCCACTGAATCCAGCATTAACTGCCGTCTCGTCTGTGCTTCTAGTATTGTTTCGACACTTGGTCTTATTGTGCCGTGGCTTGCCATTGTCATCCTCGGCTTCTCTTGACCGAGGTGTCTAGCCAACCACTCATCCTGGACACTGTGTTTGAATGCCGCTAAGGCCTCGGCATCCGGGAAATAATCAACAATTTGGTTCTTTTTAGTTAAGAACCTATTACAAAGCTTGCGGGCTGAATCCCCGAGTTGCTGGATCATATGACTTAGATCATCAGTGTCCGAGGGCCGGACATAAGTCCCCTGAAAGTTGGCCCGGAAAGCGTCCTCAAGTTCTTTCCAGCTTCCAATGGAGATCTCTGGGAGGCTGTTTAACGGGTGCCGAGCTGGCCCTTTCAGCTTGAGAGGTAAGTATTTGATGGTGTGGAGGTCATCTCCACTGGCCATGTGGATGTGAAGAATGAAGTCTTCTATCCATACAGTTGGGTCCGTTGTTCCATCATACGCCTCAATCATTACAGGTGAAAACCCTTCTAGAAATTCGTGATCCATCACCTCATCAGTGAAGCACAGAGGGTGTGCAACACCCCTATATTTTGCGATATCATGGCGTAGTTCAGACGGTATATGTGTTCGGTGTTGGCTCCAAACTTGATTGTGACTGGCGTGCTTGGCTTAATAGCCGTCGTCCCGTGTGTGAGCACGTTCCCTTGATCCGTAAATTGACTTGGCCTGGCCAACTTTTTTATTCAGGTCCTGACATAGGTCGTACTTATGGCCATGAGCCGCTTTATCCTTTCCTTTATGGTGAAGAGGTGCGGGGTACGGCGTTGCTAGGAGCTTTGTCTCGTCCACGGGGTGGTCGGTTCGGTTGATCGGACTGATCGTATTTTGGCGAAATTGGCGCAAGGGCCTCCTCATCAAATTGGGGGAGCAGCTTGCCCTTGGGATAGCTCTTTGTCTGGAGCTCATGGTTGTATCTTTCTTCAGCGTCTAGCACATCGTTCCATCTGTCATTGAGCGTATCCTGTTCGTCTCTAAGCCACTGCAGGTGCTTCTTGAGGCTCCTAGAAGTGGCAATGAGCTATTATTGAAAACTTTTGTATTCGAGCGGTTATTCTGGGACGATGAATTCTTCATCTCCCAGGCTAACATCCTCTATGAAGACAGGTTGATAACTGATGTCTTCGGCATCTCTATGGTCGACTAGTGGTTCGGGACTTTGTTCGCCATCCTGCCGTTCATACTGCTCCATCGCTGGCTCTACGGTGTCATCGACTTGCTCCGGATCGTCATAGTCTTCAGTGACTGTGTTAATCTCTTTCCCTTTACGGGATCGAGATCAATGTTTCTGACGTTGGCGCTTAGGAGGTTCATCGACAGGCTTGTCCTGCTCTAGATTTGTATCTTCGTCACCTTCCTTCTCATTGGGTTTATCCACCATGTATATGTCGTATGTAGAGGTAGCCATCCATCGCCCGGTCGTGGGCGGGTTTGCACCTAGATCGGCTTCGACGTCGTGGTCCATCCAATCGATGTCTTTGTAAGCGTAGTCTAGTAGATCGGTTCAGCCTTTGACCGTGGCTACCAAGTGGGTCGTGGGTGGGAAGCAAAATTCCTTGTCCTCAGCCCCAAGTTCGAACTGGGCATAGTTCGATTGGGAATCCTCTTTTAGTGAGAGAGATTTTAGTAAGTCGAGTGCTTCATCTAAAGGCGAGCGTCGGACGTATGTTCGGCCATCCACGGGGCAGAGTTCGGTGACAACCGCTCGATCGAGCCCAAGAAGCGCGGATCCCGAAAGCTCTAGACTCGTAATCGAGGACGAGTCCGGTGCTCTAGCGGCGGGGAGAATAAAACCTAAGGCTAGGTCTATGTGTGGCTCAAGCACTGAAACTCTGCGGCTTCCATGGCGAGGTTCATCTTCCCATCCTCGGATGAATCAATCTGCTCCAGATCTAGGGCCAGAGCTGTTACAGGTGTTGTCCCCTAGATGGGGTAGGATGACATATCTAAGTTGTCTTCATCGTGGAGGCTGGGAGGAGGCTCGTCCCCTCCTTCCCCCTCGAATCTGTTGTGATGGCCTGGCTTATTAGGGATGATAGACTACTCATATCAATAAGGAATTCCTTCTTTTCCGGGAGCCCATTCGGATAGAACTCCAAAGTTAAGCGTGCTCAGCTTGGAGTAGTTTCAGGATGGGTGACCGACCGGGAAGTTGCTCCCGGGTGCGCACGAGTGAGGACAAAGTGCGCAGAAAAGACTAGTATTGATATGTGAGGCCAGTCTAGATCCCGCCAGGAGTAACGACCACCGGCGGGTGTGTCCGGGGCATGACAAGTTGGTATCAGAGCCGACCCTCGCGGTTACACGGATGTTTGCGGACAGTTTGCAATCATGTTGTGCATGACGTTTGTGACCCGTTGTGGCACACGGTATGGCACATGTGCTGTCCTGGAAGCGCAGACGGTTGTGCCAAGAGGGAACGTTCCTGTGGCCCGATGAGGACGTCGGTTCCTCTGAGTGAGGGTGTATGTGATGGCCTGGCTTATTAGGGATGATAGACTACTCATATCAATAAGGAATTCCTTCTTTTCCGGGAGCCCATTCGGATAGAACTCCAAAGTTAAGCATGCTCAGCTTGGAGTAGTTTCAGGATGGGTGACCGACCGGGAAGTTGCTCTCGGGTGCGCACGAGTGAGGACAAAGTGCGCAGAAAAGACTAGTATTGATATGTGAGGCCAGTCTAGATCCCGCCAGGAGTAACGACCACCGGCGGGTGTGTGAGGGGCGTTACATCTGTCGAAGATAAAATCTCCATGGACGTCAGCAACATAGTTCAAGCTTCCAAATCTGATCTGATTACCAGGGCGTAGCTGTCAACCTGCTCGAGGTGGCCTTCCGTGTTGGCACGAAGCACGAAGCCGCCGAACACGAAAAGCTGGCCGGGGAGAAAAATTTACTCAGCGGTGGCACGATCGTTGATGAAGAAGCGAGCCATTTGTCCTTCTTTCGATGAAACAGTGGAACTGTCAATGAAAGCACCAATGTCTGTGTCAAAATTGGCAGATCTCGGGTAGGGGGTCCTGAACTATGCGTTTGAGGATTGATGGTAACAGGAGACTGGGACACGATGGTTTACCCAGGTTCAGGCCCTCTCGATCGAGGTAATACCGTACTTCCTGCTTGATTGATCTTGATGGATATGGATTACAAGAGTTGATCTACCTCGAGATCGTAATGGCTAAACAATAAAAGTCTAGCCTATGTGATTGTTATGATTCTCGTCTCTACGGACTAAACCCTCCAGTTTATATATACACCGGAGGGACCTAGGGTTGTACATGACCATCTTGCAGAGGAAGGAAATTATTAGACCCGGACTCTAAACCTGCTATTTTATACATATGGGAGTCCTATCCAGACATGGGAGATAGTCTTCAGTAATAATCTTCACGGGCCACTAGTCCGGCCCATAACGAGTGATCTGGCCACATAAGGACCCCTTAATCTAGGACTCCCTCAGTCCTCCCTGCCAACCCGAAGCTAGAAGATCGCTCTCCCCTGGTGCAGCATGTATGGGCGATGGATTTCCACTCATGCGCAGGACAAACAGTGCCACAGGGGAGGAGATCTACCACGACTGACCGCGAATCGCCACCGTGGTCCCCCACGCACGGCTGACAGCTATTTTTATGGCCTCCCTTCATCATCACTGGTGAAGAGAATATAGGCCACGGTCGGCCACTGTGCTCCACGTCCATCACGAACCATAGCGCAGTGTTGCCTGCGTGACCTCGGACTAAGATTAAGGTCACGGGTGGCCCAGCAACAGGCACGCCCGCACCCCCCGCGCCCCCATCCAAGGCCTTTTCTACCAGCGTTGGGCACTAGACTACTACTCCAAACTGGAGGCTTTGCGCGAAAAAAGAAGAGAGACCCTATTCCAATAAGGACGTCATTGCGCCCTCTTCCCCCCGTCATTCGAGGGGGAAGGAGGGGACGAGCGAGAGGAAGAAGACGATGTGTGTGAGTTAAGCTCTCGGCCGCCTCCTCTTTTATAAACGGATTGGGCCGATGGGCGCTGGATCCCCACCTAAAAGACGACCTCCCTCATACGCCAATCCGCACCTCCGTTACCTACCCCACGTAGTGCATGCGACGTATGTGGCGGCAGAAATAAGTGCGGTGGGATAAGTGAATTTGCAGTTACTCCCCCTTGCGTTAAATTCATTCACGGGCCATTACAAAGATGGCTCCACTCCAATTGGCGTTAGGCGAAGGCGGAGCTTCATTGAATCGCAGGTTAATGAAGAAGCAAGAAAAATATCAAAAGCAAGCTAGCACCAAGACCACTGCCTATGTACCTATTGGAGCCTACCCCGACGACACCAGGCAGTGCATTTGGGCTAGGCTCGGGGGTTTCTGTCAGTGCAACAAACCTTGGTGTATGTTTCTTTGTCAAAACCGGCAGATCTCGGGTAGGGGTGCCCAAGCTGTGCATCTAAGGATCGATCGTAACAAGAGGATGGGGACACGATGCTTACCCAGGTTCTGGCCCTCTCTATTGAGGTAATACCTTACTTCCTGCTTGATTAATCTTGAAGAGCATAGGGTTACAAGAGTTGATCTACCTTGAGATCGTAATGACTAAACTCCGAAAGTCTAGCCTATGTAATTGTGATTCTTCTACCCTGTACGGACTAAACCCTTCGGCTCATATACACGCCTGATGGGGCCTAGGATTTTACAAAGATGACTTGGGGAGGAAGGAATCATTACATCCGGACATATATTTTGACTTTCTACATACATATGATTCCTATCTAGACACGGGGGATAACCTTCTGCTCTCATCTTCACAGCCCATATGCCCGACCCAGCTTCAGTAGCCCGGACATCCGATGACCCCTAAATCCAAGACTCCCTCAGTAGCCCCGAACTTACCTTCAATGACGAGGTTGTATCTGACTTCATGTCTTCGTTCTTGCAAGGCAGGTTCTTCTTCGGAACAAATGACTGTTCGGTTCTGACTTTGATACTGTACCCTGTTGACTCCTTCTTATTGTCGCCTCAGCTTCCACGTGTCAGACGAATATGAACAATCCATGTATTTTTTACAAATAAACCCTTGGCTGTGTGGGGATGCTGTATATTTAAAGAGATTGGATCTCAGATGCCATTCCACACCACGCAGAAACCCTTAGAGCCAGCCACGGAATATTCTCCCAACATGGCCAGCGCTCCCGGCTCCTCCTCACGCCCCCACCGCCCTCAATCAGGCGATTGGGAATGCTGCTCGGTATCTCATGCCCATCTGAACTGACTCCAGATGGAGGGATATCTCCCTCCCGCAGATCTAGTCTTCATTCGGTCTGGATTAACCTCGATCGATGGTGAAGCCTTGGCGGAGAACTTCCCCAACCCCACTAAAGAGGAGCGGGTGTGCTTTGTCTCCTTCCTCTTGAGAGGCATAGGATTTGCAATCCATCATTTCCTTAGAGGTTTTTTTGGAGTTTTATGGGCTCCAACCGCACAATCTTATACCAGGCTCTATCATGCATATTGCGGGCTTCGTTGCTCTTTGTGAGCTATTTTTTGGTTGTGAGGCTTATTTCGAGCTATGGAGGAAATTCTTTTGCCTCGTCCTCCGCTCCCAAAAGGGATCCATATTCGAGGTGGGTGGCACCGAAGTGTGGCGCATAGCAGGGACAGGTTACCTGTCCGGCACTTCTAAGAAGGCATTCGAATAGTGGCCCCAAGAGTGGTTTTATATCAAAGACGTTGTTCTTCCGGATCCAATCCGGCAAGGCCTTCCTGAATTCTCTAGAGCTCCTTTGAAGAAACGCTTCAACTAGCGTCCCTGAAGCCTCAAAGAAGAAGACAATGCGGAGATTAAAAGGCTAGTCATCAAGATCACAGTACTCGCCCACTATGAACTTTTGATAATTGAAGTAATGGCTATTACGATAAAGCGAAGCATCCAACCACTTCCGTCGAAAGGGTTTCCCATGTGGCATCACAACGGGTAAGATGATGCCTCTTGCCGCCTACGTGAGGGTCTGGATACCCCCGCCGCCTTGGTCGCCATCTTAGCCGATCTATAAGGGGGAAATGGAAGACTTTGTCCATTTGAAATGTCGGGAAGGCTTTTCTATGTATAACCCCATCGACCGGGTGAGTTTTTTTTCGATTATTAGCTTCATACAATCTCTTGTCTGAGATATGCTAAGCAAACTAAATCCAGTTGTTTCCAACCGGAATGGAGGAAGGTAATCGAGGGGGTTTATTGCCCCGCTCCACAGCCATAGGACCATGTTCGCGACAAACATCCCGGATTTGAAGAAGATTCAGACATATTCATAGAGCTTACTAACGAAGTTTTTTATCTGGCAAGGGATACGTCTCCAATGTATCTATAATTTTTTATTGTTCCATGCTATTATATATGATGTTTTGGATGTTTAATGGGCTTTATTATACACTTTTATATTATTTTTGGGACTAACCTATTAACCCAAAGGCCCAGTCCAGATTGCTGCTTTTTTTGCCTATTTCAGGGGTTTGTTAAAAAGGAATATCAAACGGAATGAAACCTTTGGGATAGATATTTTTGGAACAATATCTTCATGGGAGACTTGAGAACCAAGGTAGAGGGGACATGTGGCGTCCACGAGGGTGGAAGGCGCGCCCCTGCCTCGTGGGACCCACGTTGCTCCCTCGATGCCCTCCTTCCTCTTATATATACCCATGTACCCTGAAAACATCGAAGCGACATAGAAAACCCTAATTCCACCGCCACAACCTTTTGTTCTTGTGAGATCCCATCTTGGGGCCTGTTCCGAAGCTCCGTTGGAGGGGGATCTTCCACGGAGTGCTTCTACATCAACACCATCGCCTCACCATGAGTTGTGAGTTGTTTACCATAGACCTTCGGGTCCATCGTTAGTACCTAGATGGCTTCTTCTCTCTTTTTGGATCTCAATACCAAGTTCTCCTTGATCTTCGATGAATTGTTGGTTTATGATCAAGATTATCTATGAGAAATATTTGGTTCTTTTCTGAATTCTTTTATGTATAATTATAATATCTTTGCAAGTCTCTTCGAATTATCGGTTTGGTTTGGCCTACTAGATCTATAGTTCTTGCAATGGGAGAAGTGCTTGGCTTTGGGTTCAATCTTGCGGTGTCCTTTCCCAGTGACAGCAGGGGCAGCAAGGCACGTATTGTATTGTTGCCATCCAGGATAAAAAGATGGGGCTTATATCATATTGCTTGAGTTTATCCCTCTACATCATGTCATATTGCTTAAAGCATTACTCTGTTCTTATGAACTTAATACTCTAGATCCATGCTGGATAGCGGTCGATGTGTGGAGTAATAGTAGTAGATGCAGAATCATTTCGGTCTACTTGTCACGGACGTGATGCCTATATATAATGATCATGCCTAGATAATCTCATAATTATTCACTTTTCTATCAATTGCTCGACAGTAATTTGTTCACCCACCATAGAATTCTGCTATCATGAGAGAAGCCACTAGTGAAACCTATGGCCCCTGGGTCTATTCTCAACATATCATTCTACAATCTACTTTACTTTACTAATTTTACTTTATGTTCTTATATCCAAAAATACCAAAAATATCAAACTATCATATCTATCAGATCTCACTTTCGTAAGTGACCGTAAAGGGATTGACAACCCCTTATCGTGTTGGTTGTGAAGTTCTTATTTGTTTTTGCAGGTGCGAGGGACTCGCGCGTGGTCTCCTACTGGATTGATACCTTGGTTCTCAAAAACTAAGGGAAATATTTACGCCATTGTGCTTCATCACCCATTCCTCTTCGAGGGAATACAACGCAAGCTCGAGAAGTAGCAAGAAGAGTTTCTGGCGCCGTTGCCGGGGAGGCTTACGCAAAAGTCATATACCAAGTACCTATCACAAACCCTTATCCTTCGTATTACGTTTATTTGCCTCTCGTTTTCCTCTCCCCCACTTCACCCTTGCCGTTTTATTTGCCCTTCTTTTTGCCGTGTGTTTCCCGTTCGCTTGCCTCTTGTTTGCTTGTGTTGCTATGTGCCCTCTATTTGCTTGATAAATCATGGATCCTCATCCACTTGCTAATATTTTTAAGAGATCCAATTATGTTAAACCAATTGTTGTGACTTGCATACACTAGATTATCATTATGGGGTTTTGCTTGAAATTCATGAATCTGAAAATTGTGAAGAATTGTTAAAAGAAAAAGTGATTCATGATAGCTCCTCGAATGAAAGCATGATTGCAATGATGTTATGATAAATTCTATTAATGTCAATTGTGATAATGATATGCAAAACCCTAATCTTGGGGATGCTTATTTTGCTATGCCCACTACTTGTTGCAATGATCATGATTGGGGTGATTCTTCTTATGATCTTGAAAATTTATTTAAGCCCCATGATAAATATGAGATTGATAATAATGTTTGCAATAATATTGAAAGAGGGTTTGTAAGAGTGTCAACTTTAGATCCCACATATTTGGAGAATGTTCAATCTTATGAAATTTTTCATAAAAGTGGGTTTGGAGAGGTCATGACTTTAGTTAATGTTACTATTTTGGAAGAGTGTCAACTTCCTATGCATGTGGATCGTATTGAGAATATGTTTTGTGATAGCTATATTGTTGAATTTGCTTATGATCCTACATTCAATTATTATGAGAGAGGAAAATATGATTGTAGAAATCTTCATGTTACTAAATTACTTCTCGTTATGTTGAGATTGCTATCGTTTTTGTCTTCATCCTTGCATATGCTAGATCTTGCTTGACTTGCTAATTTGTTTTCCTATAAAATGCCTATGCATAGGAAATATTTTAGACTTAGATGTGATTTTCACATGCTTTATGCTGCTCTCTTCGTGCTTGAATTCTTATCTTTCATGCGAGCCTCATTGAATTCTCAAGCCTATCTTAATGGCTATAAAGAAAGAGCTTGTTGTGAGGCACCCCAATTTTATTTTATTTGTTTTTGCTTCTGTTTGGGAATAAATATTGCATCTAGCTTCTGTTTAGATGTGGTTTTGTGTTTTAATTGGTGTTTGTGCCAAGTAGAACCTTTGGGAAGACTTGTGTGAAGTTTATATTATCCTGCTGTAAAAAACAGAAACGTTAGCGCTCACTAGAATAGTCACCAGATTTTACTGGAGTGTGATATTAAGTTGATTCTTTTTTCATATGATTAATAGACAAATTCCTCACGTTTACCAATTTATTGTAATTTTTTTGGAGTTACAGAAGTACGTGAAAGTTATAGATTACTACAGACTGTTCAATTTTTGACAGATTCTGTTTTTCGTGTGTTGTTTGCTTATTTTGATGAATCTATGAGTAGTATTGGAGGATATGAATCATAGAGAAGTTGGAATACATTAGGTTTTCTTTCTTATACTAACGGAACTCACGACAATATTTGTCTAAGTTTTGTGTTGTGAAGTTTTCAAGTTTTGAGTATGGCTTTGATGGACTATTGAACAAGGAGTGGCAAGAGCCTAAGCTTGGGGATTCCCAAGGCACCCCAAGGTAAAATTCAAAGACAAACAAAAGCCTAAGCATGGGGATGCCCCGGGAAGGCTTCCCCTCTTTCGTCTTCATCTATCGGTAACTATACTCGGGACTATATTTTTATTCACCACATGATATGTGTTTTACTTGGAGCGTCATGTATGATTTGAGTCTTTGCTTGTTAGTTTGCCACAATCATCCTTGCTGGACACACCTTTTTGAGAGAGATAAATATGGCCTAGAATTTTTTAGAACACTCTATGTGCTTCACTTATATCTTTTGAGCTAAATAGTTTTGCTCTAGTGCTTCACTTATATCTATTAGAGCACAATGGTGATTTTATTTTGTAGAAATTATTGATCTCTCATGCTTCACTTATATCCTTTTGAGAGTCTTTTTGTCGGGGAAACTGATCGGCCACGAACACCTATGGGACCGGAGCCCCTTTTCGGTACGGCAAGGGAGTGGAGGATGCACAAAGAGCGGATCGAGGCGCACACGCGAGCAGTTTACCTAGGTTCGGGCTGCACGGATGCGTAAAACCCTACTCCTGCCTTGGTTGTATTGAGTTCTTGGCTCGGGAGCAAGAAGAGCTACAGTACTGGTTGCTAGCTACACCGAGCGTGCGAGTGATCGAAGTTCGGAACCCCCTCTACGTTGTGCATGGGCCTCCTTTTATAGGTCAAAGGGGTCACCGACAGGTGGCAACGTAGTTGAGGGTAAAAACGTAAAAGTGGTGGTAGTTGTAATCGTGTATGTACAGTGTTTTGTACCTAACCCTGACGGCGGGGGACAAGGGCATTGAATGCCCATCACCGTCGCCCCAAATAGTGCAAAAAGCGTCCGTCCGGGCGTCTCCGTTCGCCACGATGGTGGCCTCGTCATCGTGGCTTGCCACCGTGTACCCCAGGCTGCACAGCCATCCGCCACGTGCCCCTGGAAGGGCCCCAGGGCGACGCGTGGCAAGATGAGCTGGAGCGCAGGCACACAGTGAAAGCCTGCCGCGGCAAGCGCCTTGCCGCGGTCGCTACCTTGCCGCGCCCGGAAGCTTGTCACTCTCCCGGCCTTGCCGGGGCGCGCGATGCGCCACAGCGAGTCTTCTGAAATGCCATGCTCTGTCCTTCCTGGCAAGCTCCTCTTGCCAGGGTCTTGTGCTAAAGGTATGGTCTTGAGCCTGGTACGGCCTTCCCGGCAAGCTCCTCTTGTCGGGGCCTTGTTTCTTTAACTTGAATACTTTGTTCTTGAATGGTTCTAAAGGATCCAGAGCGGGCCTTGGCGGGCGCGTGGCGAGCCCAACCACGGGACGCTGCTACTGCCTGTGCACAAGTCGGGATACTAAGGTACCCCTACTTTAGTACACCGACAGGAGCCCCCGGGCCTGGGCCACACACGGTGCCGAGCGCTGTTGGGCCAGGCCCAAAACAGTGCACGGGCACCCGCGGCCCACGGCGTGCCGTATCCCCCTCCGTATCCGCCGCGTCCCTCCCTAACGGCACGTGTCGATTGCGGCGTCATGGGAGAGATCGTGGCCTGTTTCTTTAATGGGAAAATGCGGAACGTCCCCCACTCCCCCTTAAAAGCAGAGGAAACAGGGGCAGTTTCCCCCATTGCTTCATTGCGTCTTCAACCTCCAGAAACCCCCGCCGCTCTCCTCCTCCCCAAAGGTCGAAAGAGAGCTGAGCTCCACCCTTCTTCCGCCGTCGCCAGCCTCTCCAGCGCCGTCGACTTCCCTCGCCGTCTCCGCCATGGCCCCGAAGGGCGACAAGGCGAAAGCCGCGAAGACCGACCGGGCGGCGAAGCTAGCAGCAATGTGGAAGAGGATGGTGGTCTTCCCGCCGAGGCTCGGCGCGAGGGAGTTGAAGGACAAGTTTTACCTATTCTGGTCGAGGGAAACGAAAGCTCATCCGCGCACCAGGGTCTTCCTGCCGAAGCCTGCGACATGTTCCCGGGAGGTTATCCTTACTTTGCCCTGTTCTTCCATTGCGGACTCTGCCCTCCATACTCTGAGTTCTTCTGCGATGTCATGAATACGTATGGATTCCACCTCCTTGATTTTACCCCGAACGCAGTCCTGACCATGGTCGTTTTCGCACATCTGTGCGAGAACTTTGTCGGAGTCACCCCAAACGTAGCCCTCTTCCGCCATTTTTTCACACCTCGGGTAGAGTCTGGGTCTCCCCTGTCCGGCGGGATCTCTTGGATCTTTAGGCTCAATAAGAAAGAGGCGTACTTGATTGAAGAGCTCCGCGGCAAGTGGGAGGAGTGGAGGGCTGACTGGTGCTGGATCATGGAGGATGGACCCCAGCTGTTTACTTCCCCGCACCGAGCTGCAATAGTGCGCGGCAAGGATTGGAGTGATCTGGCCCCGGAGGACGAGAAGCTGAAGATAGCTCTCACTATGATTCTTCGCCTCCGGCAAGCCAACCTTACTGTAGGTGAGGTCGGGGCAGATTTCCTTCGCCGCCGCATTGCCCCCTTGCAGGAGAGGAAGAGGGCTGCTTGGGTTTTCGGCAACGCGGCAGACTGTATGAGGCTACGCCCCGGCCTTAACTCTAACTTCACTGTCCTGGAGCTCAAGGGGATGCTCCGTGAGCTGTTCAAGCACGACGCCAAGCACCCGGAGTGGTTTGCCCCGTCGCGGGGGTAGTTCCACTATGTAACAATTCGTCACTTAGTGCTATCCGCGCAGCGATGCCGCTGTTCGACTCCCACGGGGTTGACCCCACTTGGCTGGCGCCTTCAGAGGAAACTGCACAAACCTTCTTCGACAACTTGGTTGAGCTGCCGATCAATCTCGATGAGAAGAAGGGTCTCACCCGCGACAACACCGACCGGGATTTGGCGTATATCGCCACCAGGATGGAGGAGGCAGCCGTAGCTGAGGCCGCGGGCGAGTTTGGGTACTCCTTGGACGAGGCGGATGCAGCGGATGCGGTGAGTCGGGCCGAGGAGGAAGAGATCCTCAAACTGCTGAAGCCTTTCGGGCAGCCTGACGGGACGAGCGAGGCTGCCGGGCAGGGCACAGAGTCAAGTGAGCCCGCCGAGGAGGACGCTGAATCGGGCGACCCTTCAGAAGATTCAGGCGGGTCTCTGGGCCTCGACGACTCCTCTTCATCCTCGGGGAGTTCTCCGCCACCACCAAGTCCTCCGCCTCAGCCCAAGAAACGCCTCCGCAAGGCCACTGATACGGCGAGGCGGCCGGCGGCCCAGCAGCAGCCGCAGCATCGCTCGACGCGCGCCACCATGACGAGCAAGGCCGTCAAGGGGGCGCCTCGCGCCTCAGCGGCAGGCGGAGGAGGATCTTCCCGAACTGGTTCTGGCGTTCCTTCCGCCCCTCAGGCTTCGGCGACGACCGGAGCGGGGTCTTCTCTGACCACGGCTCCGGAGCCCGCCAAGCGCCCGAGGGAGCCTACTCCTCCAGCTCCTCGTGCCGGGACGCGCTAGGCGGACTTCGACTTCTCCGTCCTCAGTTCCGACGAGGAGGAGGAAGAGTAAGCACTTGTAACTCTTATTTCTTTTGATTTTTGTTGCTCTTGTCTTGAATTTTCCTTGCCTGACTTTATTTGATGTTTGTCTTCCAGGACCCTGGCCAAGATCCCTGTGGTTGATCTTGAGGACGAGCCTGTCGCAGCGGCAGGGGATGCGCCAGCGACAAGCTTGCCGGACCAGCCTGCTGCTCCGCAGAGCAGCCCCCAGCGCAGCCCCCAGCGTGAGTCTTCTTTTTACTTCTTCACTTGTCGGGCGCGCGTGGGCTTCTTTTCCTTGTTGATGTCTTGTTTGTTTCCTGATTTTTGCAGAAGCAGAGCCGCAGCCTCAGGAGCGTCAAGAGACTGCTCTCGAAGAGCCGCTCGTCTCAGCCTCCCCGCCAAGGAGGAGTTCCCCGGCGAGGGAGAATACCCCGCCAAGGGCGAGTACTCCGCCAAGGGCGAGTACCCCGCCAAGGGCGAGCACCCCGCCAAGGGTGAGTACCCCGCCAAGGGCGAGGACCCCGCCACGGGAAGGCGCCAGCGGGGGCTACCACCACGCCGCCGAGGGAGGACCCCCCCCCCCCCCGGCGAGGAACCCCGTCGAAGACGAGGCTCGTGCAGGTAACCCTTGTGCTTTTCTTCTCTTGAATTTTCCTTTTTCGATATTTGCTTGACAATTCTTCTTTCTTTCTATCTCTTCTGGCTCTTCGGGAAGTTCTCCAGTTTGAAGAAAACGGACAATTTGCTGTTCCCAGGTTGGAGCTTGAGGCTCAACAACAAGGACTAAAGGCATCAGTGCTGCTGCGGGAACGTCAGCTTCTACGGCAAGAACCTGTGGCTCTGCCGGAGCTGGACGCTCCCCGGCAAGCCTGCCGGGGCAAGACTTCTCGGGAACGCCTGCTTCAACTGTACGAACCCTAGGGTCCGCAGGAGCAGACTGTTCCTCAGCAACTTGGTCGTTGATCTTGGGGACCTTGGCGGCGGCTTCAGGAAGATCCGCCGGCAAGTAGTCACCGAAGACCAACTTTCTCTTCTTGCTTTGCCCAACTGATGGTGTAACGGATGGTTGAGTTAGCTTGAGCACAAAGATCCCCGGTTCCATAGGTAGCTTTAGTGCAGCACACTTTGACAGGCCGTCTGCGACGTCATTTTGAGCTCTTGGAACGTGCTCCATTTGTATGCCTTCAAAGTGCTCTTCAAGCTTTCACACTTCGTCGACTTAAGCTTCCATCAATGGGCTCTGGTAGCTCTTGTTCACTTGTCGGACAACCAACTGCGAATCTCCCCGCACAATCAGCTTCTTGATCCCAAGTTCTGCTGCAATTCTGAGGCCGGCAAGCAAACCTTCATACTCTGCAGTATTGTTCGTTGCTTGTTCCTTGGGAAAGTGCATTTGGACAACATACTTGAGGTGCTCGCCGGTGGGTGCGACGAGCAGCACACCAGCACCGGCGCCTTGCAGCGAGAAGGCTCCATCGAAGTACATTACCCATTCTTTGTTTGCTTCTTCGGCGGGGACGCTATGAATTCTGCCAAGGCTCTGCTATGGATAGTTGAAGTACTTTCGAACTTAAGACCAAAGCTTGACAGCTCCAGTGCCCACTCGACAATCCTACCTGTTGCCTCTGGATTTTGCAATATCCTCTTCAGCGGAAAGCGAGTGACCACTGTTATCTCATGTGCTTGGAAGTAATGGCGCAGCTTTCTCGAGGCCATGAGGAGGCCGAACAGCAGCTTCTGCACCCCAGAGTATTTTGACCTAGCCCCCTACAAGAGGGAACTGACAAAATAGACTGGGGGCTGCACCATCTTCCTTCGCACTTCTTCTTGCATTTGTGCGGACTCATCCTTGTCGGGGCCAGAGCTTGTCGGGGAAGCCCCCTGCTTGTCGCTGGATGTGCTTGTCGGGGCTGTGGGTTCCTCATCTGCCTCCCTTTCCGCTACTAACGCAACACTAACCACTTGATTGGTTGCTGCTAAGTACAGCAGCAACTTCTCTTGTGGCCTAGGTGCGACAAGTATTGGAGTGGAGGAAAGGTATCCTGTCAAGTCTTGCAGCGCTGCCTCCGCTTCCGGAGTCCACTTCATTGGACCTGCCTTTTTCAGGATTTTGAAAAACGGCAGGGCGCGTTCCGCAGACTTAGAAATGAACCTGCTGAGGGCAGCCACACATCCAGCAAGCCTCCGTACATCCTTGACGCGCTTCGGAGCTTCGATCTGCTCGATGGCTTTGATCTTGTCAGGATTAGCTTCAATCCCCCTATGGGACACAAAGAACCCGAGAAGCTTGCCGGAGGGGACTCCGAACACGCACTTCTCGGGGTTCAGCTTGAGTTGTATCTTGCGCAGATTTGTAAAAGTTTCATCCAGGTCTTGGATCAGGGTATCCTTGTCCTTGCTCTTGACCACTATATCATCCATGTAAGCTTCTACATTCCTGTGTATCTGTGGCTCAAAAGCAGTGTGGACCACCCTTGCAAATGTTGAACCCGCATTCTTCAATCCAAAGGGCATGCGTATGAAGCAGTAAGTGCCACATGGAGTAATGAACGCGGTCTTCTCTTCATCCTCTTCAGCCATGAATATCTGGTGGTATCCGGAATATGCATCAAGAAACGAAAGCAACTCACATCCAGTCGTGGAGTCAATGATCTGGTCAATGCCCGGCAAGGGAAATGGATCCTTGGGACAAGCCTTATTCACATCAGTGAAGTCTATACAAAGCCTCCATTTCCCATTAGCTTTGCGCACGACAACAGGGTTGGCCAGCCACGTGGGATGAAGTACACCTCTAACAAGGCCATTCCTTTCTTGCACTTGCCGGTGGAGCTCGATGGTGCGTCCTCGACGGCAGCGCAGCACTCCGAAGAGGTGCGTTTGCCGGAGTGGGCCCCAGAGCTCTTGCCGGACTTGGTCTTGTTCTCCCCCCCCCCGGGAGCTTCAGTGGCAAGTGTTTTGCTGTCTGTGGCGGCTGCTGCGTCCCGGCAGATCTAGTCGGCGCAGATAAGCGCGTCCTTCTTGTCGTCGGGGACAGAGATGACGCTTATCGGCCCTGGCATCTTGAGCATGTTGTAGGCGTAGTGAGAGGCGGCCATGAACTTGGCGAGCGCTGGATGGCCAAGTATCCCATTGTATGGCAATGGGATATCGGCAACGTCGAATGTGATCCTCTCAGTCCTGAAGTTTAGCTCTCCGCCAAAGGTTACTGGCAATGTAATCTTCCCCTTCGGCTTGCTCCTTCCCGGGTTGATCCCTTGGAACGTACCGGTCTCCTCGAGCTCGCTGTCGGGGATCTGCAGCTTCCGGACCACAGCAGAGGAGATCAAGTTTAGGCCGGCCCCGCCGTCAACCAGCATCTTGGTGACCTTGAGGTTGCGGATGGTTGGCGAAACCAACATCGGCAAGCACCCGACCGCGGTTGTGCGGTCAGGGTGGTCCTCAATGTCGAAGATGATGGGCGTGCTGGACCACTTCAGGAGTTTGCGCGACTCGACGGGTGGCTCTGCTGCATTGACTTCCCGCACCCATTGCTTGAGTTGGCGGTGGGAAGTATGCAGAGAGGCACCTCCATCGACGCATAGAACTTATGTGGCCTTCTGGAACTCCTGCTCGCTGTTGTCTCCGTCGTCCATGTCCTCATCGTCGTCTTCGTCTTCGTCCTTGTCGCGGCCACGGGGAGGTCTATCTCCTTGCCGCTGCTTGGCCTTGCCGCGGCATCCTCCCCGGCCATTGAATGGCCGCTTCTTGCCGGACTCTCCTCCACCTCCCTGGGCCTTCTCCTTGTCACATCGCTCGTACTCAGCCTTCTGCTGTTCGACGAGGTATTCGACCCTCTTGCAGTTCTGGAGATCGTGGCCCTTGGTACGGTGGATCTTGTAGTACTGCTTGTCGGAGCCGTCTTGCTTATCGGTGGCGGCTACAGTGGCGGCTTCCTTGCTGGAGCCACCAACCTGAGCTTTCTTGGCGCCTGCCTCCTTGCCGGACTGCTCGACAGCTAGTACTTCCTTGTTCTTCTTCTTCTTATTGTTCCACCGCCGGTTTTTCCTTGCCGGGGCGGCATCCTCACTGTCCGATCCTCCTGCTCCAACATCCTCTCCGGGGAGTCTCCTCCCCTCTTCAGCGCGCACGCACTTGTCTGCCAGGGCATAAAGCTCACTGACATCTCGTATCTTGCACATTGCCATTTCCTCCCTCATCCGGCGGTTACGCACGTTCTGATGGAACGCCATAATAACCACGGCAGGGTGGACGTCCGGAATGTTGTGCTGGACGCGGCTGAATCTCTGGATGTATTTCCGCAGGGACTCTCCCTCTTTCTGGGCAAGTATGTGGAGATCACTTTCCTGGCCATGGGGCTTGTGGCCGCCCGTGAAGGCGCCGACAAACTGGTGGCACAGGTCGGCCCAAGAAGAGATGGAGTTTTCCGGCAAGTGCATGAGCCAAGATCTGACATTCGGCTTGAGCACGAGTGGGAAGTAGTTCGCTAGTATCTTCCCGTCGCGTCCCCCGGCAGCCTGCACCGCGATGGTGTAGATGCTGAGGAACTCCGAGGGATGGGTCTTGCCGTCGTACTTCTCGGGTACGTCGGGCTTGAAGTTCTTCCTGCTGGGCCACTGGACTTGTCGCAGCTCACGGGTGAACGCAGGGCAACCTGCCGCGTACGGCAGGTCGCCCGGTTCCCCGGGCGCGTGCATGTCGACAGCGGTCCCAGCGCGCTGGTCGGACTGTCGTCGCGCTTCTCTTCGACGCTCGATGCGAGTTCGAGCGTCTTCTTGTTGCCTGTTGTCAAGGACTTGGCGTTGATCGCGGCGAGCCCGTGGATCCGATGACGCCGTGGAGTCGTCGTCGACGTTGATCCGGCGAGTCGGCGATTTTTGCTTCCGCGGCGGGGAGTGCACGGTAGTTGCAACCCCGGCGGTCTTGTCTCCATCAGCCCGCGCCTGGCTGACTTGCCGCGGCCGTGATGTTGTCGGCTGCTGCGGCTTGTCGTTGTTGGCGAAGGCGATGAGGCTTTGGATGGTGGCCCTCCAGTCTTCGGCCTTGTCTGCCGCTGGAGGGAAGTTGAGGAGCAGCTGAGCTCTGGCTAGAGCTTCTGCTGGAGTGGAGGGAAGCGGTGGTGAACGGTGCGAGGAGTGAGATATGCTCGGACTTCTAATCGCGTTAGAAGGAGCAGGTTCTCGCCCCGGCGACCGTGCCTTGCTCGTGCCAGCGCGTTGGCCTTGGGCGTCCCGCATCCCGCCAACTTGTCCTTGGCCCAGCAAGCGGATGGTACCCTGCGTACCACGCCGCTGCCGTTCGGGCACCTCCTGAGAGGGGCGCGGTGCGTGTACGGACACCGAGGTCTTGGAGTGCGCTCGGTCGTCCGTCTTGTCCTTGGACTTGGCGGCGCCGTGAGTTTCCTCGCCGGCGTCCGTCCTTCCGCCAGCGTCTACCCCACCAACCGTTGGTTCTGGTGGCGGCGGGATCGACGCAGACGGGCCTCCTACCTCCGAAGCTTTCTTCTTCGGCGGCATGTCGATGAAGTTTACGAAGTTGGTGAAGTTGCTGAAGATTGCGCCCGCGTGAACGCCGGATCAGGTTCGCACGACCTCGACGCCCCCTACCTGGCGCGCCATAGATGTCGGGGAAACTGATCGCCCACGAACACCTATGGGACCGGAGCCCCTTTTCGGTACGGCAAGGGAGCGGAGGATGCACAAAGAGCGGATCGAGGCGCACACGCGAGCAATTTACCCAGGTTCGGGCCGCACGGATGCGTAAAACCCTACTCCTGCCTTGGTTGTATTGAGTTCTTGGCTCGGGAGCAAGAAGAGCTACAGTACTGGTTGCTAGCTACACCGAGCGTGCGAGTTATCGAAGTTCGGAACCCCCTCTACATTGTGCATGGGCCTCCTTTTATAAGTCAAAGGGGTCACCGACAGGTGGCAACGTAGTTGAGGGTAAAAACGTAAAAGTGGTGGTAGTTGTAACAGTGTATGTACAGTGTTTTGTACCTAACCCTGACGGCGGGGGACAAGGGCATTGAATGCCCGTCACCGTCGCCCCAAATAGTGCAAAAAGCGTCCGTCCGGGCGTCTCCATTCGCCACGATCGTGGCCTCGTCATCGTGGCTTGCCACCGTGTACCCCAGGCTGCACAACCATCCGCCATGTGCCCCTGGAAGGGCCCCAGGGCGACGCCTGGCCAGATGAGCTGGAGCGCAGGCACACAGTGAAAGCCTGTCGCGGCAAGCGCCTTGCCGCGGTCGCTACCTTGCCCCGCCCAGAAGCTTGTCGCTCTCCCGGCCTTGCCGGGGCACGCGATGCGCCACGACGAGTCTTCTGAAATGCCATGCTCTGTCCTTCCTGGCAAGCTCCTCTTGCCAGGGTCTTGTGCTAAAGGTATGGTCTTGAGCCTGGTACGGCCTTCCCGGGAAGCTCCTCTTGCCGGGGCCTTATTTCTTTAACTTGAATACTTTGTTCTTGAATGGTTCTAAAGGATCCAGAGCGGGCCATGGCGGGCGCGTGGCGAGCCCGACCACGGGACGCTGCTACTGCCCGTGCACAAGTCGGGATACTAAGGTACCCCTACTTTAGTACACCGACACTTTTATAACAGCACGGTAATGTGCTTTAGTTATAAAACTAGTCCTAATATGATAGGCATCCAAGATAAATGTAGTAAAAACTTTCATACAAAGTGCATTGAATATGATCAGAAGTTTGATACTTGATGATTGTTTTGAGATATGAGGATAGTGATATTAGAGTCATGCTAGTGGAGTTATTATGAAATTGAGAAATACTTGTGTTAAAGTTTGTGATTCCCGTAGCATGCACGTATGGTGAACCGCTATGTGACGAAGTTAGATCATGAGATATTTGTAGAGTGTTATCCTTTGTGTGGAGGTCGGGGGCGCGCGATGGTTAACTCCTACCAACCTCCCCCCTAGGAGCATGCATTCATTGCTTTGTTTTGATGAATCATAATTTTTTGCAATAAATATATGAGTTCTTTATGACTAATGTTGAGTCCATGGATTATATGCAATCTCACCCTTCCACCATTGCTAGCCTCTCTTGTACCGCGCAACTTTCGCCGGTACCATACACCCACCATATACCTTCCTCAAAACATCCACCATACAGACCTATCATGGCATTTCCATGGCCATTTCGAGATATATTGCCATGCAACTTTCCACCGTTCTGTTCATATGACACGCTTCATATTGTCATATTGCCATGCATGATCATGTAGTTGACATCGTATTATCGGCAAAGCCACCATGCATAATTTTTCATACATGTCACTCTTGATTCATTGCACATCCCGATACACCACCGGAGGCATTCATATAGAGTCATACTTTGTTCTAGTATCGAGTTGTAATATCGAGTTGTAAATCAACAAAAGTGTGATCATCATCATTATTAGAGCATTGTCCCATGCGAGGAAAGGCCAAATAAAAAAAGATGGCCCAAAAAAACATATAGAGAGGGGCTAAAAAAAGAGAGTAAGCCCCGCCAAAAAAATGAGAGAAAAGAGAGAAGGGACAATGCTACTATCCTTTTCCACACATGTGCTTCAAAGTAGCACTATGTTCTTCATGACAGAGAGTCTCTTGTATAGTCACTTTCATATACTAGTGGGAATTTTTCATTATACAACTTGGCTTGTATATGCCAACGATGGGCTTCCTCAAATGCCCTAGGTCTTCATGAGCAAGCAAGTTGGATGCGCACCCACTTAGTTTCTTTTGTTGAGCTTTCATTCATTTTTAGCTCTAGTGCATCCGTTGCATGGCAATCCCTACTCACTCACATTGATATCTATTGATGGACATCTCCATAGCCCGTTGATACGCCTAGTCGATGTGAGACTATCTTCCTCCTTTTTGTCTTCTCCACAACCACAATTCTATTCCACCCATAGTGTTGTATTCATGGCTCACGCTCATGTATTGCGTGAAAGTTGAAAGGTTTAAAAAAATTGAGTATGAAAACAAGTGCTTGGCTGAAACCCGGATGCAGAGGGAGCATAGCCAGACTATACGATTTTGTAGGGATAACTTTCATCAGCCATGTTATTATGAGAAGACATGATTTCTTTGTAAGTATGCTTCAAGTATTATTATTTCTTCTGTCAATATAGACTTTTGTCTTGAATCTTTTGGATCTAAACATTCATGCCACAATAAAGAGAATTACATTGAACATTATGTTGGTTAGCATTCCACATAAAAAAAATTGTTTTTATCATTTACCTACTCGAGGAGGAGCAGGAATTATGCTTGGGGATGCTTGATACGTCTCCAACGTATCTATATTTTTTGATTGTTCCATGCTATTATATATGATGTTTTGGATGTTTAATGGGCTATATTATACAATTTTATATTGTTTTAGGAACTAACCTATTAACCCAAAGGCCCAGTCCAGATTGTTTTTTTTTGCCTACTTCAGGGTTTTGCAGAAAAGGAATATCAAACGGAGTCAAAATGGAATGAAACCTTCAGGAGAGATATTTTTGGCGCGATATCTTCACGGTAGACTTGAGAACCAAGGCATAGGGGACACATGGCGTCCACGAGGGTGGAGGGCGTGCCCCCTCCCCCTGGGCGCGCCCCTGCCTCGTGGGCCCCACGTTTTTTTGACTGGAAACTGTAGGGGAATCCCCCACAGCAAATCAAACTTTTATTAAAGGGCAGAGCAGGCAAGTACTACAAAAAGGATTACAAGGGGTAATCAACCTAAACTAAGAACAAGAGAAAATAAAAGGAAAAAGAGAAACAAAGCATCGAAGCAACAGAGAAAACCCTAATTCCACCGCCGCAACCTTCTGTCTCGTGAGATCCCATCTTGGGGCCTGTTCCGGAGCTCCGTCGGAGGGGGGATCTTCCACGGAGTGCTTCTACATCAACACCATCGCCTCACCATGATTTCTGAGTAGTTTACCACAGACCTTCGGGTCCATAGTTAGTACCTAGATGGCTTCTTCTCTCTTTTTTGATCTCAATACCAAGTTCTGCTCGGTCTTCGAGGAGATCTATTCGATGTAATCTTTTTGCAGTGTGTTTGTCGAGATCCGATGAATTGTCGGTTTATGATCAAGATTATCTATGAGAAATATTTGGTTCTTTTCTGAATACTTCTATGTATGATTATAATATCCTTGCAAGTCTCTTCGAATAATCGGTTTGGTTTGGCCTACTGGATCTATAGTTCTTGCAATGGGAAAAGTGCTTGGCTTTGGGTTCAATCTTGCGGTGTCTTTTCCCAGTGACAGGAAGGCCAGCAAGGCACGTATTGTATTGTTACCATCGAGGATAAAAAGATGGGGTTTATATCATATTGCTTGAGTTTATCCCTCTACATCATGTCATCTTGCCTAAAGCAATACTCTGTTCTTATGAACTTAATACTCTAGATGCATGTTGGATAGCGGTCGATGTGTGGAGTAATAGTAGTAGATGCAGAATTGTTTCGGTCTACTTGTCACGGACGTGATGCCTATATATAATGATCATGCCTAGATATTCTCATAATTATTCGCTTTTCTATCAATTGCTCGACTGTAATTCGTTCACCCACCATAGAATTCTGCTATCATGAGAGAAGCCACTAGTGAAACCTATGGCCCCCGGGTCTATTCTCAACATATCAATCTACAATCTACTTTACTTTACTGTTTTTACGTTCTGTGCTTATATCAAAAAATACCAAAAATATCAAACTATTATATCTATCAAATCTCACTTTCGTAAGTGACTGTAAAGGGATTGACAACCCCTTATCGCGTTGGCTGCGAAGTTCTAATTTGTTTGTGCAGGTGCAAGGGATTCGCGCGTGGTATCCTACTGGATTGATACCTTGGTTCTGAAAAACTGAGGGAAATACTTACGCTACTGTGCTGCATCACCCTTTCCTCTTCAAGGGAATACAACGCAAGCTTGAGAAGTAGCAGCGAGCCATGATGGTACAGAAGTGGCCATTGTAGCCGATTACCCTGGCCTTCTTCCCTCCTCCCACATAACTACCCAGGAGTCATTCCCTCCAAGAGAGCCTCCCCTTTGCACCTCACCTACCGCACTGTCTCATGCTCCAAAGGGGCGGCGCTCGTCTCACCGTACTGAATATAGGGCATCTCTTAAGAAGACGATGCCTACGCAAGGCGAGTCTTCAAAGTGAAAGGAAACAGGGACACCGTGGAACCCCGTCCTTCATCAAAGAGGTATATTTTTTAATACGTGCCCGGTAGCATGGGCGGATTGTTACATTTTTTCCTTCGTCTTATTTCAGGAGGAGTATACGCTGAACTATGTCTGAGGACCCTGCTGTCCAAACACCAACCAATCCGGCCCCGGGCCCATCCACACGGACAAGAGCCAATACGGGCATAATGCCGGATTTTCCTATTCAGGAGGATTCGGATAATGTATCAGTTACAAATTCCAAAGTGGAGAGCGCAATGAACCATCGGCGGCAAATGGAGGCTTGCGTGATTCAATTTTTACTGAGGAGGTGTTCAACACCCTTAGCTCTATGGATGCGTATATCCAAGCCGATCGGGATGGACTTGCGAGAGCCACTCACCTACTTTCAAAGCATATGCGTGTAAGATTTTTTGTAAATTTAAAAAGCATATTCTAGTAGCCACCAAGACTTGAAGCAGTTGGACCAACTGATTTAAGGATCGTTATGCCCGCATGTTCTCAAGGAAAGAAATGACACATTGGCCAAGGAACTTGAAGGAAACCGGATCAAGCTAAATGATGTCACCAACGAGCTAGAAGATTTGAAGAAATCCAAGAAGGGATATGATGCTAAGGATGAATGATGTCCGGAAAATACCAATTTGCGTCGTAAATGATGTGGAAGCATTCATTATTTCAGGTACGGCGGTGGAATCGATAGATCAACTGGATGAGAAGCTAAGGGCTGCTCAGGAGGACAAAAGACTTGCCGAAGGGAAAGAAGCTATTGGTCGGCGTGTACTAACACAGACCATTAAGGAAAAGAACAAACTACTGGATGAAAATTTCAAGCAAGCCGAAGAGCTAAAAGATCTACGGGCCCAACTGTCGGATGCCTTCAAGGAAAATAGAAAGTTAAAAGTCACAATATTTAGTATGATCATTAACCTTTCTTTTCATATTATCCCACGATTCAGAGCTTTACAATGCTATTATTGCAGGTTTGTTAACTGGATGACCCGAAGGAGAAGTATCCGGATTTCAAGGTGATGTGCTACAACAGCTCTCCAAAGTGCATGAGCGAGTTCGGAAAGCCATGAAGAACATGGCTAAAGCCTTGTGGCCATCCGAGTCTCCTCCAGAAATTATGGAGGAGCTGGCAAACTTATTCAAAGGAGCTCGATGTCGCTTTTTAACTATGTAAGGTGTCAGCATGTGGAGAAGGTGCCCGAGAGGCATGGTCCATGGTGAAAACGTGCTATACTGGGCTTGATCCGAGTCATATGGCCCGGGTTGGACCTCAGGGACCAGACGGACAAGAAATTCCCGTTAGTTTGGTGTATGACCAAGTAATGATAGCTGCAAAGTTTTCACAACAAGACTATAAGTTAGACAGACTTATAGATGGCATTGATGATGAATTAGCGTTTGATTCCATTTAACAATGTACTCTATCATCAAACTTATCTCCAACCAAACTTGTAAAAAGGTTGTTATGGCAGACCTTTGGCTTCCACCTCCGAAACCCAAGGGTTGGAGTGTTTCTGGATACTATACTTGTGGTGAACATGTAGTATGTTCGGAAACCGGGCAATCCGTCCTTTTTTCTTGAACAGACAAGTTTTGTTCAGGGAGTTATGTTATATTACTATTTAACGTAAGAAACATCTTCCAGGGAGAACAGTTCCGTTAAGGTTTCCTTTCCCTAGGTCAGCATGCGTACTTATGCATGCTTATGCTTTGATCCTAAAAGGTAGGATTACAGGAAGCTTATCCTTTGAAAAGTTATGTGCAAAAAGGCAACTTGTTGATTGTCGGCCGACCAATGATTCCCTTAAGAATGCTAGCTTTCGGCTTCACCCATCTAAGGTACATGTCCAGATTACCCGGTTGTAACAATCGCAGAGGTGCTCCCTTTACACCGTAGCCGAACAATCGGGAACGTAGGGTATAAACACAGGAGCCAGGCAACCCAGCTTGGCAAAAACTTAAGTCAAAAAGCTGCATATAATGGCGAAGAGACTATATGAAACAGACGACATGAGTACAGTAAGCAATAAGCTTGTAATAATAAGCTTCGTTATAGAAGCCCCCATGTATCTTGAGGTATATACATTATAGCCGAACACTTTCTGGGAAGGAAACAACAAAAAATGAAGAGGAAAAAAAGAAAAAAACAAGGGAAGAGACCTAAACAGACACAGAAATAAAAGGTGCTACCGAACTATCCATAGAATCGTCGGAGCCTAGCAGCATTCCATGGATTCGGCTCAAGGCGATTGTCTGCTGCTTTTCGAAGGCGATAGGCTGCTCCGGTGAGTACTTCGCAATAAGGAAGGGCCCCTCCCATCTTGGTTTGAGCTTATCCTTTTTCTTCTTCGGGAGGCACAAAACGAGTTCGCCAACATTGTATGTTTTGTCCCGCACTTCTCTGCTCTGGTATCACATAGCTAATTATTGATAGAATGTGAAACGATCCCGCGCGATATCGCGCTCCTCTTCAAGGCCGTCTAGGTCATCCTACCGATCAAGCTCGGCCTCTCGCTCTTCAAACATACGCACTTGAGGTGAGTCATGAATAATGTCGCAGGGCAAAAAGACCTCTGCGATGTACACTGATACAACTCCATCGTATCTACTTTTCCTCATGCTTTTCCACTTTTTTTGGACTCTAATTTGTATGATTTGAATGAAACTAACCCCGGACTGAAGCTGTTTTCAGTAGAACTACCATGGTGTTGTTTTTTGTGCAGAAATAAAAGTTCTCGGAATGAAACGAAACTTTTCGAGGATTTTTTATGGAATAAAAGAGAATTACTGGAGCCAGGACCCACCAAAGTGGGGCCCTTGGGTGGGCACAACCCACCAGGGCGTGCCCCCTCTCCTTGCGCGCCGAGGTGGGTTCTACCCACCTGTTGGCCGCGCAGACGTCATCCCTCACCCTATAAATTCCTATATTTGGAGAGAAAAATCAGGGAGAAAAAATTATCACGATCCACGAGACAGAGCCGCCGTCACATCCTGTTCTTCCTCGGGACGCCAGATCTGGAGTCCGTTTGGGGCTATGGAGAGGGGTATCTTCGTTCTTCGTCATTACCAACCCTTCTCCATCGCCAATTCCAAGATCCTCCCCACCGGGAGTAAGTAGTTCCTTCGTAGGCTCGCTAATCGGTGAGGAGTTGGATGAGATTAATCATGTAATCGAGTTAGTTTTGTTAGGGCCCGTTCCCTAGTATCCACTATGTTCTTAGATTGATGTTGCTATGACTTTGCTATGCTTAATGCTTGTCACTTTAGGCCCGGGTGCCATGAACTCAGATCTGAACCATTTATGAATTCATCTTTATATCCATGTTTCAGATCCATTCTTGCAAGTTATAGTCACCTACTACGTGTTATGATCCGGCAACCCCGGAGTGAAAATAACCGGAACCACTCCCTGCAATGACCGTAGTGTGAGGATTTCATGTATTCACGAAACTATCGAGGGTTTGAATCCCTCTCTCTCCTTTTGCTTATTGAATACATTTGTTTCTTTCATTTTTTTCTGTCCCTTATCTTTCTTTCATAAAAAGGAATGAATGGCTCGGCTAGATGGAATAACCGAGCCAGAACAGAAAAACAAATCCATCTATATAAAGATAAAGAGGAAATCGTGTCACGAAGCGGGTTTTTCTTTGGCCAAAAGGTACTTCGAACTTGGAACGAGCATTTTCTTATTTCTATTTTATGATTGACCAATATAAACATCAAAAACTTCAAATTGGAAGCATTTCCCCTCAACAAATAAAGGCTTGGGCTAACAAAAATCGGGATAAAGTAGCCGGAAGACATGGGAATAAAGGGATCATTTCCAAAATTTTGCCTAGGCAAGATATGCCCTATTTGCAAGATGCAACACCCATTGATATGGTCATCAATCCCTTGAGAAGATTGTATCCATTGGGCAAATATAGGTTCGATCAAGATTTTCTTTTCTGGAGTACCAAAAGCAAGCATGACGTTGTTATGAACATAAAGTCCCAAGGTATGGAATCCGGTTACGACTACAATAGTAATTATATACTTTGCAAGGACGTAAGTGTGTCAGACTGCTAAATTGTTTAATTATTCCTACAATATAAACTAGGGGATATAGGGGGTAACACTGTCCCTATAAATTCCTTTTTTCCTTTTCTTTTTTGTCCAGAATTGAACATATGTGTTAATGCTTTGTTCTGTTTCCTTATTAAAAGGAGACCTTAATATCCCTTAGTTTCCAATATGGACCCCACTGCCACGGGAGGGTAGGACAAAAGATGTCATGCACGTTGTTTTAATAAAGCATGTATGACTATTTATGGAATACACGCCTACATTATATCGATGAACTGGAGCTAGTGCCATATCGCCCGAGGTTATAACTGTCACATGATGAATATCATCCAACAAATCACCGATCCAATGGCTACGATTCTTTACATATTGATATTGCTACATTACTATTGCTATCATAACTGTTACACTTGCTACAAAATTACAGCTATAACTATCACTGTTACTATTGCTGTTGTCACTGCTATCAAAACTATCAAACTACTTTGCTACTAATCACTTGTTGCAGATAATTAATAACCAGAATTGACAACTCAGCTGCTAATACCTTCAAATATTCTTTGGCTCCCCTTGTGTCGAATCTACAAATTTGGGTTGAATACTCTACCCTCGAAAACGGTTGCACTCCCATACACTTGTCGGTTATCAAGACCTTTTTCTGGCGCCGTTGCCGGGGATCATAGCTTTCACTTGGGATTATTATCATTATCACGATGAAAAATCTGAAGGATCCAAAGACTAAGATATTTCCCTCAAAGACCAGGGGAGGTAAGGAACTACCATCCAGTTCTACTTTAGATTCACCTTCTGTTGTGAGTAGACTTGCAACACCACCACATGCTATCAATTCTAATATGTCGCAAGTTATTGATGATGATACTTCTACTATGAATGATGCTTAGGATGATACTAGTACCTTTCTTGCTAATGATGATGTGCCACTTGGTGAATTTCTTGAGGAATAAATTGCTAGAGTAATACAACATGATGTTGTTGAATCTGATGATGAGCTTGAAACTGAAACTCCTGAAATACTTGCTAGAACCAACATTCCTTGATATGAATTGCCTAAGGTACCCGAAGGTTATGTTATGAGTGAATAAGCAACTAGAGATATTATTGCTTGTAATGATAGGGATGATCTAGAGAAATTACTACACAAGTATAAAGACAAATCTCTAAATGCTAGAATGAAATGTGATCCTAAGTTTGCTACTTCACCTATCTCTATTGATGATAAGGATTATGAATTCTCTGCCGACCCAGAGTTAATAACTTTGGTTGAATCTGATCCTTTCCATGGTTATGAAACTAAAATTGTTGTGCCACATCTTACTAAGTTAAATGACATAGCCACCATTTTTACTCATGATGAGAAAACTTGCTACTACTTTATTCTCAAATTATTTCCGTTCTCATTAAAGGGTGATGCTAAATCTTGGTACCATACTCTTACTCCTGGTTGTGTGCGTAGTCCCCAGGATATGATTTATTACTTCTCTGAAAAATATTTTCCTGCTCATATGAAACAAGCTGCCTTACAGGAAATATTTAACTTTGTGCAAACTAAAGAAGAGAGTCCCCCACAAGCTTGGGGAGGCTTTGCGAGTTACTCAATGTTTTGCCTGATCATCCTCTTAAGAAAAATGAAATACTTGATATCTTCTATAATGGACTAACTGATGCTTCTTGGGACTTCCTAGATAGTTGTGCTAGTTGTGTTTTCATGGAACGAACAATCAAACAAGCTGAAGAATTATTGAATAACATATTGAAAAATTATGATGATTGGACTCTTGCTGAACCACCACCTAAGCCCACTCCGATGAAAATGGGTATATTATATCTCAGTCCTGAAGATATGCAAGAGGCAAAGAAATCTATGAAGGAATAATGTATTAAAGCTAGGGATGTTAAAATTTTACCTCCTATTGAGGAAATACATGGGCTTAATGCATCACCACTGCCTGAGGTGGTAGAGGTAAATTCTCTTATGAAGTTCAATGAAAATGAAAATCCTCACAATATGCATCCTAGTCAATGCCTTTATGAGTTCGAAAACTATATTAGAAAACAAGATCACATCAATGCAAATGTGATGAAACAATTGAAACATAATTCTAATATGATTGCTCGCTTGAGTGACTTGTTTTTTAGAATTTCAAATGATGTTAGAGGTGTTGGAAAACATGCTTCTATGGTTCAAACCCTAGTTAGAACAAGTTGCTAAATCTCAAAGAGAATTACTTGATGAAATGAATCATAATATGCATGACTTTGCTGTTGGAATTGCAACTAGAGGAGGTAAAATGACTCAGGAACCACTTCTTGAGGGACACCCTAAAAGAACTGAACAAGACTCACAAAGAAATAACACTAGTACACCTAGTCCTTCTAGAAAGAAAAAAAAAAAAGAATGATAGGACTGTGCATGCCACTAGTGAACCTGAAGTAGAAAAACCTCCTGACAATGATAATGATATTTCTATAACTAATGCTGAAACTCAATCTGGTAATGAACACTCACCTAGTGATAGTGAAAAAGATAATACCAATATTCATGAAGATGCTCAACCAAATGAAAAAGAACCAGATAATGATGTTGAGATAGAACCACGTGTTGATCTTGATAACCCACAACCTAAGAATAAAAGATATGATAAAAGAGACTTCATTGCAAGAAAACACGGTAAAGAAAGAGAACCGTGGGTTCAAAAACCTATGCCTTTTCCACCCAATTCAACTAAAAATAATGATGATGAAGTATTTGAACGCTTTGCTAAAATGCCGAGGCCAGTCTTTTTGCGTATTCGCTTGACTGACATCTTAAAAATGCCTCCTTATGCAAAGTATATGAAAGACATCATCACTAACAAGAGAAAAATACCGAAAGCTGAAATCTCCACTATGCTTGCTAACTATACTTTCAATGATGGAGTACCTAAAAAACATGGATATCTGGGTATACCAACTATACCTTTCTCTATAAAAAAGAATTATGTGAAAACTGCTTTGTGTGATTTAGGAGCTAGTGTTAGTGTTATGCCTTTCTCTTTATATAAAACACTTGACTTGAATAAACTCACACCTACTGAAATATCTTTGCAAATGGCTGACAAGTCAACTTCCATAGTTATCGGTATCTGTGAGGATGAGCCCGTTGTTGTTGCCAATGTTACTATCTTGACTGAGTTTGTTATACTTGATATGCCCGGGGACGACAATATGTCCATTATTCTTGGTAGACACTTCTTGAATACTGCAGGGGCTGTTATTGATTGTCATAAAAGCAAGGTCACTTTTTATATTAGTGGTAATGAGCATATGGTGCACTTTTCGAAGAAATAATTCCAAGTGAATGGTATTAACATTATTGAAAAATCTCCGACAATCACTATTGGAAGTTTTCAAATACCTCTACCTACTGTCAAAAAGAAATATGAAATTCTTATTGTTGGGGATTTTCATATCCCAGTTGAGGTAGCTTAGTGATTTATGAAAGTTCTTCGGTTTCATGCCAACCGAAAGTGGTTGTTAATAAGACTTGATCAACCTTATTTATGAATCATTTTTTAGCAGTATGAAGTCGATGAATTTAGTAAGCACTACCTTCTGTCACTACTTTTTATTTTCTATTTTTACTAGTTAAATAAAATAAAATTTCATGTTTAGTCTGTTTTCTGAATTTTCCCGTGCAATAAAAAAATGACCCGAAAATAAAAGTTCTCAGAATGCCCTGAAAATTTTATATGATTTTTTTCTGAATATTTCTGAATTTCTGGTGCAAATAATACCAGAGGGAGGTGCACTAGGTTGGCACAACCCACCTGGGCGCGCCAAGACCACCTGGCGCGCCCTGGTGGGTTGTGGTCCCCACGTGGGCCCTCTCACTTACCTCTTTAGCCCACATCATCACTTACCTCCAGAAAAAAATCTTCATTACTCTCTCTCCCGTGTTCTTGAGCTCAAACCCGCGGATTTCGATCTCTTTGCTCGAAGCTCCGTTTTCGAAACTGTTTCGGGGGATTGTTGCTTGGTATGTGACTCCACTGTTTGTCCAATTAGTTTTTGTTTTAGTTGTTTATACTTTGAATAATTAGCTACTCTTGGTGTTGTTGTAGATGTGCTTGCATGTTGAATTCTCAGTGTTCTAAGTAGTTTGAATGCTTGCTATGGGTTCTATGTATCCTTATGAGTAGTTGCTATCAATTTTGTAAAGTTTTGTTGAGGAAATTTTGTGAACTAAAAATTCAGATGTTTGTTCGGAGGAAAAATTGTACGCGAACATGAATATCTCCAGGAAGTTTGGCTCAAAGAAGAACTCCAAGGGTGTTATTGGGGAATCTTCTGACAATGATCTCCACCCTCGGAGGTTGACGGAAGTATGGCCGTGTGAATCGCCACACATCCCCTTCCTGCAAGAGGCTGTAATTCTTGAGGAGTTCATGCAATATATTTCTAATGCCGGCCTCAATGACTTCATCACAGATGAGTGTGACCAACACCAGATCCTCACAAACGTCTTTGTTCAAAGTTTTACTTTCCTTCCTAGAAATAATCCTCCTGAAGTGAGCTTTGATTTATATGTTGAAAACCATCAGATACCACTTATTGAGGTTTGTAACATATGCATCATCCAGTTTGATGGGAGCTTGGCTGAGCCTAGGCCGGCCGAGTTTGAGGCCTTTTGCCGCACTTTAACAATGGGTGATGAGAGAGGAGTGTCAGCCATCACTGCCGCTGGCTTACACTATCCTGCTGTTCGTTATTTTGCCCTTTTTATTACCAAATGCTTGGTTACTAGGGAGAAGGTGTGTGCACTTAGTTCACTAGACCTTGTTGTTTTGCGTCGTGTACTGGAGGGCAACAACACGCATAGCTTGGGAGCTATCATGGCTCGTCACCTACATCTTAATAAATCCCAGGGTAAAATACATGGTGGGATTTTTTCCACTCGTTTGGCAGACCATTTCGGGGCTGTGAGACTCCCTCATGATTACCCTCTGACTAAGGTTTACCAAGACCATGCAGCCATGGATCACCATCACCTTCTTGCACATGTCATCCTGATATTGCCATTCCTTACAACCTGGTATATAGCGTTAACACTCGTCATGTTATTCTATTACCTACGCCTACTTTGTTTGATTCAGTTGCCAGGTACAGATACTGGATTATGCCTGCGGACATCATCGCCCATTGGAATGCCCACGCTGCTGCAGAAGCTGTGGAGGAGCCTTAGCAGTGGGATGAGTGGATGCCTACTCCTCAGGATCCCGACTACCCTCCATGCTACTGATCGACTACCAAGCTAGGCCAAAAGCCTAAGCTTGGGGAGTACGTGTTTCTCACCGACATTACATTTATGTTTACATATCATTCTATTTGTCGGTGCTCACACTTTTTCATTGTATCATCCATGCTTAGATTTATTTTCTTGCTTTCTTCTTGTGTGTTTGAAAAACTTTAGAAAAACCACAAAAATTAGTTGTAGTAATATACTTTCTAAGCATGCTTAGTAGTAGCACTAAAAAGAAAATCCAAAAGATTTCCTTGTTCTTCTTTTGCTAGGTGGGAGCTTTCCCGTGTAAATAGTTTTTCTAGTTTTTTCTTTTCCCTTGTATTTGCGTGTTCAAGAAAACCAGAAAAACTCCAAAAATATTTGAGTGTGTTTCTCTGAATTTCTTTTCCTTTTATTTGAGTTGTACCGAGGAGAAGACCACAATGAAAATGTTGAGTGGCTCTCATCTGAATAATTGTTGAACTAATGAAGAGCACATTTTACCTTGTCTTCTCCTATTGAATAAAATGTTTTACAGATCCCAGCTTAGTCCACGGCACTCTTGCACTATTATTATTTTTATATCATTGAGTCGTGCAAGTGAAAGGCCATAATAACAATATACGATGAACTGGCCGTGGCAAGGAGAAACTGGTATGCACTCGACTTGTTCTTTTTGTGTAAATATGTTTAACCAAGTACCCATGATTTAGCTCATTATGATTAAACATGTTTGCCATGAAAATTAGGGATTATAGTTTCTCATGCCATGCATAAGTAGCTTGGAGTTAATAATAATTTATCTTGGATAACAACATACCATTAAAATGATTGTGATGTCGTATGATGATATGGTCTCCTCCTCTGAATGTTCAAGTGGCTTGACTTGGCACATGTTTATGCATGTAGTTGAATCAAAACCAACATAGCCTCTATGATAGTTTTGTTCATGGTGTCCATATCCTACTCATGCGGGTGTCCAATGTTTATTATGCATGATACATGTTCTTGACCATTGTTGCTCTCTAGCTGGCCGCTTCCCAATCAATTTGCCAGCCTTCACCTGTACTAAGCGGGAATACTGCTTGTACATCAAATTCAAAAACTCAAAGTTATTCCTGATGAGTCCACCATACCTACCTATATGCGGTATTACCCTGCCGTCCTAAGTAAATTTGCATGTGCCACCTCTAAAAACTTCAAATAAATATCTTTTTTTGAGTGTCTGGATCCTTCATGGAACGACAGGAGGTGGTCGGTATTTTCCATGCTAAGCGGGTTATTCTTAGGTTGAGTGTTTATTCACTCACCATTGCACGAGAAAAAGGTGGTCATAGGGATTCCTAGTCCCAAATTGAAAAAACAAAAAGCTTACAAATAAACAAACAAAAACTCCCAATGGAGTTCAAACATTTACTTTTCAGCTTGGGAACCTCCACTATCTCATTTAGCATGGGAGATAAATTGTCGTGAAGTGAATGAGAAGGGTGCACCTCTCAAAATATCATTTACCTCTGTTTTAAAAACATGAGCTCTGGCATCTCTGCAAATCACTTCTTCCCACTTCAAAGGGACTATCTATTTACTTTTACTAGCACAAATGCCCGTGCATTGCAACGGGGGGAATAAAATAGAACACAATGACATGATGGACATATTCGCGATGACATAGACATTGGTATCACCTATCTCACCCATGATATAATCATCATATATCTTTTGCAAAAATAATATCGCACACCCTTACCCTAATAAGCATGGCTCAAGGACCATCTCCACCGGTCCACGCTCTTAATTTCAAGACAGAATCCCACCTTGACACCACTTATTCCCCATCTCACTTTTGTCAACGATGGCTTACGGATGTTAAATAACAACTATGATAAAATTATTTAGTGACCTGTATTTACAACCCATCTCCCATCAAAATGATGTAGGAAAATGTAATTAACAAACATCCTTTGGAAAATATTATCTAGATTATTATGTTGTTTAGAATTACTATTAAAGAGTATAATATAAGTAAAGTTGAATTAGCAAGTTAGATGGGAATTGTACACTATAATTTCATGTCCAACAGTCCAACTTAGACGGCTCCATCAAATTAATATATATAGCTTACAAATAAATTATACACTCTAGTTTCAGGTACAGATTACACTGATGAATCAAATATGATGTACATCTAAAGTCTGAATTGTTCTCCTTTTAAGACATCCATGAACATTCAGTTACAGAGTATACATTTTAGTTCCATAGCCCAAGATCAATTCCCAAAAATGAATGCTAACACACAGGATCAAGGAGTCAATATTGAACCTCAAAATCGAAAGATGAAACATTTGGGTACATACATGTAGCTCTGGGGACCTCTGTACCTCTCCGTAGTGCACTGTAGCATCACTTGAAGCCACCAAGCAGCCAACAAACAAGATTGATCTGTCAAATGGAGACCCCAAACCAATCCCTAGCATCACCTGCAAATCAAACCGGGGGTTTCTCTCAGAGTGTATGCCACAGCACTGTAACAACACTCACTCTGCAATATTAGTATCATAATCCCACGCATCCATATTTTGAGGAGGCGGCGAGGTGCTCGTGCCCGGCTAGCTGTCGACAGCATCCACTGCATGACTGCGTCCACGGCAAGTCAATACGACGACCACAACATGAACATCCTTTTCACCTTCCCTGACTTCACCTGGGCATCATCATCAGTGGCGGTGAGAAGTACCAACACATTCATGGCCAAGCTGCGGAACTTGAGGTCATGGCCGAAAGCGTTTGCAAGGAACTGGCAGAGCACGCATATTATAGACACGTGAACACAAAATCCATAATTTAGTTCTTATAGCTTGTAAAATAAATTTTCTTGGTTGTACCTTTGACCAAATCACTAGAACAATGGACACCAGATTACAGCTCGACTGCAGATTAGCATTTCTTTTAGGTGCCATGCATTATGCTGGCCTTTAAAGGTATCGTTTGTTCGGATTTTTGTTTGAGAATTCTACAAACAAATCTATCTTAAATCCCATTGTTATCTGTAAAAAAATCTCAGGGTAATGAAAATCTATATAAGAAAAGTTATGCATCTAGGAACATGCAGCGTCCCTCCTAAATAATCATTAGATAACTAAACTGTTAACAAAAGATGTAAGTGCACAAATTTGCACATAGTAAATAACCTTATATACTTAGAATATACACAAAGATAATCTGGAACAAAACAATTCGCAAAGTGTACAAAAACCTAACTCTACAGCCTCCAGTGCAGGCTATACAAAAACTTAAAATCCCTATGTTCTCTTTTTTGAAGCGGCTCTACTTTGGTGCATGACTATATTTCTTTCCTGAACTTTTGCTCAACTTTGTAAGTCTGAAAAGTTCCATTTGCAAATATCTTTTCTAATTCAGCGCCATATATCCTTGCCTCTGCCCATTATTTGTTTCTCCTACTCTATAGATACCCTTTGCCCCTTCGCAGCCTCGAATCACGCAAAGTTCTTTACCGCTATCTTTCTTTGGATTTTCAGGATTCTTGTATTTGGTCCATTTCTTCTATAGTAGCTCATCATCCAGTTGTTTGTTTTGTATTCCCAAATTGTAATCTTGTTAGAATCATCAACTCCATTCAATTCAAGCAAAGAAGATTCTCTCGGAAATGACACATTCTGCTCTGTTTTCTCCACCGGCAGCCATAACAGCACGGTCACCGTGATTTCCAACGGCGGCTCCGGCACCCCACTAATCGGCAGGGCAACGGCTCCTTCACCATGATTTCCCACGGAGGCTAGGTCACACATCCATGGATGCCAAATGTATGTTCATTCCATGGATGACACATCCATCTTACAGACCATAATGAACTCCTCCTTGACGTCGCCGCTGTACCATTAAATTTGATTGCTATGATTGTTGCTTCATGAAACACCATTTTTTATCTGGGAAGACCGGCCTTGTTCATGCCAGACCTGCACAAAGGTTATAGACATCTCAGATTCTATTGAATCCACTGCGAGTTTAATTCTCAAACTTTGGTCTTAGTAACCAGACAAGGTAAGTAAGTATAGTAGAACAAAATTGCAGTTAATGTCACTCAAAAACCAACATACGCCACCCAAATGCAGTCAACAAAATACCATCGAATCAATATGATCTGTAAGTATTTTCTTCTGATTTGTATACCTTGTCCAGCATGTATAAAAAGCCTACAGGCTTCCAAGTCACTCAACATATAACTAAACGATATAGACTAGAAACAAAATCAAGCTGAATGCTTGGTCCAGTGGTTCTCAAATAGCGAGACATCCATCGAAGTGTTTGGTAGATCTTAGTATATTTTCTCTACCAACCTAAATACAAAGTTAAATGCGAGTGTAAAATATGGCAAAAGAGGATCATACCAGTAACTATTATCAAACATTATCTAGCTCTCCATGATTGCCCACAATGTGCATCATAGGTTTTTTCTGTTGAGGACTTAAAGTACTAAAATTGTTGAAAGAATTCAAGATTGTCTAGCCGAATTTACTTACAGATGCAACAAATCTATCTTGATGAAAGTGTGGACATCACATAAACAATTTGAACAGGGTATTTGAGCTATATTTCATGTGTAATTTATATAGAGGAGAGGTTTTAAGTATACATAGTTATTTGCTTGATGAGTAGCAGTGAGAGCGACTGGGGACAAAGTTGAATGGAATCACGAAAATAAACAGTTTCACCTGTAGCCCACTGCTAGTTTCACGTCATAAAATCATGCACTCGGAATATACATGCTAGATTGTTGTTTGGTCATAAATTGGAAACTAAGATTGCAACCATGCCTCGCACAGCGGCCGGCATGCTCGCTACTTGCATGACAAAAGCACTTGGATATACTGAGCATGCACATAGTGGCCCTGCGTAGTCTGCATTACTGCTAGCTAGCTTTGGATTTGGAAACTGGGATAAATATTTGGAGAGGAACACAAAGAGGATAGCTTGATTGAATTGTACCTGCCTGAGATGTATATTCAAAGATGGACAATCTGACCAACATGCAGAGTCAGGGCCACTCCAATGTACAAAGCACACAACTCCGTCTTCAGTTTCACAATGTCGTGAACATGTACACTGGTGATGCCATTGATGGCGGTGACGGTGTGGTGGACCGCAATCCGCAGATGCCCCATCTCGAGCCAACCAGTGCCCTCCCAAAACACCTTCATCACTGCAGGACGACGGACAAAGACTGAGACAAACAACAAACAAGTGTCGTGCACAAACCCATAACCTAGCAGGCGAACTTCTAGACCTGCTTGGTGGCGCACCTGCTATGACCCGTGGAGCCAGCAGTGGGCGGAGATCGATCTACGTGGAGTTGGAGACAGCAACCTTCTGACGGCCGGAGGTGACGGCAGCAAAGAGCCCGATCGCCGGAGGAAGGACGCCAGCGCCGCGGCACCACGGCGGCATGCTAAGATCCTAAGGCGGGCTTCTCCTGGTGGAGCTCTATCTCGAGCAGAATCCGGGAGGCTCGCACGCAGCTACTAAAGAGGCCGACTCTGACTCTTTTGTTTTTTACTTCCTGTAGGGGTCCTTCTTTTCTACACTACTAATAAAAGAGCAAACATGAAGTACCCTACACACACACCATAAATTGTACACGGAATTACTAGTGACGTTTGATCAATCTAATCGACTCACATCTAACGGTCAATATTGTATCAAGAGTCTGCCATACAAATAAACGATCCGGATTGAATGTTCTGCCGAAGCAGACTGCCCCGCACCCGCGCACCCATTCGTCCTCAATTAGCGCGATTATCATTATCCCGTAATTTTCTCTGCCAAAAAGCTATGCCGCCCCTCCTCTGCTAGCACCCAATCCCTTAATTTTCTCACAGATAGATATGCGAGCGAGGATCGCTGCCGCCGCCCTCCGCTCCTCCTCTACCTCCTCACGGGCGCGAGAAAACGGAGCCGAGTGGCGGAGGAAGGGAGAGATGGCGCCGGCAGCGGCGTGGAAGGAAACGATGCGGCGTGGCCGAGGGTCATTTCCGCCACCACGCACACTGATGCCGCTATCTTTCTTTGGATTTTCAGGATTCTTGTATTTGGTCCATTTCTTCTATAGTAGCTCATCATCCAGTTGTTTGTTTTGTATTCCCAAATTGTAATCTTGTTAGAATCATCAACTCCATTCAATTCAAGCAAAGAAGATTCTCTCGGAAATGACACATTCTGCTCTGTTTTCTCCACCGGCAGCCATAACAGCACGGTCACCGTGATTTCCAACGGCGGCTCCGGCACCCCACTAATCGGCAGGGCAACGGCTCCTTCACCATGATTTCCCACGGAGGCTAGGTCACACATCCATGGATGCCAAATGTATGTTCATTCCATGGATGACACATCCATCTTACAGACCATAATGAACTCCTCCTTGACGTCGCCGCTGTACCATTAAATTTGATTGCTATGATTGTTGCTTCATGAAACACCATTTTTTATCTGGGAAGACCGGCCTTGTTCATGCCAGACCTGCACAAAGGTTATAGACATCTCAGATTCTATTGAATCCACTGCGAGTTTAATTCTCAAACTTTGGTCTTAGTAACCAGACAAGGTAAGTAAGTATAGTAGAACAAAATTGCAGTTAATGTCACTCAAAAACCAACATACGCCACCCAAATGCAGTCAACAAAATACCATCGAATCAATATGATCTGTAAGTATTTTCTTCTGATTTGTATACCTTGTCCAGCATGTATAAAAAGCCTACAGGCTTCCAAGTCACTCAACATATAACTAAACGATATAGACTAGAAACAAAATCAAGCTGAATGCTTGGTCCAGTGGTTCTCAAATAGCGAGACATCCATCGAAGTGTTTGGTAGATCTTAGTATATTTTCTCTACCAACCTAAATACAAAGTTAAATGCGAGTGTAAAATATGGCAAAAGAGGATCATACCAGTAACTATTATCAAACATTATCTAGCTCTCCATGATTGCCCACAATGTGCATCATAGGTTTTTTCTGTTGAGGACTTAAAGTACTAAAATTGTTGAAAGAATTCAAGATTGTCTAGCCGAATTTACTTACAGATGCAACAAATCTATCTTGATGAAAGTGTGGACATCACATAAACAATTTGAACAGGGTATTTGAGCTATATTTCATGTGTAATTTATATAGAGGAGAGGTTTTAAGTATACATAGTTATTTGCTTGATGAGTAGCAGTGAGAGCGACTGGGGACAAAGTTGAATGGAATCACGAAAATAAACAGTTTCACCTGTAGCCCACTGCTAGTTTCACGTCATAAAATCATGCACTCGGAATATACATGCTAGATTGTTGTTTGGTCATAAATTGGAAACTAAGATTGCAACCATGCCTCGCACAGCGGCCGGCATGCTCGCTACTTGCATGACAAAAGCACTTGGATATACTGAGCATGCACATAGTGGCCCTGCGTAGTCTGCATTACTGCTAGCTAGCTTTGGATTTGGAAACTGGGATAAATATTTGGAGAGGAACACAAAGAGGATAGCTTGATTGAATTGTACCTGCCTGAGATGTATATTCAAAGATGGACAATCTGACCAACATGCAGAGTCAGGGCCACTCCAATGTACAAAGCACACAACTCCGTCTTCAGTTTCACAATGTCGTGAACATGTACACTGGTGATGCCATTGATGGCGGTGACGGTGTGGTGGACCGCAATCCGCAGATGCCCCATCTCGAGCCAACCAGTGCCCTCCCAAAACACCTTCATCACTGCAGGACGACGGACAAAGACTGAGACAAACAACAAACAAGTGTCGTGCACAAACCCATAACCTAGCAGGCGAACTTCTAGACCTGCTTGGTGGCGCACCTGCTATGACCCGTGGAGCCAGCAGTGGGCGGAGATCGATCTACGTGGAGTTGGAGACAGCAACCTTCTGACGGCCGGAGGTGACGGCAGCAAAGAGCCCGATCGCCGGAGGAAGGACGCCAGCGCCGCGGCACCACGGCGGCATGCTAAGATCCTAAGGCGGGCTTCTCCTGGTGGAGCTCTATCTCGAGCAGAATCCGGGAGGCTCGCACGCAGCTACTAAAGAGGCCGACTCTGACTCTTTTGTTTTTTACTTCCTGTAGGGGTCCTTCTTTTCTACACTACTAATAAAAGAGCAAACATGAAGTACCCTACACACACACCATAAATTGTACACGGAATTACTAGTGACGTTTGATCAATCTAATCGACTCACATCTAACGGTCAATATTGTATCAAGAGTCTGCCATACAAATAAACGATCCGGATTGAATGTTCTGCCGAAGCAGACTGCCCCGCACCCGCGCACCCATTCGTCCTCAATTAGCGCGATTATCATTATCCCGTAATTTTCTCTGCCAAAAAGCTATGCCGCCCCTCCTCTGCTAGCACCCAATCCCTTAATTTTCTCACAGATAGATATGCGAGCGAGGATCGCTGCCGCCGCCCTCCGCTCCTCCTCTACCTCCTCACGGGCGCGAGAAAACGGAGCCGAGTGGCGGAGGAAGGGAGAGATGGCGCCGGCAGCGGCGTGGAAGGAAACGATGCGGCGTGGCCGAGGGTCATTTCCGCCACCACGCACACTGATGCCGCCGTGCTCCTTGGCGAGCTCCATGACCAGGTCCTCGCCGTCCGCGCCTCCTTCGCCGACCTCGCGGCGCAGGACTCCGCCCGCCCGTCCACCCGCCGCTGGACTCCGCCAAAGGGCAGACCACGCGATGGCAGATTCATGATTGCGAGGTGATGGATAAGGTCATGGCGTGTGGCTAGCAGCCTAGGTAGGATTCATATTCTACTTACTTTGGGTGTGGATAATTCCATGGCCATGTTTTGTTAACCTTAACCAGTAGAAAGATACTACTTGATGTCCCGGATCGTTCCACACCATGGGGACAAGCAGGTCCGTCGGACTTATCTCGGCCTACAGTATGAATAAATTTATACTGTAGGGCTAGATTCATCTTACTTTTTTTTTTGGTTGGAAGATTCATCTTACTTCATAATAAATATTTTTTTATTGGTCAGTGGGACATTAGTTTGTGAAATTACGTCCATACGAGAAGTGAGAAATATCTTAATTCTTGATTATATGTTCTCTCGGCCCCCACTGGATTGCAGTATTTGTCATTTTTCATTTCTTGCACGAACCCCTTTTATTTGTTACAGTCGGGCCAATCCATTGTTAAAATCCTCATACGCTGCTATTGTTTTCAATTCATTCAATGGAAAGGATAATGTGATATTATAACTCATATTTGGGGAAAGGCAACCGAGTGTGAGAGAATGTATATCTCAGACTTTACACATTTTCCTGATTAACCAAGTCATGATTTGTTAGCTTTTTGCCCACTACCAAAACAATAACTTATCTTCCTACATTTGGTGCTTCAGTTACCTGATTTAAGTTGTAATTATTTTAACTTATTATTTAGGTGGGTGTACCATGTACCATATACAATATTTTTCAGCTAGGTTCGTATAGTTAGCCTTTCTGTCCCGCGAGCTTATTGAGTCATTTGATTAACATATGTTGGGTGGTATTTTTTATTTTTGTCAGATAAGGTGGAGTTCCTGCTTGTAACATCAGTAGAATGTGGACTACTAGGAGAAGTCGGTGGGCTTGTACTGTGTTTCATTGATTTTTTTGTGTCCCCTTGTTTGATTGAACAGGAATGCACTTCTTATTTCCAACGGGGAGATTAGTATGGTGGCAGGTTGCTATGATGACATATCTTTTGTAGAATTGAAGCTGCTTGAAAGGCACACGAAAATATTGATATAGTTTATCTACCTCCGCTGTCCTTATACAGGTTAGTGAATGGTTTCTTAATCTGATACTAATAATCAATTAAATATTGTGATTAAACTGCAGAGTCCTTCATTTTTGACATGGTTTTTAATATCTACTAGCTAGAGTCATGTTTGGTCATATTTTTCTTTTCCTCGGGCAATATCAAAATTAGTCATATGCTAACTCTGTAGGTTCTGTTCATTATCATCCATATGTTTTGCTCTTATAGCTTGATGATAATACATGTCAAGCTATTTTATCACAAGATTCCTATGCCGATAAATGGCAGCTGCATCCTCCATCTACTCGTAAAGCTCTCGAGGTACACGGGATACGACGCGTCTGTCTGCGCGTCCAAATGGCAGGGCTTCGACAAGATGCCTGGAGGTAACCCACCAAACCAAGCCTTAGCTACTTATGTTGTTCGATTTTCTCTAGAGTGTTGTGTGGCTGAATTGTTTGTTGTTTTGACAACAAGGTGATCATGAGAACATTGAATATTACTTGACTTGAATCATCTTATGGTCCGCCTATACAGGTAACCTGATCATGGTAAGCTAGCTGTACCAACACCGATCACTTCCTTGACATTCTTTCCGCGCATCTCCTTATGAAATAATTGTTGGTGATGTTCCTTGTTCATATTATGTTCCTTGTAGAATTTTTTGTTGCAAACTCAAGGATAGATGACAACAGGACAGGAACCAAAATATATCGACACCTAGCTTTGTTTTTGTTGAATGACATGTTCGAATAGCAGCTTAATTGGACAAATTTAAGACAGTTGTATGTGTAATGCTTTTCTACCGACCATATTCTATTGAACGTCTGACTCCTCCCCTTAAGATTTAGGTTGGAAATATACTGGGTTAATAGTTGAAGCCATGTTTTGCTTTGGTGATTTCGTGAAGTACATATTTTGGTTTATCACTGTCCAGACTAATCTATGTAACGATTGCTTGAGATTTGCCTACAATACATGAGTTTAGTATCAGTTTACATAATATATACACATGTCAAGTTGTTTACAGGACAAATTCAATCCAGCAGAGGCATTGTCATTGCTATTCCCTACAAGTTACTTGAGAAAAATGCCCTAGAGACATGTTTTAAGAAGCAGAACAAAGCTTTCTTTCTATAATTACATAAATCCCTTGAATCCTTGTGGTAGTTATTTCTCCAGGTATGGCAAAAGTCATGGAGTCTTTACTATTTGTAAATGTAAGTGCACACCCAAATGCATCGATCTCAGTAGGCTTTCTGAAGTATAACTGATTTAAAGTTCTGCAAATTCATTTCTTGGTCTTTGCATGACCACCTCTACATCATACACAAGGTGCTCAGTAAAATGCATCATGCAATTACACCTATAAGGAAGGAATGGAACAAGTATTGATGTTTCACTTTTTATCTGCGGTTGTACTTTGCTTTGTCCTAGGAAAATTGGCTAAGGATCATCACTTTTACAACACACATCATAATGAAACTATTCTCCTCCTTTCTTCTGTTGAAGTCCATGCATATCATGGCATGCATTGGGGGACTCAAATTTTATTTTTATTATTGTTTACATTACTTCCTAATTAAATCCGATAAATGATTGTAAAACAGAAGCTCTCTGCAAGTATTATATTTTCCGCTGAATGTACTACTCCGAAAGTTTAGGTTCCACAGTAATGTTGCTGATGATAGATTAGTACAATATATTCTTATAAGGTTATAAGTGCCCTCCTTAGATCTATGGGCTTTAGTAATAGGCGCCACCACCGGTTTGAGTTCTCATATATATGATATCCTACTATTTCAAAAGATGAGCAATTAGTTCAGATCATACTACTTTCCGTTACAGCTTTGTCTATGTATACTTCGAGAGCAGTGTGTTTTTAACTACAATATGCATAGCCCAATTGCATTGTAGTTCCACTCTAGGAGATCTGAGATAATCAGATAAACTG
Source organism: Secale cereale (assembly GCA_902687465.1). Lineage (NCBI taxonomy): Eukaryota > Viridiplantae > Streptophyta > Magnoliopsida > Poales > Poaceae > Secale > Secale cereale. Next base: position 393,351,065 of record LR738714.1, read on the forward strand.
TCCGACTCTTTCTGCTCGCAGGTGGTACCCGCTACGACTCCCATGGGTGGGATTACTATAGCCACCGAGCCTTGAAATTCTGAAGATATCAGGCAGCCCAAATCCAAGAAGGAAACAAATTCAGTTCTTCCAAGATTGCTATTTTCTGGGAGGTCTTTGTTCCAAGAAGGAAACAATGTTTATATGGTCCTTGGAAGTTCACCCACAAAAATAAACATTCTGAAATCTTCATCGGATATTTAATTTGATTCCATTTTTACTATACAATAGACTAAATAGGCTACACCCATATATTCCCTCTGAAGAAGTTTTTCATGCAGTTGATTCCCATTGATTTGTGTCATTTTCTGTACAATTATGATTTCTTTGTGGCATGCTTGAACTTCACTTGACATTCTCAAAAGATATAGGTTTGTACTTTCTCTTTTTGTTTATAGAGAAGGAGTCATTCTAGAGTATGAACTCAAAATTGTATACTCGATGAGTTTTGACGTGGTTTGGTTGAGACGTGCATTGCACGTGCATGCTTACTAGTTTACCTTAAAAAACGCAGCGCACGTTCTAAAAATACACAATGCACGACCACCAGTTGAACATTGATACGGATAGCCCAAATCTCAACAGTTCGAATCCGTCTAAGCACAATTTATTTTGCTTTTTCTAAAAAAAATCTCAACCGTTAATCTTTATGGTTAACACAAAATCGACGGATAGAAAAGAGTGACCTATGGAGAACTATGAAAGCATCCGTTCATTATTATTAGGTAAAGATGTTGTGTCATCACCATCTTTAATAAGCGCCAGCTCTGAGAGCATTGTTGTCATGCTTATGCATTGTGTGTAGTGAATGTTGGGTGTTAGCATGACTGGAACTTTTCTACCATGAACTACAATGTTTAGTGGTTGCTTGAACTTTGGAGGTGCTCTGCATTTATGTTTTGCGGTCTCAGAAAGGGCTAGCGAGATACCACTATTGTCATATTATATCATGGTTGTTTTGACAACGTGTTGCTGTATGAGATCTCTTATTATCGCTCGTAGCTGATTATGTCATTGATATGAGTTAATATAATCTTTAAAAGTGATCGTTGACATGGTTAGCTATAATGTTGGCTGAAAACCTCGGTGTTGTTTAAACTTATTTATGCAAACAAGAGCAAAAGAGTTTGTAAAAGTTTTTCTTTCCCACTTTCAGTTTATCAAATGAATTGCTTGAGGACAAGCAAAGGTTTAAGCTTGGGGGAGTTGATACGTCTCCAATATATCTACTTTTCCTCACGCTTTTCCTCTTGTTTGGGACTCTAATTTGCATGATTTGAATGAAACTAACTCCGGACTGACGTTGTTTTCAGTAGAACTACCATGGTGTTGTTTTCGTGCAGAAATAAAAGTTTTCTGAATGAAACGAAACTTTGGGAGGATTTTTTATGGAATAAAAGAGAATTGCTGGAGCCAAGGCCCACCAGAGAGGGGCCCCTAGGTGGGCACAACCCACCAGGGTGCGACCCCCTTTCCTGGCGCGCCCAAGTGGGTTGTACCCACCTGGTGGCCCCATAGACGACAACCATGACCCTATAAATTCCTATTTTTGGAGAAAAAATCAGGGAGAAAGAATTATCGCAATCCACGAGACGAAGCCGCCGTCACCTCCTGTTCTTCCTCGGGAGGCCGGATCTCGAGTCCGTTTGGGGCTCCGGAGAGGGGGGTCTTCATTCTTCGTCATCACCAACCATTCTCCATCGCCAATTACATGATGCTCCCCACTAGGAGTAGGTAATTCCTTCGTAGGCTAGCTGGTCGGTGAGGAGTTGGATGAGATTCATCATGTAATCGAGTTAGTTTTGTTAGGGCCCGATCCCTAGTGTCCACTATGTTCATAGATTGATGTTGCTATGACTTTGCTATGCTTAATGCTTTTCACTTTGGACCCGGGTGCCATGAACTCGGATCTGAACCGTTTATGAATTCATCGTTATATCCATGTTTTAGATCCGATATTGCAAGTTATGGTCACCTACTACGTGTTATGATCCGGAAACCCCAGAGTGATAATAACCGGAACCACTCCCGGTGATGACCGTAGTTTGAGGAGTTCATGTATTCACTATGTGTTAATGCTTTGTTCCGGTTCTCTATTAAAAGGAGGCCTTAATATCCCTTAGTTTCCAATATGGACCCTGCTGCCATGGGAGGGTAGGACAAAAGATGTCATGCAAGTTCTTTTAATAAAGCACGTATGACTATTTATGGAATACATGCCTACATTACATCGATGAACTTGTGCTAGTGTCGTATCACCCTAGGTTATAACTATCACATGGTGAATATCATCCAACAAATCACCGATCCAATGCCTAAGATTCTTTACATATTGATCTTGCTACATTACTATTGCTATCATCACTGTTACACTTGCAACAAAATTACCGCTATCACTGTCACTGTTACTATTGCTGCTGTCACTACTATCAAAACTATCAAACTACTTTGCTACTGATCACCTGCTATAGATAATTAATCTCCAGGTGTAGTTGAATTGACAACTCAGCCGCTAATACCTTCAAATATTCTTTGGCTCCCCTTGTGTCGAATCTACAAATTTGGGTTGAATACTCTACCCTCGAAAACTATTGTGATCCTCTATACTTGTGGGTTATCATACACCATGGAAAAAGGTGTATATCCAGTTGTCCGGTTGGGTGTGGTCCGCAGCCCCCAGAGTACAGGATCGAGCTCCTCACGCCAGTGATTATCTGACTCCCATAGAGAACACATGAGTCGGGGCTTAATGCCTCTCATTATTAAGCCATTAGCCCTTTTGACTTGACCATTTGTTAGAGGGTGGTAAACGGAGGTGTAATCAAGTTTAATGCCTAACTTGGCACACCCGTTTTTCACCTCGCCAGCTGTAAAGTTGGAGCCATTATCTGTGATAATACTATGCGGGACACCATAACGGTGTAATACAACAGATATAAACTATATCACTGGCCCCGCTTCAGCCGTTCTGACTGGTTTGGCTTCTATACATTTAGTGAATTTATCCACCAGTAAATATTTTGTTTTTTTGTTTGCCCCTTTAAGGGGCCGACCATATCCAACCCCCAGACCGCAAAGGGCCAAGTAATGTGGATTGTTCTCAGAGCGGTGGGAGGCATATGACTTTGATTAACGAAAAGCTGGCATCCAACACAATGTTGGACTAGGGCTTGTTGTGCATCTGCTCGGGCTGTTGGCCAGAAAAAGCCTGTTCGGAAAGTCTTGCTTACGAGAGCTCAACTTGCGGCATGGTGGCCGCCCATACCAGCTTGTATTTAGGCTAAAAGTTGTCGTCCCTCCTCTTCATAGATGCACCTTTGGAGAACACCAGTAGTGTTTTTCTTGTATAGTTCACCATTGTGAACTTCATAGGCTTTAGAACGCCGAATTATGCGACAGGCCTCATTTTTGTCATCAAGGAGCTCTTGCCTATTAAGGTACGCCAAGAAGGGTTCGGTCCAGGGGGTGATGGCGGCCATGATTTCATGAGCCGAAGGTGTTATTTCCATATATGAATCCCTGATGACATCTGTATTGAGCTCGGCTGGTGGGGGCGTGTTCGGGTCTAAATTAGTGTATCCTCTCTCGTCTTGCCATATCACTGATGGCTTAAACAACCTTTCTACAAAGGTGTTAGGCGGGAACGGGTCCCGTTTAGCGCCCATGCGAGCGAGTATATCCGCTGCCTGATTACTATCCCGAGCAATATGGTGAAATTCAAGCCCCTCGAATTGAGCCGATATTTTTAATATGGCATTTCGATAAGCTGGCATCTTTGAATCCTTTGTATCAAATTCTATGTTCTAATATATTGCGAGGTTAGAGTAACCGCGCACCTCTAGGCGTTGTATGCCCATGGACACGGCCATGCAGAAGCCGTGTAGTAGAGCCTCATATTTGGCGGCATTGTTTGAGTTCGTAAACATGATTTGTAGTATGTAGCGGACTATATCCCCTATGGGAGATATCAAGATGATGCAGGCCCCCAATCCGGCTAGCATTTTTGAGCCGTCGAAATACATGGTCCAGTGGGAGTATGCTCCGTACTCTATAAGGAGTTCGGCCTCAGTCCATTCTTTGACAAAGTGAGCCAACAACTAAGATTTTATAGTCCCGCGTGGTTTGTATGTTATTTCGAATGGAAAGAGCTTGATGGCCCATTTGGCTATGCGGCCTGTGGCATCCTTATTGTTTATGATATCATTGAGTGGTACTTCGGATGCCAATGTAATCGAGCACTCTTGAAAGTAGTGTCGGAGCTTCCGAGATGCCATGAACACTGTATAGGCGATTTATTAATAATGGGGTTATCGTGACTTGCACAGTGTAAGAACCTCTTATACGTAGTATACTTGTTTTTGAACAGTCTTGAGATGCTTTTAGAAACCCTAAACCCTAGTTGTCTGTGCGCCTTAGCAGTCTATAAAGTGGTAATGCCTTTTCTCCCAGTTTGGAGATGAAGCGACTTAAGGCCGCCATGCACCCTACTAGCTTTTGGACTTGTTTTAGATCGGTTGACGTAGCCAGGTGTGACAAGGCTCGGATCTTAGCTGGGTTCGCTTCAGTTCCTCTATGGAAGACGATAAACCCTAATAGCTTTCCGGCCAGAACACCGATGACGCATTTTCTCGGATTGAGCCATATGTCTTATGTTCGGAGGTTATCGAACGTGAGGCGGGGATCGTCCACCAATGTTTCAACGTGTTTGGTCTTGATGACTACATCGTCGATGTATGCCTCCACTGTCTTGCCAATTTGTTTCTCTAAGCATGTTCGAATCATGCGCTGATATGTGGCACCAGCATTTTTGAGCCCAAAGGACATAGTGTTGAAGCAAAAAGACCAATACAGAGTGATAAACGCCATCGTGGCTTGGTCAGATTTCTTCATTATTATCTGATGGTATCCGGAGTAAGCGTAGAGGAAGCATAACGAGTAATGTCCTGCTGTTGCATCGATGATCTGATCAATGTGGGGCAGCGGAAAAGGATCCTTAGGGCAAGCCTTATTCAGGTCTTTAAAGTCGACACAAAGGCGCTAGGTTTTATCCTTCTTCGGTACCATGACCAAATTGGCTAGCCAATACGGATGTTGAATTTCCCTGATGATTCCGGCTTCCAGTAACTTGGCCAGCTCTTCCCCCATAGCTTGTCTTTTGGGTTCGGAAAATCTTCGCAGTGACTGCTTGACTTGTTTGAACCCTTTGATGATGTTGACGATGTGTTCGGCCAGCCTGCATGGGATCCCATGCATGTGTGAAGGATGCCAGGCGAATATATCCCAATTCTCTCGTAGGAATGCGTGCAGAGCGCTGTATACCGTTGGGTCCAGCTGTTCTCCAATGGATGCTATCTTATTGGTGTACATTGGATGCACTTAGATATTTTATCAGGGACTACATCATCGTTGTCCATCGTGGATCGTAAGGTGGTTAATTCTTCGGCCGCAAAGGCTCCAGATAGTGCCTCTAGGGCCAAGGATGCGGTTTTGTTTTCGGCACGGAGTGCTCTGTCCGGATCACTTATGACTGTGATAATTCCATTGGGCCCTAGCATTTTAAGATTAATGTACACGTAATGGGGTATGGCTTGAAAGCGTGAGAAAGTGTCTCGCCCTAGAAGGGCGTGGTATTCGTTGTTAAACGGGACAATGTGGAAGAGCAGTTGTTCTGACCTGTTGTTCTTAGGCGTGCCGAATACTATGTCAAATTTGATACTTCCTGAACATCGGGCTTCCTGGCTGGGGATGATTCCTCGAAAGGTTGTTTTACTTTGATCAATGCGGGTTTTGTCGACCTCCATTTTTTCAAGCGTGTCCTCGTATATGAGTTTGAGTCTGCTATCGCTGTCCATGAGCACTTTGGTGAGGAGAAAGCCATCTACTATTTTATTTAATACAAGAGCGGCTGGGGCTCGGACTGTCTAGACTCCTAGTTCGTCACTGGCAATGAAAGTGATTGCCGCATCATTCCATGAGCTTACAACAGTTATTTGATGAACCCCGGCGAGCTCGCGGTGTGCTCTCTTACACCAGTTGTTTGAAGAGAAGGTCTCGAAAACCATGAGGACATCAAAATTATCCTCCACTAGAGTTGCGGTGGCGAGGATGGCTTCACTGCTTTTAGCTACCTGCCGGAGTACCCAACATGCTCGAAGGCTGTGGGTTGGGATCATGCCCGTGGTTGCATGTATCGGGCAAGGTTTATCTAAGAGTTTTTCTAGAACAGACCTGTGTCCCTTAAAAGGTTTATGTTTCTTGCTGGCATATAATCGGATGGCCTGCTAGGGTATGTTTGTTTTGCTTTAGCGGCATGTTGTCCAAAGATAGGCTCCTCCAGATGGGTATTCTAGGCCTTCCATGTACTTTCCATGGCGCAGTACTTTCGTACTAAGTGCGACAACTCTGTAAAACTCCATACGCGACGGAGGTTGAGGGCATTCAAGACTCCCTCGACCATGCAATTGTAGTGAAATATTAATTGGAACCGCGTCGTTGTCGCAGAAGTCCTTAATCTTGTTTTTAACAAGTAGGAATATGGCCCAGAAGTGATGAACCATCTCCTGGGGCTGCCGCTGCACGTACATTAAGTCACATATGTCTGGAGGGCCAGAGTTACTTGGAGAGTATTGATTGTGGTGGGTAGGTGTGGTAAAACTTGAATCCCGACCCAATATAGTGTCCGGGGTTTGCAAAACGTTTGGTGTCGACAACCCGGGCCCCGCAGGATCTGAACGTTCCCTGGGCTCGGTGTCTGTCCCTTTGCTCGAAAGATGCGGAATCCCTCCCGAAGGAAGGGTGTTCGGGTCAAAGGGTCCGGAGATCCGGACACAACCGGTCTCCGGTTCATGAGGCCAGATGTCTTCGATCGTTCCTCGACGACCGCCACTAGGTGAGTGATCAGGGTGGAATTGTCTTCCTCGTGACCGGGTTTAGGCTCAGTCTGATCATTAGATGCTGAGAGCCCTAGGGCAGCAATGCGATCCAGCAGCTTCCTTAAGGACCAGGAGTCCGCCAGATTCACGTCTTCGGAGTGTTCGGAGCCGATGTAGGAGTGGTTCTTGGTGACCGCAGGGGACGCGGTAGGCTTAATGGCCATGCGAGCGCATATGGCGAACCCACCGAGCTGGAGGACCTAGCCAAGAGCCATGATTTTTCCAAGGGTGATGTCGTCATTGATGACGAGACGAGCCACCGATCGCGTCTCGTGAGTACACAGCGGAGCTTTCAATGAAAGCACCATTGTCGGTGTCAAAACCTGCATATCTTGGGAAGGAGTGCCCAAGCTATGCGCCTAAGGTAATATGAGGCTGGGTACATGATGTTTACCCAGGTTCGGGCCCTCTCTATCTAGGTAATACCCTACTTCGTGCTTGATTAATCTTGATGAGTATAGGTCTACAAGATTTTATGTACCTCGAGATCGTAATGACTAAACCCTAAAAGTCAAGCCAATGTAATTGTGATTGTGCTAGCCTCTATGCACTAAACCCTCCGTCATATATACACGCCGGAGGGGGCCTAGGGTTGTACAAAAATGACTTGGGGAGGAAGGAATCGTTACATTCGGACATCTTTTTTGCCTTTCTATATACATAGGAGTCCTATCCGGACACGGGGGATAACCTACTTCTTTTATCTTCACGGCCCATCAGTCCAGCCCAGCTTCAATAACCCGGACACCCAAGGAGCCCTAAATCTAGGACTCCCTTAGTATGTTGCCCAGACTATACACAGGCATAGAACAGGGTTACAACAATCAAGACCACGCCAAGCAGAAGAAGTTAGCCCCTTAAGAAATCAAGGGGCAGATCAAGAAGACCGAGTCAAGATAAAGGAGGAAGAACTCGCTAAGGAAAATCTCGCTTGCTAGGTAGGCGAGCCCAGCTAGGGCAAGGTTTCCCCAAAGACAAGTCCCAAGGCTGTCCTGGCAGGCCTGCCAGGGACGCGGAGAGTGGACATACCCCACCAAGGCTCCATCGCTCCACCACACATCAACTCAAGTCACCAATCAGTGCGGTGCCATGCCCTCAAGTGACTAAGTGGCCATAATTCAGTACATGGCAGCCACTTCTGAAGGAAATAAACTACCAATGACACCCGTCCAGCAATGTGTCATGCAGGCTGGCGAAAAGGTGGCAGATCGGCCCGGTATGGCTTCTCGGGCTACGCCATGGTGTGACACTAAGTGGCACATTTTATGTGCCTTGTCTTGTTTGTAGAGTTAGGTATGATAGAACTGTTTGCTATCTAATCAGTACACAATGACTAATTTGCCATTGTGGTGACCTCTTAATCTATAAAAGGAGGACCGTGGCGATCGTAGAGTGGATTCGGACCATTGTACACTCATACGCGCGTAGTTGCTCTCGCCCTTAGGCAACCTTGCCGGCCTAGAGCGCTACATCTCCACTATGGTCCACTCCATCAATCCACCAAAGCAAGAGTAGGGTTTTAAACCTCATGACTTCCTGAACGTGGGTAAATATTGCCCGTGTCATTGTTGTCGCGGTGTTCCGCGCCCTCCACTCTTTGTGCAATGCGCTCTTCCCCCTTGCCGAACGACAAGGGGCCGATGGCCCCATAGGTGACCATGTATTCCCATGACAGATGATATTGGATCTTGGAGCTGGAATCGACTAAAATTGGAATTTCATGAAAATTTATATATATATATATATATATATATATATATATATATATATATATATATATGTTTTGGCCTTATGAAGGATAATGTATCACTCAAGCTTCAGGGAGGCTTAAGTCAATGTTTTACACATGCCCCAATATGAGCCCCTGAGACAAATTATTATACAGACTTCTTATGCTTGACTTTCTCATAATGATGGATCCATGCTCGATACTTCCTGTACTGGTTCCTTTATGAAGAAGACTATTGAATTCAGGTGGGATCTTCTTGAAAGAATTAAACTCAACTCTGTGGATTGTCAACTCGATGAGGGTAAAGAATCAGGTATAAAGCTTGAGTTTTATTGTGTTCAGTCTTTTATGGATACTGATACTTTCAATGATTTTAGCACCAAATATGGACTTAACTCTGAGATAGTAGCCTCTTTGTGTGAAGCAGTGCTACTCATGTTGATCTCCCTATTGAGAAGTGGTTCAACTATTAAATAAAAACATGAGGAATAGGTTAGAGTTAAAGAAGAAACTATCATTTACAATGTTGACCCAATTGTGCCAACTGCTTATATTGAAGAACCACATTTCCCTGTTAGGATATAGGAACATGCTAAAGTCTCAACTATGGTTAGGAAAAGTAATATTAGAGCACCTTGACCGTCTGAACAAAATAAGTTAGAACATAGTATTGCTGTGGTTAAAGATCTCTCAATCGATAATATTGATGGGCAGGCTATTTATTTCTCTGATGAAGCTGCTAGAATTGCCAAACCAGATGTTAAAGTTAAAACTAGACCAGTTGCTGGCATGCCTGTCATCTCAATTAAAATAAATTGTTTCTATCATTGTTTATGTGATGTGGGTGCTGGCGTGAGTGATATTCCCTTTACCTTATACCAAGAAATTATGCATGAGATTGCACCCGCTGAAATAGAAGATATTGATGTCACTATAAATCTTGCAAATAAAGACACTATCACAACACTTGGGGTTGTTAGAGATGTTGAAGCCTTGCATGGGAAAATAAAATACCCTATTGATTTCATAGTTCTGGGTTCTCCACATGATGACTTTTGTCCGATAATATTTGGTAGACCTTTCTTCATCACTATCAATGCTAAAATAGTTTGTGAGAAAGAAATTGCCATTGTTAGTTTTGGTGATGTGTCTCGTGAGTTTAATTTTTGTAAGTTTCGTAGGCAACCTCTCAATAAGGAATTTTCTAGCAAAGATGAAATAATTGGTCTTGCTTCTATTGCTATTTCACCTACTGATCCATTAGAACAATACTTGCTAGACCATGAAAATGATATGCATATGCATGAAAGAAATGAAATAGATAAGATGTTCTTTGAACAACAACCTATTCTCAAGCACAACTTGCATGTTGAAACTCTAGGAGGTCCTCCTCCACCTAAAGTAGATCCTGTGTTTGAATTAAAGCAATTGCCCGACACTTTGAAATATGCTTATCTTCATGAAAAGAGGATATATCATGTTATTATCAGTGCTAACCTTATAGAGCATGAAGAAAAGACATTTTTGAAAACTCTGAGGAAGCACCGTGCTGCTATTGGATATACTCTTGATGATCTTAAGGGCATTAGTCTCACTCTTTGTCAGCACAAGATTAATATGGAACCATATACTAAACCTGTTGTTGATCATCAGCGATGATTAAATCCTAAAATGAAAGAAGTGGTAAGAAATGAAATATTAAAGCTTCTGGAAGCAGGTATAATTTATCCTATAGCTGATAGTAGATGGGTAAGTCTTGTTCATTGTGTTCCTAAGAAACAAGGTATTACTGTTGTTCCAAATGATAAAAATGAACTTATTCCAAAAAACAATTGTGACTAGCTATAGGATGGTAATTAACTTTACCAAATTAAAGAAATCAACTAGGAAAGATCATTACCCCTTGCCTTTCATTGATCAAATTCTAGAAAGATTGTCAGAGCACACACACTTTTGGTTTCTCGATGGATATTCTAGTTTCTCTCAGAGACCTGTTTCACAACCTGATCAACAGGAAACCACCTTTAATTGTCCTTTTGGAACTTATGCTTATAGACGTATGTCTTTTGGTTTATGTAATGCACCTGCGATATTTCAAAGATGTATGACTGCTATATTCTCTGACTTTTGTGAAAAGATTGTTGAGGTTTTCATGGATGATTTTTTCTGTTTACGGAACTTCTTTTTATGATTGCTTAAGCAACCTTGGTCGAGTTTTGAAGAGATGTGTGATAACCCACAAGTATAGGGGATAGCAACAGTTTTTGAGTGTAGAGTATTCAACCCAAATTTATTGATTCGTCACAACGGGAGCCAAAGAATATTCTAAAGTACTAGCAGCTGAGTTGTCAATTCAACCACACCTGGAAAACTTAATATATGCAACAAAGTATTTAGTAGAAAAGTAGTATGGAAGTAACAGTAACAATGGCAAAAGTAGTAGTAACAGTTTTGTAATTACGGTGATCGCAGCTGTAACGAAAGTAACAAAGCAAGTATCAATATGGAACGAACTTGTAGGCAATGGATCGGCAATGATAGGTTTCAGATAATATTCATCATGAAGTAGTTATAACCTAGGGTGACACAGAACTAGCTGCAATTCATCAATGTAATGCGGGCATGTATTTTGAATATAGTCATACGTGCTTGTGGAAAAGAACTTGCACGAAATCTTTTGTCCTACTCTCCCGTGGTAGTGGGGTCCTAATGGAAACTAAGGGATATTAAGGTCTCCTTTTAATAGAGTACTGGACCAAAGCATTAACACTTGTGAATACATGAACTCCTCAAACTACGGTCATCACTAGGAAGTGTCCCAACTATTGTCACTCCGGGGTTGCCGGATCATGACACATAGAGGTGACTATGGACTTGCAAGATAGGATCAAGAACACAAATATAGTCATGAAAACATAATAGGTTCATATATGAAATCATGGCACTCGAGCCCTAGTGACAAGCATTAAGCATGGCAAAGACATAGCAACATCAATCATAGAACATAGTGGATACAAGGGATCAAACCCTAAAAAAACAAACTCGATTACATGATAAATCTCATCCAACCGATCACTGTCCAGCAAGCCTACGATAGGATTACTCACCCATGGAGATGAGTATCATGAAATTGGTGATGGAGGATGGTTGATGATGACGACGACGATGATCTCCACTCTCCGAAGCCCCGAGCGGACTCCAGATCAGGTGTCCCGAGGAAGAATAGGAGGTGGCGGTGGCCCCGTATCGTAAAACGCGATGAAATCTTCTCTCTGATTTTTTTCTCCCCGAATAAGAATATATGGAGTTGGAGTTCACATCAGTGGAGGTCCAGGGGGCCCACAAGGTAGGGGTGCGCGCCCTGGGGGCACACCCCCACCCTTGTGGCTAGGGTGTGGGCCCCCTCTGGTATTTCTTTTCGCAAAGTATTTTTTTATATTCTGAAAATATTCTCAGTGAAATTTTAGGTCATTCCAAGAAATTTTATTTCTGCACAAAAATAACACCAAGCCAATTCTACTGAAAACAGCGTCAGTCCGGGTTAGTTCCATTCAAATCATGCAAATTAGAGTCCAACACACGAGCAAAAGAGTTTGGAAAAGTAGATACGACAGAGACGAATCAACACCCCCAAGCTTAACCCATTGCTTGTCCTCAAGCAATTTAGTTGATAAACTGAAAGTGATAAAGAAAAACTTTTACAGATTCTATTTGATCTTGTTGTTGCAAATATGTAAAGCTAGCATTTAAGTTTTTAGCAAAGATTATGAACTAACCACATTCACAATAACATTTAGGCCTCATGTTTACTCATATCAATTGCATAATCAACTAGCGAGCAATAATGATAAATATCGGATGAAAACACTTTTTCAAAACAATCATGATATAATATGACACAGTGGTATTTCGCTAGCCCTTTCTAAGACCGCAAAACATAAATGTAGAGCACCTAAGAAGATCAAGGACTGAATAGACATTGAAATTCATGGTTAAAGCGATCCAGTCACATTCATACTCAATATCAATTAATAACAAAGCATATAAATAACAGAGGTGCTCTCCAACTGGTGCTTTTTATAAGAGGGTGACGACTCAGCAATAAAAGTAAATAGATTCATTTCATCATATAGCGTCATTATTGCCTTTCACTTCCATGACCGAACGGTGTGAATAATAATAAGAGTGCATGTGCATTGGACTAAGCTAGAATCTGGAACATCTATTCAAAGGAGAAGACAAGGTAATATGGGCTCTTGTTAGTTAATCAATAAAGCATATGAGATCCACTCATCATTTTCATCGTGGTCTTCTCCTCTCGACCCCCAAAGAAAAAGTAAAGAATTTCGAAGAAACACACTGAAATATTTTTGGAGTTTTTGTTTTTCTAAAGAAAGCAATACAAGAACGAGGAAAAGTATTTACACGGGAAAGCTCCCAACAAACAAAAGAAGAACGAGAAATGTTTTTGGATTTTCTTTTAATACTAACAACTACTAAGTAACTAACTAGAAAAAAAAGATAAAACAGAAGCACAAAATATTTGTGGGGTTTCTAAAATTTTCAAACACACAAGAAAAAAGTGAGAAAAATAAACTAACATGGATAATTTAATGAAAAAGTATGAACACTGACAACTAGAATGAATGTTATCATGAATGTAATGTCGGTGAGAAATACATACTCCCCCTAGCTTAGACATTTGGCCTAAGTTGGTCTATGCCCATGGATCAAAGTATCCCTCTCCTGCGTACTGAGGTGGATCCTGAGGGTTCCACTGGTTTGCGAGCTCCTGTGGCTCCCACTGAAAGATAGGCTCATGATAAGGATCAAGGCATGGTGCTGGCTCATGCACTGAGGGTTGTGGAAGTCCACAAAATCTGTAGATGTCCTTGGGCCAAATAGTGTATTTTCCTGAATGAATATCGAAGAAAGAAGGTGCATGCAAAGTAATAGTCTGAAAAGTATTCTCGCTGAATATCAAATTATAAATAAACCTATTTTCCTTATCAGAACGAATAAATTTATGCGCTACAATTTTTTCATAATCTAAATAATTAGTGCGTAGCAAATTCTCATATTTTTCATAATGCCTAATAGCTATCTCAAAGCATCCATCAAGGCGAGAGGCAAAGATACCTCTGAAAATAGGGCCCTTAGTACTTTTAAACTCAACCATTTAGCAACCATAGTAACCAAGCTAAAAGATATATCACGAAGTAAAGCATGGCGCAAAATGTCAAGGTCAGGGGCACTAAGCCTCCACTCTCTCCACGACCAATCAAACATCTCCCGGCAAATAATGAATAGTAGCGTAAGATAGGAAAACGTAAACTGGCCACTCTCGCTTCTGACACCCTTCTCCTTTCCCCTACGGTAACTGCATCAATGAAATCTTCCACATCTCTAGGACGTGGTACTTTGACGCTGCCTTCATAAGGTAGTTTGCACACATCACAAAGTCATAAAGCATCATTTCCTTATGCTCATCATATAAATCAAAATTCTACTGAAGGTGGTGATCTATTAGTATGAAAATGAAATTTTTGCATGAAAGTATTAGTCTGGAGGACATACTGATCGCACTGGTCGCGGAGGAGGTCGGTGATGCCTGCATTCCCAGACAAAATAATAGAAATCCTCATAAATTTTGGCCGCCTGTAAGAATGCATCACATGGCCATTCACATGCCCGAATCTCCGTAGCACGAGGAAGATTTTACTTGGGCTTATCCTTCTCCTCATTCTCCTTTTCCTTCGAACCCCGGCTCGGGGAGCCTCTCAATAATCTCCTCATCATTTTCTTTCTCTGAAAAATTCCGAAATTTTTAGTGACTCAAATTAAAAGAGAATCAAACTCAACAAAATTGATAGCAACTACTCCTACAAGTGTCTATAAGCAATATCATGCATCAAAACTACTTTTGACCATATAAATTTGACATGCAAGCTCAAGAACAAGGTCACCACAGTATAATATTTTTTGCAATAAATAAAGCACTAGAACAAAAACTGATTGGACCATTGGAGGAGTCACATACCGAAGAACAATCCGTAAAACAGTTTTGCAAATGATGATTTGAGCAAGGAGATCGAAAATGGCAGCAAGATGAGCTAGAACACGGGTTTGAGCTAGTGGATGCTTTTTCTGGCGGCGAAGAAGGAGATAATGGGTGCTGGAATAAGTGGAGGGGGGCCACGTGGGGCCCACAAGGACAGGGGGCGGGGCCAGTGGGTAGGGAGCACCCTCCACCCTTGTGGAGCACTGGTGCAGCCCCCTGGTGCATTCTTTGTGCCAAAAATCTTAAAATATTCTACAAAAATCATATCAAATTTTCAGGGCATTTGGAGAACTTCTATTTTTGGGACATTTTTATTGCACACATAATTCATAAAATAGATAGATAATACTATTGTTTATTTATTTGATCTAAATAATAGAAAGTAAAAGGTGGCTGCAGAAGGTGGTGCTCTCTAAATTCATCCATCTCATGCTCATCAAAAGGAATCCGTCAACGAGGTTGATCAAGTCTCATTAACAAACTTCTTTCGAATAACATAAAACCGGAAAATTTTTGAATAACACTAGGTTACCTCAATGGGGAAATGCATCTCCCCAACAATAAGAATATTGTATTTCTTCTTGACAATGGGAAGAGGGAATTCAAAATCTCTAATAATGATAGTTGAAAATTTTCCAACAGAATTGATGCTATTAACTTGAGGTTGTTTCTTCGGAAAGTGTACCGTATGCTCATTACAATTAACATGAAAAGTGACATTGCCTTTGTTGCAATAAATAACAGCACCTGCAGGATTCAAGAAGGGTCTACCAAGGATGATCGACATATTGTCGTCCTCGGGAATATCAAGAATAACAAAGTCCGCTAAAATAGTAACGTTTGCAAGCACAACAGGCACATCCTCACAAATACCGATAGGTATAGCAGTTAATTTATCAGTCATTTGCAAAGAAATTTCAGTGGGTGTCAACTTATTCAATTCAACTCTATGATTCAAAGAGAAAGGCATAACACGAACACCGGCTCCAAGATCACATAAAATAGTTTTAACATAGTTTCCTTTAATGGAGCATGGTATAGTATGTATTCCTGGATCTCCAAGTTTCTTTTGTATTACACACTTAAAAGTATAATTAGCAAGCATGGTGGAAATTTCAGCTTCCGCTAGCTTTCTTTCATATAATTAGCATAAGGAGACATTTTAAGCATATCAGTCAAGCGCATACGGAAAAAGATAGGTCTAATCATCTTACAAAAGCTTTCAAATTCCTCATCATCCTTTTTCTTGGCTGGCTTAGGAGGAAAGGGCATGGGTTTCTAAACCCATGGTTCCCTTTCTTTACCATGTTTATTAGCAATGAAGTCTCTCTTATCATAACGTTGATTCTTTAATTGTGGGTTATCATGATAAACAACATGTTCAATCTCTACATCATTATTATTACTAGGTTGAGCATCGGTATGAACATCATTATTAACATTATCACTAGGTTCATGTTCATTAACTGACTGAGTCTCAGCATCAAAAATACAAATATTATTGGGATTCTCAGGTGTTTCTATAAAAGGTACACTTCAGCATGCAAAGTCCTATCAGTTTTCTTTTTATTTTTATTACTAGGACTAGGTTTATTACTATTAATTCTATGAGAATCTTGCTCAATTCGCTTAGGATCACCCTCAGGATACCAAGGTTCCTGAGTCACTTTAGCACCTCTAGTTGCGACCATAACAACATTATCATTATTCTTACTATTCAACTCATTAAGCAAATCATTTTGTGCTTTAAGTACTTGTTCTACTTGAGTGGTAACCCTGGAAGCATGTTTACTAATAAGCTGAAGATCATTAACAGTTCTAGTCATATAATCACCCAAGTATTCAAGCGTATCAGCATTACGTTTCAATTGTCTACTAACATAAACATTGAATTTTTCTTGTTTAACAATAAAATTATCAAACTCATCCAAGCATTGACTAGCAGACTTATTATGAGGAATATCTCTTTCATCAAATCTATAGAGATAATTTACCTCTACTACATGTGTCGGGTTATCAAGACCATGTATTTCTTCGATAGGCGGCAAAATCTTAACATCTTCAGCTTTAATACCTTTTTCCTTCATTGATTTCTTTGCCTCTTGCGTATCTTCGGGACTGTGTAATAGAATACCTCTTTTCTTCGGAGCTGGTTCGGGAAGAGTCTAATCATTATCATTACTCAATATATTAATAAATTGTTTTTCAGCTTGCTCAACAGTTCGTTCCCTGAAAACACAACCAGTACAACTATCTTGATGGTCCCTAGAAGCATCGGTTTGTTCATTATAAAAGATATCAAGTATTTCATTTTTCTTGAGAGGATGATGAGGCAAAGCATTAAGTAATTGGAGAAGCCTCCCCCAAGCTTGTGGCAAACTCTCTTCTTCAATTTGCACAAAATTAAATATTTCATGTAAGGTAGCTTGTTTCTTATCAGCAGGAAAATATTTTGCAGATAAGTAGTAAATCATATCCTGGGGACTAAGCACACAACTAGGAGCAAGAGATGTAAACCATAACTTAGCATCATCCTTTAATGGGAAAGGAAACAACTTAAGAATATTGTAATAGCGAATTTTTTTCTCATGAGCAAATAGGATGGCTATATCGTTTAATTTAGTAAGATGTGGCAGAACATTTTTAGATTCAAAACAATGAAAAGGATCAAATTCAACCAAGGTAATTAACTCAGCATCAACAGAGAATTCATAATCCTTATTAGTAACACGGATAGGTGAAGTAATAAATTCAGTATCATATTGCATTCTAGCATTCAAAGATTTTTCTTTCCACTTGCGCAATAATTTCTTAAGATCATTCCTATCCTCACAAGCAAGAAAGTCTCTTGCTACTTCTCCCTCCATAACATATCCATCAGGCACAATAGGGAATTCTTATCTAGGGGAAGTAGGTCTAACAGATATTTCAAAGTTGTCAGTATCAATAATTTCATCAGTTTCGGAAATATCATCATCTTCAGCATAGTCAATAGTTCTAGATCTAGCAAGATGCACATCAAGTATTTGGCCGAACGACACAGTTTTATCAAATATAGCAGTAGCATCATGAGCATCATTCATTGAAAAGGTGGCATCATTAATATCATGCAACATATTAGATTCAATAGCAGGTGTAAGTGTCTCGAGTTTACTTAAAACAGAAGGAGAATCAAGTGTAGAGCTAGATGGTAGTTCCTTACCTCCCCTCGTTCTAGAGGGAATGATCTTGGTTCTATCATCCTTCAGATTCTTCATAGTGATCAGTATATATAAATCCCAAGTAACTCAGATAACAGAGCTATGCTCCCCGGCAACGGCGCCAGAACAAGGTCTTGGTAACCCACAAGTATAGGGGATAGCAACAGTTTTTGAGGGTAGAGTATTCAACCCAAATTTATTGATTCGACACAAGGGGATCCAAAGAATATTCTCAAGTATTAGCAGCTGAGTTGTCAATTCAACCACACCTGGGAAACTTAATATCTGTAGCAAAGTATTTAGTAGCAAAGTAGTATGGAAGTAATGGTAATGATGGCATGAGTAGAAACAACAGTTCTGTAGTGAAGGTGACAGCAGGAGTAACGAAAGTAACAAAGAAACACTAATGCAGGTTGCTGCTAACGCGACACTACGATCACACACCCTTCGACGAAACTGTGTGCTATGCCATAATTGCATACGGGGGTGTAAAAAACTGTCAAATATGGTGCAAAACGTTTGTGATGGAGGATGCATCAAACACGGTTCAGATTTTAGTTGCGTGCGCGATGCAGGGCATACGGTTCAGTTCAATTAACTGTTTGCATGAGGAGCAATAAAAGAAACGGGAAGCCATATGAAGGTGTGTGTGATATACAGCATACGGTTCACTCAAATGAACTGTTTGTGATTAGGCAACACAAAATAAACGGTCAGCCAGATCAAGGCGTGTGCGATAAACGGCATGCGGTTCACTCGGATGAACTGTTTGTCATTAGGCAACACAAAAGAAATGGTCAGCTAGATCAAGGCTTGTGCGATATACGACATGCGGTTCACTCGGCCTTGTCGTCAGTGTGTGACCTCTGTGGCAACCATTCGTTCCCCACTAGCTTCTTCTTGTACAGCGGCAACCATCCACCACCTCATCGCCTTTCCCTCTTGATTTGTAACCGCTGTCGCACGCTCTTCCTCCCTCAATTTGCCTTCATCCTTCCTTCTGCCATTGTTCGATCGTCTTCTCCATGGAGGGAACAGGCCAGAAACGACCCTGTTATTCTTGCCGCGATATGAAAGATGACGTGGTGGAGGAATTCATTGATCGGTGCGACTTCATCACCTCGGCTAGCATGGCAGGTTCGTACAAGACCAATCTCGACTCAGCAAATAGGATCATTGCAAAGAACCCAAGTGTTTAGGAGCGGTTTGATCTGCCCTATCTTCTTAGCCATGATCTTGCTCGCTGTCGCGAGGACGACGAAAGCCTTACCTTCTGCAAGTTGATGTCACTTGATAATGATACGTCTGATGTTAAGATGCCATCGCTTAAGGGTAAGGCATGGGCAGACACAAATGGAGATTGGGTTGTTTATATTGGGAACAACTGCGAGTGGTATCTTGTGAATGTGTACACTCGTCACCGGGTTCCTCTTCCAAAAATCTCAGACTGCCATGGGGTTCAGCACACAGATAGTCTACGTACGTTCAGATACGATCATCATGACTGTCGTCTATGGAAGATAGTAATTTCTCGAGTTCCCTCCTGCTCTTGGCATTACAAGAACTATGTTGTTGTTGCTATCTTCGACAAGCTTGTTGCCGTCTCTGCTTCCACAGATGGATGGATATTACTCAATAATCCATTTCTGGACACGAATGAGTACCGTGATGCAATTCGATAAGAGCGTCTTGTGTTTGCTGCCACCACTTGTGGCACTTTTCTTGCATGGGATCCTTATTGTTTTGGTACATTTGTCTTCCATCGTAATTATAATTGTTTCATCCACATGCATGTGGGTTAGCTAGTTTCCCTTTACTAATTAACATTCTTGTGTTTCAAGGTCCTATGAACATTCCACCACCTATACTTGAGCAAAATTATAACCAAGGGGGAGATGGCGATGGTGATGATCACGAGCATGAGGACAAGCAAGACCTATATACTCAATGGCGCCTAGCAACTTATTCCGATGGATCACCTCTTCTTGTATGTATACATGGCACTGCTGATGTTACTAACGAAGTAGGTGTTGTCTCCCATGGTCGCACTATCCGGACCTATTCCAACTCTGTTGCATGGGTATTCGGGATGGATAGTAGTGTACTAGCGCCAGCACCTTCAGAATGGTTTCGTATTGAAAGTCTTGGAGGAAACTCGCTCTTCCTTGGACAAAACTATCCAATGATGTGAAAGGTGATCCAGCTGCTGTTGACACAATGTTACTAACATTTATGAGAAGCAATTGTATCTATACCTTGGACATTGCTATGGTTCCCTACTTTGGCTATCACAATATGCGTCCTGATATAGGCCGCTTCAGCCCGGATGATCAGTCCTGCGTAGGTCTCGAGATTGACAATAGCTGGCCCTTCCTAGAGAATCAATTATGGTTCCAAGCAAGCATTTCCAACGCTTAGGATTGGTTGATCTGAAGTTCGTTTCATCACTTTTTTATTTGTTGTGTGAGAAAAACATTACTTTACTAGAAAGTTTTGTTGGAAATAATCTATAATTAATCCAATATGTATCCACGTTGTTGTTGTGTGTTGATGACTTGTTATATGTAATGAATGGTACATTTGCATATGCATCTCATCAACTCACGCATGCTCGCATGTCACATGGGTCGCGTGGCGGCACGTATATTATTTTTCTATTTGGATGACAAAAAAAGTACAATGCCACTTTGTATTGATGTCCATATTAACATTGCTAGTGATTTTACTTGCAAAAACTAGATAGTGCTAGTGATTTTTGGATGCATATTTTTACAAATAGTTGTGTTACTAGGTTGAAAAATGGCAATGTTACTAGATAAACAATTGTCAATCTTTCCAGTTTGACAAATGACAACATACCAAATATGACAGATGCAAATCTAACCCAATCGTTTCTACATGGTTGCACACGGGTCATCCAAAACAACCATTTGCATCGAAGGGATGCACAAATCCTCCACTGCGAATTTTCCGTAGCTCTCACTTTGCATACGGGTATTCTATCTAAAACGTTTGCAATCAAGATCTGGACAAATCCTGCTCGGCACATTTTTCCCTTGGCTTCCTGGGGAAGCTGTCGGTTTGCATACAGGTGTTCTAACAAAAACGTTTGCAATGAGTCTTTTATATTTAAAAAACATTGAAGTTTTTTTCAAAAGAAAATTGTTTGATAAGTCTGTACAGTAAAACGCAAGTTCGCTCAAACCATATATTTCATCCAGTCACACTACGAATTTATATTCATATGATCGAGAATTCGAGATATAGTATTAAACCCCGAAAAACCTATTTCCGGCGGCGGCGGAGGCGGCGTGCCGCGCCGTTGTTGTCGTTGTCGTCCTCCGGGATGCCATTGTTGAAGTCTTCAAGGCAGCACAAAATGTTCTTCACATGCAAATCAAACATCATGTCGTCGCACGATTGACTGGCGGGGCACGGGTGGACAGCAACTGGCGTCGTTGAGAGGTAGCGGTCGACGACATCGTCCCATGCCGCTGAGGGGGGCGCGCACACGGGCACAGGCGCAGCGGTTGTAGCCAAGCACACGGGGACCGGCGCCGCGGTGGGTGGAGGGGCACGCACGGGCATGGGCACGGGCGCGACGGGTGCGGCCAAACGCAGGGGGGCAGCGCCATGGTGGGTGGAGGGGCGCGCACGGGCATGGGCGCTAGAGCTGGCATGTACACGAGCTCACGCGGGTCCGCAAAGACCTCGTTGATGCCCGCGGCTTCCATCTCTACAATAGTGCTCGATGACCAGCCTGTCAATGCTACGGGGATGGTCGCTGGCGTGGGCGTGGGGATGGGAGCTGGGACGGGAGCGGGGGCAGCAACCGCCCTGGCCAGCTCGTTCTGGGCCATGTCCATGAGGTCCCATTCGTTTTTATTTTCTATCTCCTCCAACTCGGAGACGACTTCACCAAACTTGAAGACTAGTGGCAGATGATCATTCTGCGCCATGATGTTGGTGGAGGTCTGTAGGAGAGAGGGGAATGGGAGGCGAACAGTAAGGCCGCCCGTATTAAACAGCAGCTCGGTCGCCATTAATGGAGAGGAAGGCGGGCGGACATGGAAGTCAAAGGCCTCGCTTCCTAGTGAGCTTGCACATCGTACAACTCGCATGCTTCCTGGTGAGCCTGCACATTGGAGGACAACTTGCACGCCTCTCGGTCAGCCTACGCACCGGACTCCGCTCGCACGCCTCCCGTTCAGTCAAGGTCAAGCAGTTGTCCGCACCGCACCTCCTATAGCCATTAAAACGAAGACACGTGGCGTCACGTGAAATGTTAATAGAACAAACCCGATTTTAATTGTACAAATGTTTGAGATATTAAAGTGGCAGCTATTTTTTCAAAATGCCTTTGTTAGCTTTTATTCGAGTGCGCCTTCTCTCAAAATGGACACGAAAAATACCACAGCATGTCGAGTGCCATTCCATGATAGCATGGCAGGTTTCATGAATTTCAGACGAGTTTTGGATTAGTAGAATTTAAAAAACAAAGTATCTCAACATTTTGTCGGCAATCAACGGTGCGCTGGTGTTTGAAAGTCATTCCCATTTCTTGCATGGGACCTAAACATGCACCCAAGGAGACATATTTGATTTTTCAATCAATTTATTTGCATTATAGCATATGCATTTAGTTCAAATTTGAATTATGGACATAAATGCATTGAAAACTCAATTAATGCATAAAAATGTCCAAATGAACCACCAAAAACCCCAAAAATTGACACAACGCTCATGTTGTTCTATGTTGACACTAGGAAAAAAATTGAAATCGAGAAGAGGCAACGGATATCGTTTCGTCTAGGAAGGTGAAACGTTCCCGACCGAAACCATCAGGCTTGTTGTGAGAAGCTCTGGTTTGTGAGAAGCATATCCCCAAACCTGCCCCAAATGGGACAAAAAATTTACCACAACATGTTCATGCCTCTCCATGACAACATGCCAAGTTTCATGAATTTCAGACGAGCTTTGGATTTACTAGAATTAAAAAACCAAGTATCTCAATGTTTGCGGCCGAGTGACTGTGGCAGGGTGTTTGACATTCATTCGCATTTCTTGCATGTGACCTAAGCATGCAACCAAGAACACAAATTTGATTTTTTAACCAATTTATATGCATTAGAGCATGTGCATGTAGTTAAAATTTGAATAATGCACATAAATGCATAGAAAACTAAGTTAATGTATAAAAATGTCCAAGCAAACCCCGAAAAATCCCCAAAATTGACACAACGCTCCTGTTGTTCTATCTTGACACTAGGAAAAAAATTTGAAATTGAGAAGAGGCAACGGATATCATTTCGTCTAGAAAGGTGAAACGTTCCCTACCGAAACCATCAGGCTTCTTGTGAGAAGCTCTGGTTTATGAGAAGCTTATACCCAAACCTGCCCCAAATGGGACAAAAAAATTTACACGCCATGTTGATGCCGCTCCATGACATCATGCCAAGTTTGATGAATTTCGGACGAGCTTTCGATTTAGTAGAATTAAAAAAAACATCAGGCTTGTTGTGAGAAGCTCTGGTTTGTGAGAAGCATATACCCAAACCTGCCCCAAATGGGATAGTTTTTTTACCACGGAATGTTGATGCCGCTCCATGACAGCATGCCAAGTTTCATGAATTTCGGACGAGCTTTGGATTTACTAGAATTAAAAAACCAGGTACCTCAATGTTTGCGGCCGAGAGACAGTGGCAGGGTGTTTCACTACAAAAAAATAGACATCCGTTATGATACGTGTTTGCCACAGTAGGTCATGTTTTCTGTCATGCATGTACATCCATGACAAATTTATGACAGAATCAAGATAGTCATACCTGTGCTGTGGTAGAAGTGTTCCATGACATTACCAAAATTATCATCACGGAAGTGTCCACTTCCATGATGATAAATCGCGTGTCACAGAAGTGCTTTCGTCAAGGGTGACCAACACGTGGCATCTACCGTAACGGAACGCCGTTAAGCTATCGGCTCCGGTTTTGGATCCGATAACCCGTTAACAGCCCCGACCAATGGGGACTTTCCATGTGTAAAATCAACATTGGCTAGAGGAAACACGTGTCGGCTCACCGTTGGGACACATGTCATCCACTCATTGGACCCAAAGCGCCTATGATACGTCGACACGTGGCACGGCCCAATAGAGGCCCATTCATGTGAAAAGGCCGGCCCGTTTGACTTGGTGAAAAGGTGGCGGGCCGGCCCACGGCAAGCCTGTTAATGGCTTGTTCGCATATAGCCCACTTACAGCCCGCTAACCCAGGGTCCGTTTATGGCCTATCCGAATTAGGCCCAGTAGCGTCATCTGGGCCGTCCAATATAATTCTAGCCCATTTTAACTTCCGGCCCATGTATGACCCATGACATCTTTTGGCCTATGATACGTCGACACGTGGCACGGCCCAACAAAAGCCCATATATGTTAAAAAGGCCGGCCCAGTCAAAGGCCCATAGTACTTACTCAGGTACTAGTGGGCCAGCCCAATAACGGCCTACTTAATGAAGGCCCTTTACGGCCCGAAGCCAGATCTGGCCCGTTAATTGTTCACCGAATATTTGGGCGGCCCGAAGCCAGATCGGGCCCATTAATTGTTCGCCGAATATTTGGGCCCAATTACAGCCCAGTGACTTTCGGCCTGTTAGAGGCCCGATGTAGACATTGGCCCGTTTCAGCCCGGTGTGACATTCGGCCTAGGAATGGCACATGCTGCCCATGGGCCATATATGGTCCGACAGGACATCGGGCCCACTAACAGCCCGTGATAAAGGTGGCAACAGTTAAGCCCAACGTGACTTTGGGCCTGTTAAAGGCCTGTCCCATAATTCGGCCCGTTGATGTTTGTACTAAGCTTTCGGCCTCTTAAAGGCCCATGACATTAGTGGGCCAACTAAGGCCTGACATATGTTTCGGCCTGGTAACTGCTCGTGATATAACTTGGGCCAAAAAGGCCCCGTCTACATTTCATCCTGCTAAAGGCCCGTCGACGACTAGTGAGAATTGAGACCCAATATGCATTTCGGCATGCTAAAGGCCCATGGTTTCATCTGGGCTGTAATAGGCCAGTACAATATTCAGCCTGTTAATGGCCCAACGCTACCTGGGCCAAACTAAGCGTTGGGTCCACAAAAGGCCCAACTAAAATTTAGGCCGGTGTAAGTTGTGGGCCTCGCGCAAAGTGTGAAGGCCCCAATGATTCAGGCCCAAGAAAGATGCAGGCCGGCCCAATTGTGGCCTGCTAAACACCAGGCCCGTTAGAGGCGATTTTTTCGGCCCGGTCGACTACATCTGATTTTTTTTCAGATAGCGAATGATGGCAGTAACTAGTAAGAATTAAGAACAAACCTACTCTATACAATAGAGAAATTATGTCATAGTAACTAAGAATAAACCTACACTATACAATAAAGGATTTATGGTATATTACATTCACTAGGAATCGAAGTTCGCCACCAGTGATCATAATGCGCAACGAAGAAGCAGATTACAAAAACTGGACACCATTGCAGCGTAACAAAATAATACTAAACCGAGACCACTTCCAAGACAGTTCAAGAAAGGTTTGCCTTGCGTGGGAACTGCGGCGCAAGCTGCTGAGCAAGGCTGTGAGACCAGCCTAGAATGTCGGTCATAGCTTCCAGGTGTAGCTATTTAGCGATGTGGTTCTCATTGGTGTTCTCCGCAATCTTTCTTAGATATAGGACTTCAAGTCGAAGTTGATTGCAGAATGCCTTTCTGCTAGAACTTGGGACTGAAGAAGTCGAACTGATTCAGACAACGAATTCTATGAGCTTGTCTGACTGCTAGTCTCAAGTAACTTGAACACTGCATCAAGACAAGACTTTGGGGTTGTCTCGCTATCTTCAAGATGTTTTGCCTTCTTTTCTGCAATATATGTTGGGTTTGTCTCACAGACTTCAGCAGACTTGTGCATGCCATCAAGCATATCACCCTGAAACAAAGCAGAGAGATGACAGGTTTAATGTGCATGGCATGTTGTTCATATCATCAGCCACATTAGTAAGATAAAACAAGAGATGACAAGGTGCAAACGTGGGCTGCTTCACCACACACTGGATTATAGATCCACAAAAACAAGCATACATATAGGGAGTATTGAGTAATGTGAATGGTATGAATAAGGAATTTGGTTTTACAAGTAAAACATAGAACTTACGGTTCTTGCGAACATGCATTTTGGTAGAAACAACAAACTAAACAGCAGTAAACGATAGGGAGTATGAGCAAATTAAACAGCAGTTGAGGATAAAGGCTTTAGAAGGACAGACTTACATTAATAGTTAACACCGTCTTTATAATGCCCTTCTCCATGTCAAGGGAAGGATAACTCACGAATTTCAGCACATAATCTTCTTCCTAAGCATTGCCTGTACTCTACATTTTGTAGAGAGTAATTATAGATATGATAATACTGGAAGGGATGGAGGATAATGAAGATAAGATGCAGATTGATGCTACATAATCAACTACCAATCCCTGGAAGTACAAGCATTACAGGACAAAATGTATTGACAAGAGCAATGGGCTACACTTTTGCACTAGCATTGTCTGTGTATTCTACTTTTTGGTAAGATTAAATATATATCTGATCTTTTTTAGTAAATTATGGGCGAGGGAGATAAGATGCAGAATGCTACACAATGAACCAATCTCTCTACCCATAATACAAGAGTGTTTTGAACACTGGTGTACTGTACAAAACATTCTTATATTAGGGGACGGGGGGATTAGCTGTTAATGTAAGTACAGTGATAGATGACGTGCAGTCCATACAAGAGGACTGCAGAGCTAAACCTCTTCAATCGCATTGTGTTGTTTCTAAATTTATGTAAGAGTCCATACAGATCTTATAATCTCCACCAAATGGACGATAACGGGGCTAACATGTGCAGTGATGCTACATAATCAGACAGCTATGAAAGTAAGTATGGTCATACAGGGCAAGAGGTACTCACAAGAGCAATGCAGTGTGCAGTATATTTGCGAGGTTCTGTGTTCCCTTGAGAATGAATGTTCTTTTGCTAACAGGTTTCATACAAGTGAGACGTTAAGGCAAATGTATAAATGTAGTTCAAATTGTGATGTGATATCATAGATAGTACCTTACGGTGCAGCCGAGATCAATGTGTAACAAGATTTTTGCAGTCACCGTCGAATAAATGTAGCATCGGAGACTTTACAGAAATTATGTTTAGAGGTTTGCCATCGAAGTGCGCTTGCCTTAGGTAGGAATGTTACTTCATAAACGAGTGCTTGAAAAGCACAACAAACCCTTGCTCATCTTCACAATCCAGTTTGGTCCTCGCCTATTTAAAAGAATGACCATGAATAACATTAGTACATTACTTTGGAAGGAAAGATGTGCACAAAGTTCCTGACAACAATATAAGCTTTGTCTTCTAAACCGGGAAGAAATGGAATAGGGGTCCTATTTGCTACAATTGGGGCTCTCTCTCGTTCGGAAAGGGATTTGGCAACTGGATTTGGTGTACTCTTTGATGGAATGGGGGTTTTGCGTCGTAGAGCTTGTGCTATGTCAACTGGCATAATCATAATATTTGCTGCAGTTGGGGTCTGCTGAGTTGGGGCATCAGAAATGACCAGTGTAGTAGGGCTAGAGTCTGCTAGAGTTGGGGTGTTTTGTGGGTCAGGTGATATGGCAACTACACCTAATTGGCTATTTGATTTATCAAGTGCCACTACCTTTCCCAAATACTTTGTTTGTGCTCCTCCACGATCAGCAATCACCCTCTTCCTTTTTGAACGTCTCATACACAAGAACTACATTTGAATGGATAAATATGGTATGATGACAGATGGAATATGTACTGAAAATGGATAGGCAGGGCGTATTCACATACACGATGTGTAAACTAAGCTAATGGCAGTTCAACAAAGTAGAAGCAATGCAAAACATCAGTTGCAAGATATGTGCGACAAATATAACCTTTGAAAGTTAGAGCAAGCACCTTGATGGGTGAATAAGATAGGCCATCTTCCTCTGACTCATCCACTAGGGAGCTACATTGACTTAGGTCCCACTCTAGCTCAGAATCACTGTTAGGATCATATTCTGAGCATGAATCTGTAGGTGGAGAGCGTTTGCATTGCATTGCATCCAGACTTGATTTCAGTCCCTTAATGCAAAGTTTGAAAGCCATGGAATTGTTCTGCTGTATTCTTTTCATGCACGCAAGCTCATAATCATTATGATGCTGTTCAGAATCTGAGATTCATGAAAACATAAAAAGTAGTCAGATTATCTATGGAATGCATTGCGGATTCAACTCGAAGAGTGTCTCCCTATAAACACCTCCATATGCAAAGTTCACCCCCCAACCGTGCTGACCAGACCACACACAGAAATACAAACCCCTTATGTCTCTATAACAGGCAAACACACATTTCATAACTGAAGTATTAACATTAGAATCATATGAAATTCGTATTTGAACAAATAAACTAAGGAATTATGAGTGGTATAATGTTTAGTTTCAAGGGTGGAGTGTTCGTAGTGCGACACAAAGCAAGTAGGAAGATTGTATTCCATGTAAAAGATCGAAGCCTATGTAAAAGCTGGAAATGACACTTTCTTTCTATACAATGTAGTGTTTTCGTTGCCCACACATGATGGAAGAGATCACATAGAAAAATACTATTCACTCATGTCTACGGTTGAAGTATTTAGAAACAGTGTGGTCCACCCTAAAATAATATTGACAACAAATATGACAAGGCAAGCATATATGTAGTGAATCAATCATTTACTTGTCAGCTTACTAGGACAAGTATGCATAATTGTAACTGCAATAAGAGACCGTCCAAAATCTGAATCAAGAAGTTTGTGTAGCACTTATTGTTTGCAACTTATCAACGTGAATAATTGGATATTATATCGAATGAGTAAGAAAGACAAGTAAAATTATTAGCAAACCTGGCTTGCAGTAGTAATCTGGGTCAATGTCACTACAACCAACAATCCAAAATGACTAGTGTATGTTCCTAGGGCCGGAATTTTGAAAACCTTGTTAACCTTACAGGTACTAAAGATTATCGAAATACATCAGAACCATTAAGTGTAGGTAGCACTAAGCACACAACAAACCCTAATGACAGTCCTGCCTAATGAGTAATGAATCAATTAGAAAATGGGTGATGAGGACTGGCTGCTGAGTGTTGAGGACTTATCTCAGGATAAATCGGGTTGGCTTAGTGGGTGTTGCATGCTTGAGCCCTAAACGAACTGGGAAGGTAGGCACGACGGCGCGCCCGGGCAGCGGTGACGCTGTTGGGAGAGCGGCTCCTGACCTCCTGTTAGTCCGGCGTCTACTCCTAGAGTCATGCAGTCCGGGGAAGGAAAGTCACCGACGAGGCAGGCGGCTGGGGAAGAGTAGAGATCGGAAGCGCGCAGCAGAACAGAGGGCAATCGGGGCCCGGGACGGCCCAAAATCCCAGGGTGGGCCGACCCACCGTGGGCACCCTGTAGAGATACACACCCAAGCTGCGAACATGCATTTTCGAAACTAATTTAGGAACATTTTGCTGACCAATTATACGAATCTGTTTTAATAATATCAGATTCGTATTTGAACAGCTAAGCTTGTTTAGCTTGATGGGTCGAGCAATGCTATTATGACACGAAGCATGTATTCTGATAACATAGTGATCATAAAACTGGCAAACCGGAGAAATGGTATTTAGTAGCTATTATTTGCTTCGAACTAAGAACTAAATTCTAAGAGCTGAAAAGAAAGTAGAGTAACAAAGTTATGATCTATTTTCTGGTTGAGATCAAAAAATTGAGGAGATCTGAAGTACCACCTCTCTTGCAGCCCCGTGTAGGAATCGAGGGTGCGATGGCTGTCGGTGGGGTTGAAGCAGATCTGCGATGGTAGACGGGTGCATCGGGGGATAAGTCCCGTTGCAGTGGAAGAGAAGGTCGTGTGAGCGGTCCCCGCAAAGAGGACGACATCGTCGTTGAAGCGAGAGGACGTGATGCAAGGCTCTTGGTCCATCGCCATGGATGAGAAACGTCCATCTCTATCAGTGGGCGACGCGGTCTCGGTA
This sequence comes from Secale cereale, assembly GCA_902687465.1. NCBI lineage: Eukaryota > Viridiplantae > Streptophyta > Magnoliopsida > Poales > Poaceae > Secale > Secale cereale. Next base: position 393,381,120 of record LR738714.1, read on the forward strand.
GGCGCTCCGGCATGGTGGAGGACGGTGGCGATGGATGTGGTGGAGGACGGCGGCGATGGATGTGGTGGAGGACGGTGACGATGGATGGGGTGGCGGATGGAAGCTGGTGTGGGGATGGTGTTCTAGCGTGGATGGTGTATGAATGGGAAAATGGAGGGAGACGTACGGGGAACCATGTTTTTGGGACGCGCCTGTCTTAAATATGGGAAAGTTATAAAATTTGGACGTCTCATCGGTTGGGGATACGACAGTAATCTCGCATCTCGCCAATATTTGCCCAGAGCGATTTCGGGCGAGGAGAGGGTGGTTGGCGCCCATGGTTGGCGCCCACAGTGTATGAACGGGACTGACAGGTAGGGCGGTTGTGTCACGTCAGAGTGAAGTTACAAACCTTCCCCTATTGAAAATATTCGCCTACATCGATTTCGGCTGAGTCGAGTTTGTTTTGCCACCCACCGTGTATGAATGGGAAAATGGAGGGAGAAACAGAAGTCTTTCAGACGAGCTTGAATCAAATGTGTTTTTCCGCCCTTGTTTGGCTCCCACCGTGTTGGAATGGGCTCAGAGGCGATCGTGTCACGTCTAATTGAAGTTACTATCCTACCCCTATTTAGAGAAGTGGAAATCGGGCTGATGGATTGTCCGTGTAATCGGTAGACAGTAATTCCCATCTCCCAAACACTTGCTTCAGGCAGCCCACGTGGGAGTGGACATTTTACCGCTACTTTCGAATTTCGGGACAATAAGCATCCATGTTTACCCTGGCAACTAAATTCGAATACATTTTGTATTCCTATACGAATCTTTATAAATCATTCTATGTGTTTTTATATATCTTCAAAAGGATGGCAAAGATGTATTCCACTGTCATATATGAATATAGTTTACAAATGCTGACACTCAAATTCAGAAGCTAGAATCCAGTTTAAGGTGAATCCGAATAATTGGAACACTTCATGTCCAACTCAAATGTCACAGGTAACATAATGTGTACTCCCATTTAGATATGTACACAAGCGATGTATCAAGATTCAAATACCGAGTCAATCAACCAAGAATGTACAGAACTAACACACATATAAACACTTATAGAGTATATGGATCAATAATATCAACTAACATACATAAGCCAGGCCGCTGTACTTTTCTTTGCTACAACAGCATCCTTTTTTTTGTCAAGCTACTACAGCATCTTGGCCCTTTCTGATGCATGCCACTTATGGTCCATCTATACTACTATTATTGCTGAATGCACATTCAGCCCGATTGGCATATTTGTAGGTCTGGCACAGTAATCAAAATGAAATGTCTCCGAATCTTATCAATTAATACAGACTTTTGCTCAAATAAAATTACAAACCAAAAAAAAAACAATTATTACATGATCTCTAAAACGAATGGTTTGATTGATTACATGAACAAACAACACAAAGGTTATTCAACGATGGAAAGAACATTTCACCTATGATTTACCAAGTGGGAGTTTAATTACCTTTTTTCCTTCAGGACCTTAACAATGTGGTCCGACTCAGCTTGCTTCATTTTGAAATCCACCAAATATTTAATGGTTGTCTTGAGTACTGCTACTTATTGTACTGTTTGCTTCCTCAACATGTCAACTTCATATCTAAATGCAAAAGCAAAATCTCTTTCTACCACTAGTTTAGCCTCTAGAGCATCAGCAGTTGGCAATTCATAATGCACGATTGGGCCGGTGCCACTACTGTGGGATGATACAACGTCCATGCGGACCTCGCTCTTTGATCTTGGGCTAACATGTTTTGCCATTAAAGTTCCGATTGGATTCAGAAAAGTTGGAGTTAACAAAACAACTCAACTGGGAGTTATAACAGCAAACCAGTTAAACAAACAAGGAATTAAAGAGTTTCAATTTGATGCTGAACAGTAGTTATTAACATCATTGTAACCCATTGTTGCAGCAGCAAAGCAGTTAAACAAACAAGTAGATATGTATGTTTAGGCAAACAGGTAATTCTTAACAGTAAGTATCAAACACATAGATAGGCGCAGTCTATAATAGGATTAACAGGCTGTGGCATTATGTAATCAGTAGCAAACTATATTAAGACAAGCAACGTAATTGAACAATTTTGCAATAAGTGGCTAACTAAACTTCCGAGAAGCAGGTAACTAAACTTACGCTAGTCCTTTGTACAGGCACACTGCAACTTCCTTTTCGCTTACAAGGTTGTACGAAGGAGTCCATAGCATCAATTGCTTGGATACGCAGTACCAATACTTCTTTCTTCCCACACTAGACTGGTAAGTCGAATGGTTAATCTGGTAAGATGGTGCGTCCTTGATATGTTACATGAGGACGCGTAGTCAGACTAGTTGTAGCCACACACATCACACTGGCCTTTACTGTCAATTTCATGCGATTACTTTTCGCATATCGAGATCTAAGCAATCTACAATAGGATGAAAAGACTGGCATCCTTCACATTATTGGCAAACTCAGTTCATAGAAACAAGCAATTCAACCATTCTGTGGGTAAATCAAAAGCGACACTGGAATATTTTTCACTACCCCTGTCATACACGCAAAAAGGAGCGACTCCACCATAGGGGCTGGTATGGGCAGCCGCCTCGGGTGGCTCGAAAGTCTGCACCTAGTTTGAGTCGTCTAGGTTGGCCCATGCTAGTTTTGTTCGTCCCACCGCACAAGCAGGCAATGTAAAAAATGAAGAAAAATGTTTCAATTTGGATAGGCCAATAACATAAGTGCAAGGCAGGCCCTATAGCAGGCTCGCCGCCCAAATGAGCACCTCCCATATCGATCGACAACAGCAAAAATCCAAATTCATTCGCTCCAGCCTCCAGTCTGGTTCGCTCCTAACCTAGCCGCCGCTAGACAGACCGACACAGCACTTCCTCGCACCCTCGTTGGAGGGTGGTCGCTGGGCTTCAAGTGAAAGGACAAGAAGATGAAGATCCAACCATGGGTGTAGCCTGCGTGGGAGGTAGCGGCGGCAGCACGGGCATGGCATCGAGCTTGTGCAAACGGACAGTCGCAGCTTGCAAGAGTAGCATGCACAACGAGCAGGTAAATCACATCCCTGATTATATCTAATTCAACTCTTCAATTTCTGGCCAATAGTTAAACCTGACGGTGTTGTAAAATTGCTTGTATGTAGGGAATCTATGAGAAAATGAAACCAACTTCTACTTATTTTATAACTCCCCCAATCAATACTGAACTGACTGAATCTGATGAATCTAATCAAGTTTCCGGTGCAAACATCCAATCTCATGTTGTTCTTGAGCCTGAAGTGTCTAATGAACAGACTGGTAATGAAGGATTTGATGCAAACATTTTACATGCTCCTGGTGATGAACATATAGTTTCTAATGAGGCATCTAATGCAAGCATTTTGCAAGCTCCCATTGAAGGATTTAGTGTCTAATAATGATCAGCTATGTTGAGAGAGACATAGAGATTTGTAGGCATTGATGACAAGCAAATTACAGTGCATTTTCATGGCTTGAGGAAACATCGAGGCCATCTACCAGAAGGTCCCTGTATCATGACAACGTAGCATAAATACTTTTCTAATCTGTTGTTTGAAACTATTGGCATACTTGTGCGCGATAGATATGTTGATATGCACTTTGCACACTTGTTATAGGTGCAATTACACTTCGATATTTTCAGCTAGAGAACGAATAATTCAAGCAGGTATAGACCATGTTTGTAGTCCTTGTACACCATGTTGCATTTTGTGTTTTTTGGTGCTTGCATCAGTCAGTGTTTATAATCTGAACTACTTTGGATCATTAGCTGGTTTTCAAAGTGCATGTAGCTTCACATTTCTCAAGTTATGTTGATTTCCGGAGTGCAAGTGCCTTCGTATTTTTTAAGTTAAATGTTCTCCCCTAGTAACTTGAATTCTTGGATCCGCCACTGCACACAAATCATACACGAAAGCCGGTACGAATTAAATGAAATGCAGGGACTTACACTAGCTCGTTGTACATGCTCACTGCAGCTCTGCTTACGCTTGGGATGTTCCATGTACAGGCCCATGTTACCACTTGCTTGGATGTGCAGGCCTTGTGCTCCTTGCATCCCCCTCTGCACTTTTGACACGATGAATGGCTCATCAAATAAGAGGAATCGATCTTCCTGTTGTACCAAAGGAAAGATACTTACAAGGTTATACGGGTGTGTAGGATGTGTACCATATCCCGTAGCACCGTCATGCTTCGCTAAGAAATGGATTTGCTTGTTTCATATGATATCTCCACAAGAAATAAGAGTTAAAGACAGAGTTGGATAGGCATGTAAGCTAAGAGAGCAGTGAAAGGATATCCAAGATCGTCGGAACAGTGCACAAGGGTGTGATGTGTGGATACCTAGTTTGGGCCGGTGTTTGGACATGCTCACCTAGCTAGAGTGTAGGTCACTTTAGAGCTCTTGAGGGTGATGAACTTGAGTTGGCTGGTCGCGCACGGATGCAGATCTTGAGTGGTAGCGGAGCGCTACGATGCGGTGGACGAGACCGTTGGTGAAGCCCCAGCGGCCTCGGGGGGCGGAAGCGCGACGATGTGCTCGGTGAAGTAGCCCCGGTGAGGTGGGAGACGGCTTCGGTGAAGCGCACCTGATGCGGTGGAAGCCAATGTCTGTGAGGCACGTCAGTTGCAGCGGCCGACGTTGTCGGTGGACCACCCGGTGCGGTGGACGAGGGCGTAGATGAGGTAGCTCCGGTGCGGTGGTGAAGCACGACCGTCGTCTTCGTCGTTGTCGTCTGGCAAAGTGGTGGGGAAAGAGATGAGACGACGGGCGATTCGAACTTTGCTTGGGTTGGCGGCAAATTAGGGATTTGAGTAATATGGGCGTGGAGGGGGACGATGGAGAAGGGAGATTTTGCAGGGCTGGAATTGGGCCCGCCAGATATTTCAATCCGAAACATGGAAGAGCGAAGTTATTTTGTCGTCGTCCTTTTTTGGGGGGGGGGGGGGGGGGGGGG
>LR738714.1:393386266-393438876 GCA_902687465.1 Secale cereale
GGGGTGGCTGGCTGGCTGCTAAGCGTCCGTCCGACACAGGCGACCACCACGACACGACCCTGGTCTGCCTGGTGCACCTACATTTGAGAATGCAAACGAATCTTCTTTAATTTGTAAACAAATCTATATGTATTATCATGCCCGTGTTTTCCTTGTAATAATTAGTCATTTGAAACGAGATACTATAAATTAATTAATGTGGAGTTATTTGAAAAAAAATCGAAGCGGTATCCGTGCTAACGTGGATTAGAGTGTGTGCCACATAATTAGTTATTTGAATTAGAGTGTGTGTCACATAGCGATCTCCAATTCTAACGTGGATTTTGCATTTCACTGTATCCACACTACTTTTTTTAATACAAATTCATATGTATATGATGAACACCATGGTAGTGAGAAAACTCTTGGATGGATTCAACCATATGACCTACAAAATAGCACAACAAATCGAGTCAATGTTAACTTTTCGAAACCTGGTATGTTACGAATTCGAAATAATTACCCATATGCATGGTCCTCAGTTTAAATCTTACAATGTACACCGAATTGAAACATCGATATTATATCTCGTACTATCTACATTCAAATGTTGTTTTTACCCCCCCCCCCCGCAAACACACTACATACTTCCTGTATCGTTCAATCTTCCTCTGTTAACCACCTTAGGAAGCTATCAGTTTCCAACACACATCCATTCTTTCTCTCCATGTTTCGATATCTAACGCTCTCAACTACACAACCCCCTGTTTCCACTCTGTTACAAAATGTATTTACCTCACACACCCGCCATTGCACCCGATGCCGAGCTCTCTCTCTCCCTCTCCCTCTCAACCTCTCGCGCTAAATACATGCATTGCCTATCTAGCGCCCCAACCTCTCCTGCGCACGCATGCACGTTGTCTATCTAGGTCACCCCTTCAGACTATCTCACTCTTTCTTCCACACGGCGTGCCACGCTCGCTCAATCTCGCTCTCTTTATCCGAGTCTCATTTAACCTCATTTTATTTCACACACAAATGATATATCTCCCTGTTCGGGCCTGGATCGACACACTCTATACTCTCTCACGCAGATTGTCTATCTAGGTCTCTCTCTCTCTCTCTCTCTCTCTCTTTCTCTCTCCCTCTCTCTCTATCTATTTGTATGTCTCGATTGACCTCGCTCTTTCTCGGACAAAAATGATATATCACCATGTTTGAGCCCAATTCGACTTATTCACATTGTGTACTCTCTCACGCACATTGTCTATATAGGTCACACTCTCCAACCCGTCTCACTCTTTCCATCTCTCGACGACCCTATGTGATTGATTAACCTTGCTTCCTCCCACGCACAAAATATATCTACACGTCTGTGACTGGATCATCTCTCAAGCTCTATCTTACAGCCGTAACCCTTGCCAAAAGCTCAATCGGACAATATCTCTCCAGAGCATATATATTTGTTCAATGAATGTCGGACCACACTCACTTTTTCTCTCTATCTATATGTCTCTCGATTGACCTCGCTTTCTCACGTCGTATCTTCCACACATTGAAGCTACCTCTCCATCCCTCGCAAAGTCGGAGCTATTTACATTGCGAGGGTCACTCCAACCTTGGATTAATTTGTGTAGGCATTTATTCCGGTCGGTTTAGATTATATTTTCATAGCATTCGGCCCACAACTAATCGAAATACCGTTGCAACCCCCGCAACTCACCTAGTTGATTTCCCTCTGGCTCGGTCATGGCTCTCTCGGACGTCCTTTCTCGCCTTCAACATCGCACCATGGTATTATTGCAAAAAAACTCTATTGTTCTCTTTAATAATTATAAATAAGCAACAAAACTACACACCGATAGTTCACTTGGAATGGAACAAATTTCCACCCACAAATTAAAGTGCTACAAACTACACACCGAGGGGGCCACATGTCATGAAACAAATTTGGACCCATATACAAATTCAAAAATAAAGGACGAGGATCGAACATGCGACCAGGGCCTTCAAGCCGCACGTCAATAGGCAACATACGTAGAACATCAATGTTTGTTGTACCTCCCTTTGTTCACATAATGTTTTTATATTACCACAGCCTATTTAATTGATAACATGTAATATTATTTTTAGTACTATTCGCCTTCACTTACTGGTGGGTTCCACGTGTGCTCTTTCTCTCTCTCCTCCCCTTCTGCGTTGAAACGCACGGAAAAACATGAAGAACTCACAGACGATATTGCCGTTGACCATATCTGGACACGTTCACAAGTTACGGCACCAGTTTCACATGCTAGCAGCACTAGTCAGTGTGTACATGCAATGCACGTTAATTTGGAAGTATATTAAATGCATGCGGATATAAAGTAGGATATTATTTGCGTGTTATTATGTGATTAGCACTATTTTTGGCATGAAATTAACTGCACGCTAAACATGTTGAGCGCTCGACATTGAAGTAGTCTAGGTCGTTGGATGACAAGGAATACATGTGGCTTGATGATGTTTTATATTTCATTTGATACGGCTCTAGCAGAACATTCAATCGATCAAACCATAGATTTTGTTCAGTCTGACTCCGACTTTAAATTATACGACTTTTGATCTAAAATAAACGGAAATGATAAACGTTCGGATTTTAAGCATGGCAATCCGAACGTTTTTCATGGAAAATTTAGATTACGCGGCGGTGGCAGGGCTTTCTTGCGGTGGCAAGTGGCTCCTCTGCCGTGCTCTGTGTGTCGTCGGGCCACTGACCGACGGCGACGGTGGCGCCTTGCGCCGTTGTTGGCGTACTCCTGGTGTCGGGGAAACTGATCGCCCACGAACACCTATGGGACCGGAGCCCCTTTTCGGTACGGAAGGGAGCGGAGGGAGCACAAAGAGCAGATCGAGGGGCACACGCGAGCAGTTTACCCAGGTTCGGGCCGCACGGATGCGTAAAACCCTACTCCTGCCTTGGTTGTATTGAGTTCTTGGCTCGGGAGCAAGAAGATCTACAGTACTAGCTACACCGAGCGTGGGAGTGATCAAGTTTCGGGACCCCCTCTACGTTGTGCATGGGCCTCCTTTTATAGTTCAAAGGGGTCACCGACAGGTGTCAACGTAGGTGAGGGTAAAAGCGTAAAATTGGTGGTAGTTGTAACAGTGCATGTACAGTGTACGCACAGTGGTCTATACCTAACCCAGACGGTGGGGGACAAGGGCATTGAATGCCCGTCACCGTCGCCCCAAAACAATGTAAAAAGCGTCCGTCCGTGCGTCTCCGTTCGCCACGATGGAGGCCTCGTCATCGTGGCTTGCCACCGTGTACCCCCAGGCTGCACAGCCATCCGCCACGTGCCCCAGGAAGGGCCCCAGGGCGACGCGTGGCCAGGCGAGCTGGAGCGCAGGCACACAGTGAAAGCTTGCCGCGGCAAGCACCTTGCCGCGGTCGCTACCTTGCCGGGCCCGGAAGCTTGCCGCTCTCATGGCCTTGCCGGGGCGCGCGACGCACCACGGCATGTCTTCTGAAATGCTGTTCTTTGGCCTTCCTGGCAAGCTCCTCTTGCCAGGGTCTTGTGCTGAAGGGATAATCTCGGGCCTGGAGTGGCCTTCCCGGCAAGCTCCTCTTGCCGGGGTCTTGTTTCTTAACTTGAATACTTTGTTCTTGAATGGCTTCAAGGGAACCAGAGTGGGCTTTGGCGGGCGCGTGGTGAGCCTGACCACGGGACGCTGCTACTGCCCGTGCACAAGTCGGGATACTAAGGTACCCCTACTTTAGTACACCGACAGGAGCCCTCGGGCCTGGGCCACACACGGTGCCGAGCGCTGTTGGGCCAGGCCCAAAACAGTGCACGGGCACACAGCCCACGGTGCGCCGTTTCCCACTCCGTATTCGCCGCATCCCTCCCTAACGGCACGCGTCGAATGCGGCGTCGTGGGAGAGATCGTGGCCTGTTTCTTTAATGGGAAAATGCGGAACGTCCCCCACTTCCCCCTTAAAAGCAGAGGAAGCAGGGGCAGTCCCCCCCCATTGCTTCATTGTGTCTTCAATCTCCAGAAACCCCCGGCGCTCTCCGCCTCCCCAAAGGTCGAAAGAGAGCCGAGCTCCACCCTTCCTCCGCCGTCTCCAGCATCCTCAGCGCCGCCGACCCCCCTCGCCATCCCCGCCATGGCCCCGAAGAGCGACAAGGCGAAGAACGCAAAGTCCGAGAAGGCGGCGAAGCTGGCAGCGATGCGGAAGAGGATGGTGGTCTTCCCGCCGAGGCTCGGTGCGAGGGAGCTGAGGGACAAGTACTACTTGTTCTAGGCGAGGGAGACGAAGGCTCACCCGCGCACCAGGGTCCTCCCCGCCGAAGCCTGCGACATGTACCCGGGAGGTTACCATTACTTCGCTCTGTTCTTCCATTGCGGTCTCTGCCCTCCGTACTCTGAGTTCTTCTGCGATGTTATGAACACGTACGGATTCCACCTCCTAGATTTCACCCCGAACGCAGTCTTGACCATGGCCGTTTTCGCACATCTGTGCAAAAACTTTGTCGGAGTCCACCCCAACGTAGCTCTCTTCCGCCATTTCTTCACACCTCGAGTAGAGTCTGGGTCCCCCCTCTCGGGTGGCATCTCTTGGATCTTTAGGCTCAACAAGAAAGAGGCGTACTTGATTGGAGAGCTCCGCGGCAAGTGGGATGAGTGGAGGGCCGATTGGTGCTGGATTGTGGAAGAGGAACCCCAGCAGTTTATATCACCTCGCCGGGCCGCAATAGTACGCGGCAAGGACTGGAGCGATCTGGCCCCGGAGGACAAGAGGCTGAAGATTGCCCATACTAGGATCCTTCGTCTCCGGGCCGCCAACCTTACTGTAGGTGAGGTCGGGGCGGATTTCCTTCGCCGCCGCATTGCCCCTTTGCAGGACAGGAAGAGGTCCGCTTGGGAATTTGGCAACGCGGCAGACTGCATGAGGCTGCGCCCCGGCCTGAATTACAACTTCACCGTCTTGGAACTCAAGGGAATGGTCCGCTCACTGTTCAAGCATGACCCCAAGCACACGGAGTGGTTTACCCCGTCGCGGGGAGTAGTTCCATTATGCAATCCTCACTTAGTGCCATCCGTGCGGTGATGCCTCTGCGCGATTCCCACAGGGTGGATCCCACTTGGCTGGCGCCTTCAGAAGAGACCGTGCAAACTTTCTTTGATAACCTGCTTGAGCGGCCGGTCAATCCCGAAGAGAAGAAGGGTCTCACCCGCGCGACCATCGACCGGGATGTGGCGTATATCGCTAGCAGAATGGAGGAGGCCACCGCAGCTGAGGCCGCGGGTGAGTTTGGTTACTCTATGGAGGAGGCAGAAGCAGCGGATGTAGTGAGCAGGGCCGAGGAGGAAGAGATCCTCAAGCTGTTGAAGCCCGCCGGGGAGCCTGCCGGGCAGGGGACCGAGTCCAGTGAGCCCGCCGAGGAGGACGCCGAATCGGGCGATTCCGACGAAGACTCGGGCGGGTCACTGAACCTCGACGACGCTTCTTCATCCTCGGAGAATTCTCCGCCACCGCCAAGTCCTCCACCACAGCCAAAGAAGCGCCTCCGCAAGACCACTGAGACGGCTAAGCAGCCGGCGCCCCGACAGCAGCCGAAGCGTCGCTCGACGAGTGCCACCACGACGAGCAAGGTCGTCAAGGAGGCGCCTCGCGCCTCAGCGGCAAGCGGAGGGGGATCTTCCCAAACCGGTTCCGGCGCTCCTTCCGCCCCTCGGTCTTCGGCGACGACCGGAGCAGGGTCTTCTCATCCCACGGCTCCAGAGGCCGCCAAGCGCCCGAGGGAGCCTACTCCTCCAGCTCCTCGCGCTGGGACGCGCGAGGCAGACTTTGACTTCTCCGCCCTTAGTTCCGACGAGGAGGAGGAAGAGTAAGCATCTGCAACTTTTGTTTCCTTTGATTCTTGTTGCTCTTGTCTTGAATTCTCTTTGCCTAACTCTGATCTTGCTTTTATTCCAGGACCCTGGCCCAGAGATCTGCGAAGAGGGCCAAGATCCCTGTAGTTGATCTTGAGGGGGATGAGCCCGTCGCAGCGGTGGGAGATGTTCCCGCGACAGGCTTGCCGGACAAGCATGCTGCTCCGGAGAGCAGCCCCCAGCGTAAGTCTCTTGTTTACTTTTCTGCTTGACGGGTGCGCTTGAGCTTTTTATCCTTACTAATGTCCTGTTCGCTTGTTGACTTGTGCAGAAGTGGAGCCGCAGCCGCAGGAGCATCAAGAGGCTGCTCCCGACGAGCCGCTCGTCGCAGCCTCCCTGCCAAGGAGGAGTTCCCCGGCGAGGGAGGGTGCTCCGCCAAGGGCGGGTACTCCGCCAAGGGCGAGTACCCCGCCAAGGGCGAGCACCCCGACAAGGGTGGGCACCCCGCCACGGGAAGGCGCCAGCGGCCCTCCGCCGGTGGGAGCCACTACTACGCCGCCAAGGGAGGACTCCCCGGCAAGGATCCTCGTAGAGGACGAGGCCCGCGCAGGTAACCCTTGTACTTTCCTTCTCTTGATTCTTCTTTTTGGATATTTGCTTGACGATTCTTCCTTTGTTTTTCTTCTGTCAGATCCGCCCGCCCCGGAGTCGATGGAGACGGAGGCCATCACCTAGGAGGAAGCGCACGGCAATGCTGGCGACACCGCCTCCGCTGAAGGGATGGCCGGCGCTGACGAGCCAGCCGCCGACGAGCCCCCCGCGGCCACTGACGCGGCAGCTGGGGAGGGGACCGGCGACCGCACTGCTGGCCCCGAGGCCGCAGGAGCGCTGGACGCTGCGCCAGCCGCCGACCCCTCCGCCACCGCGGCTGGGTCGGGTGTTTATCTGGAGGCCGCCAACGGGGTCTTCATCCAAGTCCCGTGGGCGTCCTCATCAAGGGCACCCCCGGAGGGGGAGAGCTTCGATGGAGAAGTCCTCACCTCCGCCGGGCTAAGGCTTGTCGACGCGCCCGGCAGCAGCAGCGAGTCCGAAGAGGAGCAGCTCCTGCGCCGGCTTCTGGCCTTGTACCGGGCCAGGCAGGCCAAGCTGGATTCCCGAGAGGCTCTGGCTGCCAAGGCCGGTGTCGACTTGGAGAAGCGCGCCGCGGAGCTCCGCGCCGCCAACCAAGCGGCCCTTTGGAACTTGGCAGAGGAGTGCGAGGACCTCGCCGGGGCGCACCAGGCATTCATCCTAGAGAAGGCCGAGGTTGAGGAGCAGCAGCGACTGGCCGCCGAGGATCTGTCTCGGCGGGAAGGAGAGCTGAACCAGCGGAAGGTCGACCTCGATAGCCACGAGGACGACCTTGCCGCGCGCGAGCAGTCCATTGGCGGGGCTCTGCAGGAGGCGAGGGACGCCACTGCTGCCGCAGAGACCGCCAAGAGGGACCTGGAAGCGAGGGTGACGCAGTTGGAGCTCAATCTGAAGACGAGCGCTCAAACTTGAAAGGGAGAAGGACGCCCACAGCCACTCGGAGCTGCAGGTCCGCCTCTCTGACAAGGGCAAGGAGCTCAACGACGCCAAGGACTCCATCGCAGACTTGGAGCTGAAGGTTTCCACCCTCACTGAGTCACTTAACGGTGCCCGGAACCGTGAAACGAAGCTGAAGGAGGATCTTCGCGCTGAGAGGGCATTGCTGGATAGCGCCGCCGTCTCACAAAATAACTTCAAGCAGACGGTGGAGCAGTGGACCGAGGGGCTCGTCGCTGCCGCCGCCAACATCGACAAGGATATGGTGGCGTTGGGGACGGAGCATCTCGTGTACTCCCCTGACGAGAACCTCCCCCACAGCGCCAAGCTAAGTTTGTTCTTCAGAGGAGTGGCGCCGGCCCTCGCGCAACTACGGGAGAAGCTCCCCACGCAGCTGGCTAACGAGGCACGCCGGCTTTGCATGGGTACTATGGAGCGAGTGTTGACGAAGATCGTCTACCGCAACCCCGGGATTAATCTTGAGAACGTCCTCCGGACCTTGCCGCCCGAAGCTGACCAGGAAGCGTTGAAGGCACAAGTTGCCCACATCGTGGCCAAGGCGGGCAAGATCAGGAGGGTTGACGGAGACCGCATAGACTAGGCTTCCTTCTTTCTGCTTCCCTTGCCGCTGTCGATTAAGTCAGGGATAGTAGTTTGTTAGAACAGTGGCAAGTTATCTTGTAATATAACTTTATTTTGGATAGTCAATGCAGTGCTATCTCCCTTGCTGGATCCCTTTACTTTGTATGCTTCTCACCCTACGCTTCTAGGGAGCTTGCCGGCAAAAGGGACCGTTGCCGCGAGCGCTGAGTGCGGAACTTCAGCGGCCCGCTGGCAATGCCCTCGCCAGCAAGAAACCTTGCCGCGGCTAGTCGCAGCACACTTAGGTTGTTGAGCGAACTCAAAAACGAAATAAGGGCGCGACACTTGTCACAGCTCACTTAAGCCGTTGAGCGTGCTCGAAACAAAGTAAGGGCGTGGCTAGCCACGGGTAGGTTCCTCCGCGCACAGGTTTTCCATACAAAGTGTGGTCGTTCAAGGAAGATAACTAAGAATTTTAAAATTTTGAATGCTCAAACTTTGGCAACTTAGCTTTTGTGTTCTGTTTGCTTCCCGGCAAGGCTTTCCTTCCTCGAACAACACTTGGTCCATACCACTGTCTCCTTCCCCCCCGGCAAACTTGTGCGCGAGGAACACTTCTTCGGCTTGAGAGAAAAAGGAAGAGGGGAGGAAACATAGATATGGAGCCTTGCGGCTTGTTATTGCTTACCGGGATCGTGTGCTGCACAAAGTGTCAGATAATACATGCAATGAAAACAAGAATGCATGAAACGACAAGCCGTGCGAAGCACAAAAGTTTTACTGATGCACGGGGTCTGCGCCCGGCTTTGTACAAAGGTTTACATGCAGCAGCGGCAAGACTTGTACAAAAGGTGGTTGCCGGAGCGGATCACGGCAACCGCGCCTCATGGGTGAAACTTGCGAAGATGCTCAATGTTCCAGGAGTTGCTCACCGGTAAGCCTTCTTCGGTCTCAAGGCGGACAGCGCCGGGCCTTGTGACTTGTCTCACCCGATAAGGGCCTTCCCACTTTGGCGTCAACTTGTTGGAGTTCTTGGCGGACTGAACGCGCCGAAGAACAAGGTCGCCTTCCTCGAGACTCCTGGCCTTGACTTTGCGGCTATGATAGCGACGCAAAGCTTGCTGGTATCGAGCAGCTCGTACAGCAGCCTGGAGACGGTCCTCCTCGAGGAGCAATGCATCATCTTGCCGCAGCTGCTCCTGCTCAAGCTCATCGTAAGAGAGCACTCGAGGAGACCCGTATATGAGTTCCGTGGGGAGAACTGCCTCTGCTCCATAGACAAGAGCAAAGGGTGTCTGTCCGGTGGCTCGATTTGGTGTCGTCCTGATTGACCAAAGAGCCGCCGGCAACTCCTCGATCCAGTTTCTTCCGCACTTATGCAGCCTGTCGAAGGTTCTTGTCTTGAGTCCGCGCATCACTTCAGCATTTGCCCTCTCCGCTTGACCATTGCTCCTCGGGTGAGCAACAGAAGCGAAGCAGACCTTGGCGCCAAGGTCTTGGACGTATTGCATGAAGGTGCGACTTGTGAACTGTGTGCCGTTGTCGGTGATGATCCTGTTAGGGATTCCGAAACGGCAAACGATCGATCTGAAGAACCTGACTGCTGACTGTGCGGTCACCTTTCTCACTGGTTCCACTTCCGGCCACTTTGTGAACTTGTCGATAGCAACGTACAAGTACTCAAAGCCCCCGACATCGCGGGGAAAGGGGCCGAGGATGTCGAGCCCCCAGACCGAAAAGGGCCAGGACAAAGGGATTGTCTGGAGAGCTAGAGCTGGCTGGTGTATTTGCTTGGCATGGAACTGGCACGCTTCACACTTGGTTACTTGTGCAGTTGCATCTTGGAGGGCTTCTGGCCAAAAGAAACCTTGCCGGAACGCCTTCCCGGCAAGTGCTCTTGCGCCAATGTGGTGTCCACATATGCCTCCGTGTATCTCTGCCAACAGCTTCTGTCCATCTTCCCGGGAAATGCATTTCAATCTGACACCATTGAGTCTTCTTCTGTACAGTTCGTTGCCGACGAACTGGTACATACTTGACTGCCTGGTTATTCTCTCTATCTCTTCTGGTTCTTCGGGAAGTTCTCCAGTTTGAAGGAAACGGACAATTTGCTGTGCCCAGGTTGGAGCTTGAGGCTCAACAACAAGGACTAAAGGCATCAGTGCTGCTGCGGTAACGTCAGCTTCTACGGCAAGAATCTGCGGCTCTGCCGGAGCTGGACGTTCCCCGGCAAGCCTGCCGGAGCAAGGCTTGCCGGGAACATCTGCTTCAACTGCACGAACCCTAGGGTCCGCAGGAGCAGACTGTTCCTCAGCAACTTTGTCGTCGATCCTGGGGATCTTGGCGGCGGCTTCAGGGAGATCCGCCGGCAAGTAGTCACCGAAGACCAACTTTCTTTTCTTGCTCTGCCCAACTGATGGTGTAACGGATGGCTGAGTTAGCTTGAGCACGAAGGTCCCTGGTTCCACAGGTAGCTTCAGTGCAGCACACTTCGACAGGCCGTCTGCGATATCATTTTGAGCTCTTGGAACGTGCTCCATCTGCAGGCCTTCAAAGTGTTCTTCAAGTTTCCTTACTTCATCGACATAAGCTTCCATCAAAGGACTCTGGTAGCTCTTGTTTACTTGTCGGACCACCAACTGTGAATCTCCTTGCACAATCAGCTTCTTGATCCCAAGTAAGGCTGCAATTCTGAGGCCGGCAAGCAAACCTTCATACTCCGCAGTATTGTTTGTCGCTTGCTCCTTGGGAAAGTGCATTTGAACAACGTACTTGAGGTGCTCCCCGGTGGGCGCTACGAGTAACACACCAGCACCGGCGCCTTGCAGCGAGAAGGCTCCATCGAAGTAGATTATCCATTCTTTGCTTGCTTCTTTGACGGGGATGTTTGTCTCTGGAACTTCTTCGTCTAGTGTTGGTGTCCATTCTGCTATGAACTCCGCCAAAGCTCTGCTCTGTATAGTTGAAGTGCTTTCAAACTTAAGACCAAAGCTTGACAGCTCCAGTGCCCACTCGACAATCCTACCTGTTGCTTCTGGGTTTTGCAATATCCTCTTCAGCGGAAAGCGTGTGACCACTGTTATCTCATGTGCTTGGAAGTAATGGCGTAGCTTTCTTGAGGCCATGAGGAGGCCGAAAAGCAGCTTCTGCACGCCAGAGTATCTTGATCTAGCCCCCTGCAAGAGGGAACTTACAAAATAGACTGGGCGCTGCACCATCTTCTTTCGCACTTCTCCTTGTATCTGCGCAGACTCGTCCTTGTCGGGGACAGAGCTTGTCGGGGAAGCCCCCTGCTTGTCGCTGGATGCGCTTGCCGGGGCTGTGGATTCCTCATCTGCCACCCTCTCCGCTACCAACGCAACACTAACCACTTGATTGGTTGCTGCTAAATACAGCAACAACTTCTCTTGTGGCCTAGGTGCGACAAGTATTGGAGTGGAGGACATGTATCCTTTTCAAGTCATGCAGCGCTGCCTCCGCTTCTGGAGTCCATTTCATAGGACCTGCCTTTTTCAAGATTTTGAAAAAAGGCAGGGCGCGTTCTGCAGACTTTGAAATGAACCTACTGAGGGCAGCCACACAACCAGCAAGTCTCCGTACATCCTTGAT
The DNA here is from genome assembly GCA_902687465.1 of Secale cereale. Taxonomy (NCBI): domain Eukaryota; kingdom Viridiplantae; phylum Streptophyta; class Magnoliopsida; order Poales; family Poaceae; genus Secale; species Secale cereale. The sequence continues at coordinate 393,397,868 of LR738714.1, forward strand.
GCGCTTTGGAGCTTCGATCTGCTCAATGGCTTTGATCTTATCGGGATTGGCTTCAATCCCCCTCTGGGACACAAAGAACCCGAGAAGCTTGCCGGAGGGGACTCCGAAGACGCACTTCTCTAGGTTCAGCTTGAGTTGTATCTTGCGCAGATTTGCAAAAGTCTCATCCAGGTCTTGGATCAGGGTATACTTGTCCTTGCTCTTGACCACTATGTCATCCATGTAGGCTTCTACATTCCTGTGTATCTGTGGCTCAAAAGCAGTGTGGACCACCCTTGCAAATGTTGAGCCCGCATTCTTCAGTGCAAAGGGCATGCGTATGAAACAGTAAGTGCCACATGGAGTAATGAATGCAGTCTTCTCTTCATCTTCCTCAGCCATGAATATCTGGTGATACCCGGAGTATGCGTCAAGAAATGAAAGCAACTCACATCCAGCCGTGGAGTCAACGATCTGGTCAATGCGCGGCAAGGGGAATGGATCCTTGGGACAAGCTTTATTCACATCAGTGAAGTCTATACAAAGTCTCCACTTCCCATTAGCTTTGCGCACGACAACTGGATTGGCCAGCCACGTAGGATGAAGTACACCTCTAACAAGGCCTGCTGCTTCCAACTTCTTGATCTCTTCAGTAATGAACTCTTGGCGCTCCACCGCTTGCTTCCTGACCTTCTGCTTGACGGGCCGCGCGTGAGGACAAACAGCAAGCTTGTGCTCATTTACCTTCCTGGGAACGCCGGGGATGTCAGACGGTTGCCATGCAAACACGTCGACATTCGCCCGCAGGAAGGCAACGAGCGCGCTTTCCTATTTGGGATTGAGCGTAGCACTGACGGTGAAGGTACCACCAGTGCCGTCCTCCTTGGCGGACACCTTCTTGGTTGCAGGTGGAGCTGCCATTCCTTTCTTGCACTTGCCGGTGGAACTCGATGGTGCGTCCTCGACGGCAGCGCAGCACTCCGAAGAGGTGCGTTTGACGGAGTGGGTCCCGGAGCTCTTGCCGGACTGCGTCTTCTTGGTCTTCCCCCCGGGAGCTTCAGCGGCAAGTGTCTTGCTGTCTGCCGCGGCTGCTGCGTCCCGGTAGATCTTGTCGGTGCAAACAAGCGCGTCCTTCTTGTCACCGGGGACAGAGATGACGCTTATTGGCCACGGCATCTTGAGCATGTTATATGCATAGTGAGAGGCTGCCATGAACTTGGTGAGTGCAGGACGGCCAAGTATCCCATTGTATGGCAATGGGATATCGGCGACGTCGAAGGTGATCCTCTCAGTCCTGAAGTTTAGCTCTCCGCCAAAGGTTACTGGCAGTGTGATCTTCCCCTTCGGCTTGCTCCTTCCCGGGTTGATTCCTTGGAAAGTTCCGGTTTCCTCGAGCTCGCTGTCGGGGATCTGCAGCTTCCGGATTACAGCAGAGGAGATCAAATTTAGGCCGGCCCCGCCGTCAACCAACATCTTGGTGACCTTGAGGTTGCGGATGGTTGGCGAAACCAACATCGGCAAGCACCCGACCGCAGTTGTGCGGTCAGGGTGGTCCTCAAGGTCGAAGATGATGGGCGTGCTGGACCACTTCAGCAGCTTGCGTGACTCGACGGGTGGCTCAGCTGCATTCACTTCCCGCACCCATTGCTTGAGTTGGCGGTGGGAAGTGTGCAGAGAGGCACCTCCATCGACGCACAAAACCTCTGTGGCCTTCTGGAACTCCTACTCGCTGTTGTCTCCGTAATCCATGTCCTCGTCATCGTGTTCGTCTTCATCCTTGTCGCGGCCGCGGGGAGGTCTATCTCCTTGCCGCTGCTTGGCCTTGCCGCGGCGTCCTCCCCGGCCATTGAATGGCCGCTTCTTGCCGGACTCTCCTCCACCTCCTTGGGCCTTCTCCTTGTCGTGTCGCTTGTACTCAGCCTTCTCCTGCTCGACGAGGTATTCGACCCTTTTGCAGTTCTGGAGATCGTGGCCCTTGGTGCGGTGGATCTTGCAGTACTGCTTGTCGGAGCCGTCTTGCTTATCGGCGGCCGCCACAGGGGTGTCCTCCTAGCCGGAGCCACCAGCCTACGTCTTCTTGGCGGCAGCCTCCTTGCCGGACTGCTCGACAACCAGTACTTCCTTGTTCTTCTTCTGCTTGTTCCACCGCCGGCCTTTCCTTGCCGGGGTGGCATCCTCGCTGTCCGTTCCTCCTGCTCCAGCATCCTCTCCGGGGAGTCTTCTCCCCTCTTCAGCGCGCGCACACTTGTCGGCCAGAGCGTAAAGCTCGCTGACGTCCCGGATCTTGGTCATCGCCATTTCCTGCCTCATCCGGCGGTTACGCACGTTCTGGTGGAACGCGCTGATAACCGCGGCAGGGTGGACATCCGGAATGTTGTGCTGAACGCGGCTGAACCTCTGGATGTAGTTTCGCAGGGACTCTCCCTCCTTCTGGGCAAGAATGTGGAGATCGCTCTCCTGGCCGTGGGGTTTGTGGCCGCCCGTGAAGGCGCCGACAAACTGGTGGCACAGGTCTGCCCAAGAAGAGATGGAGTTCTCCGGCAAGTGCATAAGCCAAGATCTGACGTTTGGCTTAAGCACGAGCGGGAAGTAATTCGCTAGAATCTTCTCGTCGCGTCCCCCGGCAGCCTGCACCGCAATGGTGTAGATGCTGAGGAACTCCGAGGGATGGGTCTTGCCGTCGTACTTCTCGGGTACGTCGGGCTTGAATATCTTCATGCTGGGCCACTTGACATGCCGCAGCTCTCGGGTGAACGCAGGGCAACCTGCCGCATACGGCAAGTCGCTTGGTTCACCGGGCGCGTGCAAGTCGACAGCGGTCCCAGCGCGCTGGTCGGACTGTCGCCGTGCTTCTCTTCGACGCTCGATGCGAGTTCGAGCGTCCTCTTGTCGCCTGTCGTCGAGGACTTGGCGCTGATCGCGGCGAGCTCGCGTATCCGACGACGCCGTGGAGTCGTCGTCGATGTTAATCCGGCGAGTCGGCGAATTTTGCTTCTGTGGCGGGGAGTGCACGGTAGTTGCACCCCTAGCGGTCTTGTCTCCATCAGCCTTCGCTTGGCTGACTTGCCGCGGCCGTGATGTTGCCGGCTGCTGCGGCGTATCGTTGTTGGCGAAGGCGATGAGGCTCTGGATTGTAGCCCTCCAGTCTTCGGCCTTGTCCGCCGCTGGAGGGAAGTCGAGGAGCAGCTGAGCCCTAGCTAGAGCTTCTGCTGGAGAGGAGGGAAGCGGTGGTGAGCGGTGCGAGGAGCGAGATATGCTCGGACTTCTAACAGCGTTAGAAGGAGCAGGGTCTCGCCCCGGCGACCGCGCCTTGCTCGTACCGACGCGTTGGCCTTGAGCATCCCGCGACCCACCGGCTTGGCCACGTCCCAGCAAGCGTATGGTACCCTAGGTACCACGCCACTGCTGGTCCGGCACCTCCTGAGAGGGGCGTGGTGCGTGCATGGACACCGAGGTTTTGGAATGGGCTCGGTCGTCCGTCTTGTCCTTGGACTTGGCGGCGCCGTGAGTTTCCTCGCCGGCGTCCACCCCTCTGCCAGCGTCTACCCCACCAACCGTTGGTTCTGGTGGTGGCGGGATCGACGCGGACGGGCCTCCGACCTCCGAAGCTTTCTTCTTCGGCGGCATGTCGATGTAGTCAATGAAGCTGACGAAGTTGGAGAAGGTTGCGCCCGCGTGAGCGCCGGATAAGGTTCGCACAACCTCGACGCCCCCTACCTGGCGCTCCAAAGATGTCGGGGAAACTGATCGCCCACGAACACCTATGGGACCGGAGCCCCTTTTCGGTACGGCAAGGGAGCGGAGGGAGCACAAAGAGCAGATCGAGGGGCACACGCGAGCAGTTTACCCAGGTTCGGGCCGCACGGATGCGTAAAACCCTACTCCTGCCTTGGTTGTATTGAGTTCTTGGCTCGGGAGCAAGAAGATCTACAGTACTAGCTACACCGAGCGTGGGAGTGATCATGTTTCGGGACCCCCTCTACGTTGTGCATGGGCCTCCTTTTATAGTTCAAAGGGGTCACCGACAGGTGTCAACGTAGGTGAGGGTAAAAGCGTAAAATTGGTGGTAGTTGTAACAGTGCATGTACAGTGTACGCACAGTGGTCTATACCTAACCCAGACGATGGGGGACAAGGGCATTGAATGCCCGTCGCCGTCGCCCCAAAACAGTGTAAAAAGCATCCGTCCGGGCGTCTTCGTTCGCCACGACGGAGGCCTCGTCATCGTGGCTTAACACCGTGTACCCCCAGGCTGCACAGCCATCCGCCACGTGCCCCAGGAAGGGCCCTAGGGCGACGCGTGGCCAGGCGAGCTGGAGCGCAGGCACACAGTGAAAGCTTGCCGCGGCAAGCACCTTGCCGCGGTCGCTACCTTGCTGGGCCCGGAAGCTTGCCGCTCTCCGGGCCTTGCCGGGGCGCGCGACGCGCCACGGCATGTCTTCTGAAATGCTGTTCTTTGGCCTTCCTGGCAAGCTCCTCTTGCCAGGGTCTTGTGCTGAAGGGATAATCTCGGGCCAGGAGTGGCCTTCCCGGCAAGCTCCTCTTGCCGGGGTCTTGTTTCTTAACTTGAATACTTTGTTCTTGAATGGCTTCAAGGGAACCAGAGTGGGTTTTGGCGTGCGCGTGGTGAGCCTGACCACGGGACGCTGCTACTGCCCGTGGACAAGTCGGGATACTAAGGTACCCCTACTTTAGTACACCGACACCTGGACGTTGGCCTAGCTTCAAGGAAGGACAAAATATTCTGGAATTCGGAGCGAGTCAACTGGCGGGAGGAGGCGACTAGCGTTGGTGCAAGGAAGCGGTCGATGGCGGCCATCCATGCCATTGAGGGGGGCACTGGCACCCGCGTGGGGACATGCGCTGTCAACGGTGTGGCGGAGACATTCATGTGCATGGGCACGCATGTCAGTGGACGCGCAGGCGCCTGCGCTGGCAGGTGCACGGGCACCGGCACGGGCATGCGTGTTAGTGCACGCGCGGGCGCATGCACAGGCAGGTGCACGGGCGTGTGAAAGTCGGCGGGGACCTCGTGGAGCCCCGTGGCATCAAGATCGGCGACAATGTGCGGCTCCCAGCCCATCAATGCCACGGGGATGGGCGCTGGCGCAGTCGGGGCGACGGGAGCCGGAACGGGGGCGGGGACAGGCGCGACGTCTTCACGCGGGGCCAGTTCAAGCTCGTCCCAAAGCGCCTTATGTTCTTGAGACTCCGGCTAGGTTTCTTCCTGAGGAAACTAGAAGACTAAGGGTAGACCATCGTGATGCGGCATGGCGTATGTTTAGGTCGGGATGGTTGGAGGTAGACGACAGGAGAATCAGAGAGGAAGAGAGAAGATTGTAGCGATACCAGGTAGTGCGGGGTTGATTTTAAACTGCGGCGCCGATGACATTAACAGTGGGAGCAGTTGGGACGAAGGTGGGCGGCAAAGCCTAGTCAAAGGGCTCACTTCCCGGTGAGCCTGCACATCGGTCTTCTCGCACGCCTCCCTGTCAGCCGGCGCAGCGGTCTGCTCGCTCGCCTCCCGTCGACTCACACGCTTGCTCGAACGGCGGCTAACGATGAGAAGCGGGACTCGTGGCGGCACATAAACGCCTACAGTTTCAATAGTGAAAGCGTTCTCCTTAACGTGACAGGTCTTTGTTCCAAAATACCTTGGCTCTTCATTTGTGCAACTTGTCATAAGCAGCTTGTCTAAAATTGAAGAAAAAATTTACGAAGTAATATTTGTGCCATATCACGTGACCATACTGAGTTTCAATAATTTATGGTCACTTTTGGATTTTCTAAAATTTAAGATCCAGGATTCGAAACAATATCATAACCTGCATAATGCAATAAATTTTCACGCCATACATCTGTCTTGTTGTATTTCTTAAGAAATGATTTTGTCAAACATTTTGCTTAGATGGACTTCAGAGAACTTATATATGCAGAGCAAAAGGATAATCCCTCCGTACTAGTGAATTGCATGATGTATTAACTCAAGTACTAGGCACGAACAAACGGGCTCAATTATGTGCTCATCCTGGTGGAGTAGTAGTAGTACTAGGCAATGCAGTTGACGGGTGACCTTGGCGAGCGGCGACTGAGGGAATTGAACCGTGCTCGTCACGGTAGGTAACGTTGTCTAGTTACTAAAGCATCCCTCCGTTGTTCATTGGTTGTCATTATGGACCGGGGACGTGAGGGGAATTTCCTAGGGCCGGAATTCTAGCCGCCAGATATTTCGACTCGAAACGCGGAGGCTCGACTGGTTTGGGTTGCCTAATGTGTGTACCACACACGCCACCAGAAGGACACGAGCCCGTTTTATTTGAATCAACACGAGCGAAGGTCTGGCTGGTAGGCTGTTGGGTCCTACCATTCGAGAATACGAAAGGAACCTTTTAAATTGCTGAACGAATCTATGTGTATTACAATGGCCATATTTTCCTTGCAAATACTAATCTCAATGTGGTAATTGATTTATGACGAGTTGTTGAATTAGAGTGAGTTTGTGATATAGCGATCTCAACATGGATTTCACATTTCATGGTATCCCTGGTAAGTTTTTCATTGCAAATTCAAATTTAAAAGATGAACGATATGGATGTGAGAAAACATTGTATGTATGAAGCATATGACCACACACAGAGAGAGAGAGAGAGAGAGAGAGAGAGAGAGAGAGACCCACACACGAACACAACAACAATCCAATAAGTATAGTGCATCTATTTTTCCAAACCATGCATGTATGACACGAATTCAAAAATACTCCTTCTGTTCCTAAATATTAGTCTTTTAGAGATTTCAACCAGCGACTACATACGGAGCAAAATTAGTGAATCTGCACTCTACAATATGTCTATATACACCCGTATGTGCCAGTCCACTTGAAATCTCTAAAAAGACTAATATTTAGGAACCAAGGGAGTAAAATGTAATAAATGCATGGTCCTCAATTCAATATTTAAAACGAACATGAAACTGAAACATGAATATTAAGTCTAGTACTACAGTACATGCAAATGTTGTGTTTAATTAGGCGAAGCTATGATTATCGGGGGTCACCCCCTCGACCTTAGATAAAATTGTGAAGCTCTGTTTAGGGTTGTTTAGATTATATTTGTCCCCACCCTCCCAACCACCGATTGGTTGTGCACCCCCACCCTTCCTCCCCGGGAGAATATCATGTGCCGATATGCCGATAAGAGTTGCTTGGAGCTTGTAGATCTGAGATATAGCAGCTCACATGATATCTTAATATTTTTAGAGGAACCTTGATGAGTTTTAGAATTGCACACAGTTTGTACAAAAACTACTCAGATGCCCTTGGATCCCATATCCAATGACCTTGAAGCGCGTATCATCGTAGCATCTAAGATGAAGGATGACATCATATTCTCCTTTATGTAAGAATATCATTTTCTACCACACCTTAGATGCTTTGGTGATACAAGCTTTTCGGAGCCGTTGGATTTGTGACCCAACACCTCCTCGGTGGTTCGAATGTTTTTTTTGCAGAAAAGCCCCCAAAGAGTTCGGCCACTGCTTACAAACAGAAAGACTTCTCAGATGCCATTGGATCTCAGATCAAACAACCTCGAAGCTCGTATCAACGCAGCATCCAAGCTGCGAGAGCACCTCATGTTTTCTCACACGGGAGAATATGAGGTGCACCTGCACCGTAGATTCTATGGTGATACGAGTTCACGGAGATCTAACGGCCCACGGTAGGAGGTTTGAATGTTTTTGCAATATACGGCTGAGAGAGTTTGGGCATTGCACAGAAAGAACAAGTACTACACATGTGCCATCTGATCACTGATCATACAACCTAGATGCTCATATCACCGTAGCAGGTAGTTAAGCTACGGGGAGCACCTAATATGAGCAACGGGGAGCCATTGGATGCAAGATGTAGCGGCACACATGAGGCCTGTATGTTTTATTTGCAAAAAAACTTTGGAGAGTTTGGCAATTGCGCATAATTACAAAGACTACTCCCAAACCATTGGATCTCACTTCCAACGGTGTAAAAACTCATATCACCATAACATTTAAGCTGCGGGGTGGATGTGATATTCTATGCCGCTGTCATTTTTGTTCGTAAACTTGCAAAATACGTGTAACTTGTGCCGTTACTTGTCTAACCGTGCAAAGTGTTTGTTCAAAACAACCATCCTACATTGAAATATCGGAACAACACATGGGGGGCCTACTTGTCATTAATGAAATTTGGACCTAAAACTAACAAATATGTAAGACGAGATTCGAACTGGCAACCTGGACTATAAATCGTGAGTCAATAGCCTGAAACAGCAACGGTTGTTGGCTTTGTCCCATAACTTGATTTTATACAATATTACATTGAGTAGAGTAGAGGGAGTGCCTCGTCAACACGTGCATGACCGTTGACTCACTTAGTGGTGGGTCCCAGGTCTGCGATCTCTCTCTTCTCTCCATTGTCTAACCTGTGCACGGGCACACACGAAGAGCGGCGCTAGCTTGTCGTGGTGTTATTAAAACCAAAAAAAAACTTGGAAAATAGAAGAATCGCCTAGAACAAGAGACGTTGTGGCTGATCGAGACGGAGCTAACCACACCTATCCTCCGTGCCATGTTAGCATGATGGAGCTGTGTGGCTAGTGGTGTGTTTTCGACCGACTGGCTGGGTCCCGTGGTCGAACCATAGGTACTACGTATGATACAGTAAATTTGTACACACACATTTTTCCTCCGTGCCGAGAGATGGCACACCCTATCGTGCGGTTTCGGGGTCCTCCCGGGTGGTGCACGCTTATATTCTTCCTGATGTGGGACGCCCTACCGCGCGTTTTCGCCGAAGCAAGTAAATGAGTCATCAAATCACGAATGACCACTTTTCCCGCCGAGTACATCAGTGAAGCACGGTGGCTAGCTAGTTGGGCTAGTTCGACTAATTAGCTAGGCGACCGCCACATTTGTTTTTTCACCCCTTTTTTATCTACTTGCCGGCGGGTAAATATAAATACCCACCGTAGCATTGCTCTGGTGTTTGAGTGCGGTTGGATTTTTAATTTTTTGATTGACGGGAGCAGGAGCGGCAGGATTTTTAATTTTTTGATTGACGGGGGCAGGCGCGGTAGCAATAAGTCACGATGACACCGCCTGTAAAACCCACAACTCCTTGATGTGAGAAGTCATCGACTGGTGTTTTAACCTGGTGAAAACCAAAAGATTCCCCGCTCCTTGGCTGGCTCCCTCCGCCTTCCCGTAGATTGCATTACCTTTCAGCCGTTTCGCCCCCTGCATCACCAACGTCGTGCGCCTCGAGAAGAAGAGGGACTTCGGTGGTGTTTAGGCGCCCTTTGGATCGGCATGTCCATGTATCGGCCCAACATGACCATTGGATCAAACTCAGATGGTGCAGATCAGTCACTATAGCACAAAGCATGTGGGTGTGTTTGGTTCCATTCTCATCTCAATATACTCCCCTGTCTATGTGTGTAAGTCACCTTACGAAAACCAAATAATCCCAAAACACTTAGGCACGGTACATTAACTCTCCCCCCCTGTTTCATGTTTTGTGACATATCAACCAATAAGAGACGTGGGCCGTGCATGCATTCAATGACTTGAGACTTATAAACACGACTTGCGGTGGTTAGTTCATTGCATGCAATGCTATTAATTAGCAAAAAGACATTTAGTTTTCTCGTTTTCCTCTCCGCCTTGGTCGCAGTGCACAACGTAAGATGACTTACATACCTAGACGGAGTAGTTGTTTCCTCTTCATGTATTTGTGTTAACCGACTAGTGCGGACTCATGCACCCTTCGTGCACCCTGCCAAACACCCAAAAGTGGATCGAGAAGGGAACTTCTGCTCCCATCCCATGCACTCTTCATACACCCTGCCTTACACTATTCGTGCTTCATATGGTTCATGTTTCGTGGAGTACTGTTGCACCGTACTCTCCGTGCGATGTAGACTTAGTTCTGTTAACATTGATCTCACCGTTCATTCTCGACCGGACAGTCGAGAAAGCGGTACTATCTTACTACATTACTGTTCATATAGTTGACATGCGCACAACATCATTTGTTGTCATCATATCATACTACACTAGCAACAAGATTATGTAGTACTGACGTATGAACCACTGCACATGCCTAGTAGTTGGAGCACTATGTATGTTCAAGCGCCTGCCGTGTTTCGTGCTCCTCCATCGTAAGAGTGGAAACGCTTGCTGTAATCATTTTTTTCTACAGAAAAACAGTGGACACGCTCTACCGTGCGGATCCTCCTCCAGCCATGCACTAAATTACTCACTTTCGCCGACGTGTGGGACAGCCAGCATCGCGGTTCACCAGCCATACACTAACTTACTCCGTAGTAGAGTGACGGTAGACTACCCCGATCGAAGCGCCGCAATAATGCCCAATGAGCCGTTAAATCACAAAACCCCCTCCTTTCCAGAAGTAAGTTGGACGGCCGAAGCAACCATCATTTCACTCTTCTCTCTCAGCTTCCTCTCTACCCAACTAACTTCTCCCTCATCTTGTTCCCCATTTCTTCAAGAAAACCCCGATCTGCTTCTGCCATTGTTCTTCTCTCCCAAAGAAGGAAAGGTGAGCGCATCAATGGTGTTGATTCCGGCCAAGGCCCGGTCTTGCAACCCCGAGACTGATCCTATAACTCCCTCTCTTTTCTTCTTTTGGGTTTGTGATTATGGTTTCTTTTCTTTTATTTCTATTTGACAATTTCTTGATGGACATTGGAGCACCGGCCGAAGTGATGTATATGGCACTGGTCAAAACCGTCAAGGCTCATGGTACGAAGAAGTCCCCCTCTCCGGGATCCCTCATTAAGAAAGTTCAGGTAATATCTCTTCTTGACGTTCTTTTTTATTTTTTCATCTAACACGCAGTACTAGTACTAGTAGTACAACTTTCTGGGTGATCTTGCATGTGATTTTTGTGTGCCAAATGACGGTTCTAAATTCCTCTTTTGAGCAAAACATGCGAGAGGTTGACACTGGTTTCTTATAGATTACTTTCAACTACTCCCTCTGTCCCAAATTTATTGTCTTAGATTTGTCTAGATACGGATGTGTCTAATACTAAAATGTGACTTGATACATCCGTATCTAGACAAATCTAAGTAAACAATTTTGGGACGAAAGGAGTAGTTTATGAACATCAATGCTACCTTTGAAGTGGGTATATTTGCCTCAGTAACTTGTGTTATGGATATTGCAAGTAATCCCTCTGCTCTCATGCCTTTGAAGACATGTTCTAGTGTCTTTGTTCACTCATTTCTATGCGTATATATAGTCATATATGGAGTATAATATCAAAAATCATCTTATATTTATGAACGAAGGTAGTAATAAAATATGGTTTCTCTTTGAATTAGAACTAGGTCCGCGATGGAGATGAAGTTCTCAAAGTCATGCCGTGTGAACTAGAAGACCTGAGGATGAGTTCTACTGCTAAACTATCTAGCTGTTGTGTCCTTGACGCCACGTGCCCCGAACTAGTGTTTTCCTGAGCATTGTTGTCAGGCGTGTTCTCGAGGTTGTACTTGACCACAACAATTTCCTGGTTGTGCCTTCGATTACGAAGGGTGTGGTTCTTGTAAACCTTCCCAACAAATCTGATGCGGCCTGTCTTCATGATCATGTTTATGAGTGGAAAGACCACTCTGTTAGGTTCTCCAAGGTTGACAAGATGGTGATGGTGCATTTAGACATCTCTCATGATGTCCATGGCCTAGTCAGTTATGCGGGGTTCATCACGTAGGTCGGTGGCAAGAAATAGTCTACAGAGTTTAATTAGTGCAACTTTGCTTGTCTATAGTAAGTACTATAGTTCAGTACTTGATTTGTGTTTGGAAACCCGTATTGTTTATTAGTACTGCCGCTTTTGGTGTGTGGTCAGTCCTGAGAACGGTCTATGTTAATGTCTGTCCACTCAATTCAGTCTGTATACTTTGAAGTATCCAGATCATCTTTTTTGTGAGGACGGTTTATCAATTATGGTTACACTCCAATATCTGTATGCATTGAAGGGTTTATCGCACCCACCAGGATTTTTAGTCCCATGGATGTTCGGTCCATACGATTTGTCACGACCTTTGGACTATCCTGCTTGTGGGAGTAGGCGGGGCCCCTGCATGCCACCCGTAGTTGGATGATCAATCTTCTGTTTAGTACTTTAACATAGTTATTTCCTGGTAAGGATTCACTCGTGTCACATCAAGTAAATCTTATAGATTAACTGTCTAAATCTTATTGATTTAATATCATGTTTTCTTTCTTTTCCTACAATTTTACGATGCATGTTTTGCCATGTGACATTCATCACATAATAAACCGTTTGGTTTGCTCTACGATGGCTATTTTTGCAGGTTTCACTTCTTATGTCGTGTCAGTAGCGAAGACACTGTCCATCACTTATATTACTGGAAAAAATTGGATCAGTATGTTGTCTGAGTACAAGCTCAATCCCTATGATGAACTGCACTTTGGTTTAATAAAAAACACCACAATTAGTCCTTTTCGCGTTTAAAAGAAATGAAGAAAAAAATTGGATCACGGTCACGAATCCTAGTCAAGTTAGAAAGATGATCATAGCAGACCAGAGACGATTGCCGCTGTCTCGCACATCGGTGCCACCTTCAGCAACGGATATAGCACCGATAGTTGCTCTAGCACTGACAGCGGTAGCAGCTAAGTCTGATCTAGCTGAGGATTGGGCACCGACTGCGTCAGCGGATCAGGCTGATCTACCGGAGGATCGGGCATCGACACCGGCACCTGCTCCAACACCAGCACCAGCTCTACAAGGAGCACCATCTGCGGCAGCAGCAGCGGCTTCGGCACCTTCACTAACACTTGCACTTGCATCTACTCTGGCCCGTGCAGCAATAACCGAACGAGCAGTTGCATCGGCAATAGACTGGGCTGCAGTTCGCACTTCATATACCAAAGTCCTTACAAAAACCGACATGTCCACCTTCTTGGTAAGCATTGGCCGCCCAAGTGTTTCGTTCTTTTTTCTTTCCATGTTGTTTCACATGATTCACCGTGTTGATCTAATTGTTTGGGTATGTCTTCTTGTTTGCAAATAGAGAATTCCTAGAGCAACGAGGGAGTCATTCAACAATCCGGGCGACAGCGGCCAAGTTTCTCTTACCATGCGGAGCCTTGGTGTGAATGAACCTGCTCAATATACCGTAAGTACAAAGGATGGTCGCATGATGATTGATGCTAAAGGATGGTCAAGGTTCAAATCTAAATCATATCTTGCGGTAGGGGATGATCTCAAAATCAAATTTTTTCGGCAAGGAGAGCTGGTCCAAATCAACTTTGAAGTTCTTCAGTAGCAGCACGCAACTGCCGAACTGATCTATCCTACGAGAGATTTTGATGTAATAATCTTGCATGGTAAAACAAGTGTCATGTGTGTATAAGTAATACGACAGTATTATTTATCACATGGTATATCGTTGATAGAATTGCAACTCTCGTTGCTAGTTAGGAACTGTCATTCGCTTTCATTCCAACAGCTGCCGTGCTTTATTCAATTTTGTGTATTCGCCTTGAGACAACATCTAAAACCAAAGTCCAGGGCGCACAATATGAAAAGCGCTGAGGTAGAACACATGGGCGCACAAACATGCAGGGTGGGCATGCGGCCCAAAGTCCAGAACCGTGAGCCTATCTGAGTATTATATTCTCAGCTGAACCCCGATAATGCCCGTGCGTTGCACGTAACATCCAGATGCATTTGTAGGAGTATTTTATCTTGTGAGAGAAAAGGATGAACGAGGGAAGGCCTTATTTGCAAATGTGGAGAGGTGTGTGGGTACCTTTTTGGAAAATTGCCATAGTTTCCTTCCGATCCGTCAGATATAAATTTGTATGTATAAAGTTGTATAATAAAAGATTTGTATATTTCTTTACAGAGGGAGTATCTCTCTGTCAAAAATATATTTTTGTGTAACTAGTTACTCCCGTCTTTCTAATTCCATTCGCTGATATCTGTGGCATCCGGCAATGGGGTCCAGTGCCATATGCACAAATTATAGTGCACAACTGCATGGTAGACACACCCCGGTCGTAGCGTCGCCGTAATGCCCAATGAGCCGTTAAATCACACCCCCCTTCCAGCTTTAGCAGTAAGCTGGACGGACGAAGCGGCAATATTTCACTAGGCCTGAATCCCCTTCTCCCTCGTCTGGTTGTTCAGAGAAAACCCCCTCATGGAGAACCAGGTACGAATTCTTCATCCATCCCTGATAAATCCAAGTCCCTTGGTCGTGGGTAGTCCTAGGATGGCAGCCGCCGCCGTTGATGCATTTTTTTTCCTGCTAAATCTAGTGTGTTTCATTTGCAGTGCACAAAGTGTGAGGAACCTACAGATTTCTTCGCCCTTGGCGAGACGCCACACTTGTTCCTTCTCATCCTAACACAAGATTTTCAAATGCACATAGTATGTTCCTAGAAACCTCTTTTCTATCCGGGAGGGTGGTGTTTTTTTGAACATGTTGTCGACTAATTTGGAAATTTGGATTGCTATATTTGGATAAAAGGTACTACCAGTATGATGGTCAACACTGACGTGAAGGAGGAAGTTATTTCTAGACTTGGATAGGGAATACATTGTGTTCTCATATTATTTTTCCTACAGTGCATTATTTGCTCTGCTAGAACACATGTACTCAAGATACTCGGCCTTGCTATAACTGAATACACTAGTTTAATGGTCACAGTGAAGACAAGCCATGGATATAAGTTCCATGTTCGATTCATGAACCAAGAAGATCGCTGCTTTTTTTATGGCTGAACTTTGATAAACTTTGTTAATGGTACGGACTGAAAGTTGGCACACGAATGTTAATGGAAATAGCAGAACCTGGTCTCATTTTCACTGCGATCTTCCACCCCGATGTTGTTCCAATTGTTCATCCATGTTAGTTTTGTATCAGGTTCTTGCTTGTTGCCTCGATTACTTCTTAATCCACCTATTCTGTCTAACTAATTACAATTTAACTTTAGAAGTAGCAACGAATCTCTCACGAAGATGCCACTTCTAACTAATATTTTCTTATAATTGGTGGCACGTGTAGGTTTTTCAGAGTTAAGCAGGCTGCTCGTTTGTTATTCTGTAACAACTCGGCGGTTACTGATGGCACTGAAGTTGACTGGGAGGACATCCACAAGTTCCAACACTTTATTGATCGTCTCGTGGTCCTTGTGGGGCGTTTCAATGGTGGAAGGCCACGTGGGATATGTGTGCCACTGCTACACTCATTGAACAGGTCAAGCAGTGTCTAGAAACTTATGGTACGAGCTGTTTTTTGTTATATATGTTGTTCATAAACTATTGCTTGTACATAGTCTTACAGCTGTGATCTTCTTGATACAGAAACTGCCTAGTTTTATTGTTCCTATACAGATGCCTGACCATGGTCGGGTCAGACTTGCGCTTGGTCACAACATGATGTTTATGTCGACCGACTCCATTTCCCCTTGGAGGTGAAAAGATACTTATTCATGGGTGGTCTCAAATAATGAAGGCCCGTCCATCTTGGAGAATAGGACAGATGATTATGTTCCTGCTTTTCCATGGCTCTAAAGCGAATATCCTGTTTATTGACCACGCTACAAGATGAATGTAACGCCCCGGACACACCCGCCGGTGGTCGTTACTCCTGGCGGGATCTAGACTGGCCTCACATATCAATACTAGTCTTTTCTGCGCACTTTGTCCTCACTCGTGCGCACCCAGGAGCAACTTCCCGGTCGGTCACCCATCCTGAAACTACTCCAAGCTGAGCACGCTTAACTTTAGAGTTCTATCCGAATGGGCTCCCGGAAAAGAAGGAATTCCTTATTGATATGAGTAGTCTATCATCCCTAATAAGCCAGGCTATCACATACACCCCCACTCAGAGGAATCGACGTCCTCGTCGGGTCACAGGAACGTTCCCTCTTGGCACAACCATCTGTGCTTCCAGGACAGCACATGTGTCATGCCGTGTGCCACGACGGGTCACAAACATCATGCACAACATGACTGCAAACTGTCCGCAAACATCCGTGTAACCGCGAGGGTCAGCTCTGATACCAACTTGTAACGCCCCGGACACACCCGCCGGTGGTCGTTACTCCTGGCGTGTAATGCCCAGGATGGAGTTATACCTCCTACGTGTCGAGGCACGACTTAAAGGCATAAATCCATCCTAGAATGATCTCAAGTTCGGTAATCTTTGCACAACTCATGTAAAAGAAGGGATTGTAAACAGAAAATAGTTGGCTTACACTCGCCACGTCACAGAATTACAATTCAAGTATCAAACATCATACATTAAGAACAACACAACCCTCTAAGGGCAAAATCCAAAAGTCAAAGTACCAAACTGAAATAAATAAACCACAGGCGGATCGAATCCTAGTAAGAGTCTCCACTACTGGTCATCCGGGTATCGCACATAGTACCGACTACGCTCCCCGTCGTACTCCCAATCCAGCTCGGTGCCATCACCTGGATAGCTCACAGCTGGACCTGCATCTGGTGTATGAAGCAACTGTGAGCCACAGAGGACTCAGCAATCCCGTTACCGGGTAACAAGACTATTTAAGCCTTTGGGTGAGGGTAAGGCTGAAGAAAAGAAACAGTGTCTGCAGTAGCAACTAGCAACTAGCTTACGTGAGTGAGAGCGAGAAGAGAAAACCTCGGCGAGAAGTGATCACAAAGTGATCCTAGCTACAAGCTCCACAAACATAACCCCTCCGTGTGCAACTCCCGAATCCCTATTCGGAAATTGACAGTCACGGAACACACGCTGGTAGTGTATTAGAAACATTGTGTCAAGTTATCTACAACCGGAATTAACAAGCTCCCATCTGCCACATAACCGCGGGCACGGCTTTCGAAAGTTCAAACCCTGCAGGGGTGTTCCAACTTGACCCATTACAAGCCCACGATCCGCGGAGTCGCAACTCCAAAGTGGGAAGACCCGAGTATCCTCGGAATCCCGTGCTCAAGATATACCGAACTAAGGCAAGGCTAATCCAGCAAATCCTCCCGGCGTGCCGACACCCTGATAGTAGCCGCGCGTATCTTGTCTCAGGCCACGACCGGATGGGACAAGCTACGGGTTTTTACCAGACCTTGAGTTTCCTCGAGGTGGCCCCGCAGGTTACCCGTTTCGGACCAACACTCATGTGGAGCACTGGCCCGGGGTTGTTGAATTAAGAAAAGGGTTTATAATTCCCTATGCAAGTTTAGTTTGTTATTAGGCAAATAGTACCAATGTTGGGACTTGCTGGAAAAGACTTAGCACCTAGCGGTTTATCGAGGGGGTCCCATACACCCCAACTGTGTTAGGAACGCATAATCAAGGAACATAACACCGGTTTATACGGTTCCTAACGGCATGAGTGGAACAAATCACCAAGCAAAAGGCTTAGCCTTCCACCCTTGCCAATATATAGATGATTTCATTTTAAGCATTTATATAGTGTGATATAACCCAACCAAACTTCATCATGAAGCAAGCATCTTCGATCTTCACCTGCAACTAGCAATGCTATAAGAAGGGTTGAGCGAAGCGTACTTAGCCAAGCAACGGTTTGCATAGGTAGGATGGTTAAACATGGCAATTGGCTACAAGTAGGAGGCTGACAAGAAGATCATGGGCATCGAGGCAAAACTATAGATCGAGACTACTAGCAATAGGCAAAGATAGTAATGTTATCGGGGTTCGGTCATCTTGCCTGAAGAGAAGTCGTTCGGATCGTAAGAAGGGTCCTCGTGCTCAACCTCGTTGGAAACCTCGTGCTCAACCTCGTACTCGGTCTCAGCTTCCGGCTCTAAACAAAACAATCACACCAAGCACCAATCAACAAGATGCAATGCGCACTCGAAAAAGATGAATGCATGATGGATGCACTAAGGATGCACACGGAGCACGGAAAATATCACTCAAGCAAATCACCTCAAAACATGATAACAATCTGATATTATTAATCTACACAGAAAATCAATCAAGTTTGATATAAGATTCGCTGAAATCGGAGTTACGGGCTAAAATTTATGCCCGAAACAAGAATTGAGCGAAAGCTGAAAATTACAGCAACATAGCAACTTCGGAGCTCAAAATAATTGAGCTACAGCATTCAAATAACATGGCAAAGGACATGAACACAAACTAGACATATACTACAGCAACTAAGTCCTAGGTGCACCCCCAACGGAGCCACGGATCAATAGCAATGATCTTGGACATATTGAACTTGACAATAAAATTCTGGCAGCAGAATTTTATTGAAACTTTGGAGCAAAAGATAAACATGCTACAGCCACTTAAATAGACATGTGAGGACATGAATGGAAAGACAACAATATATACTACAAGGAACAATCAAAATCCACTCCAAAACTATCAAGCTTTGTCCTAGAACATCACACGAACATGGCATCGGAACGTTACAGATTTCAGACTTAGTGAAAAACCACTAAGTCCTAAAACAGCAATATCATCATGGCATATAAAAGAGCATTTTTAAGTCACCTCGAAACTAAACATGGCAAGAGGCAAGCACCTCATCAAAGTACACATGAAGGTGATCCCGAAACACACAAGCATGCTTCATGGAGATAAACACAACGATTACAACGAGCTCAACAAGATGTCATTTCAAAACAAGTGAAACAACATCACATGAACATGGCACTTTGCAACGATGATAACAAGACAAGAATAAATCTAACATGCTACCTAGCACATACAACACATAGAGCATGGCAAGACGAACACGTGGACATGTCATTTGCATCATTCGGACAAACGAGCTAAAAGATAACACATGGCAAAGGTGGCATAAAAATAACACATAGCAGCAGTTTATATCATGATGCACTCTTGCAACAGCAAAACAAGCACCTAGATGATCTCTAACATGCATGACAACAACAGATGAAATGTAGAGCACGCTCCCACGAACGTCTGGACATATTACACGCGCGAAACGGAGCAACAGACAAAAAGTTATCAGCATTTGAAACAGGCATCAGACAAGCAAAAATAACTCAGACTTAGTGAAAAAAACAACCTCCTCGGGGTCAAACAGATCTGGTCAACGGGTCCGGCGAAGCGGATCGAGCGGCTCCCTTGGGCTGATGGGCTTGGGCCCGCTAGGTTCGAGCTTCGGCGGATCGGGCTGGAGGGGTTGGCGGATCGGGCCGGGGAGGCGGGTCCGGCCCGTTAGCGCCTGGATCGGGGATCGGAGGATCCCGATCGGCGGCGAGCTTCGATCTGGGGCGAGCTTCGATCTGGGGCGATGGGGGCCGGCGGGAGGCGACCCTCCGGCGAGGCAGGAGACCGGCGGGGCCCTGCCGGCGGGAGGTGGTGGCCCGGCTGCGGGTCCGGCCTGGGGGCGAGGCGGCGGAGGGACCCGGGCGGCGCCGGAGTTGGAGGAGGCGGCGAGGTAGTCGGGCCGGTCGGCGACGGAGAGGCGGCGCGGCGGCCGGAGGAGGGAGTCCGGCGGCGGCGCGAGGGAGCTCCCGGGCGACGGCTGCCTACGGGCCGGCGGCGGTGGTGGCCTGGGTCGGGAGGGCCCCTCGCGGGCCTCTCGGGCCCTGGCCGGCGGGGATGTGGGCGCGGGGCGCGACCAACGGGGGGCTGCCACGTGGCGGTGGAGAGGAGGCTGGACACGTCCGGATCGAGCTGGACGTGTCCGGCGGCGGCGGGGATGAGATAGCTAGGGTTTCGAAGCTAAAAAATGGACGTAGGGGACTAATATATATGCACAAGGAGCTAGGGTTGCCCAAATGGAGTGCGGTTTTCGGCCACCGGATCAGATTTTGATGGCCTAGATGATAGAAGAGGCTAGGAGTGGTTAGTGGTCTGTTGGAGGGGGTGTTTTGGTCCTCAAAGTGGAGGCACTTTGAGCCCACACAAATAACTGTTGGGGGTAGCAAACGGACTCGAAACACGACGAGATTTGATAGGCGGGTTACACACACCAAAACAACAACACACGACAAGTCTCACGCCGAACCGGTAGCGTTACATGCCCAAACACCAAAGTAGGCCTACGGGACGTCACGGACACGTGAGGGAGATCCGGAACGCGAAACGGACAACGGGAAGTAACACGCGGAATCGGATGCAACCGACAACACAAATGCAATGCAATGCACATGTCTACATGATGGGAATGAATGCCACACACTCACACAACAAACGACGAAACCCCGAAAGACAAAGAACCCGGAATGGAAATAGATGAAGCCGGAGATATATTATATACCCAAAAGGGAAAGTATTACATCCGAGGCATTACATCTCTCCTCTACTACAAAAAGATCTCGTTCCGAGATCTAGGACTGGAAAAAGGAAGGGTACTCGGAACGAAGATGATCTTCTCGTTCCCAGGTAGCTTCTCGGTCGGTGTGATGTGACCACTTGACTTTCAGAAATTTGATGGACTTGTTGTGGGTCTTGCGTTCGGTTTCTTCGAGAATAGCAACTGGATGCTCTCGGTAGGACAGGTCTTGTTGAAGATCAATCTCTTCAAACGGAATCATGCACTCAGGAGCTTTGAAGCATTTGCGAAGTTGAGACACATGGAAGACATCATGAACATTGGCGAAGTTTGAAGGGAGCTCAAGTTGATAGGCTAGGTCGCCTCTCTTGCCAAGAATCTTGATAGGCCCGACGTATCTAGGAGCAAGCTTTCCTTTGATACCGAATCTTTGGGTGCCTTTCATCGGAGACACACGGAGATAGACATGATCACCGATGTTGAATGCCAAATCACGATGCTTGCCGTCATAGTAGCTCTTCTGACGCGACTGAGCGGCCTTGAGATTCTCACGTATGACTTTGCACATTTCTTCGGCTTCTGAGATCAAGTCATTGCCAAGAAGTTGGCGCTCGCCTGTTTCAGACCAGTTGAGAGGGGTACGGCACTTTGTGCCATAGAGAATTTCAAATGGTGCTTTGCCTGCACTTGCTTGAAAGCTATTGTTGTAAGAGAACTCGGCAAATGGAAGGCAGTCTTCCCATTTCATGCCAAAGGAGATGACACATGCTCTGAGCATGTCTTCTAGAATCTGATTCACACGCTCGACTTGACCACTAGTCTGAGGGTGAAAAGCAGTGCTGAATCTGATCTTAGTGCCCATGGTGGACTGAAAGGAATCCCAGAACCTTGATGTGAACAAGCTTCCATGGTCTGAGGATATAACTTGAGGAATGCCATGTGGGGACACAATTCTGGAAGTGTACAACTCTGCAAGTTGAGCTGCATTGATTGATTCCTTGACTGGCAGGAAGTGAGCGACTTTGGTAAGCTTGTCAATCACCACGAAGATAGCATCAGTCCCTCGCTTGGATTTAGGAAAACCAGTGACGAAGTCCATTTCAATGTGGTCGAACTTCCACTCGGGAATAGGAAGAGGTTGGAGAAGACCGGCTGGACGTTGATGTTCTGCTTTCACTCTTCTGCATACATCACATTCGTTCACGAATTGGGCAATCTCCCTTTTCATGCGTGTCCACCAGTAAGACTGCTTGAGATCTTGGTACATCTTGGAACCGCCAGGATGAATGGAAAGGAGAGAATCATGAGCTTCTTCCATTATGAGCTTCCTGAGATCACCTTTGGGAACAACGAGTCTGTCCTCGAAGAACAAGGTATCTCTCTCATCAACACGGAAGCACTTGTATTTTGGAGTGCCCTTTGCAATCCCATGTTTCACTTTCTTCACCATGGTATCACTGAGCTGGGCCTCACGGACTTGATCTTCCAAGGTAGGAGCAATTTGGAGATTTGCAAGAAAACCCTGCGGAACAACTTGAAGGTTGAGTTTCCTGAATGCTTCACAAAGCTCAGGCTGGTACGGCTTGATAAGAAGGCTGTTGCAATATGCCTTTCTGCTCAAAGCATCTGCAATCACATTCGCCTTGCCAGGAGTGTATTCAATGCTGGGATTGTACTCTTGGATCATTTCAACCCAACGAGTCTGGCGGAGGTTCAGATGCGGCTGTGTGAAGATGTACTTCAAGCTCTTGTGATCAGTGAAGATGTCTACCTTTCTGCCCAACAACAGATGTCTCCACGTAATCAGAGCATGTACCACAGCTGCTAGCTCGAGATCATGTGTGGGATAGTTGTTCTCACTTGGCTTAAGCTGACGAGAAGTGTATGCCACAATTCTCTTATCTTGCATAAGCACACCACCAAGACCTTGAAGAGAAGCATCACAGAATACTTCATAGGGCTTGGTTTCATCCGGAGGAGTCAGAACTGGAGCAGAGACAAGCTTATCTTTGAGAGTTTTGAATGCCACTTCACACTCTGAAGACCAAAAGTATTTGACATTCTTCTGAAGCAGGTTGGAAAGAGGCTTGGCAATCTTGGAGAAGTTCTCCACAAACCTTCTGCAATAGCTGGCAAGACCTAGAAAACTGCGGAGCTGCTTGACGTTCTGAGGAGCTTCCCATTTGACAATTGCTTCAACTTTCTCGGGATTTACCGCAATGCCGTCAGCTGAGATGATGTGGCCCAGGTACAAAACCTTATCGAGCCAAAACTCGCACTTGGAGAACTTGGCATAGAATTTATGCTCTCGGAGTCGATCAAGAACCAGACGTAAGTGCTTTTCGTGATCTTCTTCATTCTTGGAAAACACCAGAATATCATCCAGATACACAAGCACGAACTCGCCCGTATAGGGGTTGAAGATGTAATGCATCATCCTCGAAAAGGTAGGAGGAGCATTGGCGAGACCGAAGGACATGACGGTATACTCATATGAACCGTAGCTCGTTCTGAAGGCCGTCTTGGGAATGTCCTCCTCGCGAATGCGAATTTGATGATAGCCCATTCGGAGGTCAAGCTTAGAGAACACTTTAGCTCCTTTGAGCTGCTCAAAGAGTTCGTTGATGTTGGGGAGCGGATACTTGTTCTTAATCGTCTTCTTGTTCAATGGCCGGTAGTCTACACAGACACGCTCCGTGCCATCTTTCTTCTTGACAAATAAGACACCACAGCCCCACGGAGATGTACTAGGCCTGATGAGACCCATACTCTCCTGCTTATCAAGCTGCTTTTTCAATTCCTTCAATTCATCCGGAGAGAGCTTGTACGGACGCCGGCATGCTGGCTCAGTACCCGGCTCGAGTTCAATAACGAATTCCACCTGACGGTGTGGAGGCATGCCTGGAAGTTCTTCAGGAAAGACGTCTTGATATTCGTTCACCACCGGAATTTGATTTATGGCATTAATTTCGCCCTTATCATTAAGAGAGAAAAGCCGGATAGTGTTATCCCTGGAGGCGAAGATAATCACATCATTATCAGAATGAGTCATCTTGACTTCCTTTTGAGCACAATCAATGTGAGCATCATGCTGAGAAAGCCAATCCATTCCGAGGATGAGGTCGATGTCAGAATTGCCGAGAATCACCGGAGAAGCCAAAAATCGATAATCACCCATGCGAATAGAAACATTCGGAGCCACCATACTAGAACTCAATCTCTTGCCAGGTGATATGACACTCAAAGGTCTTGGCAAGGCTTCAGAGTGAACATTATTCT
This sequence comes from Secale cereale, assembly GCA_902687465.1. Lineage (NCBI taxonomy): Eukaryota > Viridiplantae > Streptophyta > Magnoliopsida > Poales > Poaceae > Secale > Secale cereale. The sequence continues at coordinate 393,421,429 of LR738714.1, forward strand.
TGGATGCAAATGGGTATGACATAAAAGAGCAAGAAGCACCCGAATCAAATAACAATTTAGCAGGGATAGAGTTAACTGGAAGGTTACCCAAAATGACATCAGAAGAATTCTCCGCTTGCGCTGCATTCATCAGATTGACCCTTGCTGCCTTTGGATCATGCTTGACCATAGCTGAACTCATAGATGGAGGAGGAGGAAGACGCTTCGGATTCGGACATCTGTTGGCGTAGTGACCTTTCTGAGTGCATTTCTTGCAAGTCACTTCTGAGAGAGGACGGAAATGAGAACCACTGGACTTGGAGCCTTGAGACTGAAACTGCTTCTTCGACTGGTTGCTCGGGTTGGGTGGGTGGGAGAAGCCACGACCACTAGAGTTCTTGTTGTTGGAGTTGTTGTAGTTGTTGTATGGAGCTCGAATCACTGGAGGAGGAGGAAGCCAGAATTTCTGTTGTTTCGCAGCCAACTGAGACGATGAGGAAGAGTGAACGGCATCTCGAATTCTCTTCTTAGAAGCCTCCATCTTAAGCTGAGCTGCTTCTTATTTCAAAGCCATGTTATAGAACTTGTCGAATTCATCGGGCTCGAACAAAGTGAGAGCAAGCCGAAGTTCATCTTTGAGACCTCCACGGAACTGATAGATTTTGCTCTTGGCATCAGGAATGTCTTGCTTAGCATAGCGAGCGAGGTTTTGGAACTTGACGTTATACTGATAGACTGTCATGGAGCCCTGCTTCAGGTTGCGGAATTGCTCACGCATACCCTCGATGAAACTTGTAGGAATGTGGTGCAAACGGAAATCCTTGCAGAAATTCTCCCAAGAGATCACTTGACCCGGCCTGGAGTCTTTGTACTGCTGCCACCAGTCAGCTGCTTGATCTTTCAGTTGGAAGGCTGCAAACTTCACATAATCACCTTCCTTCACGTTACTGCACTCAAAATGCTTCTTTATGTCGGTCAACCAATCCTCAGCATCAAGAGGGTCGACACAGTAACTGAAAGCTTTAGGATTGTTAGCCAAGAACTGGTTGAGGGTAGCATGGTGCTGCTGGAAGAAGTTGCCTTGATTCACTGGAACACCCTGATTAGCTTGCATAGCTTGCATCTGCTGCATCATCTGCATCATCAACTGAGTGTTCTGGGCAGTAGTCTGCATAATTGCTCTCCAAGCCTCAGGCGGAGGAGGAGGGGAAGGAGGATGTTCTGGGACCTCTTCCACCTCTGGGTTAGCGTTCGGAACCCTTTTCGGAGCCATCCTGTAAGAGATGACCACGAATCAGCAATTGATTGACAAAAGGTATAAGCTGAATCAATGGAATGAATTGCAACAAGTCTTCACAATAATCATTCGAACAATAGAACGAATGAAAACATCCGAACAAGAGGAACGGATGAAATTCTCAGTTTAAATGATAACATCAGTCTTCACGAGAAGCCACATAGGGGACAAAATTAAAATAAGAAAACAACAAGGTACGGACGGGAACAAACACAAGAGAGGAGTTTCGTTCTAACATCTTTGTGCTGAAAGCATATGAACGCGTTACGAAAAGGTTTTGCAATCCCCGGATCAGCATAGCCAAGGATCCTTTAAGATGCAACTCCTGATAGTAACATCGGTCATATCACCCCTTCACTCAATGTCGAACCCCGAACTCACTAACCTGCATTCGTTGAAAGAATGCCTACGATCTACTGGATAAAACCCACCTATAGATTTCCGAAAGATTCCAGTTATGCAATCAGGTGTTGGGGATACACGGGAAGCACCGCGCAATCAACTCTAAACCTACATCCAGGTGTATCCATCCTTCTACACATAACCAGTCTTTCTCGGAAACTGTGTACCTCGGACCTTCGAAAAGCATCCACTATAACAAGCTATGGCAATACTCCCGAACTACCTCCCCAGTACTGGGTGATGTCGGGGTTATCTTGCCACTGGCCGTATAGGGGAGATTTTCGATGTCGGCCGTCTTAAGTATTTAGTACTGCCGCGATATGCTTGTGTCAATGATACCCCGAAGCTCAACTCCTCGGTAACAGGAGGCATCGAGAACAATATCCTTGTCACAAGAACATCGAAACAATCCCAGAATACTCGCGGGATTCCTAAAAAAAATTTTTGTGCAATTTTTGAAGATAGGAGAGACAAGAGTAGACGTCAGGAGTCCTCACCAGAGAGAAAGGGGATGAGAAGCAAAGAAATCCTACTCTCCGATATAATATAGGACTCAAAAAGTTTTCAGTGTGTGCCTAGACTCGACCGTCAACGATTCGATCAAACAGTGGGGGCTCCTAGGTCGGAGAAGGCTCTGAATACCAACTTGTAATGCCCAGGATGGAGTTATACCTCCTACGTGTCGAGGCACGACTTAAAGGCATAAATCCATCCTAGAATGATCTCAAGTTCGGTAATCTTTGCACAACTCATGTAAAAGAAGGGATTGTAAACAGAAAATAGTTGGCTTACACTCGCCACGTCACAGAATTACAATTCAAGTATCAAACATCATACATTAAGAACAACACAACCCTCTAAGGGCAAAATCCAAAAGTCAAAGTACCAAACTGAAATAAATAAACCACAGGCGGATCGAATCCTAGTAAGAGTCTCCACTACTGATCATCCGGGTATCGCACATAGTACCGACTACGCTCCTCGTCGTACTCCCAATCCAGCTCGGTGCCATCACCTGGATAGCTCACAGCTGGACCTGCATCTGGTGTATGAAGCAACTGTGAGCCACAGAGGACTCAGCAATCCCGTTACCGGGTAACAAGACTATTTAAGCCTTTGGGTGAGGGTAAGGCTGAAGAAAAGAAACAGTGTCTGCAGCAGCAACTAGCAACTAGCTTACGTGAGTGAGAGCGAGAAGAGAAAACCTCGGCGAGAAGTGATCACGAAGTGATCCTAGCTACAAGCTCCACAAACATAACCCCTCCGTGTTCAACTCCCGAATCCCTATTCGGAAATTGACAGTCACGGAACACACGCTGGTAGTGTATTAGAAACATTGTGTCAAGTTATCTACAACCGGAATTAACAAGCTCCCATCTGCCACATAACCGCGGGCACGGCTTTCGAAAGTTCAAACCCTGCAGGGGTGTTCCAACTTGACCCATTACAAGCCCACGATCCGCGGAGTCGCAACTCCAAAGTGGGAAGACCCGAGTATCCTCGGAATCCCGTGCTCAAGATATACCGAACTAAGGTAAGGCTAATCCAGCAAATCCTCCCGGCATGCCGACACCCTGATAGTAGCCGCGCGTATCTCGTCTCAGGCCACGACCGGATGGGACAAGCTACGGGTTTTTACCAGACCTTGAGTTTCCTCGAGGTGGCCCCGCAGGTTGCCCGTTTCGGACCAACACTCATGTGGAGCACTGGCCCGGGGTTGTTGAATTAAGAAAAGGGTTTATAACTCCCTATGCAAGTTTAGTTTGTTATTAGGCAAATAGTACCAATGTTGGGACTTGCTGGAAAAGACTTAGCACCTAGCGGTTTATCGAGGGGGTCCCATACACCCCAACCGTGTTAGGAACGCATAATCAAGGAACATAACACCGGTTTATACGGTTCCTAACGGCATGAGTGGAACAAATCACCAAGCAAAAGGCTTAGCCTTCCACCCTTGCCAATATATAGATGATTTCATTTTAAGCATTTATATAGTGTGATATAACCCAACCAAACTTCATCATGAAGCAAGCATCTTCGATCTTCACCTGCAACTAGCAATGCTATAAGAAGGGTTGAGCGAAGCGTACTTAGCCAAGCAACGGTTTGCATAGGTAGGATGGTTAAACATGGCAATTGGCTACAAGTAGGAGGCTGACAAGAAGATCATGGGCATCGAGGCAAAACTATAGATCGAGACTACTAGCAATAGGCAAAGATAGTAATGTTATCGGGGTTCGGTCATCTTGCCTGAAGAGAAGTCGTTCGGATCGTAAGAAGGGTCCTCGTGCTCAACCTCGTTGGAAACCTCGTGCTCAACCTCGTACTTGGTCTCAGCTTCCGGCTCTAAACAAAACAATCACACCAAGCACCAATCAACAAGATGCAATGCGCACTCGAAAAAGATGAATGCATGATGGATGCACTAACGATGCACACGGAGCACGAAAAATATCACTCAAGCAAATCACCTCAAAACATGATAACAATCTGATATTATTAATCTACACAGAAAATCAATCAAGTTTGATATAAGATTCGCTGAAATCGGAGTTACGGGCTAAAATTTATGCCCGAAACAAGAATTGAGCGAAAGCTGAAAATTACAGCAACATAGCAACTTCGGAGCTCAAAATAATTGAGCTACATCATTCAAATAACATGGCAAAGGACATGAACACAAACTAGACATATACTACAGCAACTAACTCCAAGGTGCACCCCCAACGGAGCCACGGATCAATAGCAATGATCTTGGACATATTGAACTTGACAATAAAATTCTGGCAGCAGAATTTTATTGAAACTTTGGAGCAAAAGATAAACATGCTACAGCCAGTTAAATAGACATGTGAGGACATGAATGGAAAGACAACAATATATACTACAAGGAACAATCAAGATCCACTCCAAAACTATCATGCTTTGTCCTAGAACATCACACGAACATGGCATCGGAACGTTACAGATTTCAGACTTAGTGAAAAACCACTAAGTCCTAAAACAGCAATATCATCATGGCATATAAAATAGCATGTTTAAGTCACCTCGAAACTAAACATGGCAAGAGGCAAGCACCTCATCAAAGTACACATGAAGGTGATCCCGAAACACACAAGCATGCTTCATGGAGATAAACACAACGATTACAACGAGCTCAACAGGATGTCATTTCAAAACAAGTGAAACAACATCACATGAACATGGCACTTTGCAACGATGATAACAAGACAAGAATAAATCTAACATGCTACCTAGCACATACAACACATAGAGCATGGCAAGACGAACACGTGGACATGTCATTTGCATCATTCGGACAAACGAGCTAAAAGATAACACATGGCAAAGGTGGCATAAAAATAACACATAGCAGCAGTTTATATCATGATGCACTCTTGCAACAGAAAAACGAGCACCTAGATGATCTCTAACATGCATGACAACAACAGATGAAATGTAGAGCACGCTCCGACGAACGTCTGGACATATTACACGCGCGAAACGGAGCAACAGACAAAAAGTTATCAGCATTTGAAACAGGCATCAGACAAGCAAAAATAACTCAGACTTAGTGAAAAAACAACCTCCTCGGGGTCAAACAGATCTGGTCAACGGGTCCGGCGGAGCGGATCGGGCGGCTCCCTCGGGCTGACGGGCTTGGGCCCGCTAGGTTTGAGCTTCGGCGGATCGGGCTGGAGGGGTTGGCGGATCGGGCCGGGGAGGCGGGTCCGGCCCGTTAGCGCCTGGATCGGGGATCGGAGGATCCCGATCGGCGGCGAGCTTCGATCTGGGGCGAGCTTCGATCTGGGGCGATGGGGGCCGGCGGGAGGCGACCCTCCGGCGAGGCGGGAGACCGGCGGGGCCCTGCCGGCGGGAGGTGGTGGCCCGGCGGCGGGTCCGGCCCGGGGGCGAGGCGGCGGAGGGACCCGGGTGGCGCCGGAGTTGGAGGAGGCGGCGAGGTGGTCGGGCCGGTCGGCGACGGAGAGGCGGCGCGGCGGCCGGAGGAGGGAGTCCGGCGGCGGCGCGAGGGAGCTCCCGGGCGGCGGCTGCCTACGGGCCGGCGGCGGTGGTGGCTTGGGTCGGGAGGGCCCCTCGCGGGCCTCTCGGGCCCTGGCCGGCGGGGATGTGGGCACGGGGCGCGACCAACGGGGGGCTGCCATGTGGCGGTGGAGAGGAGGCTGGACACGTCCGGATCGAGCTGGACGTGTCCGGCGGCGGCGGGGATGAGATAGCTAGGGTTTCGAAGCTAAAAAAATGGACGTAGGGGACTAATATATATGCACAAGGAGCTAGGGTTGCCCAAATGGAGTGCGGTTTTCGGCCACCGGATCAGATTTTGATGGCCTAGATGATAGAAGAGGCTAGGAGTGGTTAGTGGGCTGTTGGACGGGGTGTTTTGGGCCTCAAAGTGGAGGCACTTCGAGCCCACACAAATAACTGTTGGGGGTAGCAAACGGACTCGAAACGCGACGAGATTTGACAGGCGGGTTACACACACCAAAACAACAACACACGACAAGTCTCGCGCCAAACCGGTAGCGTTACACGCCCAAACACCAAAGTAGGCCTACGGGACGTCACGGACACGTGAGGGAGCTCCGGAACGCGAAACGGACAACGGGAAGTAACACGCGGAACCGGATGCAACCGACAACACAAATGCAATGCAATGCACATGTCTACATGATGGGAATGAATGCCACACACTCACACAACAAACGGCGAAACCCCGAAAGACAAAGAACCCGGAATGGAAATAGATGAAGCCGGAGATATATTATATACCCAAAAGGGAAAGTATTACATCCGGGGCATTACATGGCGGGATCTAGACTGGCCTCACATATCAATACTAGTCTTTTCTGCGCACTTTGTCCTCACTCGTGCGCACCCGGGAGCAACTTCCCGGTCGGTCACCCATCCTGAAACTACTCCAAGCTGAGCACGCTTAACTTTGGAGTTCTATCCGAATGGGCTCCCGGAAAAGAAGGAATTCCTTATTGATATGAGTAGTCTATCATCCCTAATAAGCCAGGCTATCACAATGAAGCCGCTTTCAGAAGGTTGTGGATGCGTGGGGTGGCACCTGGACCTATTCCTGGGCCTTGGCGGCCTCACCCTTGGTTAACTGTAGGCAAAGTAGCACTGCTCGAGGCGTGCTTTGTACGGCTGAGCCTGTATAAGTACTCATACTGCTTTCAGCTATGGTTGTTAAGTGACCCTGTTGGTTTCAGTTAAGTTTGTTAAGTACTCCTGCTGCTTTTATAGTCTGTTGTGTTTCTTCAGTCATGTCTTCCTCCAGCTACGAAAACCAAACCAGCGTCGGCAGGGCCGCTTGCTTCCGCCTCCCATGGCCGGCTGCGACTCAGCGCACGCATCACCACCCAGCCGTCTCCTAAATCGTTAATGTCACGTCCGAGGCCTCGTCGTCGTCCTCCGCGCGCTTTGGTGCGCTCACCGCGGAGCCGCCCTCTCGCGTTGTCAACATGGTCAACAAACAACAGGAATCGACAGAAGTACGTGGAGAGGATGATAGTACGGGCCCACCCTGTCAGCGTATGGAAAAATAAAATGCTTCCTCCTAGTGTTTTCCTGACATCTGGGACCAACGACATTGTGAGCGTATATAGTCAATAGTCAAGAGAACAATACAAGATCGGCTGACACCTGGGACGTAGCTGCTCGAGCAGTATTTTTTTTGTTATTGTTGAGACGGAGCAGGGTTTGAACTGGGCTGTGGCCCGTCTAGCCCAGGCTTATATTTTATGTTCACCATGTGACTAGCCCAGCTATTTTTTCTTTGTGAAAATGAGCCCAGTTTATTTTTTCTGGAGAATACCCAATCCAGACCTATTTATTTGTCTACGCCCTGATGGGCTGCAACTCTTTCAAGACGCCTGCAAATATTGAAAGTAATATGAAATTTTGGTTGTAAATATAAAAACAGATGCCAAATTGGCAATTGCTTTATAATTTTTGAATTTTTTCACATTTTCAAAATCCTATTTCACTTGGCATTAACCTAATTTAAATATATCTTCAAAGTACTATAAATTTGGCTCGACATTCCGGTATTAAAATAGTTTGGAACCCATAGAAATATGCGAAATTGGCCCTAGCCAACCGAAAATAACGAACTGCAATAAATTGCATAAGAAGTCGCAATGAGCTATATATATAAATTATTAAAAGAAGAGGGAATGGTCTGACTTATGGGACTATTAAGTTGACGTGTATGCAAGATTTTTTTAGTTTTTATATACGTCAACAAACGATTCTAGCAGACGTAACCGTTGGATGTCAATCCAATGGCCGTCGTGTTTCTTCAATCTCTGATCTTCTTGCTCCAGCCGCAAAATCCAGCGCCGGCGGGACCGCCTACTCCTGCCTCCCGTACAGGCCTCACCGCCACCTACTACTCCCACCGCTGGCCAGGGCTTCCCTCTACTTACCCACACCCCGTGTTATTCTGCGGCGACGACAGCCTCACACCGCAGCCGAACCAGTGAACCCTCGTACTCCTCTCCGCGTGGGCTGTGACAGCCTAATTTTTGCCCTCTTTTATTTGCCAGAGCTTTATTTGAATTTATTTCAAACCTTGAGATTTTTGAATCATTTCATATTGACTTAAACACTTGGGTACCCTTGACTTTCACCCAAGTGCCTCCTATCCATCTCAAACTATGTTTTCCCTCTGGACCACTCTAATATACTTCATGGAATATTTTTCTCATTTGAAAAATATTCATTTTCCTCCCCAAGACCCTAGCAAAATTCTTTGTGCTCCAAAGCAACCCCTATTTTTCTGGCTCAAAAAATTCTGAGGAAATTCCTAAATATTCTTTGGACCCTAAGACACATTCCTGAGCAAAAATATTGCACTACGTTTTGGAATATTTTTTCTACAGAAAATCTTTTCTATTCTGGACAAAAATGGTAGTTTCTATAGCAACTACCATTTTACTTGCTCCATTGCTTCCGAAACTCCTTGTGCATCTTCACCTTAGTAACTCTTGACTAGCCTCCAAAGCACAACCTCCAACTATTAACCATTTTACCACAGTAAGCTCTCAAATTTTCTGTCCAGAAAATTACCAGGCGTGTTACTTTCTTTCTACTGCGTCTGGAAATAAACCAACCACGGGTAACTCTCCTGTCTACCACGAACAACACGCCAGACATGAATTTTGGCACCAAGTCAGCCAGTAGGAATAGTTCGCGTGGTGACCACGCGTGTACACCATGCCATGGCAGTCTGTCGGCGCACTCTGGATGCCGCCGAGCGCTCTGTAGAGCGCGTGCTCGCTTCCGCGCCTACCCAAGCGTGCCAAACCGTGCCACCATCGTCGTCTTCACCTCCACATTCCCCCTCTGACGCTCGCCGATGCCGGAGCTCGCCGCAGCGAGCACGGGCGCGGTCCGGCAAAGGCAACAGTGCGGTGCTCACTGTGCTCGTCAACACCCCAGCGCCCCTGTGCTCGTCCCCGTCCGGCCACAGCTCCCGCGTGACTCCGTTGCCTCCTCCCCCCTCTTACTGACATCAATTCTTCGCCGGGAACAGCCAGGTGTCGCCGGCGGAGCCCCGTTTCCCCCCTCTCAGCTCGCCTATATATAGGCCCCCTCACAGCCGCTCCGTGCAACCAAGTCCACTCCCACCCAACCACAGACCGCGTAGAACCCCGTGGCCAGGCCGGGTAGGCCTCAGGCCACCGTCCTCGAGCTCGAGCTCACCGGCGATCCCCTCGGTTCGTCAAGATAGCTCCAGGCCCTCGCCGTCCAAGGCGACCCCACCCGAGCCTCCGCCACTCTCAGGTGGAGCCTCTTCACCTAGCTGGAGCTGCTGGAGGCGCTGTTACTCGCCGTCTTCTTCAACTCCGACGACCCTCTGTTCTACCTCTGCCTCTAAGCCCTGTTCCGACGCCGTCCGACCACCCCTAGCTACCCCACGGGTACGGGCAGGTGCGCCCCGACCCCCTCCGTCGATCTATCCTTTCCATCTTGGCCAAGGAGAGGCATCGCCGGCGTGCGCTCCGGCGAAGCCGCGGCCGCCCCTGCTCTTCCCTCTCTCTCCCCCTCACCTGACTAGCGGGGCCCGCTAGTCAGCCCCTCCGTATCCGCGCGAAGCGGTACGAGTGGTGGCGCTCTGGGCTTTTACACCTTCGACGTCACCCCCCTATTCTGTTTATTTAAATTTCTAAATTTAAATATATTCCAGAGAACTTCAAACTGCAATAACTTTTTAACCATGAGTCCAAATGAATTGATTCTTTTTGCATTGTGTTCTTTGCAATGAAATCTTGCAGCACACCGAAAATGAGACTATTTGGTGCTGTCTAGATTTTCTGGTGAATTTTTTAATGATTCTTGATAGTTTCTTTTGGTACTTTTATTTATTTTCAGAAGAAGAAACTTGTCTTGAGGATCACCAGGAGGCTTGTGAGTCTCATTTGAACTAAGGCAAGCCAAAGCAACATTTTCATAGTGCCATTTCAATATTCGTGATTTTTTCCAACTTGAAGAAATGATTTATTTTATGCATGTTAATTATTTTGTCAAATACTTTCTGTTGGTTGCTGTATTTATTTGTTTCATTCACTTTACAGAAAGTTGGAGTTTGGTCTAAGTTATTAAGATAGTTAAAATAAAGCTGGGATCTTGAGAATGATTATGGATATGCATATGTGAAGTTACTTTCTTTTACATAAGTAAATCAAAACCAGAATAATAGTGAAGTTGTGTTGTTCATAAAAGTAAAGTTGACCCAGTTATACTTTTATATGGCATTCTATTTGTTTATGTGCTGCACTTCGGTATATTGCATTCCATGGCATTGTATGACACCGGTTATTTATTTTTTCTTTAAGTTGAAACTGTTAATAACTCAACTTGTATAAATTGTTGACCGGGTCATGGTGCCACAGAATCGAGTCTTTCCCAGTGCAACCACAATTACCTTTATGGGAAGGTCTTTATTTGGTCCATTATCATGCCTCCTGTCGGTACCTCCAGATAGGGAAGGTTATGGGCATGCAGTACCCTGGCCCGGTAAGCAGACATAACCTTGTGTGCCCGTTGTTAATTTTATGGTACCAAGTCCCCGTTTGGGACAATTTCTGTTTGGCCACGACGGTGGTCGGTGTGCCTTTGGTAGGCACAGGGCCACCCAGGACTGTTCTAGTGGGAAATAAGTCGGAGTGGCCGGGGGAGTGTCATGGCAATGGACGGGTTTCGTCGGAACGTCGTTGGTCCACTCGAATGGGAATGTTACCTCTACAGAGTGTAATTAATCTATCGATGGCCGAGTCCACGGTCACGGACACGCTCGAAAGTAGGTCACACCATGGGTCAACATATAATAAAATTTTGCTCATTAAGTTCTCAAATGTGGTAGTGTAATAAATTGGTGAAAGAACCACCGAGATGGTTTGAGAACAAGTATGATCAGGTTGGTGATCGTCGGAAAGGTCACAATTTATATCTTGTTGCAATGAGTAGTTTGTTGTTTGATAATAATCACCATGAGTAAGTCAGACCGAGGTTTTATTTCTATACAGACATGAGCACAACATGTTAGTTAATATATATCTAAGTTTGTTGCTGCATATTTTATAATTCAATAATATCATGATATTGTTTGTCATTATGTTTTTGTTTGCTGTAAGCTTGCAAGTACATTCAATGTACTGACCTGGCGTGTCATGCCAGATTTCAGGAAAGTTTCGCTGGAAATGAGTGCCGTCTGAGTCTAGTCCGTGTCCACATCGGTGTCCCTGTGAGATGGAGTTCCACTACGACGTCGTTTCGCTGTTGCGTAGTTTATGCCCGAGGACTTTTATGTTTATTAAATAATGTACATATTGTCCAGCCGCACCGTGGGTGCCGCTCGGCCTCACTACCTGTTGTAATGTGAAACCATGGTCCGCTAGTATCAATAAAGCGGTTGTTTTCAGTACCAACACGTTGTGTGTTGCCAGAAGACAAGGTCTCTGGGATGGCAATGCAAGGTAAATCGATCACTCTGATTCGGGGTGCCACAACGCTTGGTATCAGAGCCGCGCTGACTGTAGGATGCGTTAGACTAAGACGTGCAGTTTAAATGCTAGATACACGTTTAGGTTGAGTGCCGATAGTCTGTCTAGTTGGTTATTTCTTTACATATACTTGTATTATTTTATTTTTTTATGCTAACCCGATGATAGTTGTGAGTGTAGATGGCTCCGGTGCCATATCTTTGCCAGTTGCAGCTGATGTCGTACACGTCATGGCACCTCCTTCGCAACGTGAGGCGTTGGCTGTACCCTCGTGGAGACGACCCAGTTTATCGTGTGTACCGGGAGCGCCTAGCTGACTCAATATATGAATATCAGGCAGTGGTGACTCTGCGCGTCCGTTCTTACTCCAGCTCCTATACTCGTACCTCTCGAAGTGGTCACGCTTCTACCACTTCACTAGCCGTCCAATTTGCTGCATTCGAGATCCCTGTTGAGCTCCATCACAGCGACGTCCGCATGCAGAACCACCTAGGTTTCCAATAATACCCTTCTCTACACGACAACGGTTGTATTCATTTCCCCGATATTGATCCGGAGTCTCATAGCGTTGCTAGCCATCTTTCTCGTTATATAACTGCTAGTTAACCTCGTGATCCACGAGCTAGCACGCGAGTTGACTCACACTCGTATCGCTTTAGCCACTACTAGGTCTGTCACCATTCCCGCCTCCTTGGGATTCACCTCTTACGTCCCAGTTCCGTTTCCCCTACTTCACCAGTAACCCCTCCCAGTAGCTCTGGCACCTCGACCATAACTCCTCTTAGTGCCCCTACTAAGTGGATCTCACTCCTCACTACCCCTGTAGCTCCTATGATCCACCCTACTTCCGCCCGGAAGGAGAGCCTCCGAGGCAGCGTCGCCGTGTTACCTTTAACCCTGAGGTTTCCGTTAACCTCGTCAGTTCAGGATCCGAGTCCACTTCAGGAGAGAACCCCGCAGCACCAGCAGAGCAGTAGAGCTCCAAAGTATTCGCAGTTGTCAGACTGATGTACGAATGTGGATGTACGAGCCGTGATGCTTTATGTATGAGAGTAGTGTAATCGGGCATGTTGATTTTCTTTTCATGTATGCGTCCTTGTATAATTATGCTGAAGTTGTGTATCTTCTACTCGTTGTTTTCTTCGCAATTTTGTTTTCCCTCGATTTTTGTTGCTGGCTTTCCCCACCTATTTTTCTTTTGAATGCTTCTCATCTCGATTGCGTTGTCTTGGGAAAATATATAATAGGATGACGCGGGGAGGCAGCAATAACAGCACTCATGAGGATGTTCCTGTTTGTCGGTCCGCCTGACAGGCAGAACAATCCCCCGAGCCATTCATACCACCGCCTCCACCGCCAAATCCGCCTACCACTGAACAAATCCTGCGTATGTTTGAGGAAAGAAGAAGTAATGATCTGCTGGAGATATTAAAAAGTGTTCAAGCTATGATTGGCCAGAATGGACAGTAGAACGGTCATTACTCAAAGCTATCAGATTTTCAGCGAACTCAGCCTCCCAGTTTCAATCAGGCAGTTGACCCTTTGGATGCCGATGATTGGTTGCGAACCATTGAGAGGAAGCTTGAGATTTCCCGTACTGGCGAAGATGGCAAAGTTCCATATGCAACCCACTATCTTGAAGGTGCTGCTGCCATATGGTCGGAAAATACAAAAGCCATGTGGCCTGCTGATGATGCACTCACCTGGACCAAATTCAAGGATCAGTTCCGAAAATATTACATCCCTACTGGAATTATGAAGACCAAGCAGTGTGAGTTTCTTGCACTCACCCAAGGAAATCTGTCCATGGGAGAATATTTGCAAAAATTCAACCATCTGGCCTGTTATTCCCTGTATGACGTGGCCACGGAAGAGAGAAAAATTGACAGGTTTCTTGGAGGATTAAACTCCCAACTCAGGTGCACTCTCAGCATGCTTGATTTTCCAGATTTCCAAACTTTGGTAAATAAAGCTTTCATTGCGGAAAGAGAACACAAGCTCGTACTGGACAACTGGCGCGCTAATAACGAGCGCAAACGCAAGTTTGAACCAAGAAAAGAAGGACCACCGGTGCAGAAGGCTCGAACCTGGCAGCAAACTCAGGTACACTACAAGCCCAATTGGCAACAGAATGTTAACAAGACTACTACCCAAGTCAAGAATGTTGTCACCAACCCAATACACGAGGAGCGTCAACGCAATAATTCTTGCTTCAGTTGCGGGCAAAGTGGAAATTATGACCGTCAGTGTTCCAGGAACAGCAAGGCAAACGCCTTATTCCGGCCACAAGTCAACTTCATGGGGTCATACCCGGACCAGCAAAACATCACCGGGCACATCAATCACCTCTCCGTAGATGAAGCCCAGGAAAACGCCGAAGTAGTCATCGGCATGTTTTCTATTAATAGCATACCTGCGGTAATTTTATTTGACTCGAGGGCTTCCCACTCTTTTATTTCTTAGAGTTTTGTTGCCCAAAACAATTTTTTTTGTTCTCTCTTTGGCAAAAATATGCTGGTACAAACCCCATGATCTTTAATCAAGAGCAGTCTGGTCTGCCGTGACTTGGAGATCAATATCAATGGAATAAGCTTTCCAACTTCCTTGATACTCATCGAGTCAGCACAATTGGATGTTATTTTGGGCATGAATTGGCTGACTCAATACCAAGTATGCATAAACTGTGCAACCCGAGAAGTCACTTTGATCAATCAAGAAGCGCAAGTTACGAAGTTCTACTCGCGCAAAAGCATACAAAAGAAGGGGATGATATTCACTGTCGTGGCTGAGTTGGATTTAATTCCTGTGGTCAGTGAATTTCCTGATGTATTTCCGGAAGAACTACCAGGCATGCCGCCAGACCGAGAACTTGAGTTTGCAATAGATCTGGTACCCGGAACCGCACCGCTATTCAAGAAGTATTACAGGATGCCCTCATCAGAGTTAGTGGAATTAAAGAAGAAACTCGATGAAATGCTCCAGAAAGGGTATATCCGTCCCAGTTCCTCACCATGGGGATCGCGTGCGCTCTTTGTAAGCAAAAAGGATAGCAGCCTCCGCATGTGTGTAGATTATCGGCACCTGAATGATGTCACCATCAAAAATAAATACCCGCTGCCAAGGATTGATGATTTGTTCGATCAGCTTAGTGGGGCCAAGGTATTCTCCAAAATTGACTTACGGACCGGATATCATCAGCTCAAGATTAAAAAGGAAGATATTCCTAAGACCGCATTCACCACTCGATACAGTCTTTATGAATATACAGTTATGTCCTTTGGTCTCACCAATGCGCCTGCATTCTTCATGCACATGATGAATAAAGTGTTCATGGACTTCCTCGATAAGTTCATGGTGGTCTTTATCGGTGACATACTCATATATTCAAAAAGTGATTGGGATCACAAGGAACATCTCCGAGCAGTGTTACAGCGACTCCGATATCATCAGCTTTACGCCAAGTTCAGCAAATGTGAGTTTTGGCTTAAACAAGTCGGATTTCTTGGACACATGTTATCCGCCGAAGGTATAGCCGTAGACCCAGCAAGGTAAAAGATGTGCTCAATTGGTTGCCACCCACAACCGTATATCAGATCCGGAGCTTCCTTGGACTGGCGGGATATTACTGTCGTTTCATTAAAGGATTCTCCAAGCTTGCTCAACCCATGACCGAGCTACTCAAAAAGGACAAGAAGTTTGAATGGACAAAAGACTGTGATAAAAGTTTCAGTGAGCTAAAGAAACGTCTGACCACTGCACCCGTATTAACTCTTCTAGACATCTATCACAATTTTGATGTATATTGTGACGCATCCAGACAAGGAATTGGCTGCGTACCCATGCAAGACAGCAAGGTGGTGGCATATGCATCATGACAATTGCGACCGCACGAAGGAAATTACCCTATGCATGATCTGGAATTGGCCGAGTAGTGCATGCTCTCAAAATATGGAGGCATTATATCATCGGGAAGAAGTGCCAAATTTTTACAGATCACAAAAGTCTCAAGTATATATTCACTCAGCCAGATTAGAATCTCTGTCAATGAAGGTGGCTTGAGCTGGTTAAAGATTATGATCTAGGGATAAATTACCACCCGGGTAAAGCCAATGTAGTGGCTGACGCACTCAGTCGAAAGCCGGTAAGCCTAAACGCCATGCTATAATCTTTGCCCGTTCAGCTTCAAGTGGAGATCTACTCAACTCCAGCTGAACATCGTTGAGGCTGGTCCCGCTAACATTTTGGAAATCACCCCCACCCCGGAGGAAGGAATCCGAAAAGCCCAGCCAGAAGATCCTTCCCTACAAAAGCATGCCCAGAATATGCTGGCAGAACATGCACTTGACTTGTCAAAGGATCACTTTGGGACTCTCCGACTCCGCGGAAGGATTTGTGTACCAAATCAGTCAGACCTGAAAAGGAAAATCTTGTCAGAAGCACACGAGTCCTCATATTCTATTCACCCTGGGGGTACAAAAATGTATGAACACCTTCGTCAAATATTCTGGTGGGATGGAATGAAGAAGGACATCGCCTATTTTGTGGCTTGTTGCGACATATGCAACAAAGTAAAGGCAGAAAATCAGAACCCAGCCGGACTTCTTCAACCGCTACCAGTTTCACAATGGAAATGGGATGATGTCTGCATGGATTTCATCACAGGATTACCCAAGACTCAGTGAGGCAATAATGCAATATGGGTCATCGTGGACACTCTAACCAAGGTAGCACATTTTATTCCAGTTAGGACCACCTCTCGAGGAGACCAACTTGCACAACTATATGTGCCCAGAATAGTCGGTCTGCATGGATTACCTCGAACCATCACTTCTGACCGAGGTTCACTCTTTACCTCCGCCTTCTGGACACGTCTCCATCAATCCTTGGGGACAACCCTAAAATATAGTACAACCTATCATCCTCAAACAGATGGACAGACCGAGCGGGTGAACCAAATACTAGAAGATATGCTGCGAGCTTGCGTCTTGGACCAAGGATCTAAATGGGAAGATTGTTAACCTTACGCCGAGTTCTCCTACAACAACAGCTTCCAAACCAGTCTAAAGATGTCACCATACGAGGCTTTATATGGCCGCAAATGCCGTACCCCGTTAAACTAGTCTCAGACTGTAGATAGCCGTATTTTCGGAACGGACCTCATGATGGAAGCTGAGAAACAAGTCAAGGAAATCAGGGATAGATTACAATTGGCCAAGTCTCGACAAAAGAGTTATTACGGTGCAAAGCACCGACAGATCAGTTTTGAACCTAGAGAGCACGTATACCTCCGAGTCACTCCTATGAAAGGATTCAAGAGATTCCAAACTCGCAGGAAGTTGGCACCCAGATTTATTGGCCCCTTTCCAATTATTTCTCGAGTGGGCACTGTTGCTTATCATTTGGAATTACCCCCGGAATTGTCTGATGTGCACAACGTGTTTCACGTCTCACAGTTGAGGTGGTGCATATCCCCGCCCGAGAAAAAGACTGACGTGACCGACATAGAATTGGCAGAGGATTTAACGTACGAAGAAAGGCCGTTCAAAATTGTGGATCAGATGGAAAGAGTCACCCGCAATAAAGTACAAAAGTTTTATAAAGTCAAGTGGGAGCATCACACCGAGTCAGAAGCAACCTGGGAACAAGAAGAGTTCCTACAGACATATTATCCGGAATGGTTTTCCCAAGCAACCAAATCTCGAGGACGAGATTCATTCTAAGTGGGGGGGGGGGGGG
>LR738714.1:393439015-393534438 GCA_902687465.1 Secale cereale
GTTTGTGACAGCCTGATTTTTGCCCTCTTTTATTTGCCAGAGCTTTATTTGAATTTATTTCAAACCATGGGATTTTCTGAATCATTTCATATGGACTTAAACACTTGGGTACCCTTGACTTTCTCCCAAGTGCCTCCTATCCATCTCAAACTATCTTTTCCCTCTGGACCACTCTAATATACTTCATGGAATATTTTTCTTATTTGAAAAATATTCATTTTCCTCCCCAAGACCCTAGGTAAATTCTTTGTGCTCCAAAGCAAACCCTATTTTCTGGCTCACAAAATTCGGAGGAAATTCCTAAATATTCTTTGGACCCTAAGACACATTCCTAAGCAAAAATGTTGCACTAATTTTTGTACTATTTTTGCTACAGAAAATCTTTCCTATTCTGGACAGAAATGGTAGTTTCTACAACAACTACCATTTTACTTGCTCCATTGCTTCCGAAACTCCTTGTGCATCTTCACTTTAGTAACACTTGACTAGCTTCCAAAGCAAAGCCTCCAACTATTAACCATTTTATCTCAGTAAGCTCTCAAAGTTTCTATCCAGAAACTTACCAGGCATGTTACTTTGTTTTTACTGCGTCTGGAAATAAACCAACCATGGGTAACTCTCCTATCTACCACGAATAACACGCCAGACATGAATTTTGGCACCAAGTCAGCCAGTAGGCATAGTTCGCGCGGTGACCACGCGTGTACACCATGCCATGGCAGTCTGTCGGCACGCTCTGGATGCCGATGAGTGCTCTATAGAGCGCATGCTCGCTTACGCGCACATCCAAGCGTGCCAAACCGTGCCACCATCATCGTCTTCACCTCCACAGTCCCCCTCTGATGCTCGCCGACCCCGGAGCTCGCCGCAGCGAGCACGGGCGCGGTCCGGCGAAGGCAACAGTGCGGTGCGCACTATGCTCGTTGCCACCCCAGTGCCCCTGTGGTCGTCCCCGTCCGGCCACAGCTCCCGCGTGACTCCGTCGCCTTCTCCCCCCTCTCACTGACGCCAATTCGTTGCCGGGCGCAGCTAGGGGTCGCCGGCGGAGCCCCGTTTCCCCCCTCTCGGCTTGCCTATATATAGCCCCCCTCCCAGCCGCTCCGAGCAACCAGCTCCACTCCCACACAACCACAGACCACGAAGAACCCCGTGGCACGGCCAGGCAGGCCTCAGGCCACCGTCCCCGAGCTCGAGCTCACCGGCAATCCCCTCGGGTCGTCAAGATAGCTCCAGGCCCTCTCCGTCCAAGGCGACCCCACTAGAACCTCCGCCACTCTCTGGTGGAGCCTCTTCACCTAGCTGGAGCAGCTGGAGGCGCCGTTACTCGCCGTCTTCTTCAACTCCGGCGACCCCTTGTTCTGCCTCCGCCTTAGAGCCCCGTTCCGACGTTGTTCGACCACCCCTAGCTACCCTACGGGTACGGGCAGGTGCGCCTCGACCCCCCCGCCCCGTCCATCTATCCTTTCCATCTTGGCCAAGGAGCGGCATCGCCGGCGTGCGCTCCGTCGAAGCCGCGGCCGCCCCTGCTCTTCCCTCTCTCTCCCCCTCACTTGACTAGCGGGGCCCTTTAGTGAGCCTCTCTGTATCCGCGCGAAGCAGTACGAGTGGTGGCGCTCTGGGCTTTTACGCCTTCAACGTCACCCCCCATGTTCTGTTTATTTAAATTTCTAAATTTAAATATATTCCAGAGAACTTCAAACTGCAATAACTTTTTGACCATGAGTCCAATTGAATTGATTCTTTTTGCATTGTTTTCTTTGCAAAGAAATCTTTCAGCACACCAAAAATGAGACTATTTGGTGCTGTGTAGATTTTCTGGTGAATTTTTGAATGATTCTTGATAGTTTCTTTTTGTACTTTTATTTATTTTCAAAATAAGAAACTTGTCTTGAGGATCACCAGGAGACTTGTGAGCCTCATTTGAACTAAGGCTAGCCACATCAACATTTTCATAGTGCCATTTCAATATTTGTGATTTTTCCAACTTGAACAAATGATTTATTTTATGCATGTTAATTATTTTGTCAAATACTTTCTATTGGTTGCTGTATTTATTTGCTTCATTCACTTTACAGAAAGTTAGAGTTTGGTTTTAGTTATTAAGATAGTTAAAATAAAGTTAGGATCTTGAGAATGATTATGGATATGTATATGTGAAGTTACTTTCTTTTACATAAGTAATTATGATAAAATTTTGCTAGGATAAATTATGTTTTTAATTGAAATTAAATCATAACCACAATAATAGTGAAGTTGTGTTGTTCATAAAAGTAAAGTTGACCCAGTTATACTTTTGTATGGCATTGTATTTGTTTATGTGTTGCATTTTGGTATATTGCATTCCATGGCATTGTATGACACCGGTTAATTATTTTTTCTTTAAGTTGAAACTGTTAATAACTCAACTTGAATAAATTGTTGACCGGGTCATGGTGCCACTGAATCGAGTCTTTCCCAGTGCAACCACGTTTACCTTTATGGGAAGGTCTTTATTCGGTCCACTGTTATGCCTCCTGTCGGTACCTTTAGATAGGGAAGGTTATGGGCATGAAGTACCCTGGCCCGGTAAGAAGACATAACCTTGTGTGCCCGTTGTTAATTTTATGGTACCAAGTCCCCGTTTGGGACAATTTCTGTTTGGCCACGACGGTGGTCGGTGTGCCTTTGGTAGGCACAGGGCCACACAGGACTGTTCCAGTGGGAAATAAGTCGGAGTGGCCGGGGGAGTGTCATGGCAATGGACGGGTTTCGTCAGAATGCCGTTGGTCCACCCGAATGGGAGAACGAGTCCATGGGTTCCGTGGTGTGGGTACTGTGCACTACCTCTGCAGAGTGTAATTAATCTATCAATAGCCGAGTCCACGGTCATGGACACGCTCGAAAGTAGCTCACACCATGGGTCAACATATGATAAAATCTTGCTCATTAAGTTATAAAATGTGGTACTGTAATAAATTGGTGAAAGAACAACCGAGATGGTTTGAGACCAAGTATGATCAGGTTGGTGATCGCCGGAAAGGTCACGATTTATATCTTGTTGCAATGACTAGTTTGTTGTTTGATAATAATCACCATGAGTAAGTCAGACCGAGGTTTTATTTCTATAAAGACATGAGTACAACATGTTAGTTAATATATATCTAAGTTTGTTGCTGCATATTTTATAATTGAATAATTATCATGATATTGTTTGTCATTATGTTTTTGTTTGCTGTAACTTGGAAGTACATTCAATGTATTGACCTGGCGTGTCATGCCAGATTTCGGGAAAGTTTCACTGGAAATGAGTGTCGTCTAAGTCTAGTCCGTGTCCACATCGGTGTCCCTGTGAGATGGAGTTCCGCTACGACGTCGTTCCTCTACTGCGTAGTTTATGCCCGATGCCTTTTATGTTCATTAAATAATGTACATATTGTCCAACCGCATCGTGGGTGCCGCTCGGCCTTGCTACCTGTTGGAACTGACACATGTTCCAATGGTCAGATTTCAAACACACACGGCAAATTTACTTGAGCTACAAGTAAAGCTGACTCATCCGACTCTGGATAAAATTTGCTCTCATAGTCTTCGCTCGAAGACATAGGATTTGGTTGAGCATCACTTCAGTCACTCTGACTTAGTTCACTTGGACCCCACTTAAGAGTACGGTGGTTCCTATGACTCAACAAAGAAGAAAAGGAAACAACGAAACATCTACGTCTTCGCTTTCCATAGTCTTCTCACAATGTCTTCTCATGTCATAGTCTTCAATATGATTATCTTCATATACCAACACTGTATCAATGTCTTCATACATTTTTAGGGGTCATCTCCGGTAGGAAAACCGAATCAATGAGGGACTACTACCTGTGTTATCCTGCAATTCTTAAAACACATTAGTCCCTCAACCAGGTTTGTCGTCAATACTCCAAAATCAACTAGGGGAGGCAATAGATGCACTTACATATGAGAAAATAAGAGTTGTACAAACCTACGATGGTAAATTAATAAAAGCAATGTACGGCATAATAAAGGTTGCTATCATAGGGGGCAATATAATGTGATGTTCTTTTGTATTAAGGGATTGTGCATCCAAAAATAAAAGCGCATGACAACCTCTGCTTCCCTCTGTGAAGGGCCTATATACTAATTTTATGCATTTACTTTTTATGTTTGAGTCAATCGTATTCTCCTCTACTCCTTTTCATTTTTATCTTTTGCAAGCATGATGTGGTGGGGAAAGATCTAGGTACATCTCCAGATGAATGTGAGTGATCATGAGTTATTATTGTTGACATCACCCTTGAGGTGAATAAGTTGGGAGGCAAAACTATAAGCCCATAGGTTCCTATATGTCTGGATGAAACTTTTTGCTCTATATATGTGATAGCTGAGTATGTGGACTTGCTAAAAAGCTCTAACACGTGACTCTTCTTACAATTATGATGAATTGTAGTTGCATTGTTGATAAAGAACATAGTTTGCCAGCTTTCAAGAAAGTTTATGCTTCATACTTTGCTATTGTATTGAATTGTTACTTGCTCATGATAAGTATTATGATTTTATTTACTTATTGCTGCTATAATAATTATCATGATGCATGCTACTATGTTCGTATTTTGTTTTTATTGACACCTCTCTCTGCAAACATGTGGACATGATTCTCGATATCTGTTTTCGCTTGATGACAAGTGAGGTCTAAGCTTGGGGGAGTTGATATGTCCATTTTGCATCATGTTTTCTTACTATTATTTTTAGTGTTTTCATTCATTATAACACTTTGGGGAGTAATTATAATGCCATTTCTCTCATAATTTGCCAAGTTTACACAAACTGGGAGAATACTGGCAGCTGGAATCTGGACCTAAAAAAGCTACGTTAGAGATACCTATTCTGCACATCTCCAAATGGGATGAAAATTTATGGAGAATTATTTTGGAATATATATTTATTGGAGAGAAGAACTACCGGAGGGGGCACCTAGTCGGCCACGATGAAGCACCCTGGTGACCAGTGGGGGCCCAAGTCCACTTACGGCGACCATCTTATTGTATATAATCACATTTTCCCGAACAAAAGGGAGGACTTTCAGTATGGAACGCCGTCGTCTCGAAGCGGAAATTGGGCAGGATCACTTTTGCTCTCTGGCGGAGCTATTCTATCGGGGATACTTCCCTCCAAGAGGGGGAAATCGAAGCCATCGACATAACCAACAACCCTTTCATCGTAGGAGGATCAATCGCCATCAACATATTCACCAGAACCATCTCATCTCAAACCCTAGTTCATCTCTTGTATTCCATCTTTGTATCAAAACCTCAGATTGGTACCTCCGGGTTGCTAGTAGCGTTGATTACATCTTGTAGTTGATGCTAGTTTGTTTATTTTGTGGAAGATAATATGTTCAGATCCATTTTGATGTTTATTACCCCTCTGATCTTTAACATGCATATGCTTTGTGAGTAGTTACTTTCGTTCTTAAGGCCACGTGAAAAGTAGTGTTGCAATTAATAATGTGATTTTGATATTCGTTTCATATTTTGACGATGTGTATGTTGTGATTCCCTTAGTGGTGTTATGTGAACGTCGACTACATGACACTTCACCATCTTTGGGCCTAAGGGAATGCATTGTGGAGTAGTTATTATCTGATTGGTTGCGAGAGTGATAGAAACTTAAACCCAAGTTTATGTGCTATTCCGTAAGGGGCTGATTTGGATCCATATGTTTAATGCTATCGTTAGATATAGTTTTAATTCTTCTTTCGTAGTTGTGGATTCTTGCGAAGCGGGGTAATCATAAGTGGGGGGCTTTTTAAGTAAGAACAACACCAAAGCACCGGACCACCCACAGATCAAATTATCAAAGTAGCGTACACAAATCAAACCAACATGATGAAAGTGACTAGACGAAATTCCCATGACTCCTCAAGAACACTTTTCTTATTATAAAATACTGTTCAGACCTGTCCTTTCCCGGAAAAGGATTGGGCTACCTTGCTGCACTTATTGTTACTATTGCTACTTGTCACTTGTTACAAATAATCTTGCTATCAAACAAGTAGTTACCACAATTTTAGTGCTTGCAGAAATTATCTTGCTGAAAACCGCTTGTCATTTCATTCTGCTCCTCGTTGGGTTCGACACTCTTACTTATCTGAAGGACTATGATTGATCTCCTATACTTGTGGGTCATCAAGTATTTACTACAATTTTTTGTTGGAAATAATCTATAATCCAACACGTATCCTCGTTGTTGTTGTGTGTTGAAGACTTGTTGTATGTAATGAATTGTACATATGCATATGCATGTGATAAACTCAATTTATAAAAGGTTTTTGAGTCACTTCTTGGAGTGTGAGCACCATAGTAGTATAGCCAAGATATGGATATATGAATGCCACATCACATAGAGCCAACGTAGTAGTATGTGAGTACAATAGTTGGTCCTAGTAGTATACTACACCATCAACTAGAGCTAGGTGTCGCACGGAGGCCGGGAAATATGGTGATAGTGTGAGGTGGACATGTACCTATGATGTAACTACACATGGCTTGCCATGTTTCGTAGTCCTCCGGTCTAAGAGGATGGTTAATAATAGAGCTAGCTACTGGGTATAACATGTTGACATGTCATTTACAGCCAATGTAATAGCTAACACGTATAATACTTGGATATAAGAAAGTACTACTTTGTCAACATATGTCCCACCTTCCACTCTCACAAAGCTTCTTGGAGCTCATGCGATAGCCAACTTTAAGTCTATAGCCCGCTTCCCTATTCTCCCCTCTTCTCTCTCTTCCAACTAAGCAATAATGCAATATTTAAAGCCTTACAACCCGCTTCCATCATCCTATTATACTTTCTCTAGATGTGGAGAAGATTTGGTGGAGTTATTCTTTCGTTTGCTGACACATGGGACATCTAGCATCCAGGTCATGTCATGCAAGAAAATGGAGTGCTAGTTGAAGGCACGTGATGTGCATCTTGGGTTAAACTGTAAATAGGATCTTACTCTTGAGTAAATCCAAAATAGGCTACCTATGATCTTGATTGGATTTGTTTTCATCACCAGCATGTCGACGTGAAAGATGTGCAGGTTCAGTGTGTGGATAACTCCAGAAAAATCATCTCGACCTCGTATTGGCGCACGACCGCGGGGAGAAAATCCCACAAAATATAGCCATTCGATCAGTTGAGGTTTGGTATGATATAAACAGTAGCTTCTCTTCTCTCTCCTCTTATCTCTGCTCTAGCAATGCAAAAATATTATACGTATTTAAATCCTTATAGCCTGCTTACATCATATTATTTTACTTGCTCAACTTCTAGCATGTCGCATACAATTACAACATGCCTATCACGTACGTGTGGCACCCCACCCGGTCATTTAAGAACGCCGGTCACTAAACAAATGTGCGTCGTCTTACTTTTTCATTGACATGTGGGACTAAATGTGAGAAAATTGACGATGGGCACACTCAGTGCATTCGATGGCTGGCTGAGAAGAGAGAGAGGAGGGATGAGCACATAGTTCGGGCAATTTTGCGACAATGTAAGTAGTTCTAGTGGTACCGTACTCCTGGAGAGATAATTTGTTCGCTCTACATAACCAGCACCTCGTTATAGTGGGGTGGCATGGGCCATAACTAGCTTTCATGTCTAGCAGTACAGCACACGCCAGCCACACGAGTCCCATATAACACCAATTTTCATGGGTCCATGCTACAACTTTCTTTTCTCCTTCCTCTTTTCTCTAACTCGACCATCACACGGTGGGCAGGGTGGGGGCTTGCCGGTAGTCGGTTTTCTCAACTATGGACCCACTTGTAAGTAAAAATGCAACACAACACACCTTCCCGCTTGAGTGGCATGCCACACCAACCGTGTGGGGGTGCGACACAAACATGGCAGGCTTTAACTTTTGAACATGTAACTTGTAAAATTTGGTCCTGCTCCTTGGCACATCCGATAGATAGAAATAATGGTTTTCCCTCGAAAATAAAAATAGCAATTAGAAATGTTAGCGCTATGCTTTTCCCGCATAATAAGCGGGAGAGGTTTGTCAAATTTGGCCATCATCGCTTTACTTACATGCGGTCCCACATGTAAGCAGAATGCCTACGCACAATGCATTGAACGACGGGCTGGAATGACCATATGGGGTGCTGCCACACGCAAGACCGATGAATCCACCCTCCCTACAGAGTCATTTCTCAGAGTAGGTGTGCCACACAGCCAAATATTTTATAGTGCAACAAATAATTTCCCGCACATTGAAGTGAGCTATATATCATACGTATGAAAATTATGAAGTTGATGCAAAAGGCAATGTAATTACAATATACTATATGGAATTGACGAAAAGATAAAGATGCATACATATCCATCAATGACATCCTCACACCCTAATGCGCTGGGCCACCAACCGACGGGTGAGGCGCTGTGGTGTTGGAGGCGAGGTTAATGTGCTTCTGAACAATGCCGTCAAAGGTTGCTCTGCAGTCCATGAAAGCCACCGTCCTATCGTCCTCCTCTGGCAGGCAGTGGTCCTCGTGGATGATTTTCCTGTACACATGGGATGTATGTTGATGGTTTCTTGCTGGGCGAAGCGTTGGGCTTCGAGTGCAACCTCAAGGTGGACCTTGTCTGACGCGATGGCGAGTTGTTGCTGGGTCACCAGAGCGTCGAAGAGGTTTTCACCACAGAGGCGGTGAGGGTGGCAGGCATCATAGAGCCTGGGCGCCTGGGTTGGAGGTGTAAGTCAATGTCGTCTACAAGCTTCTTGACGATGGTGAACTGGTCAAGGAAGCCGACGAGGGCCTCGTCAAACAAAGATATGAAACTATCATCCAAGAGGAGTCTCGTCCTACAGCCTCAAGCACGAGCTGGAGACGTTCCTCCGTGTCGGGCCGGAGGCCGCAGTCGTGGACCATCTGGCATAGCCGGCTCATGCTCATGCACATTGCCTCCATGGGTGTTGGTGCAACAAACCCTAGGTCTATTGCCCAGACTGTGCACAGGCGCAAGAACAAGATTGAAGCATCAGCCCAAGTCAGAGTATAAGACACAAAGAGATTCAGAGTACCATCTCAGAGTAGAAAGACCAAGTCCAAGCCAGGTGTAATGCCCCAGATGTAACCCTTTCCCCATATGGATATATAAACTTTGGCTTCATCATTTTCCTTCCGGGTTCTTCTTTCTTTTCGGGTTTCTCGTTTTGTCGTGTGCGTGTGGGCATTTCATCCATGTCTTGTTGTCTTGTGCATTGCATTGCATTTGTGTTGTCTTGCATCCGGTCCCACTCGTCTCTTCCCGTTGTCCGTTTCGAGTTCCGATGCTCTCACACATGCCCGTGGCATCCCCGAGTCCTTCTTTCGTGTGTGGCTGTGTAACGTTTCCGGAATGGCGTGAGACTTGTCGTGCGATGTTGTTTTGATACGTATAGGCCGCCTGTCAAGTTTCGTCGTGTTTGGTGTTCGCTTGATACTCCAACGGTTAACCTAGTGGGCTAAAAGAACCTCTTCTTTGAGGCCCAAGACCCCCTCCACAACAGCCCACCAACCGAGCACAACCCTTCCCATCATCTCGGTCGTCGAATTGTGATCGTATGGCCGAAAACCGCTCCCCATTTGGAGTCTCCTAGCTCCTTGTGCCTATAAAAACGTCCCCATGTCCATTTTTTCGTCCAAAAACCCTAGTTCCACGCCTCCCAGCCGCGCCGGACACGTCCGGACCGAGCCGGACGCGTCCGTCCGCCGCCCCCGGCCAATCGGGACGTGCCACCTGTCCTTCGCCGCCATTCCACCGCACTGGCCCGCGCGGCCCGATGCGGGCCCGCCGCCGCCGCCGAACCGGGCCGCGCCCCCGCGCGTCCTCCTCCGCGACCCCGCCGCCTCGGGTCGCCGCCCCGCCGCCAGCAGCTCACCGAAGCGCCGCTGTCCTCCGCCGCCGGTGCCAGACCTCGCCGCCCCGCCGGCCCCTCGCAAAGCTCCGGCCGCCGCGACTCCGGGCCCGACCCCCGCCGCTGCCTCCGGCTGGCCTCGCCGCCCCGCGCCTCTACGTCGCCGGCCACTTCCCCCGTCGGCCTCCCGCCGGCCGGATCGAGGGCCACCACCCCTCGCCGTTCCCCGTCGAGTTCGCCGGGCTAGCCTCCGTCGCGAAGCTCTTCGAGCGCTGGATCTCGATCGAGTTCGTCCGATCCAGCGGGCGAAACCCTAACGGGGCCGCACCCGTTCGCCCGCGGACCCGCTTCGCCCGCGACCCGATCCGCTACCCGCAACCCGCGTTGACCCTCTGAGGTTGAGTTTTGTAATGCCCAGGATGGGACTATATCTCCTACGTGTCGAGGCACGACTTAGAGACATAACCCCATGCTGGAATGATCGCAAGTTTGGTATCTTTGCACAACTCATGTAAAAGATGGGGATGGAAAACAAAAAATAGTTGGCTTACACTCGCCACGTCACACAAATACATTACATGTCCAAATCATCATTCAATAAAACATCACAGCCCATCTAAGGGTAAAATCCAAATGAGAAGATACCAAACATAATTTAAATCCACAGGTCGGATCGAATCCTAGTAGAAGTTCCACTACTGATCATCAGGATAACGAACATAGTAACGGCTACGCTCCTCGTCGTACTCCCAGTCTAGCTCGGTGCCATCACCTGGATAGCTCACCACCGGACCTGCATCTGGTGCTTTGAAGAAACTGTGAGCCACAAAGGACTCAGCAATCCCGTTCCCGGGTAACATGACTATCTAAGCCTTGGGTGTGGAACAAGGCTGGAGAAAGAATAAGAAAGTGGTTGCAGCAGCACTAGCCTAGCTTACGTATAAGAGAGCGAGAAGAGAAGGTGCCTCGGCCGAGAGATGATCACTAAGTGATCCTAACTAAAGCCAGTCAAACATAACTCCACCGTGTTCATCTCCCGAAGCCCTTTCGGAAAATGACAGTCACGGTACTCACGCTGGTAGTGTATTGGTTCAATGCGTCAAGTTTTCTACAACCGGATATTAACAAGCTCCCATCTGCCACATAACCGCGGGCACGTCTTTCGAAAGTTCAAACCCTGCAGGGGTGTTCCAACTTGGCCCATGACAAGCCCATGATCTGCGGAGTCGCAACTCCAAAGGTGGGAAGACCCGAGTATTCTCGGAATCCCGTGCTCAAGATACTCCGAACTAAGGTAAGGCTAATCTAGCAAATCCTCCCGGCGTGCCGACACCCTGACAGTAGCCGCGCGTATCTAGTCTCAGGCCACAACCGGATAGGTCAGCCTACAGGTATATACCAATCCTCGAGTTCCCTCGGGTGGCCCCGCAGTCTGCCCAGTTTGGACCAACACTCATGTGGAGCACTGGCCCGGGGGTTGTTAATTAAGAACTCGGGTTTGCAAGACCCTATGCAAGTTTTATTAGTTATTAGGCGAATAGTACCAGTGTTGGGACTTGCTGGATAATACTTAGCACTTAGCTGTTTATCGAGGGGGCCCCATAACCCCAACCGTGTGAGGAACGCATAATCAAGGAACATAACACCGGTTTATACGGTTCCTAGCGGCATGAGTGGAACAAATCACCAGGCAAAAGGCTTAGCCTTCCACCCATTACCAATATATAGATGATTTCATTTTTAAGCATTTATATAGTGTGATATAACCCCACAAACTTCAACATGAAGCAAGCATCTTCAACTTCACCTGCAACTAGCAACGCTATAAGAGGGGCTGAGCGAAGCCTACGTATAGCCAATCAATGGTTTGCATAGGTAGGGTGGTTAAACAGATTCATGGTTACAAGTACAAGGCTGACAGGAAAAACATGGGCATCGAGGCAAAACTATAGATCGAGACTTTTAGCAATAGGCAAAAATAGTAATGGTATCCGGGTTCGGCCATCTTGCTTGAAAAGTTGTCGTTCGGATCGTAAGAGGGGTCCTCTTGCTCAACCTCGGTAGTAACCTCGTGCTCATACTCGTACTCGGTCTCAGCTTCCGGCTCTAATCAACACAACCACCCAAGGCACGAATCAACAAGATGCAATGCGCACACAAAAATGATGGATGCATGACTTATGCACTATGGGAGCACAAGGAGCATGGAAAATTGCACTCAAGCAAAATACATCAAAACATGATAAAAATAAGATATTATGAATCTACACGAAAAATCAATCAAGTTTCATATAAGACTTGCTGCAATCGGAGCTACGGGCTAAAAGTTACGCACAAAACAATAAACATGCGAAAGATGAAAATTACAGCAACATAGCAACTTCAGAGCACTAGATAAATAAGCTAAAGCACTCAAACATCATGGCAAAGAGCATGAACATAAACTATATATACCCTACAGCAAATAAGTCCATTGGTGCACCCCCAAAGGAGCCACAGATCAATAGCAACAAGCTTGGACATATTGAACTTGACAACAAAATCCTGACAGCAGTATTTTATTGCAACTTTGGAGCAAAAGTTAAATATGCTACAGCCACTCAAATAAGCATGTGAGAGCATGAATGGATAGCCAACAATATATACTACAAGGAATCCTCAAGAGTCACCCCAAAACTATCATGGATTGGCCTAGAACAACAAGCAAACATGGCATCTGGAAATTACAGATTCCAGACTTAGTGAAATTTCACTAAGTGTTAAAACAGCAGTTTCATCATGGCATCTTTGAGAGCAATTTTAATTCACCTCAAAACTGAACATGGCAAGTGGTAAGCACCACAACAAAGTACACATGATGGTGAATCCAAAACACCTAACCATGCATCATGGAGACAATCACAATGATAGCAATGAGCTCCTCAAGTTGGCATTTCATAACAAGCTTAAAAACATAACAGCCACATAGCACTTTGCAACGGAGATAAACATGGCAAGATTAAATCTATCATGCAAGTCTACGCAATCATCATGTAGAGCATGACAAGACGAACACGTGGACATGTCATTTGCATCATTCGGATAAACGAGCACCAAGTTATCACTATGCAAAGATGGCATGAAAAACAACAATAACAGCAGTTTATATCACGATGCACTCTTGCAACAGAATTTTAAGCACCTAGATGAACTCAAACATGTATGGCATAATGGAATGAAAAGTAGTACATGTCTCCACGAACATCTGGACATCTCATTCACTCAAATCGGAGCATCACACACAAAGTTATCCATGTTTGAATATAGCATCAGACAGATAAAAATCTGGGACTTAGAGGATTTTGGGGCTACCTCGCGGTCAACAAAAGTCAACAGCGGCTGGAGGAAGTGGATCGGGCCGGAGGCAGAGGCGGATCGGGCGGACGGGCGCTGGGCCTCGCGGATCGGGCGGGAAGTCCACGCGGGTCGGGCTGGACCCGCGGATCGGGCCTCGCGGGTCGGGAGGCGCCCTCGGGCCCGTTAGGCTGGCGGCTGGCGATGGAACGGCCCGGGGCCTCGAGCGCCCCGAGCTGGAGCGGCGGCGACGTGGACTGCGGTTGAGCGCCGGAGTGGGCTACCGCCCCAAGGACTCGCGGGATCCGGCGCTGGAGGGATCCAGCCCGGTCGAAGGGCCCAGGAGGGGGGAAGGGCCCAGCGATCGGCGGAGGAGGGAATGGCCCGCGCTGGTCAACGGCCCAGCCGATCCGATCGGGGCGAGGGGATCTGGATCGGGGCAGGCGGCGGCTCCTAGCGCCTCGAGCGGCGGCGTTGACTTGGAGGAAAACCGGCGGGGCGGCGTCCCAGGCCGGCGGGAGGTCGGGGCCGGCTGGATCCGGCGGCCCCTCGCCGGATCTGGCCGGAGGTGAAGCCTGGGCGGCGGCGGTGGAGGAGCAGAGGCCGGTGGTGAGGTGGAGAGGGCGGCCGGTGGAGCTCCGGCGAGAATTCCGGCGGGGACGCGGATTCCGGCGAAAATCCGGCGAACTCTCCGGCGAGGTGGCGGTGGCTGGAGGAAGAAGAAGATGGGGGCTAGGGTTTCCTTGATTTGGGGCAAAAATCGGGGGAAGTGGACAAATATATAGGCACAAGGAGCTAGGGTTGTCCAAATGAGGTGTGGTTTTCGGCCACGCAATTAGAATTGGATGGCCTAGATGAAGGGAGGGGTTTGGGCTGGTTTGGTGGGCTGTTGGAGGGGTGTCTTGGGCCTCAAAGTGGAGGGACTTTGAGCCCACGAGAATAACTGTTGGGGTAGCAAACGGGCTCCAAACGCGACGAGATTTGACAGGCGGGTTACACACCCCAAAACAACAACACACGACAAGTCTCGCGCCAAACCGGTAAAGATACACGGCCAAACACCAAACTAGGCCTACGGGACGCCACGGACATGTGAGGGAGCTCTGGAACGAGAAACGGACAACGGGAAAGAACGCGTGGAACCGGATGCAAACGACAACACAAATGCAATGCAATGCACATGACTACATGATATGAATGAATGAACACACGCACACGACAAAAGAACGAAAACCCGAAAGACAAAGAACCCGAAATGGAATTGATGAAGCCGGAGATATTATATATTGCCCAAAAGGGAAAGTATTACATCCGGGCAATTACAAACTCTCCTCCACTACAAAAAGATCTCGTCCCGAGATCTAGGACTGGAAAAAGGAAGGGTACTCGGAACGAAGATGATCTTCTCGTTCCCACGTAGCTTCTCGGTCGGTATGGTGTGACCACTTGACTTTCTAGAATTTGATGGACTTGTTGCGGGTCTTGCGCTCGGTTTCTTCGAGAATAGCAACTGGGTGCTCTCGGTAAGACAAATCTTGTTGAAGATCAATCTCTTCAAATGGAATCATGCGTTCAGGAGTCTTGAAGCACTTGCGGAGTTGAGACACATGAAACACATCATGAACATTGGCGAAGTTGCAAGGGAGCTCAAGTTGATAGGCTAGATCGCCTCTTTTGCCAAGGATCTTGAAAGGCCCGACGTATCTAGGAGCAAGCTTTTCTTTGATACCGAATCATTGGGTGCCTTTCATCGGAGAAACACGGAGATAAACATGATCACCAATGTTGAAAGCCAAATCACGATGCTTGCCGTCATAGTAGCTCTTCTGACGCGACTGAGCGGCCTTGAGATTCTCACGTATGACTTTGCACATCTCTTCGGCTTCTGAGATCAAGTCATTGCCAAGAAGTTGACGTTCGCCTGTCTCGGACCAGTTGAGAGGGGTACGACACTTTCTGCCATAGAGGATTTCAAACGGAGCTTTGCCGGCACTTGCTTGAAAGTTGTTGTTTTAAGAGAACTCGGCAAATGGAAGGCAATCTTCCCATTTCATGCCAAAAGAGATGACACAGGCTCTGAGCATGTCTTCTAGAATCTGATTCACTCGCTCGACTTGACCACTAGTCTGAGGGTGAAAAGCAGTGCTGAACCTGATCTTAGTGCCCATGGCGGACTGAAAGGAGTCCCAGAACTTTGAAGTGAACAAACTTCCACGGTCGGAGGAGATAACTTGAGGAATGCCATGTAAGGACACAATTCTGGAAGTGTACAGCTCTGCCAATTGAGCTGCATTGATGGATTCTTTGACTGGAAGGAAGTGAGCGACTTTGGTAAGCTTGTCAATCACCACGAAGATAGAATCATTCCCTCTCTTGGACTTAGGAAAGCCAGTGACGAAATCCATTTCAATGTGGTCGAATTTCCACTCGGAAATAGGAAGAGGTTGGAGAAGACCGGCTAGACGTTGATGTTCTGCTTTCACTCTTCTACAGACATCACATTCATTCACGAATTGGGCAATCTCCCTTTTCATGCGTGTCCATCAGTAAGATTGTTTAAGATCTTGATACATCTTGGAACTGCCAGGATGAATGGAAAGGAGAGAATCATGTGCTTCTTCCATTATGAGCTTCCTGAGATCACCTTTGGGAACGACGAGTCTGTCCTCGAAGAATAAGGTATCTCTCTCATCAATGCGATAGCACTTGTATTTAGGAGTGCCCTTTGCAATACCATGTTTCACCTTCTGCACCATGGCATCACTGAGTTGGGCCTCACGGACCTGATCTTCCAAGGTAGGAGCAACTTGAAGATTTGCAAGAAAACCTTGGGGAACAACTTGGAGGTTGAGTTTCCTGAATGCTTCACAAAGCTCAGGCTGGAACGGCTTAATAAGAAGGCTGCTGCAATATGCCTTTCTGCTCAAAGCATCTGCAATCACATTCGCCTTGCCAGGAGTGTATTCAATGCTGGGATCATACTCTTGGATCATTTCAACCGAACGAGTCAGGCGGAGGTTCAGATTCGGCTGTGTGAAGATGTACTTCAAGCTCTTGTGATCGGTGAAGATGTCGACTTTTCTGCCCAACAACAGATGTCTCCACATAATCAAAGCATGTACCAAAGCTGCTAGTTCAAGATCATGTGTGGGGTAATTCTTCTCACTTGGCTTCAGCTGACGAGAAGTGTAAGCCACAATTCTCTTGTCTTGCATAAGCACACCACCAAGGCCTTGAAGAGAAGCATCATAGAATACTTCGTAGGGCTTGGACTCATCTGGAGGAGTTAGAACTGGAGCAGAGACGAGCTTTTCTTTGAGAGTTTTGAATGCCACTTAACACTCTGGAGACCAAAAGGATTTGACATTCTTCTGCAGCAAGTTGGAAAGAGGCTTGGCAATCTTGGAGAAGTTCTCAACATACCTTCTGCAATAGCTGGCAAGACCCAGAAAACTTCGGAGTTGCTTGACGTTCTGAGGAGCTTCCCAGTTGACAATTGCTTCAACTTTCTCGGGGTTTACCGCAATACCGTCAGCGGAGATGATATGGCCCAGGTACAAAACCTTATCGAGCCAAAACTCGCACTTGGAGAATTTGGCATAGAACTTATGTTCACGGAGTCAGTCGAGAACCAGACGTAAGTGCTTTTCGTGATCTTCTTCATTCTTGGAAAATACCAGAATATCATCCAGATACACAAGCACAAACTCGCCGGTGTAGGGGTTGAAGATGTAGTGCATCATTCTCGAGAAGGTAGGTGGAGCATTGGCGAGACCAAAGGACATGACCGTATACTCGTATAAGCCGTAGCTCGTTCCGAAGGCAGTCATGTGGATATCTTCCTCGCGAATGTGAATTTGGTGATAGCTCATTCGGAGATCGAGTTTAGAGAACACTTTAGCTCCTTTGAGTTGCTCGAACAGTTCATTGATGTTGGGGAGCGGATACTTGTTCTTTATTGTCTTCTTGTTCACTGGCCGGTAATCAACGCAGAGGCGCTCCGTGCCATCCTTCTTCTTGACAAATAAGACACCACAACCCCAAGGAGACGTACTAGGCCTGATCAGACCCAAACGTTCCTGTTCATCAAGCTGCTTCTTCAATTCCTTCAATTCTCCAGGAGAGAGCTTGTACGGACGCCGGCATGCCGGCTCAGTACCCGGCTCGAGTTCAATGACGAATTCCACCTGCGGTGTGGAGGCATGCCTGGAAGTTCTTCAGGAAAGACGTCTTGATATTCGTTTAGCACCAGAATTTTAGATATGGCATTAATCTCGCCCTTTTCATTGAGAGAGAAAAGCCTGATAGTGTTATCCCTGGAGGCGAAGATATTCACATCTTCATCCGGATGAGTAATCTTGACTTCCTTGTTTGCACAATCAATGTGAGCATCATGCTGAGAAAGCCAATCCATCCCGAGGATGAGGTCAATGTCGGAATTGCCGAGAACCACCGGAGAGGCCAGAAATCGATAATCACCCATGCGAATAGATACATTCGGAGCCTTCAAATTTGAAGTCATGTGCTTGCCTGGAGAGATAATTGACAACTTCTTATCCAGAAATACCGAAGTCAAATTATGCTTGGTGAAGAATGGCCTTGAAATGAAACTGAGAGATGCACCAGAATCAAATAATACTTTTGCAGGAAAAGAGTTCACCGAAAGGTTACCAATGATCACATCAGAAGAATTCTCCGCTTCAGCTGCATTCATCAGGTTCACCCTAGCATGCCTGGGATTATACTTCACAATAGCCGAACTGACAGGTGGAGGTGGCGGAAGGCGCCTTGGGTTGCTGCACTTGTTGGAATAATGACCCTTCTAGACACACTTGTAGCAAGTCACCTCAGAAACTGGACGAGTAGGAGGAGCACTTAGTCTTGGAGCTTGGAACTGCTGCTTGGACTGCTTGTTGGAGTTGGATGGGTGGGAGAAACCACGACCACCAGCATTCTTGTTGTTGTTGGAGTTGTTGTAAGGAGCTCGAATCACTGGAGGAGGAGGAAGCCAAAATTTTTGTTGCTTCGCGACGACTTGAGAAGATGAGGAGGAGTGAATGGCATCTCGAATCCTCTTTTTGGAAGCCTCCATCTAGAGCTGGGCTGCCTCTTGCTTGAGCGCCATGTTATAGAATTTGTCGAATTCATCGTGCTCGAAAAAAGGTGAGAGCAAGTTGAAGTTCATCTTTCAGACCACCACGAAACTGATAGATTTTGCTGTTGGCATCAGGAATGTCTTGCTTAGCATAGCGGGCGAGGTTTTGGAACTTGACATTATACTGGTAGACAGTCATAGAGCCCTGCTTCCGGTTGCGGAATTGCTCACACATACCCTCGATGACAATTGTTGGAATGTGGTGAGAGCGAAAATCCTTGAAGAAATACTCCCAAGAGATCACACGACCTGGCCTGGAGTCTTTGTACTGCTGCCACCAGTCAGCTGCTTGGTCTTTGAGTTGGAAGGCTGCAAACTTCACATAGTCCTCTTCTCTTACGTTACTGCACTCAAAATGCTTCTTGATATCGTTTAACCAATCTTCAGCATCAAGAGGGTCGACACAGTAACTGAAAGCTTTTGGATTATTGGCCAAGAACTGGTTGAGAGTAGTATGGTGCTGCTGGTTGAAGAAGTTGCCTTGATTCCCTGGAACACCCTGATTAGCTTGATTAGCTTGCATCTGCTGCATCATCTGCATCAACATCTGGGTGTTCTGATTTGTAGTCTGCATAATCGCTCTCCATGCCTCAGACGGAGGAGGAGGGGAAGGAGGACGATCTGGAACCTCTTCACCCTCTAGGTTAGCGTTGGGAACCAGTTTCGGAGCCATCCTGAAAGAGATGACCACGAATCAGCAATTGATTGAAAGAAGGTATAAGCTGAAACAACGGATTGAATTGCAACATGTCTTCACAAGAATCATTCGAACAAGAGGAATGAATGAAATTCTCAGTTTAATGATAACAACAATCTTCACGAGAAGCCACATAGGGGACAAAAGGTAAATAAGAAAACAACAAGGTACAGACGGAAACAAACACAAGATAGGAGCTTCGTTCTAACATCTTTGTGCTGAAAGCTTATGAATGCGTTACGAAAGGGTTTTGCAATCCCCGGATCAGCATAGCCAAGGACCATTTAAGATGCAACTCCCGATCAGAACATCGGTCATAAAACCAGTTCACTCAATGTAGAACCCCGAACTCGCTAACCTCCATTCGTTGGAAGAACGCCTACGATCTACTGGATAAACCCACCTATTAATTTTCGAAAGTTTCCAGTTATGCAATCAGGTGTTGGGGATACAGGGGAAGCACCGCGCAATCAACTCTAAACCTACATCCAGCTGTATCCATCCTTCAACACATAACTAGTCTTTCTCGGAAACCGTCTACCTCGGACCTTCGAAAAGCATCCACTATACCAAGCTATGGCAATACTCCCGAACTACCTCCCCAGTATTGGGTGATGTCGGGGTTATCTTGCCACTAACCGTATAGGAGAGATTTTCGATGTCGGCCGTCTTAAGTATTTAGTACTGCCGCGATATGCTTGTGACGACAATACCCCGAAGCTCAACTCCCCGGGACACTGCCACAACCCCTAATGTCAGGAGGCATCGAGAGCAATATTCTCGTCACAAGAACATCGAAACAATCCCACAATACTCGCGAGATTCCTAAAAAAAATTTGGTGCAATTTTTGAAAGTAGAAGAGGCAAGAGTACTCGTCAGGAGTCCTCACCAGAGTGAAAGGGGATGAGAAGCAAAGAAATCCTACTCTCCGATATAAATATAGGACTCAAAATATTTTCAGTGTGTCCCTAGACTCGACCGTCAACGATTCGATCAATCAGTGCGGGCTTCTAGGTCGGAGAAGGCTCTGAATACCAACTTGTAATGCCCAGGATGGGACTATATCTCCTACGTGTCGAGGCACGACCTAGAGACATAACCCCATGCTGGAATGATCGCAAGTTTGGTATCTTTGCACAACTCATGTAAAAGATGGGGATGGAAAACATAAAATAGTTGGCTTACACACGCCACGTCACACAAATACATTACATGTCCAAATCATCATTCAATAAAATATCACAACCCATCTAAGGGTAAAAACCAAATGAGAAGATACCAAACATAATTTAAATCCACAGGTCAGATCGAATCCTAGTAGAAGTTCCACTACTGATCATCAGGATAACGAACATAGTAACGGCTACCCTCCTCGTCGTACTCCCAGTCTAGCTCGGTGCCATCACCTGGATAGCTCACCGCCGGACCTGCATCTGGTGTTTTTAAGTAACTGTGAGCCATAGAGGACTCAGCAATCCCATTCCCGGGTAACATGACTATCTAAGCCTTGGGTGTGGAACAAGGCTAAAGAAAGAATAAGAAAGTGGTTGCAGCAGCACTAGCCTAGCTTACGTATAAGAGAGCGAGAAGAGAAGGTGCCTCGGTCGAGAGATGATCACTAAGTGATCCTAACTAAAGCCAGTCAAACATAACCCCACCGTGTTCATCTCCCGAAACCCTTTCGGAAAATGACAGTCACGGTACTCACGCTGGTAGTGTATTTGTTCAATGCGTCAAGTTTTCTACAACCGGATATTAACAAGCTCCCATCTGCCACATAACCGCGGGGACGGCTTTCGAAAGTTCAAACCCTGCAGGGGTGTTCCAACTTGGCCCATGACAAGCCCACGATCTGCGGAGTCGCAACTCCAAAGGTGGGAAGACCCGAGTATTCTCGGAATCCCGTGCTCAAGATACTCCGAACTAAGGTAAGGCTAATCCAGCAAATCCTCCCGGCGTGCCGACACCCTGACAGTAGCTGCGCGTATCTAGTCTCAGGCCACGACCGGATAGGTCAGCCTACAGGTATATACCAATCCTCGAGTTCCCTCGGGTGGCCCCGCAGTCTGCCCAGTTTGGACCAACACTCATGTGGAGCACTGGCCCGGGGGTTGTTAATTAAGAACTCGGGTTTGCAAGACCCTATGCAAGTTTTATTAGTTACTAGGCGAATAGTACCAATGTTGGTACTTGCTGGAAAAGACTTAGCACTTAGCGGTTTATCGAGGGGGCCCCATAACCCCAACCGTGTGAGGAACGCATAATCAAGGAACATAACACCGGTTTATACGGTTCCTAGCGGCATGAGTGGAACAAATCACCAAGCAAAAGGCTTAGCCTTCCACCCATTACCAATATATAGATGATTTCATTTTTAAGCATTTATATAGTGTGATATAAACCCACAAACTACAACATGAAGCAAGCATCTTCAACTTCACCTGCAACTAGCAACGCTATAATAGGGGCTGAGCGAAGCCTACGTATAGCCAATCAATGGCTTGCATAGGTAGGGTGGTTAAACAGGTTCATGGTTACAAGTAGGAGGCTGACAGGAAAAACATGGGCATCGAGGCAAAACTATAGATCGAGACTTCTAGCAATAGGCAAAAATAGTAATGGTATCTGGGTTCGGTCATCTTGCCTGAAAACTTGTCGTTCGGATCGTAAGAGGGGTCCTCGTGCTCAACCTCGGTAGTAACCTCGTGCTCGTACTCATACTCGGTCTCAGCTTCCGGCTCTAATCAACACAACCACCCAAGGCACGAATCAACAAGATGCAAAGCGCACACAAAAATGATGGATGCATGACTTATGCACTATGGGAGCACAAGGAGCATGGAAAATTGCACTCAAGCAAAATACTTCAAAACATGAAAACAATAGTATATTATGAATCTACACGAAAAATCAATCAAGTTTCATATAAGACTTGCTGCAATCGAAGCTATGGGCTAAAAGTTACGCACAAAACAATAAACATGCTAAAGCTGAAAATTACAGCAACATAGCAACATCGGAGCACTAGATAAATAAGCTATAGGACTCAAACATCATGGCAAAGAGCATGAACATAAACTAGATATACCCTACAGCAAATAAGTCTATTGGTGCACCCCCAAACGAGCCACGGATCAATAGCAACAAGCTTGGACATATTGAACTTGACAACAAAATCCTGACAGCAGTATTTTATTGCAACTTTGGAGCAAAAGTTAAATATGCTACAGCCACTCAAATAAGCATGTGAGAGCATGAATGGATAGCCAACAATATATACTACAAGGAATCCTCAAGAGTCACCCCAAAACTATCATGGATTGGCCTAGAACAACAAGCAAACATGGCATCTGGAAATTACAGATTCCAGACTTAGTGAAATTTCAACTAGTGTTAAAACAGCAGTTTCATCATGGCATCTTTGAGAGCAAGTTTAAGTCATCTCAAAACTAAACATGGCAAGTGGTAAGCACCACAACAAAGTACACAGGATGGTGAATCCAAAACACCTAAGCATGCATCATGGAGACAATCACAATGATAGCAATGAGCTCCTCAAGTTGGCATTTCATAACAAGCTTAAAAACTTAACAGCCACATAGCACTTTGCAACGGAGATAAACATGGCAAGATTAAATCTATCATGCAAGTCTACGCAATCATCATGTAGAGCATGACAAGACGAACACGTGGACATGTCATTTGCATCATTCGGATAAACGAGCACCAAGTTATCACTATGCAAAGATGGCATGAAAAACAACAATAACAGCAGTTTATATCACGATGCACTCTTGCAACAGAATTTTAAGCACCTAGATGAACTCAAACATGTATGGCATAATGGAATGAAAAGTAGTACATGTCTCCACGAACATCTGGACATCTCATCACTCAAATCGGAGCATCACACACAAAGTTATCCACGTTTGAATATAGCATCAGACAGATAAAAATCTGGGACTTAGAGGATTTTGGGGCTACCTCGCGGTCAACAAAAGTCAACAGCGGCTGGAGGAAGTGGATCGGGCCGGAGGCAGAGGCGGATCGGGCGGACGGGCGCTGGGCCTCGCGGATCGGGCGGGAAGTCCACGCGGGTCGGGCTGGACCCGCGGATCGGGCCTCGCGGGTCGTGAGGCGCCCTCGGGCCCGTTAGGCTGGCGGCTGGCGATGGAACGTCCCGGGGCCTCGAGCGCCCCGAGCTGGAGCGGCGGCGACGTGGACTGCGGTCGGGCGCCGGAGTGGGCTACCGGCCCAAGGACTCGCGGGATCCGGCCCGGTCGAAGGGCCCAGGAGGGGGGGAAGGGCCCAGAGATCAGCGGAGGAGGGAATGGCCCGCGCTGGTCAACGGCCCAGCCGATCCGATCGGGGCGAGGGGATATGGATCGAGGCCTTGCCCCGATCGATCCTGGCGGGCGGCGGCTCCTAGCGCCTCGAGTGGCGGCGTTGACTTGGAGGAAAACCGGCGGGGCGGCGTCCCAGGCCGGCGGGAGGTCGGGGCCGGCTGGATCCGGCGGCCCCTCGCCGGATCTGGCCGGAGGTCAAGCCTGGGCGGCGGCGGTGGAGGAGCAGAGGCCGGTGGTGAGGTGGAGAGGGCGGCCGGTGGAGCTCCGGCGAGAATTCCGGCGAGAATTCCGGCGGGGACGCGAATTCCGGCGAAAATCCGGCGAACTCTCTGGCGAGGTGGCGGTGGCTGGAGGAAGAAGAAGATGGGGGCTAGGGTTTCCTTGATTTGGGGCAAAAATCGGGGGAAGTGGACAAATATATAGGCACAAGGAGCTAGGGTTGTCCAAATGAGGTGTGGTTTTTGGCCACGCGATTAGAATTGGATGGCCTAGATGAAGGGAGGGGTTTGGGCTGGTTTGGTGGGCTGTTGGAGGGGTGTCTTGGGCCTCAAATTGGAGGCACTTTGAGCCCACGAGAATAACTGTTGGGGTAGCAAACGGGCTCCAAACGCGACGAGATTTGACAGGCAGGTTACAGACCCCAAAACAACAACACACGACAAGTCTCGCGCCAAACCGGTAACGTTACACGGCCAAACACCAAACTAGGCCTACGGGACGCCACGGACATGTGAGGGAGCTCCGGAACGCGAAACGGACAACGGGAAGGAACGCGTGGAACCGGATGCAAACGACAACACAAATGCAATGCAATGCACATGACTACATGATATGAATGAATGAACACACGCACACGACAAAAGAACGAAAACCCGAAAGACAAAGAACCCGAAA
The DNA here is from genome assembly GCA_902687465.1 of Secale cereale. Taxonomy (NCBI): domain Eukaryota; kingdom Viridiplantae; phylum Streptophyta; class Magnoliopsida; order Poales; family Poaceae; genus Secale; species Secale cereale. The sequence continues at coordinate 393,463,325 of LR738714.1, forward strand.
TGGAATTGATGAAGCCGGAGATATTATATATCGCCCAAAAGGGAAAGTATTACATCTGGGGCATTACAAGTTTTTCCTCTAAGTCCTTTTTGCATTTTGTTGTCTGATGGCTTCTTGTGATGGCAATAACATTTTGTGTGTATGTCCGAATTGTGCGTATGATATGTCAAAATGATCGTGGTGATGTGTACTACATTTTGTTCCATTGTGTCATGCTTGTTTGAGTCCATATAGATGTCCTAATCATCATGACAAGAGTGCTACTTGATATAAACTGCTGCTATTAGTTGTTTTCATGCCATGATTGAGATGTGATAACTTGGTGCATGTTTATCCAAATGAAGCAAATGAGGTGTCAAAGTGTTCATCATGAGATGCTCTACATTATGGGTGCTGTAGCATGCATGTTAGAGTTCATATTGACATGTTTATCTTTGTTGCAAAAGTGCATGTGGCTGTTAGGTTTTGTAACTTGTTACGGGATGCCTAGTTGAGGCGCTCGTTGCTATTGTTGTGTTTGCCCCCATGTCGCATGCTCATATGTTTTAGATTCTCCATCATGCGTTCTTTTCTGTGGTGCAAACTACTTGGCATGATATGCTTTGAGGTGACTTAAACATGCTCGCAAACATGCCATGCCAACTTAATTGTTTTAACACTTAGTGAAATTTCACCAAGTCCGGAATCTGTCTTATCCTGATGCTATGTTTGCTTGTTGTCCTAGGCAAATCCATGATAGTTTTGGGGTGACCATTGATCATTCCTTATTGTATATGTTGTTGTCTATCTATCCATGCCCTCACTTTCTTATTTGGGTTGCTGTAGCATATTTAATTCTTGCTCCCAAGTTGCTATAAAATATTTCTGTCAGGTTTTTATTTTCATGATCAAAATGTTGTAGCTTGTTGCTATTGATCCAGCCCTCCTATGGAGTTGCTCCAATGGAGTTGTTTTCTGTAGGATATGTCTACCTCATGTCCATGCTTCTTGTCACCATGTTTGAGTGCTGTAGATTATATATTTCTTGCTCCAAAGTTGATATGTGGCTGTTAATTTCAGCTTTGCATTGTTTCTTGTTTCGGGTGTATCTTTTAGTCCGTTGCTCCGTTTTGAGCGTGACCTACATGAAAAGTGTGTGATTTTGCATGTAGATTCATCATATCATCTTGTTAACATGTTTGGAGTATTTTTTCTTGATGTTTGGGTGCATCTTGCACCGTTGCCATGCTTATTTTGTTTTGATCATATCTTCTAGACCGTAGCTCCGTTTTAAACAAACATTATATGAAACTTGACTAGAATTTCGTGTAGATTATCATGGTGCATGTTAACTTGCTGTTTAACAACTTCAACTTAAGGTTTATTCTGATCTGGACTAATTTTAAAACTATGCATATGGGGACTTACCGGATTTGTCTTAAGTAGTCTCCGGCCTCATTTATGCATCCTAAATAGACTTGTCATGCATCCTACTTGCTTGAGCATATTGTCTTGTTCTTGTGTTGTTTCTAGTGTGCTTCCTACTTTGACATGTTATGCATTCTAAGTGCACCCGCTGTGCATCCTAAGTGCATCATACATGCATCCTATAGATTGAGCATTGCACCTTGTTTGATTTCATGCCTCGTGTGTTCTTGTGTTGAGTAGAGCCGGAAGCCGAGACCGAGTACGAGAACGAGGATACTACCGAGGTTGAGAACGAGGAGCCGTCTTACGATCCCATCGACGACTCGACAGGCAAGATGACCTGACCTAGATATCATTACTATCTTTGCATATTGCTAGAAGTCTCACTCTTTAGTTTATTGCCTCGATGCCCATGTTTGTTTGTTAGCCTCCCATTGTAACCATGAATCTGTCTAACCACCCAACCTATGCAAACCTTTGATTGGCTACGTAGGCTTCGCTCAGCCCCTCTTATAGCATTGCTAGTTGCAGGAGAAGATTTGAAGATACTTGCTTCATGTTGAAGTATTTGTTGGGATATCACACTATATAAATTCTTAAACTAAATCATCTATATATTGGTAATGGGTGGAAGGTTGAGCCTCTTGCTCGGTGTTTCGTTCCACTCATGCCGCCCTAGGAACCGTATAAATCGGTGTTATGTTCCTTGATTTTGCGTTCCTCACACGGTTGGGTTTATGGGACCCCCTCGATAAACCGCTTAGCGCTAAGTCTTTTCCAGCAAGTCCCAACATTGGTACTCCATTTGCCTAAACAACTAAAAACTTGCATAGGGAGTAATTAACCCTCTTCTTAATCAACAACCCCGGGCCAGTGCTCCACATGAGTGTTGGTCCGAAATGGGGAGCCTGTGGGGCCACCTTGGGGAAACCCGAGGGCTGGTAAAAACCCGTAGCTTCACCCATCCGGTCGTGGACTGAGACTAGATACGCGCGGGTACTGTCAGGTTGTCGGCATGCAGGGAGGATATGCTGGATTAGTCGTACCTTAGTCGGAGTATCTTGAGCACGGGATTCCAAGAATACTCGGGCCTTCCCACCTTAGAGTTGCGACTCCGCGGATCGTGGGCTTGTAATGGGCCAAGTTGGAACACCCCTACATGGTTTTGAACTTTCGAAAGTCGTGCCCGCGGTTATGTGGCAGATGGGAATTTGTTAATATCCGGTTGTAGAAAACTTGATACGATGTTCAGAACACACTACCAGCGTGAGTAACCGTGATGGTCATTTTCCGAAAGGGGTTCGGGAAGTGAACACAGTGGGGTTATGTTTGACGTGTTTAGATAGGATCACTTCGTGATCACTTTGTCGTTCGTGGCACTTCTCTTCTCGGTCTTAACACGTAAGCTAGTGTTAGTGCAGCTGCAGCCTTTTATTCTTTCTTGAGCCTTGTTCCACACGCAAGGCTTAGATAGTTTTGCTACCTGGGAAGGGGATTGCTGAGTCCTCCGTGGCTCACAGTTTCTACACCACACCAGATGCAGGTACCATGGTGAACTACTCAAGTGACGGCACGGAGCTGTACTGGGAGTACGATGAAGAACGTAGTCGTTACTATGTGCACTATCCCGATGATCAGTAGTGGTTTCTACTAGGGGCGATTCGGACCTGTGGCTTTATGTATTTGGTATCTTTCATTTGGATCTTCACCCGTAGTCGGGTTGTGATGTTATTTGGATGATGATTTGCTATGTAATGTATTGTGTGACGTGGCGAGTGTAAGCCAACTATCCTTTTGCAATTTCAACCCTATTTTCACATGAGTCATGCAAAGATACCGAACTTGAGATCATTCCAGAATGGGATTATACCTTTAAGTAGTGCCTCGACACGTAGGAGGTATAATCCCATCCTGGGCATTACAAGTTGGTATTCAGAGCCTTCTCCGACCTAGAAGCCCCCACTTATTGATCGAATCATTGACGGTTTAGTCTAGGCACACACTTTAAAATGTTTTGAGTCCAATATATATTTATCGGAGAGTAGGATTTCTTTTGCTCCTCATCTCTTTTCACTCTAGTGAGGACTCCTGACGATTACTTTTATCTCTTCTACTCTCAAAATTTCACCAAATTCTTTTAGGAATCTCGCGAGTATTGTTTGGATTGTTTCGATGTCTTTGTGACGAGAACATTGTTCTCGATGCCTCCTGTCATTTAGGGGTTGTGGTAGTGTCCTGGGGAGTTGAGCTCCGAGGTGTTGTCGTCACAAATATATCGCAGCAGTTCTGGAATACTTAAGACGGCCGACATCAAAAATTCTCCTATGCGGTTAGTGGCAAGATAACCCCGACGTCACCCAGTACTGGGGAGGTAGTTCGGGAGTATTACCATAGCTTGTATAGTAGATGCGTTTCAAAGGTCCGAGGTAGACGGTTTCCGGAAATACCTGGTTATGTGTTGAAGGATGGATACAACTGGATGTATGATTAGAGTTGAGTGCGTGATGCTTCCCCTGTATCCCCAACACCTGATTGCATAACTGGAAACTTCCGGAAATTAATAGGTGGGTTCATCTTGTAGTTCAAATGCATTCTTCCAACGAATGCATGATATGGAGTTCGGGGTTCTACATTGAGTGAAGTAGTTTTATGGCCGTTGTTCCGATCGGGAGTTGCATCTTAAAGGGTCCTTGGCTATGCTGATCCGGGGATTGCAAAACCCTTTTGTAACACATTCCATAAGCTTTCAGCACGAATATGTCGAACAAAGTTTCTATCTTGTATTTGTTCTATTTGCTCCTTGTTGTTTTTATTTACCTTTTGTTCTCCCAAGTGGCTTCTCGTGAAGATTGTTGTTACTATTAAACTATGGATTACATTCGTTCATTCTTGTTCGAATGTTCTTGTGAAGACTATGTTGCAATTTCTAGCCGTTGATTCATCTTATATATCTTTCTCAATCAATGGCTAATAGTTGTCATCTCATTCAGGATGGCTCCTAAAAAGGTTCCCAACGCTAACCCAGAGGGTGAAGAGGTTCCTGATCATCCTCCTTCCCCTCCTCCTCCGTCTGAGGTGTCGGGACCCCGATCCTAAGTCACACCGGTCTAGCATGTAACACACCATATCACTTTGCGGCCTCACGCACGGTATCCCCACGGGTGCCACCTTACCTGGCCCGGGATAGTTTGCGCATTTTGGCTCACGTATAAGATAGTGTCGCTAGCATCCATATGACAGAGAACCCGGGCCGACATGACCAGTTATAGACAAAAAGTGGCACTAAATTACAGAGACAGGCATACATGACCCAGCAACGAACGTGTCGGTGATCAACGTATGAACCAAAGTCCTAGCAAGCTACAAGGACTTAAAGGAACAACGCGTGACATTTCCCCTAAGGGACAGACACAGGAATGAAGAAGGACACATGCCGGTCAGCCTATGTGTTCCGGAGCAGTAGCAAGCTACCAAGGCTCAGTGGAAGCACTAGGAGACATTTCCCTGTTAGATAGGCTACCAAGGGTAAACAACTAGGTGTCGGATCCCACACATACCAAGCATTTCAATAACATACACACAAGATGCTCGATATGTGCAAATACAACATGGCATCACAACAAGACTTTATGAAACAAGTATTTATTCATTAGGCTTCGAGGAGCCAGATATTACAAACATGGGTCTCATGACCCAACATTCAGAGCATACAAGCAACAAGCGGAAGCACAACATGTCTGAGCACAGACATCTACAAATGAAAAAGGCTGAAGAGCCTGTCTATCTAGAACACTCGTCCAAGATCGTAGCTGAGGCAACAAGCTACTTGTCGAAGTCCAAGCGGAACTACTAGAGAGACAGAAGTCTCATCTGCAAAACATAAATTAAGCAAACATGAGTACAAAGGTACTCAACAAGACTTACATCAGATCCTAACATACATGCATTTGTATCAAGAAGGCATAGTGGGGTTTAGTTGCAGCAAGCCAGCTTTGACTTAGTGGCTATCCTGTACTACGATTGCTGGTAACTCTTTTGAGGTGGCGCACACGAGTCCACTAATCACCGCACAATACACCACTATGGATTCATCCCCCCCTACGAGAAGGCCATTCATAGCACTCACACATGTCTTGAGTATTTTAGAGTATCCACTTTCAGTTGTCTATGTACCACGTAAGCATCCAAGAAGTCCATAACCGTGGACTCGGCTATTCGAATAGATCATGATAAACCCTGCAGGGGTGTACTTCTTCACACACGCTCTCGCCACTTACCTCCATGTACACGACGTGTATCTCGGCAACCTTCAAGCAGAAGCCTGGCGAGGGTGTCGGTCACGACCTGACTAACCAGACTCTAGTCCAGGTTTATCGCCTATTCGGGTTCCATCCGCAAGGGAGTCCGGCCGAGGTTTCCATCACGGCCCCAAACGATGTGTACAGGGTTCCCGAGCCCACCATCCGGGTGCCACTCGGTACACCGGGCCACGTGTGCCTAGTCTGTCCGAAGCCCACCCTGCCGGGTGCCACTTGGTAGAGAAATAACACTACCTACAAACACCAGAAACTAGTTGCGACTCCTGGACAGAGATCAAGTTGATTAATAAGCCGAGAGGGGTCGAGTTACCGGAACCCAATGTGTGGTAGTAGCTAGTCATTGGACACCATACAAAGAACTCAGTGCTTGAGGACGGTTCCAGTGAGATAACCCACCATGTACTCCTACATGGCCTCTCACCGCTACCTTTACCAAATATTGTTCACACACTTAACGCTCAGCATCAGAACATATCACTGCACTCCAATTCATTCCCAATGAATCAGACCTGACACACTCTAAGCAATAGCAAGCAAGGCATGGTAAGAACACAACATGGCTTCAATCAACTCCTACACATGCTAGTGTGTTTCAACTATTTACTGTGGCAATGCCAGGTCATGCAGAGGAATGGGTTCAACTACTGTCGTGGAATTAGCACGGCAGATGTCCGGTTTAACGGACTTAGTTGAGGAACCATCGCACGGATTAGCTTGAAGGGGTTAAAAGCACACAAAGGAAACAGAGGGTTTATACTAGTTCGGCCCCTTCGATGAAGGTAAAAGCCTACGTCTAGTTTGGTTTGGTATTGCTTGGGTGTCGATGAACAGAGAGCTGATTGCTTGCCTGCGTCTCGATGGGTTGTTCCTTGTCCTTGAACCGTCGCCGGGTCGTTCCTTTATATAGAGGCGACGCCCGGTCCGGTTTACAGAGTCCCGAGGCCGGCTCATATTTGTGTCCGCCTCGGTCTCTGCTCTTTGTTCCTTGTCTCTCAAGTTACATGATAAGACGGTTTACAAACTGTAACTCTACAAATGGGCCCTAAGCCTTCATGGGCCGTAACCTCTACTGAGCTTTACAATTATATAACTATTTCATCACAATCCGGTTTACTCCAGCCGGTTTACACCTGCTAATAATATCCCTGACATTAGGCTCCAGAATGATTTGAAGTTGTTCATATCAGTCTTCTCAGCCTTGCATAATCTTCTTTCTTGTATCTTCTCAGTTTTTGTAAACCAGCGATGACGTCATCCCTGGAAATCAGTTGATTCGATCGTGACATCACTTCCGCATTTATCGCACACAGCTGGTTATTATCTTTGCTTTAAAGGCCATCCCGAGAATCGAGGCGACAGGGAAGCTTTATCCAATCTCTTTCTTCCTCAAATCCCGCGCTTACCGTTTCGTCTATGCTCGGCCTATAAATACCGCTCGAGACCCATCTCTTTCTCCTTCTGCTTCTTCTTCCTCCGTCTCCGCACCCGAGCTTCCGCCGTCGCCCGTGGAGCTCGCCGTCGCCAGCAAGTCCGGCCGCTGCATCAACCCGAACGCGACCAGATAACTCGTCGCCTGTCATTTCTTTCTGTCTCAGGTACTTATTTTTCCCTCGCCGTAGATCCGTAGCTTAGGGTTCTTCTATGCCTCCGCCATTAAACCTCAGAAAGCTTCGGCTGTTCATCCTATACACCATGCCCATAGTAGTTTTAACCTTGGATTTATCTTCGAAACTTGCTTCCACTCCGCTGCCTTATGCTTAGGTTTTGGCATTAGATTCAATCCTTAGATTCGTCCACTCTGTATAAGATCCCCGTAGTTCTTCTGTAATAGACCTGCATAAGTTTTCTCTTTTTCTTACTGCTCAGATCTGTTTTACCTTAGCTTCTTGTAGAAACATGTTTCTTCACCCTCATAGATCTATAAGATACTCGCCGGTTTAGTCGGTCATACATTGCTTCTGCAACGCATCAACATTGAACACGACGGTTTAGCTTCTTTCTTTTTTGTTGTCATAAACCGGTAGTAGCTCGTGTCCTGCTTACTTCCGGGTTAGTAATGCCATTAGTCCCTTATCTAAACCATCGATGTGATCTTGCATATATGATCCGGTTTATGCCTCTGTACTTAAATAATCCGGATTTTATACTTCACCTTTTCAGCACTTTCCTTCTGCTAATATGTCTACCAAGCAGTTCGTTTCTTGCGACTGGGTTCCTTCCATCATCACTGAAGAGGATTTAGTTAAAGCTGCTTCAATTGGCATTCTGGGTCCTCGAACAGTTCTGAAATGGCGGGCTCCCGGAAATGAATGCCCCCTACTCCCAAAGAGGGAGAAGTAACTGTTTTATTTGACCATATGACCCGGGGCTTTAGCCCTCCCGGTTCAAAGTTCTTCCGGGATGTGCTTGCCGCTTTTCAACTTCATCCGCAGGACATAGGTCCAAATTCGATATCAAACATCTGCGATTTCCAAGTTTTCTCCGAGGTGTATCTTCAAGAGGAGCCATCTGTCGACTTGTTCCGGGATTTCTTTCATTTGAACCGGCGAACTGAGTTTACTGGTGGACCTCATCAAGAACTTGGTGGGGTTAGCATTCAAAAAAGAAGAGACACAGTCTTTCCTCACGCTGCTCTCCATACTCACCCCAAGGATTGGAACAAATCTTGGTTCTATTGCCAAGATACTTCGCCTGAAGGGGAGAACCCACTGCCGGGTTATAGCGAACATCGCCTCTCTGAAGATCATTCGCTGCCACAACGTCTCAGCTCCTCAGACCGGCCCCGGTTTGCCTCTCAGCTTGCAAAACTCAAAGCTTTTATGGCAAACGGATTGACTGGAGTTGACTTCGTTTGTTGTTGGCTCGCTTGGAGCATCCTTCCTCTGAGCCGGCGCTCCCGTTTGATGTGTCAATATACCGGTAAGCCGGACGATCCTCAACGTCATACCGACATCATGCTTCCTGAGAAGGAAGTTGCTGAATCTGCTAAGAAGATGCTCAACATCTCCTTGGAAGAATGTAGCCAAACCGGATTGGCTCCATACTATTAAAAGAACAAACTGCCTGCGGTAAGCCTTAATCCCTTCTGCTTGTTTCTAATCCGTTCATTTAAATTATCTTCCATTTATCTCTCATCTTTTACACAGGCCGATGATCCCTTCTGGAAAAGGAAACCTCAGGACAAGTCAGGCAAACAACCGCGCCGGAAGACCTATGCTGTTAAGAAGAAAAAGGCGGCTGCTGGCTCCGGTTCACATGCCGAAGAAGATGATCCGGACTCTGAGGTATAAATCAATCCTGATATACTTCATTATTCTTTTATCCCGATTTATGTTAATAGTGTCTTTTCGCAGGATTTGGCTGAAGGGGATAAAGCGGCCGAAACTGAGGTAATCACTCTTTCTTCAGATTCAGAACCACCTCCACCAAAAATTCGTCGGCTAGTCTGAAAATATCAGTTTTCTCATCCTTACGCTCAACTGGACCCCAATTTTCTTTTGAAGAAGCAGCAACATGAAGCTCGCCGGGCTACACGCCATAGTGGCCTAGTAGTCGAGTCCTCCGGAATATCTCTTACTCCAGCCTGGAGGCGTCGCTCTGAGGTTTTACTTTCTCCAACTCTTCTTCATCCCAAGGCTGGACTTATACGCAAACCACTTAAACCGTCTGACCCTAATTATCAGGAGACTCCTTTATCTTCTTCTGGCGAATCCACTGCCACACAAGTCCCAACTATGAATACTGTCCCTGGGTAAGTCCTTTATTTCATCCGGTTTATCTTTGTATTTGCTTTTGTGACTCTGATTTCTTTTCTAACTCCTTTCAGCAAGCCTAAGCCTAGCAAAAGGGCAAAAGCCAGCAAAACAGCTGCTGAGACTGCCACTGATAACCCGGTGGCTGATCCGGATACAGTCATCCCACCGGCAAATGAGCCTACAGTTCAGCTTGACGATCCCTCTCCTATGGATCATACTTATGCCACTGCTCCTGAAAATCCCAACACTGGAGTTGTTCATGAACCGGTGAGTCCTGCCCGGGCCAACCCTCCTCGGACTAGCCCGGCTCCCGCTAGTCCTGTTCATACGGCCACTCCACAACCGGCCGCTGCTGCTTCTCCGGAAATTCAAATAACCGGTACAGGTTATACCGCTCCTGCTGAGCCCGTTGTTTTAGCTAAGCATACTACTAAAGCGGAGAAACTCCAGCAAAAGAAGGGCAAATGGAGTACAGACTTGTCTAGTTTCGCCGAGTTGAGTGCCCAGGAGCTTTATTCCGGGTATTTGAACCGGCTTCATACTAGTCGGGATTATGAAGCGGGCTTAGTCAACATGATGAAGGACAAATACGAGGTATCTCACTTGTCTTTTGCTTTTGCCTTTGTTGTATTTCTGTCTATATCATGGTAGCCCCCAAGTTCCGGTTTAGCTATGTTAAAAGGTGAACCGGTACTTCCAACTGAGAGCAAATAATCTTACATTAGCCCCCAAGTACCAGGGGCATAACTGGTTTTATGTGCCTGGGACTTGTCTGAATCCTTCGTTCGATGTTTCAACTGCCCATTAGTCCCCAAGTTTCAAGTAGACAACTTGTTTGTGTGCTTGAGACTTTATCTGTAGTTGTTTTCCTTTGCTACTTCAATTGGTCATTAGCCCCCAAGTGTCAAGTGGATAACTTTGTTATGTGCTTCAGACTTGTCTGAACTGTCATTTATTCCACTTGATTTCCTTTGCAGGCTGATTTGACCCGGAGAGCTGAAGAGATAACTGAGCTCCGGTATAGACTTTCTGAAACTGAATCTGCTGCTGCTAAGGCCAAAAAAGATCTGGCACTGAGCTTAACCACTGCTGAGCAATTGAGGAAATATTTTGAATCGGAACGGGCAACCTGGGAAGTGCAGAAAAATACTCTTGAAAAGAGAGCAAAGTACGCTGAAGAAGCTCTTAGAGGGTGTTTGTTTCCAGGGACTTATTGGTTCAGGGACTTAAATAAGTCCCTATAAGTCCCATCTAAACCAAACAGGAGGGACTTATAGGGACTTAAAGTGGGCATTTGGGACTTATCAAATAAGACTCTCAAGGAGGGACTTATAGGGACTTATAGTTGTAATATGGTCTACTAGTACATGTTAAGTCCCATGAACCAAACAGGTAGGGACTTTTTAGGGACTTATGACTTATAAGTTGGGACTAAAATAAGTCCTAGGACTTATGAACCAAACAGGGCCTTAATCCGGTGACAGAAGAGTTGACCGGTTTAAAGCGGCAAATAGAACTTATGACTTCTGCCGTCTTCGGTAAATACTTAACCTGCACATGCTTTCATTTCTGCAACCTTTAATCCGTTCTGGTTTAATTGTGATAACCATATGTAGGACGGCGCGTCACCCATCTTGGGGATGATCTCCGGAAGAAACTCAAGGCCTCTTATACTCTTGTTGAGCAGCTGTATTCCGGCGCTCAGAGGATTATAAGTGCAATGTCTTTCAATAAACCGGCTCCCACCACTATCCAAGGCACTCTGGAGAAGTTGTCTATCTTGCCTGCACGCTTGGAAGAGGTGAAGAAGTCTGCTGCCCGAGCCGGTTCTCTTGTATCGCTGACTAGAGCCAAAGCGTGGGTTCCAGACTTCGATCCGGAAGAAGCTTTGAACGGGTATCCCAGCACCAAAGAAGATGGGTCAGCCTTCACTGGAAAAGGCCTTCTTGCTTTGACGAAGGAAATGCGTCCTCTTGCCAGCAAACTTGCTGTTGAATCAGACTTGACCAGGTATCATCCGGCGTACGATTTACAGAATGAGCGGGTGGATCGACCGGTTTATGATACCATAAATCTAATCCCACTAGTCCGCCCCCACACTTTCGCCCCAGATGTTGATCTGTCTGATCTTATTACGGAAGAGATGTACTTCCGTGCTTTAACAAAAATCGATTGGTGCGTCCCTGACTTTCAGCCGCTTCAGGAAGATGAAGAAGCTCCGGAACAAGTCGATCCTCAACCATCGCAGCAGGAGGAAGCATAGGCCACACAGTTTAACTTTACAGCTGTTGTATTCTGTTTGTCGAGAAAAAACTTTAATCCATTCAGGCTTGTGATGCCTTGTAATAGGATAGCTCGAAACATTTCTGTTTTGATCCGGATGTCCCAACTTTGCTTTGACGTTTGCCAATTTGAATCTTGTCTAATATGGTTTCTGCATAGATAACACTTAAAAGATGTCCTAGCGGTTTATCGCCGGACCGATTAAATTGCTCACAAAATATATCAAACAAGTGTCTGTTTATACCAGAAATAACTTCATACCTGTTATTAAGTATGCTTGATATTCTTAATCCGACGAACTTTGCAGTTTTCTGAGGGAGCCTTTGGGATAGACCCAATAATAATTCCGGGTTTACAGGAGCTACCGGTTTAAATAATGCTGGAACTCTGTGTCCAGACTTTTGAAGATATGTGGCCAACTTTGGAGTTGTCCCACTCCGGATCAAAGAACCATAGAACACAAATACAAAAAATATAAGTTTGCAAATAAAACCATGTAGTCGAGGCTTTTTGCGAGCTGCCAAGCTCCGAATCGAGACTTCTGATTCGAATACGATCAGTAAACCGGACCATAGGGGCTAAGCTAGGATTCGAATACGATCCGTAGCCCCCTACTGGCCTTGAAATTTTAGCCAAGCAATGGATTAGAATACGATCTAATGAGCTTATGATTCGAATACGATCATACAAACCGGACCATAGGGGCTGAGCTAGGATTCGAATACGATCCATAGCCCCTACTGGCCTTTTAAATTTTAGCCAAGCAATGGATTCGAATACGATCCAAGGGGCTTATGATTCGAATACGATCATACAAACCGGACCATAGGGGCTAAGCTAGGATTCGAATATGATCCGTAGCCCCCTACTGGCCTTTTAAATTTTAGCCAAGCAATGGATTGGAATACGATCCAAGGGGCTTATATTCGAATACGATCATACAAACCGGACCATAGGGGCTGAGCTAGGATTTGAATACGATCCGTAGCCCCCTACTGGCCTTTGCTATGTTCTCTTTGGTTCGAATACGACCTATGTTTGAACAGGAATGGCTATGTTCTCTTTGGTTCGAATACGACCTATGTTTGAACAGGAAGCCCTTTAGTGATCACAGCGGTAGAGTACCTATATGGGAGTTGTCCTGCATAACCATATAGACTGATCAAAGCATCTTATTTTCTTGATGAAAATGATATATAGTAAGAGAAATAAACTTTAGATGGTTATCACCGTAAGATATTTATATTGGAAAAAAGGCTGATCCCTAGGTTTATCGAGGGTGCCGGTTTATTCATTAATTATAATATATACATAGGATACAGCAGAGCTCATGGCTCAGGTATAGTAGGGCCGCAAGAGGGCGATGTTCCACGGCCTCTTTGTCTCTTCCTCCGATGTCCGTGAGTCCTTGTGTTCTCAAACGTCCACTAGGTAATATGAACCATTGTGCAGATTCTTGCTGACCACGAAGGGCCCTTCCCAAGGCGGGGATAGTTTGTGCATGTCTATTTGGTCGTGGATGAGCCGGAGCACCAAATCTCCCTCCTGGAAAGTCCTGGTTTTGACCCGGCGGCTGGGATATCTGCGCAAGTCCTGTTGATAAATCGCGGATCGTGCTGCTGCTATGTCACACTCTTCATCTAGCCGGTCCAAACTGTCCTGTCTTGCCTGCTCATTGGCCGCTTCAACATAAGCCGTCACCCGTGGTGAATCATGATGGATATCGCTTGGAAGGACCGCTTCAACACCATACACCATGAAGAAAGGTGTATAACCTGTGGACCGGTTTGGCATAGTATTGATGCTCCAGAGGACAGAAGGTAACTCCTCAGCCCAGGACCCTGGTGTTCTTTGGAAGGGAGTCATAAGCCGGGGCTTGATACCTCGCAAAATCTCCTGATTAGCCCTTTCAGCTTGACCATTGGATTGAGGGTGAGCTACAGATGACACATCTAGTCGAATATGCTCCCGTTGACAAAACTCTTCCATCTCTCCTTTAGATAAATTGGTGCCGTTGTCCGTGATGATGCTGTGTGGAAAGCCAAACCGGAAAATTACCTTTTTGATGAATTTAACCGTTGTTGCTGCATCACACTTGCTCACAGGCTCTGCCTCAATCCATTTTGTAAACTTATCCACAGCCACCAGCAGATGAGTTTTTTGATCTTGTAATCGTTTGAAGGGCCCAACCATATCAAGCCCCCAAGTCGCAAACGGCCAAGTAATCGGTATCATCCGGAGCTCCTATGCCGGAACAAGAGCACGTCGTGAAAATTTCTGACAAGCATCGCACCTCCGGACTAGATCCGCTGCATCAGCATGGGCTGTCAGCCAATATAACCCATGTCGAAAAGCTTTAGCCACCAAGGATTTTGAACCGGCATGATGACCACAATCCCCTTCATGGATCTCACGAAGGATATCACAACCTTCCTCAGATGACACACACCGCTGAAATGCTCCAAAACCACCGCGATGGTGGAATTCTCCGTTTGCAATTTTCATGGACTTGGAGCGCTGGATTATCTGTCTTGCTTCGACCTCGTCGTCCGGCAACTCCCCACGGCTTAGATATGCCAAGTATGGGAGCGTCCAATCCGGAATAACATGAAGTGCTGCAACTAGCTGCGCCTCTGGATCAAGAACGGCCAGATCTTCCTCCGATGGTACCTGAACTGATGGACTGTGCAGCTCATCTAAGAAAGTGTTCGGTGGTACCGGTTTACGTTGAGAACCCAGCCGGCTCAGAGCATCGGCCGCTTCATTCCTTCGCCGGTCTATATGATCCACCTGATACCCTTTGAAATATCCTGCGACTGCTTCAACTTCTCGTCTGTAAGCTGCCATGAGAGGGTCTTTTGAATCCCACTTGCCGGATACTTGCTGTGCCACTAAATCTGAATCACCAAAACACTTGACCCGGCTCAAGTTCATCTCCTTAGCCATCCGTAGGCCATGAAGCAATGCCTCATATTCGGCTGCATTGTTAGTACAAGGAAACATTAGACGGAGGACATAACAGAACTTGTCACCTCGCGGGGAAGTTAACACAACTCCAGCCCCCGAGCATTCTAACTGCCTTGAACCGTCAAAATGAATCGTCCAGTAGGTAAAATCCGGCTTCTCCTCTGGTGCTTGCAGTTCTGTCCAATTGTTGATGAAATCCACCAATGCTTGGGATTTGATAGCGGTGCGTGGCACATACTTCAATTCGTGTGGGCTAAGCTCGATGGCCCACTTCGCCACTCTGCCAGTAGCTTCCCTGTTCTGGATTATATCCCCCAATGGAGCCGAGCTGGCAACAGTTATTGGGTGGCCTTGGAAATAATGCTTCAACTTCCGGTTTGCCATGAACACACCATATACCAGCTTCTGCCAATGCGGGTACCTTTGTTTGGATTCAATGAGAACTTCACTGACATAATAGACTGGACGTTGAACCGGATATTCCTTTCCTGTTTCCTTGCGCTCGACCATGATTGCCACGCTGACTGCCCGTGCGTTGGCGGCGACGTACAACAGCAATGGCTCATTATCAACCGGGGCAGCAAGGACCGGCGGTTCTGCCAGTTGCCCCTTCAAATCCTCAAACGCAGCGTTTGCCTCCTCACTCCATATAAACCGGTCTGTCTTTTTCAGCATCTGATAAAGCGGAATTGCCTTCTCTCCCAGACGGCTGATGAACCGGCTTAATGCTGTGATCCGGTGTAATGCCTAGGATGGGACTATATCTCCAACGTGTCGAGGCACGACTTAAGTATTTAGTACTGTCGCGATATGCTTGTGACGACAATACCCCGAAGCTCAACTCCCCGGGACACTGCCACAACCCCTAATGTCAGGAGGCATCGAGAACAATATTCTCGTCATAAGAACATCGAAACAATCCAACAATACTCGCGAGATTCCTAAAAAAATTGGTGCAATTTTTGAAAGTAGAAGAGGCAATACTCCAGCCGGTTTACACCTGCTAATAATATCCCTGACAACTACCGCAGCATAAAGTTGCAGTTGAATCGTTGTTGTCCTAATGCAATAACAGGGAGCAGGAGTGAGAGAGTAGGATTGTATCGAAATGAACAAAGGGGTTTGCTTTCCTGGTATAACAACGTGCAGAGCAGTGCTCCTCTGACAGGTACTCTGGAACAGTCTCCGGAGCTGGTCCTATCGAGAAGAACGGTGCCGACAATCAAACACAAGCATATGCAACAATATGATGCATGAATATGGCATGAAGATATGATGTTGTTCGAGCTAATGCAACTAGCATTTTAATTGGTTGAATTCCATTTAAACCAAGGGTTCAAATGCAACTCTAAAATAAGCATTTTTAAATGCCATTTATGTGTTTTCAAATAAACACTAGGTATAACTTCATTTGTCATGCAAGAAAATGGTACAGATGGATAGATTGAATTTTTCTGATAATTTTTCATATATAAATTATTTTCATCTGAGCTATGGTTGATTTTATAAGAATTTTTGGAGTTTTAGCTATTTTCTGAATTAAATAAATCGTTTCTGATTTATTTAAAATCCCAGAAACATTTACTGCGTCAGCATGACCTCATGCTGACGTCAGGAGGGTCAAAGGGCTGGTCCAGGTCAAACATGACATGTGGGCCCGGCATGTCAGTGTCACAACTAATTAACAGAGTTAATTAGTGCTAAGCTAAGAGCTAATTAAACTGTCAGTGGGGTCTGGGCCCACTATTCAGTCGCACAGCATCTAACAGTATGTAACTAGACCTAACTAAACTAATTAACAGGCACTCGGGCCCACTGTCAGTGACTCTAGGTTGGGTTAGTTAGTCACTAACGACGATGCCACGTCAGCACGCCGGAGTTACTCGCCGGCGACCTCGTTCCGTGGCGGTGACTCGTCGGAGAGGGTCGGGTTTCGCGTACAAGGGGCGGTTTTGGGCGCGGTTAGTCCCGTTGGAAAGCTGGCACTCGGTCGCATCCAACGGTGCAAGCTGTTCAACCTGGGGTGGCCGGAAACAGCGCCGGCGGCGAGGTTTGCGGTGGCCGGAGCTTGGGTGGGTGCGGGGTTGGTGCTGCGGCTTGCAAATGAGCTGGTTGTCGCGCTAGGATTGCTCTACGGGATGCTGCGAGTGCAACGGACGCACGCGCGGTACCAGAAGGTCACCGGGGCTTCGCCGGCGACGAGCCCGTGCGGCGGCGGCTATGGTAAGCAAGGGGGCGATGGCTACGGCAACCAAACGGAGGCAGAGTTAGGGGAAACAGACCGGGGGCTCACAGTGGTGCCGTAGAGATGGCCAGCGTGCCCGGGGAAGCGACAACGGTGGCGCATCAACGGTGGAGGTCCTCAGTGGCCGGCGGTGAAGAAGGCGATGATGGCGACGATGGAGGACGTCCGGGCTCGATTCCTTCGGCTTGGAGATGGAGAGCGTCGCGGCGGACCTCGGGGACAGCTCGGGGAGGCGGGGCAGTGGCTGTGGCTGCGGTGGTTGCGATAGGCGGCGAAGACACGCTCGGGTCCGAGCGGAGAGAGGGAGACAGAGGAGGGGAGGGGCGACTATAGAGAGCCAGAGAGGTATGGGGAGGTGCGTGGCATCGTCCTGAACAGCCAGGCGTCGAGGGAGGAAAGCAGGCAGGCAGGAGGTGGCGCGCTCGCCATGCGCGTGCGTCGGCCACGCGCCTCACCTACTGGCGCGAGGAAGATGACAGGGGAGGCCGGGTGGGCTGGGCTGGCCAACTGGGCCGGCCAGGCCGAATAGTGCTGGGCCAGCACAGGTAAGGTTTCTTTCCCTTTTTGTTTTCTTTTCTATTTCTGACATTTGTTTTGATTTTAAAAAAATCATTTAAATTATTCTGACAATTTTGCAGGGAGTAGAAGGAGTATTCCAAAGCCCCACACAAAATCAAGAATTATTGGACATATATAAAATATATAATAAATATATATATCCAATGCAAATATTTATTGCATTAATTCCAAAAGCCCAAAATAAATATTTATGAGCTCCTAATAATATTGGTTTTATTTTTATCTCTAACCAATATTTTCAGAGAGCAACATGAACATTTTCTGGGCCATTTTTGGAGCAATTTTTATTTGGGTCATTTTTCAAAAGTGTTTTCTGAGGGTTTCACAAGTCCTCAATTCAAATTCAATTGAAATTTAAATATGATGCAAACATCAAGACTAGCCTAGTGCATACCAGAACTAGGGTTGTGACAACTCGCTCCCACTCGAAAGAATCTTGTCCCGAGATTCAGGAGTCGGCGAAAAGAAGGTGGGGTACTCCAGTTGGAGACGATCTTCTCGCTCCCAAGTAGCTTCTCTCTCGGAATGATGAGACCACTGAACCTTGAGAAACATGATGTTATGACGTCGAGTGACACGTTCTGCTTGATCCAAAATGCGAACGGGATACTCTCGATATGTGAGGTTATCTTGGAGATCAAGCGTTTCGTGGTCCACTCCGCGGATGGGATCCAAGAAGCAACGCCTGAGTTGAGAGACGTGGAAGACACCATGAACTCGAGAAAGATGTGGGGGTAGTTCCAACTAGTTGGCAACCTCTCCTCGTTTAGCGAGAATGCGAAAAGGGCCAATGTAACGAGGAGCCAACTTACCCTTGATACCGAAACGATGGGTACCCTTCAAAGGAGTAACCCGAAGGTAAGCTTTGTTGCCAACTTCATAAGCCACTTCCTTATGATGACGATCATACTGGCTCTTTTGACGAGATTGAGCTGTTTTCAAATTCTCACGAATGATGCGAACTTGCTCTTCTGCTTCCTGGATCATATCCAGTCCAAAGAATTGTCTTTCACCGGTTTCTGACCAGTTCAAAGGTGTTTGACATCTTCGTCCATAGAGTATCTCGCAAGGAGCTTTCTTGAGAGTGGATTCATAGCTATTGTTTTAAGCAAACTCGGCGAAAGGAAGACATTTCTCCCAATCCATACCGAATGAGATAACGCAAGCTCTAAGCATGTCTTCGAGAATTTGGTTGACCCGTTCCACCTAACCACTTGATTGAGGGTGGAAAGCGGTACTAAAAGAAAGATGGGTGCCCATGGCAGTCTGGAAACTCTCCCAGAAATGAGAAGTGAAAAGACTACCACGGTCTGAATTGATCTCTAGTGGAACACCATGAAGTGACACTATTTGAGAAATATACAAGTCAGCAAGCTGACTTGCAGTGATACTCTCTCGAACAGGTAAGAAGTGAGCCACTTTGGAGAGACGATCAATGACTACGAAGATAGCATTATTCCCTCTCTTGGTCCTGGGAAAGCCGGTGATGAAGTCCATACCAACTTTATCCCATTTTCACTTAGGAATAGCTAAGGGCTGAAGGGTGCCAGCAGGTCTTTGATGTTCTGCCTTAACGCGACGACAAACGTCGCATTTAGCAATGAACTCATTAATTTCTCTCTTCATCCTAGTCCACCAGAACCTTTGGCGTAGGTCCTGATACATCTTAGTACTACCGGGATGAATCGTGAGAGGAGATTCATGAGCCTCCTTAAGGATCAGTTGTCGTAGATGTTGCTTCTTGGGAACCACCAAGCGATTCTCAAAGAACACAACACCCCGATCATCCATAGAGAAACATCCACCAATACCCTTGGCAATATTTCTCTTGATCCGGGTAATCCCTGTATCATGCTTCTGGGCTTCTATGATATGATCCATAAGAGTAGGTTTCGCCACCAAGGTTGAAAGGAATCCGTGAGGAGCAATGTGAAGGTTAAGCTTACATAATTCCTCATGGAGAAGTGGTTGGCCTTGCTGCAGCATGAGATTGTTGCAATAAGACTTACGACTTAAAGCATCGGCCATAACATTGGCCTTGCCTGGGGTGTAAGTAATCCCTAAGTCGTAATCTGAGATCAACTCCAACCAACGTCTTTGTCTAAGGTTCAAATCTGGCTGGGTGAAGATATACTTGAGACTCTGGTGATCGGTGTAGATCTCGCAACGATTACCAAGGAGGTAATGTCGCCAGGTCTTAAGTGCATAGATTATGGCTGCAAGCTCTAGATCATGTGTAGGATAATTCTCCTCATGTGGATGCAACTGTCGAGATGCATAGGCAATCACATGACAATCCTGCATAAGAACGCAACCTAGTCCCTGTCGTGAGGCATCACAATAGATAACAAAGTCCTTCATGAAATCCGGTGGCACAAGTATGGGAGCAAAAGTTAGGCGTCTTTTCAGTTCGTGAAAACTGTGCTCACACTATGGAGACCAGTCAAACTTTTTATCTTTCTTGAGAAGTTCCGTGAGAGGTTTGTCCACTTTAGAGAAGTTTTCAACAAAGCGGCGACAATAGCTGGCTAGACCTAGGAATTTCCTAACTTGTTTAACTGTTTCAGGTGGAGTCCAATCAAGAACGGCCTGAACTCTCTCGGGATTGACAGCAATGCCCTTACCAGAGATTACATGGCCGAGATAGGTCACTTCTGGCAACCAAAATTCGCACTTGGAGAGCTTGGCATAAAGGCGGTGCTCTCTGAGTTTTTCTAGAACAAGTCTAAGATGTTCGGCATGCTCTTCCTCGTTCTTCGAGTAAATAAGAATATCATCGAGGTAAACCACGACGAACTTATCTAAGTACTCCATGAAGATCGAGTTCATCAAGTGGGAGAAAGTGGCTGGAGCATTGGTTAGACCGAAAGACATGACGGTGTACTCGTACTGACCATAACGAGTGACAAAAGTTGTCTTAGGAATGTCTCCATTTCTAATCTTGATTTGATGGTAGCCTAACCTCAAATCCATCTTGGAGAAGACTGAGGATCCAGCGAGCTGATCATACAGGTCGTTGATCCTGGAGAGCGGATACTTGTTCTTTATCATGACCAAATTAACGGGACGATAATCTACAACCATCCGTTCCGTGCCATCCTTCTTCTTGACGAAGAGGACGGGACAAGCCCAAGGAGAAGAACTAGGACGGATGATACCCTTTTGCAAGGACTCATCTAGTTGTTTCTTAAGCTCAGCTAGTTCTAGGGGTGCCATCTTGTAAGGTCTCCTAGCAATTGGAACAGTTCCTGGGATAAGATCTATGACAAACTCTACATCCCTGTCAGGTGGAACACCTGGTAGTTCCTCTGGAAAAATATCCGGAAAGTCTCGGACTACCGGGATATCTTCAAGGTCTGGGAGGGGGCTGGCATTAAGGGAATAGAGTTGACGCTTTGCAACTCTAGTGGAGATAGTGACTATCTTGCCAGATGGGTGTGTAAGCTGAACAGACCTAGTGTAACGATCGATCTTGGCATGATGAGCTGTCATCCAGTCCATACCCAAGATAATGTTAATATCTGAAGACTTGAGGGCTATGAGTGAGGCAAGGAATACAAGTCTGTCAACAAGGATTCCATTACCATGGCTTATTCTGGTAGTTTGCCATCTAGACCCTGGGGTTTGGATTTCGAGTGGAGTTGGCATATCACAAAATGACATGTCGTGCAAACGAGCATAGCCTTCAGATATGAAGGAGTGAGATGCTCCGGTATCAAACATAACCGAAGCCGGATGGCAATTGACAAGGAGTGTACCAAGAACGACATTTGGATCATCATGAGCGTCTTTAGCTGAGACGTGATGCACACGTCCATGTTTAGTGGTAGCCGAATTGGCATTGATCATCTTGCGTAGTGGCTTACTACGAAGAAGGGACTTCTCGGGCTGGGGTGGAGCAAGACTGGCCTGAGAGCAGTCACGTGCATAGTGTCCTGGTTTTCCGCATGTAAAGCAAGTCCCTGAGGTAGGTCGTGGACCCGCATTGACAAGCGGTATACCAATAGGCCTGGGTGGAGCATAAGACTGAGCTGGATGAGGCACCTCATAAGATGGCCTCGGAGAATATCTGGGTGGAAGAGCGGAGTTTGGAAACCAAATCCGGCGCTTCTGGGAACTAGTGCCGGAGCAAGATCCCAAATCACGGGTGTGCTTACGAGACTCCTCGTAAGTGAGCTGAGCGGTCTCTGCATTGATGGCCTTGTTCACAAGAGCCAGGAATGTATGGCAATGATGCAAGTGAAGATCACGACGCAGCTTGGGGTTGAGACCCTTCCGGAACCTAGCCTGCTTCTTGGCGTCCGTGGACACTTCTTCTGTAGCATAGCGGGCAAGGTTCTCAAACTCTCTACTGTAAGCATCAACAGCCATCTTAGCCTGGGTAAGACTACAGAACTCTTCGCTCTTGCGATCGATGAGAGCTTGAGGAATGTGATGCTCGTGAAAAGCCTCGGTGAAATCTCTCCAGGTAGGAATCTGGCCAGCTGGAATCATGGCCTCATAGTTCTGCCACCAGAGACTAGCAGGACCTTTCAGGTGATATGTGGCATAGATGACCTTGTCCTCTTCAGCTACGTTTGCAGAACGCAGCTTGTGAGTGATACTACGGAGCCAGTCATCTGCATCGAGCGGCTCAATGGGATGATGGAAGGTGGGTGGTTTCAAACGAATGAAGTCATGGATGGTTGCTGACTCTTTGCATTGATGTGTGGCGTTCTCCTCAATATGTGCCACCAAGCGGTTAGACTCTCGCTTGTTCCTCTCCATCTCTAACATGACCTCTGCCAATGAAGGCTGGTCGGGAGGATCCTCCTCATCCCTACCACCTCCGTGGTTCTTTCTACGAACAACTAAACCTTGGGTAACTGACGACATCCTGAGAAATGAAACCAAGGACGGAATCAGCATCAACCTGGCTGTAGAAGGTAGGACAAGAAATGGTTATCTCTCGAACTCCTAGGATAAATCCGGCAGCATAATGGCAGTAAATGCTCAGACTGATACATCCTGCTAACAAAGGGTAGTACAACAACTCAACATCATCACTCAAGGTTCTGTGATAGTACTAAACAATCTACACCGGAAGAACTTGAAAACAGGAGTAGGACTCTCATCAACCAAGCCTAAGGAACTATGGAATAGTAACACGTGATCCTGATAGACGGAAAAGAAGCCTAGTTCCTTAACCCCGTAGGAAAGGTAGGATGACCCAGATCAGAAGACATGAGGTATAAGGAGTAAAAAGAGCCTTACGTTCCCTTCCACAATCAATTCCCTTATATAACTAAAGAATTTCTAGACTCAACTTCGACCAGTTTGGCTTGGTAATCCTACAGGCAGTCAGGCTCTGATACCAAAGCTTTCGGGACCCCGATCCTAAGTCACACCGGTCTAGCATGTAACACACCATATCACTTTGCGGCCTCACGCACGGTATCCCCACGGGTGCCACCTTACCTGGCCCGGGACCGTTTGCGCATTTTGGCTCACGTATATGATAGTGTCGCTAGCATCCATATGACAGAGAACCTGGGCTGACATGACCAGTTATAAACCAAAAGTGGCACTAAATTACAGAGACAGGCATACATGACCCAGCAACGAATGTGTCGGTCATCAATGTATGAACCCAAGTCGTAGCAAGCTACAAGGACTTAAAGGAACAACGCGTGACATTTCCCCTAAGGGACATACACAGGAATGAAGAAGGACACATGCCGGTCAGCCTAAGTGTTCCGGAGCAGTAGCAAGCTACCAAGGCTCAGTGGAAGCACTAGGAGACATTTCCCTGTAAGATAGGCTACCAAGGGTAAACAACTAGGTGTCGGATCCCACACATACCAAGCATTTCAATAACATACACACAATATGCTCGATATGTGCAAATACAACATGGCATCACTACAAGACTTTATGAAAGAAGTATTTATTCATTAGGCTCCGAGGAGCCAGATATTACAAAAATGGGTATCATGACCCAACATTCAGAGCGTACAAGCAACAAGCGGAAGCACAACATGTCTGAGTACAGACATCTACAAATGAAAAAGGCTGAAGAGCATGTCTATCTACAACACTCGTCCAAGATCGTAGCTGAAGCAACAAGCTACTTGTCGAAGTCCAAGCGGAACTACTAGAGAGACAAAAGTCTCATCTGCAAAACATAAATTAAGCAAACATGAGTACAAAGGTACCCAGCAAGACTTACATCAAATCCTATCATACATGCATTTGTATAAAGAAGGCATAGTGGGGTTTAGTTGCAGCAAGCCAGCTTTGACTCAGTGGCTATCCTGTACTACGATTGCTGGTAACTCTTTTGAGGTGGCGCACACGAGTCCACTAATCACCACACAACACACCACTATGGATTCATCCCCGTCTCCCTACGAGAAGGCCATCCATAGCACTCACACTTGTCTTGAGTATTTTAGAGTATCCACTTTCAGTTGTCTATGTACCACGTAAGCATCCAAGAAGTCCATAACCGTGGACTAGGCTATTCGAATAGATCATGATAAACCCTGCAGGGGTGTACTTCTTCACACACGCTCTCACCACTTACCGCCATGTACATGATGTGTATCTCGGCAACCTTCAAGCGGAAGCCTTGCGAGGGTGTCGGCCACGACCTGACTAACCGCACAAGACTCTAGTTCAGGTTTATCGCCTATTCGGGTTCCATCCGCACGGGAGTCCGGCCGAGGTTTCCATCACGGCCCCAAATGATGTGTACAGGGTTCCCGAGCCCACCATCCGGGTGCCACTCGGTACACCGGGCCACATGTGCCTAGTCTGTCCCAAGCCCACCCTATCGGGTGCCACTTGGTAGAGAAATAACACTACCTACAAACACCAGAAACTAGTTGCGACTCTTGGACAGAGATCAAGTTGATTAATAAGCCGAGAGGGGTCGAGTTACCGGAACCCAATGTGTGGTAGTAGCTAGTCATTGGACAACATACACAAAACTCAGTGCTTAAGGACTGTTCCAGTGAGACAACCCACCATGTACTCCTACATGGCCTCTCACCGCTACCTTTACCAAATCGTGTTCACACACTTAACGCTCAGCATCAGAACATATCACTGCACTCCAATTCATTCCCAATGAATCAGACCTGACACACTCTAAGCAATAGCAAGCAAGGCATGGTAAGAACACAACATGGCATCAATCAACTCCTACACATGCTAGTGGGTTTCAACTATTTACTGTGGCAATGACAGGTCATGCACAGGAATGGGTTCAACTACCGCAGCATAAAGTAGCAGTTGAATCGTTGTTGTCCTAATGCAATAACAGGGAGCAGGAGCGAGAGAGTAGGATTGTATCGGAATGAACAAAGGGGTTTGCTTGCCTGGTATAACAACGTGCAGAGCACTGCTCCTCTGACAGGTACTCTGGAACGGTCTCCGGAGCTGGACCTATCGAGAAGAACGGTGCCGACAATCAAACACAAGCATATGCAACAATATGATGCATGAATATGACATGAAGATATGATGTTGTTCGAGCTAATGCAACTAGCATTTTAATTGGTAGAATTCCATTTGAACCAAGGTTTCAAATGCAACTCTAAAATAGGCATTTTTAAATGCCATTTATGTGTTTTCATATAAACAGTAGGTATAACTTCATTTGTCATGCATGAAAATGGTACAGATGGATAGATTGAATTTTTCTGATAATTTTTCATATATAAATTATTTTCATCTGAGCTATGGTTGATTTTATAAGAATTTTAGGAGTTTTAGCTATTTTCTGAATTAATTAAATCATTTCTGATTTATTTAAAATCCCAGAAACATTTACTGCGTCAGCATGACCTCATGCTGACGTCAGGAGGGTCAAAGGGCTGGTCCAGGTCAAACATGACATGTGGGCCCGGCATGTCAGTGTCACAACTAATTAACAGAGTTATTTAGTGCTAAGCTAAGAGCTAATTAAACTGTCAGTTGGGTCTGGACCCACTAGTCAGTCGCACAGCATCTAACAGTATGTAACTAGACCTAACTAAACTAATTAACATGCACTCGGGCCCACTGTCAGTGACTCTAGGTTGGGTTAGTTAGTCACTAACGACGATGCCACGTCAGCACGCCGGAGTTACTCGCCGGCGACCTCGTTCCGCGGCAGTGACTCGCCGGAGAGGGTCGGGTTTCGCGTACAAGGGGCGGTTTTGGGCGCGGTTAGTCCTGTTGGAAAGCTGGCACTCGGTCGCATCCAACGGTGCAAGCTTTTCAACCTGGGGTGGCCGGAAACAGCGCCGGCGGCGAGGTTTGCGGCGGCCGGAGCTCGGGTGGGTGCGGGGTTGGTGCTGCGGCTTGCAAATGAGCTGGTTGTCGCGCTAGGATTGCTCTACGGGATGCTGCGAGTGCAACGGACGCACGCGCGAGACCAGAAGGTCACCGGGGCTTCGCCGACGACGAGCCCGTGCGGCGGCGGCTATGGTAAGCAAGGGGGCGATGGCTATGGCGACCAAACGGAGGCGGAGTTAGGGGGAAACAGACCGGGGGCTCATAGTGATGCCGTAGAGATGGCCAGCATGCCCGGGGAAGTGACGACGGTGGCGAATTGACGGTGGAGAAGGCGATGATGGCGACGATGGAGGACGTTCGGGATCGATTCCTTCGGCTTGGAGATGGAGAGCGTCGCGGCGGACCTCGGGGACAGCTCAGGGAGGCGGGGCGGTGGCTGTGGCTATGGTGGTTGCGATCGGCGGCGATGACGCGCTCGGGTCCGAGCGGAGAGAGGGAGACAGAGGAGGGGAGGGGCGACGAGAGAGAGCCAGAGAGGTATGGGGAGGTGTGTGGCATCGTCTAGAACAGCCAGGCGTCGAGGGAGGAAAGCAGGTAGGCAGGAGGTGGCGCGCTCGCCGTGCGCGCGCGTCGGCCACGCACCTCGCCTACTGGCGCGAGGAAGACGACAGGGGAGGCCAGGTGGGCCGGGCTGGCCAGGCCGCACAGTGCTGGGCCATCACAAGTAAGGTTTCTTTCCCTTTTTGTTTTCTTTTCTATTTCTGACATTTGTTTTGATTTAAAAAATCATTTAAATTATTCTGACAATTTTCCAGGGACTAGAAGGAGTATTCCAAAGCCCCACACAAAATCCAGAATTATTGGACATATATAAAATATATAATAAATATATATATCCAATGCAAATATTTATTGCATTAATTCCAAAAGCCCAAAATAAATATTTATGAGCTCCTAA
Source organism: Secale cereale (assembly GCA_902687465.1). NCBI lineage: Eukaryota > Viridiplantae > Streptophyta > Magnoliopsida > Poales > Poaceae > Secale > Secale cereale. Next base: position 393,490,100 of record LR738714.1, read on the forward strand.
TAATATTGGTTTGATTTTTTATCTCTAACCAATATTTTCAGAGAGCAACATGAACATTTTCTTGGCCCTTTTTGGAGCAATTTTTATTTGGGTCATTTTTCAAGTGGGTTTTCTGAGGGTTTTACAAGTCCTCAGTTCAAATTCATTTGAAATTTAAATATGATGCAAACATCAAGACTAGCCTAGTGCATACCAGAACTAGGGTTATGACATGAAGCCTGGAGAGCAATTATGCAAGCGACGAACTAGAACACCCAGATGCTTATGCAAATGATGCAGAACATTCAAGCGAATCAAGCAAATCAGGGTGCTCATGGGAACCAAGGCCAAGGCAATTTGTTCAACCAACCTCACTTTGCTATGGTCAACTAGTTTATGGAAAACCAACCAAAGGCATTCAGTTACTATGTGGACCCTCTAGATGCTGAAGACTGGATAACAGATATCAAGGAGCATTTCGAGTGTAGTAACGTCAGGCCCGAGGACTATGTGAAGTTTGCAGCCTTCCAACTCAAGGACCAAGCCACTGATTGGTGGCAGCAGTACAAAGATTCCAGAGAGGGACGTTTAATCTCCTGGGATGACTTCTGCAAGGACTTTCGTTCTCACCACATTCCAACAAGTGTCATCGAGGGTATGCGTGAGCAATTCCGCAACCTGAAGCAAGGCTCAATGACTGTCTACCAATATAATGTCAAGTTCCAGAACCTTGCCCGCTATGCCAAGCAAGACATCCCAGATGCCAAGAGCAAGATCTATCAGTTCCGTGGTGGTCTGAATGATGAACTCCTACTAGCACTCACCTTGTTCGAGCCTGATGAGTTTGATCAATTCTATAACATGGCACTTAAGCAAGATGCAGCCCAGCTCAAGATGGAAGCTTCCAAAAAGAGGATCAGAGACGATGTTCACTCCTCCTCTTCTTCTCAAGTGGTCACAAAGCAACAGAAGTTTTGGCTTCCACCTCCTCCAGTGATCCGAGCTTCCAACAACAACAACAAGAATTCTCGTGGCCTTGGTTTCTCCCACCCACCCAACCCAAGCAATCAGTCAAAGAATCATTTTCAAGCTCCAAGTCAATTGCTCCTTATCACCGTCCTCTCTGAGAAGTGGTTTGCAACAAGTGCACTCAGAAGGGTCATTATGCTAACAAGTGCCCCAACCCAAGGCGCCTGCCGCCTCCTCCACCTGGCAGCACTGCTATTGTCAAGCACAATGCCAAGCATGCAAGAGTGAATCTGATGAATGCAGCTCAAGCAGAGAATTCTTCAGATGTGATAATTGGTAATCTTCCGGTTAACTCTATTCCTGCAAAAGTGTTGTTTGATTCGGGTGCATCATGTTCTTTCTTGTCTCAACCGTTTGCATCCAAGCACAATGTTGACATCAAAAGCTTACCTCAGAAGTTGCAAGTTATTTCTCCGGGGAGACGTATGACTTCTAATATATATGCTCCGGATGTATCTATTCGCATGGGTGATTACCGCTTTCTGGCTTCTCCGGTTGTTCTCGGCAATTCCGACATTGACCTTATTCTCGGGATGGATTGGCTTTCTCAGCATGATGCTCACATTGATTGTGCAAATAAGGAAGTCAAGATTACTCATTCTGGCGAAGACAAGATTATCTTCGCCTCTCGAGATAACACAATCAGGCTATTTTCTCTCAATGACAGGGGCGAGATTAATGCCATCTCTCAAATACCGGTGGTCAATGAATACGAAGATGTTTTCCCTGAAGAGCTTCCAGGCATGCCTCTGCATCGTCAAGTTGAATTTGTCATTGAACTCGAGCCGCCTGGTACTGAGCCAGCATGCCGGTGTCCATACAAGCTCTCCCCTGATGAGTTCAAGGAGTTGAAGAAACAGCTCGATGAGCAAGAGAGTTTGGGTCTAATAAGGCTAGCACTTCTCCTTGGGGCTGTGGTGTCTTATTTGTCAAGAAGGAGGATGGCACGGAGCGCCTTTGCGTTGATTACCGGCCATTGAACAAGAAGACAATAAAGAACAAGTATCCGCTCCCCAACATCAATGAATTGTTCGAGCAGCTCAAAGGAGATAAAGTGTTCTCAAAGCTCGATCTCCAGATGGGTTATCACCAGATCTGTATCCGCGAAGAAGATATTCACAAGACTGCATTCAGAACAAGCTACGGCTCCTATGAATATACAGTCATGTCTTTTGGACTCGCTAATGCTCCACCCACCTTCTCGAGAATGATGTACTACATATTCAACCCCTACACCAACGAATTTGTGCTTGTGTATCTGGATGACATCTTGGTATTCTCCAAGAATGAAAAGGATCACGAAAAGCACCTTCGTCTGGTTCTCGACAAACTCCGTGAACATAAGTTCTATGCCAAGTTCTCCAAGTGCGAATTCGGGCTCGATAAGGTCTTGTATCTGGGCCATATCATCTCTGCTGACGGTATTGCGGTCAACCCCGAGAAAGTTGAAGCGATTGTCAACTGGGAACCTCCTAAGAACGTCAAGCAACTCCGAAGCTTCCTTGGTCTTGCTAGCTATTGCAGAAGGTTCATTGAGAACTTCTCCAAGATTGCCAAGCCTCTCTCCAACTTGCTGCAGAAGAATGTCAAGTACAACTGGTCTACGGATTGTGATGTGGCATTCAGAACTCTCAAAGAAAAGCTCGTCTCTGCTCCAGTTCTTACCCCTCCAGATGAGTCCAAGCCCTACGTAGTATTCTGTGATGCTTCTCTTCAAGGACTTGGTGGTGTGCTAATGCAAGACAAGAAAATTGTGGCATACACTTCTCGTCAATTGAAGCCAAGTGAGAAGAACTACCCCACACATGATCTCGAGCTAGCAGCTGTGGTACACGCTTTGATCACGTGGAGACACCTTCTGTTGGGCAGAAAAGTCGACATCTTCACCGATCACAAGAGCTTGAAGTACATCTTCACACAGCCGAACCTGAACCTTTGCCAGACTCGTTGGGTCGAAAATGATCCAAGAGTATGATCCAAGCATCGAATACACACCTGGCAAGGCAAATGTCATTGCAGATGCCTTGAGCAGAAAGGCATATTGCAACAGTCTCCTTATCAAACCATTTCAGCCTGAGCTTTGTGAAGCATTCAGGAAGCTCAACCTCCAAGTTGTTCCGCAAGGCTTTCTTGCAAATCTTCAAGTTGCTCCTACCTTGGAAGATCAGATCCGTGAGGCCCAACTCACTGAAGCTATGGTGCAGAAAGTGAAACATGGTATTACAAAGGGTACTCCCAAATACAAGTGCTATCGCGTTGATGAGAGAGATACCTTGTTCTTTGAGGACAGACTTGTGGTTCCCAAGGGTGAGCTCAGGAAGCTCATAATGAACGAAGCACATGACTCCCTCCTCTCGATTCATCCTGGAAGTTCCAAGATGTACCAAGACCTCAAGCAATCTTACTGGTGGACTCGCATGAAAAGGGAGATTGCCCACTTCGTGAATGAATGTGATGTCTGCAGAAGAGTGAAGGCACAGCATCAACGTCCAGCCGGTTTTCTCCAACCTCTTCCTATTCCCGAGTGGAAATTCGACCACATTGAAATGGATTTCATCACTGGTTTTCCCAAGTCCAAGAAGGGGAATGATTCTATCTTTGTGGTGATTGACAAGATAACCAAAGTAGCTCACTTCCTTCTAGTCAAAGAATCCATCAATGCAGCTCAGTTGGCAGAGTTGTACACTTCCGGAATTGTGTCCTCACATGGCATTCCTCAAGTTATCTCCTCGGACTGTGGAAGTTTGTTCACATCCAAGTTCTGGGACTCCTTTCAGTCTGCCATGGGCACTAAGATCCGTTTCAGCACTGCATTTCAGCCTCAGACTAGTGGTCAAGTCGAAAGAGTGAACCAGATTCTAGAAGACATGCTCAGAGCTTGTGTCATATCTTTTGGCATGAAGTGGGAAGATTGCCTTCCGTTTGCCGAGTTCTCTTACAACAACAACTTCGAAGCAAGTGCCGGCAAAGCTCCGTTTGAAATCCTCTATGGCAGAAAGTGCCGTACTCCTCTCAACTGGTCCGAGACTGGTGAACGTCAACTTCTTAGCAATGACTTGATCTCAGAAGCCGAAGAAATGTGCAACGTCATATGTGAGAATCTCAAGGCCGCTCAATCGCGTCAGAAGAGCTACTATGACGGCAAGCATCGTGATTTGGCCTTCAACATTGGGGATCATGTCTATCTCCGTGTTTCTCCTATGAAAGGCACCCAAAGATTTGGTATCAAAGGCAAGCTTGCTCCTAGATATGTGGGCCCTTTCAAGATCCGTGGCAAAAGAGGCGATCTAGCCTATCAACTTGAGCTCCCTTCCAACTTCGCTAATGTTCATGATGTGTTTCATGTGTCTCGGCTCAGCAAGTGCTTCAAGGCTCCTGAACGCACTATTCCGTTTGAGGAGATTGATCTTCAACAAGACTTAACTTACCGAGAGCACCCTGTTGCTATTCTTGAAGAAACCGAGCGTAAGACCCGCAACAAGTCAATCGAGTTCTTGAAAGTCAAGTGGTCACACCATACCGACCGAGAAGCTACGTGGGAACGAGAAGATCACCTTCGTTCCGAGTATCCTTCCTTCTTCCAGTCCTAGATCTCGGGACGAGATCTTTTCGTTGTAGAAGAGAGTTTGTAATGCCCCAGATGTAACACTTTCCCTATATGGATATATATAAACTTTGGCTTCATCATTTTCCTTCCGGGTTCTTCTTTCTTTTCGGGTTTCTCGTTTTGTCGTGTGCGTGTGTGCATTTCATCCATGTCATGTTGTCATGTGCATTGCATTGCATTTGTGTTGTCTTGCATCCGGTCCCACTCGTCTCTTCCCGTTGTCCGTTTCGAGTTCCGATGCTCTCACACGTGCCCGTGGCATCACCGAGTCATTCTTTCGTGTGTGGCTGTGTAACGTTTTCGGAATGGCGTGAGACTTGTCGTGCGATGTTGTTTTGATACGTGTAGGCCGCCTGTCAAGTTTCGTCGCGTTTGGAGTTCGTTTGATACCCCAACGGTTAACCTAGTGGGCTAAAAGAACCTCTTCTTTGAGGCCCAAGACCCCCTCCACAACAGCCCACCAACCCAGCACAACCCTTCCCATCATCTCGGTCGTTGAATTGTGATCGTGTGGCTGAAAACTGCTCCCCATTTGGAGTCTCCTGCTCCTTGTGCCTATAAAAACGTCCCCATGTCCATTTTTTCATCCAAAAACCCTAGTTCCACGCCTCCCCTCCATGCCGGACATGTCCGGACCGAGCTGGACGCGTCCATCTGCCGCCCCCCGCCAATCGGGACGTGCCACGTGGCCTCCGCCATTTTTCCACCGCGCCGGCCCACGCGGCCCGACGAGGGCCCGCCGCCGCGGCCGAACCGGGCCGCGCCCCCGCGCGTCCTCCTCCGCGACCCCGCCGCCTCCGGTCGCCGCCCCGCCGCTAGCACCTCGCCGGAGCGCCGCCGTCCTCCGCCGCCAGCCCCTCGCAGAGCTCCGGCCACCGTGACTCCGGGCCCGACCCCCGCCGCTGCCTCCGGTCGGCCTCGCCGCCCCGGGCCTCTACGTCGCCGGCCACCTCCCCCATTGGCCTCTCGCCGGCCGGATCGAGGGCCGCCGTCCCTCGCCGTTCCCCGTCGAGTTCGCCGGGCCAGCCGCCGCCGGGAAGCTCTTCGAGCGCTGGATCTCGATCCAGTTCGTCCGATCCAGCGGGCAAAACCCTAACGGGCCCGCACCCGTTCGCCCGCGGACCCGCTTCGCCAGCGACCCGTTCCGCTACCCGCAACACGCGTTGACCTTTTAGCATTTTGTTGTCTGATGGCTTCTTGTGATGGCAATAACTTTTTGTGTGTATGTCCGAATTGTGCATATGATATGTCAAAATGATCGTGGTGATGTGTACTACGTTTTGTTCCATTGTGTCATGCTTGTTTGAGTCCATCTAGATGTCTTAATCATCATGACAAGAGTGCTACTTGATATAAACTGCTGCTATTAGTTGTTTTCATGCCATGTTTGAGATGTGATAACTTGGTGCATGTTTATCCAAATGAAGCAAATGAGGTGTCAAAGTGTTCATCATGAGATGCTCTACATGTTGGGTGCTGTAGCATGCATGTTAGAGTTCATATTTCCATGTTTATCTCTGTTGCAGGAGTGCATGTGGCTGTTAGATTTTGCAACTTGTGACGGGATGCCTAGTTGAGGACCTCGTTGCTATTGTTGTGTTTGCCCCCATGTCGCATGCTCATATGTTTTAGATTCTCCATCATGTGTTCTTTGTTGTGGTGCAAACCACTTTCCATGATATGCTTTGAGGTGACTTAAACGTGATTGCAAACATGCCATGCCAACTTAACTGTTTTAACACTTAGTGAAATTTCACTAAGTCTGGAATCTGTCTTATCCTGATGCTATGTTTGCTTGTTGTCCGAGGCAAATCCATGATTGTTTTAGGGTGGCCATTGATCATTCCTTGTTGTATATGTTGTTGTATATCCATCTATGCCCTTACTTGCTCATTTGGGTTTCTGTAGCATATTTAATTCTTGCTCGCAAGTTGCTATAAAATATTACTGTCAGGTTTTTATTGTCATGATCAAAATGTTGTAGCTTGTTGCTATTGATCCATGCCTCCTATGGAGTTGCTCCAATGGAGTTTTTTGCTGTAGGCTATGTATACTTCATGTCCATGCTTCTTGTCACCATGTTTGAGTGCTGTAGAGTATATATTTCTTGCTCCAAAGTTGCTATGTGGCTGTTAATTTCAGCTTTGCATTGTTTCTTGTTTCGGGTGTATCTTTTAGTCCGTTGCTCCGTTTTGATCGTGCCCTACATGAAACTTGTGTGATTTTGCATGTAGATTCATAATATCATCTTGTTAACATGTTTGGAGTATGTTTGCTTGATGTTTGGGTGCATCTCGCACCATGGTCATGCTTATCTTGTTTTGATCATATCTTCTAGACCGTAGCTCCTTTTAAACAAACTTTATATGAAACTTGACTAGAATTTCGTGTAGATTATCATGGTGCATGTTAACTTTCTGTTTAACAACTTCAACTTAAGGTATGTTCAGATCTGGACTAATTTTAAAACTATGCATATGGGGACTTACCGGATTTGTCTTAAGTAGTCTCCAGCCTAATTTAAACTTGTTGCTCTTATGTTGTTTTTCTGTGCTTCCTACCTTGCCATGTTATGCATCCTAAACTTGTCTTGTTCTTGTGTTGTTTATGGGTGCTTCCTACTTTGACATGTTATGCATCCTAAGTGCACACGCAGTGCATCCTAAGGGCATCCGCAGTGCATCCTAAGTGCATCATACATGCATCCTATAGATTGAGCATTGCACCTTGGTTGATTTCGTGCCTCGTGTGATCTTGTGTTGAGTAGAGCCGGAAGCCGAGACCGAGTACGAGAAAGAGGTTACTACCGAGGTTGGGAACGAGGAGCCGTCTTACGATCCCATCGACGACTCGACATGCAAGATGACCTGACCTAGATATCATTACTATCTTTGCCTATTGCTAGAAGTCTCGCTCTTTAGTTTATTGCCTCGATGCCCATGTTTGTTTGTTAGCCTCCAATTGTTACCATGAATCTGTCTAACCACCCAACCTATGCAAACCTTTGATTGGCTACGTAGACTTCACTCAGCCCCTCTTATAGCATTGCTAGTTGCAGGAGAAGATTTGAAGATTCTTGCTTCATGTTGAAGTATTTGTTGGGATATCACACTATATAAATTCTTAAACTAAATCATCTATATATTGGTAATGGGTGGAAGGTTGAGCCTCTTGCTCGGTGTTTTGTTCCACTCATGCCGCCCTAGGAACCGTATAAACCGGTGTTATGTTCATTGATTTTGTGTTCCTCACACGGTTGGGGTTATGGGACCCCCTTGATAAACCGCTTAGCGCTAAGTCTTTTCCAGCAAGTCCCAACATTAGTACTCCATTTGCCTAAACAACTAAAAACTTGCATAGCGAGTAATTAACCCTCTTCTTAATCAACAACCCCGGGCCAGTGCTCCACATGAGTGTTGGTCCGAAATGGGGAGCCTATTTCGCCACCTTGGGGAAACCTGAGGGCTGGTAAAAACCCGTAGCTTCACCCATCCGGTCGTGGCCTGAGACTAGATACGGGCGGCTACTGTGAGGGTGTCGGCACGCCGTGAGGATTTGCTGGATTAGTCTTACCTTAGTCGGAGTATCTTGAGCACGGGATTCCAAGAATACTCGGGCCTTCCCACCTTGGAGTTACGACTCCGCAGATCGTGGGCTTGTAAAGGGCCAAGTTGGAACACCCCTGCAGGGTTTTGAACTTTCGAAAGTCATCCCCGCGGTTATGTGGCAGATGGGAATTTGTTAATATCCGGTTGTAGAAAACTTGACACCATGTTCAGAACACACTACCAGCGTGAGTAACCATGACGGTCATTTTCCGAAAGGGGTTCGGGAAGTGAACACGGTGGGGTTATGTTTGACGTGTTTAGATAGGATCACTTCGTGATCACTTTGACGTGTTTTGCAATCCCCGGATCAGCATAGCCAAGGACCCTTTAAGATGCAACTCCCGATCATAACATCGGCCATAAAACCACTTCACTCAATGTAGAACCCCGAACTCCGTAACCTGCATTCGTTGGAAGAATGCCTACGATCTACTAGATGAGCCCACCTATTAATTTCCGAAAGTTTCCAGTTATGCAATCAGGTGTTGGGGTTACAGGGGAAGCATCGCGCACTCAACTCTAATCCTACATCCTGCTGTATCCATCCTTCAACACATAACCAGTTGTTTTCGGAAACCGTCTACCTCGGACCTTCGAAACACATCTACTATACAAGCTATGGCAATACTCCCGAACTACCTCCCCAGTACTAGGTGATGTCGGGGTTATCTTGCCACTAACCGTATAGGAGAGTTTTCGATGTCGGTCGTCTTAAGTATTCTAGAACTGTCACGATATGTTTGTGACGACAATACCCCGAAGCTCAACTCCCCGAGAGACTGCCACAACCCCTAATGTCAGGAGGCATCGAGAACAATATTCTCGTCACAAAGACATCGAAACAATCCAAACAATACTCGCAAGTTTCCTAAAAAAAATTTGGTGCAATTTTGAGAGTAGAAGAGGCAAGAGTAATCATCAGGAGTCCTCACCAGAGTGAAACGAGATGAGGAGCAAAAGAAATCCTACTCTCCGATATAAATATAGGACTCAAAACATTTTAAGTGTGTGCCTAGACTCAACCGTCAACGATTCGATCAAACAGTGGGGGCTTCTAGGTCGGATAAGGCTCTGAATACCAACTTGTAATGCCCAGGATGGGACTATATCTCGTACGTGTCGAGGCACGACTTAAAGATATAAGCCCATTCTGGAATGATCGCAAGATTGGTACCTTTGCACATCTCATGTACAAATAGGTATGAAAGCGGAAAAGATAGTTGGCTTACACTCGCCACGTCACACAATTCATTACATGTTCAAACATCATTCAAATAGACATCACAACCCATCTAAGGGTGAAGATCCAAATGAAAGGTACCAAACATACATTAAACCACAGGTCTGAATCGCCCCTAGTAGAAACCTCTACTGATCGTCGGGATAGTGCATATAGTAACGGCTAAGGTCCTCGTTGTACTCCCAGTACAGCTCGGTGCCGTCACTTGAATAGATCACCTGAGTACCTGCATCTGGAGTGGTGTAGCAACTGTGAGCCACAGAGGACTCAGCAATCCCGTTTCCGGGTAACACAACTATCCAAGGCTTGCGTGTGGGACAAGGCTGAAGAAAGAACAAGAGGTTGCAGCAGCACTAGCACTAACTTACGTAAAAGAGAGCGAGAAGAGAAGTGCCTCGGACGAAAGATGATCACGAAGTGATCCTAATTAAAGCAAGTCAAACATAACCCCACCGTGTTCACTTCCCGAACCCCTTTCGGAAAATGACCGTCACGGTACTCACGCTGGTAGTGTATTTTGAACATGGTGTCAAGTTTTCTACAACCGGATATTAACAAATTCCCATCTGCCACATAACCGCGGGCACGGCTTTCGAAAGTTCATAACCCTGCAGGGGTGTTCCAACTTGGCCCATGACAAGCCCACGATCCGCGGAGTCGCAACTCCAAGGTGGGAAGGCCCGAGTATCCTCGGAATCCCGTGCTCAAGATACTCCGACTAAGGTAAGGCTAATCCAGCAAATCCTCCCAGCGTGCCGACATCCTGATAGTAGCCGCGCGTATCTAGTCTTAGGCCACGACCGGATGAGCGCTACGTACAGATACCGAAGACCCCAGCGAACTGGGTGGCACCGCAAGTGGCTCTACTTTGGACCAACACTCAAATCGAGCACTGGCCCAGGGGGGTTGATTAATTAATCCTCGGGTTAATTACTCCCTCGGTAGGTTTTTAGTTGTTTAGGCAAATAGTACCAATGTTGGGACTTGCTGGAAAAGGCTTAGCACTTAGCGGTTTATCGAGGGGGTCCCATAACCCCAACCGTGTGAGGAACGCATAATCAAGGAACATAACACCGGTTTATACGGTTCCTAGGGCGGCATGAGTGGAACAAAACACCAAGCAAAAGGCTTAGCCTTCCACCCATTACCAACACATAGATGATTTCATTAAGATTTAATATAGTGTGATATCCCAACAAGCTTCAACAAGAAGCAAGAATCTTCAAATCTTCTCCTGCAACTAACAATGCTATAAGAGGGGCTGAGCGAATCTTACTTAGCCAATCAAAGGTTTGCATAGGTAGGGTGGTGAAACAGGTTCATGGTTACAATAGAAGACTGACAGGAAAAACATGGGCATCGAGGCAAAAGCTATAGAGAGAGACTTCTAGCAATAGGCAAAGATAGTAATGATATCCGGGTCAGGTCATCTTGCCTGTTGGATCGTCGATGGGATCGTAAGAGAGCTCCTCGTTCTCAACCTCGGTAGTAACCTCGTTCTCGTACTCGGTCTCAGCTTCCGGCTCTACTCAAAACAAACACACAAGGCACGAAATCAACAAAATGCAATGCGCAAACCACAGGATGCATGACATATGCAATAAGGAAGCACTAAAGATGCACTTAGGAAGTACAGAAAGTCAACATAGGAAGCACAAAGGTACAGCACAAGGGACATGACAACGTGCATCAAGCAAGATACTTCAAAACATGTTAACAATAGGATATTATGAATCTACATGCAAAATCACATAAGTTTCATATAGGACTTGCTCAAAACGGAGCAACGGGCTAAAAGTTACACCCGAAACAATAAACATGCACAAGCTGAATTAACAGCCACATAGCAACTTCGGAGCAAGAAATATATAGCCTACATCACTCAAACATCATGACAAGGAGCATGGACATAAAGTAGACATATCCTACAGCAAACAATTCCATTGGAGCATCTCCAAAGAAGCCATGGATCAATAGCAACAAGCTATGACATTTTGAACTTGACAACAAAATCCTGACAGCAGTATTTTATAGCAACTTGGGAGCAAGAACTAAATATGGTACAACCACTCAAATGAGCATGTGAGAGCATGAATGGATAGCCAACAACATATACAAGAAGGAACCATCAAGAGTCACCCCATAACTATCATGGATTTGCCTAGAACAACAAGCAAACATGGCATCTGGAAATTACAGATTCCAGACTTATTGAAATTTCACTAAGTGTTAAAACAGCAGTAATATAATGGCATGTTTGTGAGCAAGTTTAAGTCACCTCAAAGCAAAACATGGCAAGGGGTTAGCACTACAGCAAAGTACACATGATGGGGAGTCCAAAACATATAAGCATGCATCAAGGGGACAACCAGATCAATAGCAACGAGCTCCTCAACTAGGCATCTCGTAACAAGTTTAACAACATAACAGCCACTAGCACTTTTGCAAAGGAGATAAACATGGCAAGATGAAATCTATCATGCAAGCTAAAGCAACCAACATGTAGAGCATTTCATGATAAACATGTGGACATATCATTTGCTTCATTTGGATAAACATGCAACAAGTTATGACATTGCAAACATGGCATGAAAACAACTAATTGCAGCAGTTTATAACAAGTAGCACTCTTCCCATGAAGATTAAGACATCTAGATGACCTCAAACATGCATGGCACAATGTAACAAAACATAGTACAAGTCACCACGATCATTTTGACATATCATACACACAAATCGGACATGCACGGTAAACGTTATCAACAATACAAAACTGCATCAGACAATAGAAAAACTACTAGGGACTTAGAAAAAAAAACGGAGTCAACCTCAAAGCGGGTCAACGGGCGCGGTCTGGAGCGGGTCGGGCGGAGTCAAACGGGCGGAGGGGTGCGGGCTAACGGGTCCAGCGGGTCTGGATCGGGCCGTTAGGTCTTGGTGGCGCAGATCGGGCGAGGGAGCCCGATCGGAGGCTGGTGCGGCTTCTCGAGCCCCGATGGGAGGCTGGCGGCAGCTGACTCGATGTGGCGCGGCGGCGTCCTGGGGTCCCGGCCCGGCTAGGTGAGGGGCGGCCGGAGTAGGGGCCGGAGGAGGCGCGGCCTTGCGCCGGCGGCGGCGGCTGCTGGGCCGGCGGCGTGGGCGGCTCCGGCCGGAGCGGCGCGGCGAGCGGCGAAGGGCGGCGGTGAGGTCCTGCCGGCGCTGGAGGAGGACGGCGGCGGGGAGAATCTGGCGGCGGCGCAGGCTGGAGGTAGGAGACGAAGCGGCTCGGCCTCGGAAGCACGGCGGCGATGAGTCGGAAGCACAGGTGCTGCTAGGTCGGAAGCACAGACCGGCAACGATGGAAGCACGGCGCGTCAACGGTGGAAGCACCGCGCGGCAGAGGTGGAAACATTAGGGTTTCTGGACGCAAAATTGGAGGGGGGTGGACGTTTATATATGCACAAGGAGCTAGGGTTGTCCAAATAAGGAGAGGTTTTCGGCCACGAGATCACAATTGGATGGCCTAGATGAAGGGAAGGGCTTGAGTTGGGTTGGTGGGCTGTTGGAGGGTGTCTTGGGCCTCAAAGAGGAGGTACTTTTAGCACACGAGGATAACTGTTGGAGTATCAAACGAACTCCAAACGCGACGAGATTTGACAGGCGGGTTACACATAACAAAACAACAACGCACGACAAGTCTCACGCCAAACCAGAAAAGTTACACGGCCAAACACAAAAGAAGGACTCGGGGATGCCACGGACACGTGAGAGAGCTCCGGAACTCGAAGTGGACAACGGAAAAGAACGAGTGGAACCGGATGCAAATGACAACACAAATGCAATGCAATGCTCATGACAACATGACATGGATGAAAGCACACACGCACACGACAAAACGACGAAAAACCCGAAAAGATGAAGAACCCGGAATGGAACTGATGAAGCCAAAATTATATATATTGCCAAAAAGGGAAAGTATTACATCCGGGGCATTACAAACTCTCCTCTACTACAGAAAGATCTCGTCCCGAGATCTAGGACTGGAAGAAGGAAGGGTACTAGGAACGAAGGTGATCTTCTCGTTCCCACGTAGCTTCTCGATCGGTATGGTGTGACCACTTGACTTTCAAGAACTTGATTGACTTGTTGCGGGTCTTGCGCTCGGTTTCTTCGAGAATGGCAAGTGGGTGCTCTCGGTAAGACAAGTCTTGTTGAAGATCAATCTCCTCAAACGGAATGGTGCGTTCAGGTGTCTTGAAGCACTTGCGGAGTTGAGACACATGAAACACATCATGAACATTGGCGAAGTTGGAAGGGAGGTCAAGTTGATAGGCTAGATCGCCTATGTTGCCAAGGATCTTGAAAGGGCCCACGTACCTAGGAGCATGCTTTCCTTTGATACCGAATCTTTGGGTGCCTTTCATAGGAGAAACACGAAGATAGACATGATCCCCAATGTTGAAAGCCAAATCACGATGCTTGCCGTCATAGTAGCTCTTCTGACGCGACTGAGCGGCCTTGAGATTCTCACGTATGACTTTGCACATTTCTTCGGCTTCTGAGATCAAGTCATTGCCAAGAAGTTGACGTTCACCAGTCTCGGACCAGTTGAGAGGTGTACGACACTTTCTGCCATAGAGGATTTCAAACGGAGCTTTGCCGGCACTTGCTTGGAAGCTGTTGTTGTAAGAGAACTCGGCAAACGGAAGGCAATCTTCCCATTTCATGCCAAAAGATATGACACAGGCTCTGAGCATGTCTTCTAGAATCCGATTCACTCTCTCGACTTGACCACTAGTCTGAGGGTGAAAAGCAGTGCTGAAACGGATCTTAGTGCCCATGGCAGACTGAAAGGAGTCCCAGAACTTGGAAGTGAACAAACTTCCACGGTCTGAGGAGATAACTTGAGGAATGCCATGTAAGGACACAATTCTGGAAGTGTATAACTCTGCATATTGAGCTGCATTGATGGATTCTTTGACTGGAAGGAAGTGAGCGACTTTGGTAAGCTTGTCAATCACCACAAAGATAGAACCATTCCCTTTCTTGGACTTAGGAAAGCCAGTGACGAAATCCATTTCAATGTGGTCGAATTTCCACTCGGGAATAGGAAGAGGTTGGAGAAGACCGGCTGGACGTTGATGCTTTGCCTTCACTCTTCTGCAGACATCACATTCATTCACGAATTGGGCAATCTCCCTTTTCATGCGAGTCCACCAGTAAGATTGCTTGAGGTCTTGGTACTTCTTGGAACTACCAGGATGAATTGAAAGGAGGGAATCAATTGCTTCATCCATTATGAGCTTCCTGAGATCACCTTTGGGAACCACAAGTCTGTCCTCAAAGAACAAGGTATCTCTCTCATCAACGCGATAGCACTTGTATTTGGGAGTACCCTTTGCAATACCATGTTTCACTTTCTGCACCATAGCATCACTGAGTTGGGCCTCACGAATCTAATCTTCCAAGGTAGGAGCAACTTGAAGATTTGCAAGAAAGCCTTGCGGAACAACTTGGAGGTTGAGCTTCCTGAAAGCTTCACAAAGCTCAGGCTGAAACGTCTTGATAAGGAGACTGTTGCAATATGCCTTTCTGCACAAAGCATCTGCAATCACATTTGCCTTGCCAGGTGTGTATTCGATGCTTGGATCATACTCTTGGATCATTTCGACCCAACGAGTCTGGCGGAGGTTCAGGTTTGGCTGTGTGAATATGTACTTCAAGCTCTTGTGATCGGTGAAGATGTCGACTTTTCTGCCCAACAGAAGGTGTCTCCACGTAATCAAAGCATGTACCACAGCTGCTAGTTCGAGATCATGTGTGGGGTAGTTCTTCTCACTTGGCTTCAGTTGACGGGAAGTGTATGCCACAATCTTCTTGTCCTGCATTAGCACACCACCAAGTGCTTGAAGAGAAGCATCACAGAATACTTCGTAGGGCTTGTTTCTTTAAGAGTTTTGAAAGCTACATCACAATCTAGAGACCAGTTGTACTTGACATTCTTCTGCAGCAAGTTGGAGAGAGGCTTGGCAATCTTGGATAAGTTCTCAACGAACCTTCTGCAATAGCTAGCAAGACCAAGAAAGATTCGAAGTTGCTTGACGTTCTGAGGAGGTTCCCAGTTGACAATTGCTTCAACTTTCTCGGGGTTCACAACAATACCGTCAGCGGAGATGATATGGCCCAGATATAAGACCTTATCGAGCCAAGATTCGCACTTGGTGAACTTGGCATAGAACTTATTTTCACGGAGTCTGTCGAGAACCAGACGGAGGTGCTTTTCGTGATCTTCTTCGTTCTTGGAGAATACCAAGATATCATCCAGATACACAAGCACAAACTCGTTGGTGTAGGGGTTGAAAATGTAGTGCATCATTCTCGAGAAGGTAGGTGGAGCATTGGTGAGACCAAAAGACATGACTGTATACTCATATGAGCCGTAGATCGTTCTGAAGGCAGTCTTGTGGATATCTTCTTCACGAATGTGAATTTAGTGATAGCCCATTCGGAGATAGAGCTTTGAGAACACTTTGGCTCCTTTGAGCTGCTCGAACAATTCATTGATGTTGGGGAGCGGATACTTGTTCTTTATTGTCTTCTTGTTCAATGGCCGGTAATCGACGCAAAGGCGCTCCGTGCCATCCTTCTTCTTGACAAATAAGACACCACAACCCCAAGGAGACGTACTAGGCCTGATCAGACCCATACGCTCCTGTTCATCAAGCTGTTTCTTCAACTCCTTCAACTCTTCTGGAGAGAGCTTGTACGGACGCCGGCATGCTTGCTCAGTACCAAGCTCGAGTTTAATGAAGAATTCCACTTGACGATGTGGAGGCATGCCTGGAAGTTCTTCAGGAAAAACGTCTTTGTATTCGTTAACCACCGAAATTTGAGAGATGGCATTAATCTCGCCCTTGTCATTGAGAGAGAAAAGCCTGATTGTGTTATCCCTGGAGGCGAAGATAATCACATCTTCATTAGGATGAGTAATCTTGACTTCCTTATTTGCACAATCAATTTGAGCATCATGCTGAGAAAGCCAATACATCCCGAGGATGAGGTCAATGTCGGAGTTGCCGAGAACAACTGGATTAGCCAAAAAGCGGTAATCACCCATGCAAATAGATACATTCGGAGCAACTGAGTTGGAAGTCATTTGCAAACCCGGGGAAATAATCTTCAAAGGTCTAGGAATGCTCTCCGAAGCCAATTCATGCTTAGCAACAAAAGGTCTTGAAATGAAGGACAACGATGCACCCGAATCAAACAAAACTTTTTCAGGAAAAGAGTTAACTAAGAGGTTACCCAATATCACATCAGAAGAATTCTCCGCTTGCGTTGCATTCATCAGATTCACTCTTGCAGACTTTGGATTATGCTTGACAATAGCTGTGCTGATAGGTGGAGGAGGCAGAAGGCGCCTTCGGTTGGGGCACTTGTTAGCATAATGACCCCTCTGGCCACACTTGTTGCACACCACTTCTGAGAGAGGACGGTAATGAGGATCACTTGACTTGGAACCTTGAGACTAATGCTTTGACTGGTTGCTTGGGTTTGGTGGGTGGGAGAAACCACGGCCACAAGAGTTCTGTTGTTGTTCTAGGGAGCTCGGATCACTTGAGGAGGTGGAAGCCAAAACTTCTGTTTCTTCGCGACCACCTGAGAAGATGAGGAGGTGTGAACAGCGTCTCTGATCCTCTTTTTGGAAGCTTCCATCTTGAGCTGGGCTGCCTCTTGCTTAAGTGCCATGTTATAGAATTTGTCAAACTCATCAGGCTCGAACAAGGTGAGAGCAAGTTGAAGTTCATCCTTTAGACCACCACGAAACTGATAGATCTTGCTCTTGGCATCTGGGATGTCTTGCTTAGCATAGCGGGCAAGGTTCTGGAACTTGACATTATATTGGTAGACAGTCATAGAGCCTTGCTTCAGGTGGCGGAATTGCTCACGCATACCCTCGATGACACTTGTTGGAATGTGGTGAGAGCGAAAGTCCTTGCAGAAATCCTCCAGGAGATTTCACGCCCTGCTGTGGAGTCTTTGTACTACTGCCACCAATCAGCTACTTGGTCCTTGAGTTGGAATGTTCCAAACTTCAAATAGTCCTCGGGCCTTACATTACTGCACTCAAAATGCTTATTGATATCAGTAATCCAATCTTCAGCATCGAGAGGGTCGACACAGTAAGTGAAAGCCTTTGGTTGATTAGCCAAGAACTGGTTGAGCGTAGCATGGTGCTGTTGGTTGAAGAAATTGCCTTGGTTCCCATGAGCACCCTGGTTAGCTTGATTTGCTTGCATCTGCTGCATCATCTGCATAAGCATCTGGGTGTTCTGATTTGTAGTCTTTATAATTGCTCTCCAGGCCTCAGACGGAGGAGGAGGGGAAGGAGGACGTTCTGGAACCTCTTCACCCTCTGGGTTAGCGTTGGGAACCCTTTTCGGAGCCATCCTGAAATAGATGACCACCAATCAGCCATTTGATTGAAAGAAGATTTAAGCTGAAACAACGGCTAGAAATGCAACATAGTCTTCACAGGAATCATTCGAACAAGAGGAACGAATGAAATTCTCAGTTTAATGATAACAACAATCTTCACGAGAAGCCACTTGGAAGACAAAAAGGTAAATAAGAAAAAACAACAAGGTGCAGATAGAACAAACACAAGATAGGAGCTTCGTTCGACATCTTTGTGCTGAAAGCTTATGGAACGTGTTACGAAAGGGTTTTGCAATCCCCGGATCAGCATAGCCAAGGACCCTTTAAGATCCAACTCCCGATCATAACATCGGCCATAAAACCACTTCACTCAATGTAGAACCCCGAACTCCGTAACATGCATTCGTTGGAAGAATGCCTATGATCTACTAGATGAACCCACCTATTAATTTCCGAAAGTTTCCAGTTATGCAATCAGGTGTTGGGGATATAGGGGAAGCATCACGCACTCAACTCTAATCCTACATCTAGTTGTATCCATCCTTCAACACATAACCAGTTGTTTTTGGAAACCGTCTACCTCGGACCTTCGAAACGCATCTACTATACAGGCTATGGCAATACTCCCGAACTACCTCCCTAGTACTGGGTGATGTCGGGGTTATCTTTCCACTAACCGTATAGGAGAGTTTTCGATGTCGACCGTCTTAAGTATTCTAGAACTGTCGCGATATGTTTGTGACGACAATACCCCGAAGCTCAACTCCCCGGGAGACTGCCACAACCCCTAATGTCAGGAGGCATCGAGAACAATATTCTCGTCACAAAGACATCGAAACAATCCAAACAATACTCGTGAGATTCCTAAAAAAAATTTGGTGCAATTTTGAGAGTAGAAGAGGCAAGAGTAATCGTCAGGAGTCCTCACCAGAGTGAAACGAGATGAGGAGCAAAAGAAATCCTACTCTCCGATATAAATATAGGACTCAAAACATTTTAAGTGTGTGCCTAGACTCAACCGTCAACGATTCGATCAAACAGTGGGGGCTTCTAGGTCGGAGAAGGCTCTGAATACCAACTTGTAATGCCCAGGATGGGACTATATCTCCTACGTGTCGAGGCACAACTTAAAGATATAAGCCCATTCTGGAATGATCGCAAGATTGGTACCTTTGCACATCTCATGTAAAAATAGGGATGAAAGCGGAAAAGATAGTTGGCTTACACTCGCCACGTCACACAATTCATTACATGTCCAAACATCATTCAGATAAACATCACAACCCATCTAAGGGTGAAGATCCAAATGAAAGTTACCAAACATACATTAAACCACAGATCTGAATCGCCCCTAGTAGAAACCTCTACTGATCGTGGGGATAGTGCACATAGTAACGGCTACGGTCCTCGTCGTACTCCCAGTATAGCTCGGTGCCGTCACTTGAATAGATCGCCTGAGTACCTGCATCTGGTGTGGTGTAGCAACTGTCAGCCACAGAGGACTCAGCAATCCCGTTTCCGGGTAACACAACTATCCAAGCCTTGGGTGTGGGACAAGGCTGAAGAAAGAACAAGAGTTTGTAGCAGCACTAGCACTAAATTACATAAAAGAGAGCGGGATGAGAAGTGCCTCGGATGAAAGATGATCACGAAGTGATCCTAACTAAAGCAAGTCAAACATAACCCCACCGTGTTCACTTCCCGAACCCCTTTGGGAAAATGACCGTCACGGTACTCACGCTGGTAGTGTATTCTGAACATGGTGTCAAGTTTTCTACAACCGGATATTAACAAATTCCCATCTGCCACATAACCGCGGGCACGGCTTTCGAAAGTTCATAACCCTGCAGGGGTGTTCCAACTTGGCCGATGACAAGCCCACGATCCGCGGAGTCGCAACTCCAAGGTGGGAAGGCCCGAGTATCCTCGGAATCCCGTGCTCAAGATACTCCGACTAAGGTAAGGCTAATCAAAAAAATCCTCCCGGCGTGCCGACACCCTGAGAGTAGCCGCGCGTATCTAGTCTCAGGCCACGACCGGATGAGCGCTACGTACAGATACCGAAGACCCTAGCGAACTGGGTGGCACTGCAAGTGGCTCTAGTTTGGACCAACACTCAAATCGAGCACTGGCCCAGTGGGGTTGATTAATTAATCCTTGAGTTAATTACTACCTCGGTAGGTTTTTAGTTGTTTAGGCAAATAGTACCAATGTTGGGACTTGCTGGAAAAGGCTTAGCACTTAGCAGTTTATCGAGGGGGTCCCATAACCCCAACCGTGTGAGGAACGCATAATCAAGGAACATAAGACCGGTTTATACGGTTCCTAGGGCGGCATGAGTGGAACAAAACACCAAGCAAAAGGCTTAGCCTTCCACCCATTACCACTATATAGATGATTTCATTAAGATTTAATATAGTGTGATATCCCAACAAGATTCAACAAGAAGCAAGAATCTTCAAATCTTCTCCTACAACTAACAATGATATAAGAGGGGCTGAGCGAAGCTTACTTAGCCAATCAAAGGTTTGCATAGGTAGGGTGGTTAAACATGTTCATGGTTACAATAGGAGGCTGACAGGAAAAACATGGGCATCGAGGCAAAAGCTATAGAGCGAGACTTCTAACAATAGGCAAAGATAGTAATGATATCTGGGTCAGGTCATCTTGCATGTTGGATCGTCGATTGGATCATAAGAGAGCTCCTCGTTCTCAACCTCGGTAGTAACCTCGTTCTCGTACTCGGACTCAGCTTCCGGCTCTACTCAAAACAAACACACAAGGCACGAAATCAACAAAATGCTATGCGCAAACCACAGGATGCATGACTTATGCACTAAGGAAGCACTACAGATGCACTTAGTAAGCACAGAAAGTCAACATAGGAAGCACAGAGTTACAGCACAAGGGACATGACAACGTGCATCAAGCAAGATACTTCAAAACATGTTAACAATAGGATATTATGAATCTACATGCAAAATCACACAAGTTTCATATAGGACTTGCTCAAAACGGAGCAACGGGCTAAAAGTTACACCCGAAACAATAAACATGCACAAGCTAAAATTAACAGCCACATAGCAACTTCGGAGCAAGAAATATATAGCCTACAGCACTCAAACATCATGACAAGGAGCATGGACATAAAGTAGACATATCCTACAGCAAACAATTCCATTGGAGCATCTCCAAAGGATCCATGGATCAATAGCAACAAGCTTTGACATTTTTGAACTTGATAACAAAATCCTGACAGCAATATTTTATAGCAACTTGGGAGCATGTTAGAGCATGAATGGATAGCCAACAACATATACAACAAGGAACCATCAAGAGTCACCCCAAAACTATCATGGATTTGCCTAGAACAACAAGCAAACATGGCATCTGGAAATTACAGATTCCAGACTTAGTGAAATTTCACTAAGTGTTAAAACAACAGTAATATCATGGCATGTTTGTGAGCAAGTTTAAGTCACCTCAAAGAATAACATGGCAAGTGGTTAGCACCACAGCAAAGTACACATGATGGGGAGTCCAAAACATATAAGCATGCATCAAGGGGACAACCACATCAATAGCAACGAGCTCCTCAACTAGGCATCTCGTAACAAGTTTAACAACATAACAGCCACTAGCACTTTCGCAATGGAGATAAACATGGAAAGATGAAATCTATCATGCAAGCTAAAGCAACCAACATGTAGAGCATTTCATGATGAACATGTGGACATATCATTTGCTTCATTTGGATAAACATGCAACAAGTTATGACATTGCAAACATGGCATGAAAACAACTAATTGCAGCAGTTTATAGCAAGTAGCACTCTTCCCATGAAGATTAAGACATCTAGATGACCTCAAACATGCATGGCACAATGGAACAAAACATAGTACAAGTCACCACGATCATTTTGACATATCAGACACACAAATCGGACATGCACGGTAAAAGTTATCAACAATACAAAACTGCATTAGACAATAGAAAAACTAATAGGGACTTAGAAAAAAAACGGAGTCAACCTCAAAGCGGGTCAACGGGCGCGGTCTGGAGCTGGTCGGGCGGAGTCAAACGGGCGGAGGGGTGCGGGCTAACGGGTCCAGCGGGTCTGGATCGGGCCCGTTAGGTCTTGGCGGCGCAGATCGGGCGAGGGAGCCCGATCGGAGGCTGGAGCGGCTCCTCGAGCCCCGATCGGAGGCTGGCGGCGGCTGACTCGATGTGGCGCGGCGGCGTCCTGGGGTCCCGGCCCGGTGAGGTGAGGGGCGGCCGGAGTAGGGTCCGGAGGCGGCGCGGCCTTGCGCCGGCGGCGGCGGCTGACGGGCCAGCCGCGAGGGCGGCTCCGGCCGGAGGGGCGCGGCGAGCGGCGAAGGGCGGCGGTGAGGTCCTGCCGGCGCTGGAGGAGGACGGCGGTGGGGAGAATCCGGCGGCGGCGCGGGCTGGAGGTAGGAGAAGAAGCGGCTCGGCCTCGGAAGCACGGCGGCGATTAGTCGGAAACACGGAGGCGATGAGTCGGAAGCACAGGTGCTGCTAGGTCGGAAGCACAGCCCGGCAACGGTGGAAGCACGGCGCGTCAACGGTGGAAGCACCGCGCGGCAGAGGTGGAAACATTAGGGTTTCTGGACGCAAAATTGGAGGGGGTGGACGTTTATATATGCACAAGGAGCTAGGGTTGTCCAAATGAGGAGAGGTTTTCGGCCACGAGATCACAATTGGATGGCCTAGATGAAGGGAAGGGCTTGAATTGATTTGGTGGGCTGTTGGAGGGTGTCTTGGGCCTCAAAGAGGAGGTACTTTTACCCCACGAGGATAACTGTTGGAGTATCAAACGAACTCCAAACGCGACGAGATTTGACAGGCGGGTTACACATAACAAAACAACAATGCACGACAAGTCTCACGCCAAACCGGAAAGGTTACACTGCCAAACACAAAAGAAGGACTCGGGGATGCCACAGACACGTGGGAGAGCTCCGGAACTCCAAACGGACAACGGAAAAGAACGAGTGGAACCGGATGCAAATGACAACACAAATGCAATGCAATGCTTATGACAACATGATATGGATGAAAGCACACACGCACACGACAAAACGACGAAAAACCCGAAAAGACGAAGAACCCGGAATGGAACTGATGAAGCCAAAATTATATATATTGCCAAAAAGGGAAAGTATTACATCCGGGGCATTACAGATCGCTCATCTCGGTTATTCCGAAACGTTGCGAAGGAAACATAGAGTTTGCAATCCCATCTCAGTGAGACCGAGATCCCTGTGGGTGAGACCAAAATGATTAGGGTTTTGTGGCAGTGGCTATGTCAAATGAACTCAGTGGCGCCGGATATAACTTTCCGGTGGGGCCGAGTTTGACTGTTGGTTTTGGACATATATGGATGTGAGAAAGTGGTTGAGGGCTTTGGAGCATATCACTAAGCACTTTGAGCAAGAAACCTATTAAGCAACACCTCATCCCCTTCTAATAGTATTGGCTTTTCTATGGACTCAATGTGATATTGGATCACTAAAATAGAAAATGTAGAGTCTTGAGCTTGAGCCAATATATGTCCTTAGCATTTTACGGGTTCCACATTCGTAATCCATGCCATGCCAATCATTGAAATTTCTGAAATGATCATCTTGAAAGAGCATTAGTTCAATGAGCTATATGTTGGTAGGAATTACCACTTTCAATCTCCCCCTTTTTGGTAATTGATGACGACATATAGATCAAAGCTTCGACAAATGATAATAATATTTAAATACATCGTCGCTTTGAGAAGTATGTGATAAGTAAGAGCTACCCCTAAATTTGTGCATAATTTTAAATTTGCGTTTCAATGGAAACGCACAATCGATTAGGATCATGGGTTATTCTTCCATGTCACATACATCTTGGTGGAGCGCTCAAAATGATATAAAATAAAAGCATGCACTCATCACCAAGAAAAGTGAATGATCATATAGGGTTATAAAAGATAATATCATTAAAGCAAGCATTAAGGTAGCATATGATCAATCACATGATCAAACAAGTATCTCACACACATAACGTAGAGTATCAAGCAAACACACAATAAAGTTCAACCAAAAGCAAGAGAGACCAAGAAGCGAAAGCACTCTCTCTAGAAGCCTATGATCTATACATATTTCTCCCCCTTTATCAAAAATTTACCAAAAAGTTCGAAAATGCATTGTGCTATGCGTCTCTCAGGCTTGGTCTTCGGGAGGTGGAGTAGAGATAACTCCAAGAACGAATGCTTCAGATGATATAGTTGGAGCTAGTGGAGTGGCTGCTCGAGGTGGCACTGAAGCTATGTCTGCTGGTGCTAATGTAGTAGCTCTAGTATCTAGTACTGGCACTGCAGCAGATCACTGACCTCGAGGCACCCTGTGAAAGGCATCTATGGTAGCCTGCCCTCTCCTCTCCTCTACTTCCTCCTGGAGCTGCTCAACTGCAGTCTGTATCTTAGTCACTTTCAGATAAAGACCATAGAACTTTGTTTCAATGATCCTCTCCAAGCTCTCCTGATTCTTAGTCAGGGTGTCCAAGCCCTTCTCAATCCTCAAATTTGCTGGAATCAGATTAGACATTTGATCTTGCTTTGACTTGAGGGACACTTGAGATGCCTCTTCAACACTTGGCATCTTGACAGCTTTCTCAGCTCTAGATTTGGCTCTCTACTCCTGTGCTTGCACTGATAAAGGTTCATTCTCATCCATGACAACTGTGTTGTCCTCAAAGTCTGGATATAGGGGTAGATGTTCCTTGTCCAACAAGTATATGCCTGTGCCCATATTGGAGTTGATGAGCTCCTGAATGTGTTGAGCATACCCACACGATCTCTTCTGATCTGCAGCAGTCCTCTTGATTGTCTCTACAATCAGGCTCATAACTTTGAATTTTTGCGGGACATCAAAAATATGCGGCAAGTTGATTGAATGTCCTCTGATCATCTTATGATCTACATATTTGGGCAACAATGTATGCCTCCAGATTGTGTTGACTGTGGTTAGACCAAACAACAAGAAATGTACATATCCAAATTGATGTGTTTCCAATGCTTTGTGAGGGATCTCTTTGTACATGTTTGCCATAGAGTTGTGGTCTTGCTTCTTCTTGGCATAGACATCCAAGTCATCCTCATGCTCTTTAGGGGCTTTAATCAGCTTGGCCCACTCATCAACAGTTGACTGGTACCTTGTACCTTCAGACATCCATACAATTCTACCATCAGGATAAAAGTGAGCTGTGGAGTAGAATTGCATGATGAGTTCATCATTCCATTTGGTCAGATTCTGACCCACAAACTTGTCAACACCACATGCTTTGAAACTTTCAAGCACACTTGGAAAATAATCTTCATTGTTCTTGATGTAGTCTGAATCAACCCATCTCATATCACACACTATGGGCTTCTTGTCAAGCAGAACTGTCTCATAGAAGTCTTGTTGTTCTTTGATATGAAATCTGTAGTCCACAGCAGTCCTTCTCCTCACACAATATGGGTCACTTTGTCTCCATCTTCTGACACATGCATCCTTCCTCAACTTAATGTCTTTGGCAACAATATGAGTATTATCATGATCAGGAATCTTGGGCTTCAACTTTCTGAGCACTTGGACCTCAGCATCTTCATCAATCTCAGGCAATGGAGCCTTGTTCTTCTCTGAAGCTGGAATATTCTTTGTGCTTCTCTTGGGTGCAGTCTTGGTGGCTTGAGAAGCATATTTGGGAGTAGTTTTTGGCTTTAAAGGAGCAGCCCCAGACTTGATTGCATCTCCCATAATCTTCTGAGCTTTAGGAGCTGGTGCAGCATCCTCTTCCTCTTCTTCAGCTTCATCATCATCATCCTCACTCATTGATGGTTTTCCAATCACTCTGGATGTGGATTTTCTTGCTCTCTTCTTTGCTCATGCTGGCTCATCATCTATGGTTTCAAGAGTGAAAACCATTGTCTCTTGAGTAGAGGCTCTGGCCTTAGACATTGGAATCCTCTTGGCATGTGCCTTCTTGTTCAAACCTGGTTTTGTTGCAGCTGTTGTGCTATACTCTTTCCTGAGAACCTTCTTATTTTAAGTACCCTCATCAGGCACAAAGTCCTCATCATCAGTGTCTGAAGTTTTTTTTTCTTGTCTTGGTAGCTTCCTTGGGCAAGTTGCTAGGTGTGCTCCTGCTACCCACATCAGAGCTACTAGAGGGACTAGTGCCCTCACTCATGTTGACTTCCTCCTCAGACAAGTTTTGGTTGTCACTCTGATCAGACATCCTGGCAATAATACTGACAGCAAACCCTGTGAATAGATGTAGATGAGGTAGAGTGGATGAGCATCACAAAGTGCAGAATTTTTGCAAAACAGATGACTCAAAAACTTAGTTTTAGTTCTCTATAGAAAGCATTTCGGAGCTACCGATTTGTTAAACTTGGTGATACCGAAGCAATTCTGGAACCTAAACTAGTGAACTCGGTCGGACCGAGTCACAGTTCGGTGGCACCGAGATTGCTAGGGTTTCACAGAGAGTTGAACTCGGTCGCACCGATTTGCAATTTTCGGTCAGACCGAAAAGTTCAAGTGCAATGGCCTAAGCCAAATTGGTGAGACCGATTTCTACAACTCGGTCTGTCCGAGATGAGTTCGGCAGAGACCTAACCCTAAATTTTTCGAATCAAAACTAATCTAAGGATGTTTCTGTTGGACATGATGATTTCAGTAGTGGCAAGAATCATGGCAAAGCAATGTGCTATGAATCAGAGTTAAGGATTAGCAAAAAGATCAAGTTCATACCCTAACTCGGCAGTGAACTTGTTATGGAGGCAACGGTGGGGCAGATTGCCGTTGACGGCAGCGGAGACCAGCGGCGTGAGGTCACCGGCCGCAAGGAGATGATCCCGAGACCCGAGACGGTAGAGCAGGTCACGCGCGGGCGAGAAGGTTTTGGAAAGTTTTCCAAAATTCAACCCATCGGTATGTATAACCTGACCCTGTCGGTGTGACCGAGTGGAACAACTCGGTGGCACCGAGATGCAAAACTGCTAGCAGTTACTGCAACTCGATGTGACCGAAAAGTTCAAATTGGTTGCACCGAGATTGAAACCTAGATCAATTTAGTGAACTCGGTGTGACCGAAGTGGATGATTCGGTCATACCAAAATGCACAATGAGGTTTTGGAAGTTTAAGTCTATGACGAATCGGGGACTCCGAGTGCACCTCACATAGAGTGGTTCGAATATGTCTTGATCAAACTTTGTGATGTAGCATGAATAGAGTTTGAGACGAGAAAAGCATAGATAGCTAGAGGGGGTTCTTAGGCATTCTCGTCCATCCATTTGGCAAAGGAAAAATAGCTGAACAATCAAAGCAACAAATGGATGTCCTTGAATGAGAAAAATATGCATTCAACATGCTCACACAATAAGATAGCAAATGAAACATGTGGCAAATCATGCACAACCGTTCTAGCATCTATCAAGCAATTGGCGATGACTAGGTCATCTATATATGAGTATATTGACTTAGGAGTCAAATGAGAACATTTGATCATAGGTCATACTCATCCTTTAAGCACAAGTGGGGTTACCACTTTTACATAAAACATTGTTGTGTTCACATCATTAGAGTTGCTTTAGCTCAATTGATTAGAGTAAAGCTCCCCCTAGATGTGATATCCCCCCTAGGAGGGATGAACTAACCTTGGGTTTTGTCGATGATGAATTCATGTAGGTGCTGAAGATGTAGATGCTCAATGTTGATGTAGATCATTTGGAGCAATCCATTTGAGTGAGTTGCACTTTCAATACCTACACGGGTTAGTCCCACAAGGAACAAACAAAGATATCCATAGACATAGAGTGAATTGCACTCAAGATGATGTTCATGAAAGCATTAGGTTACCTTGTCCCTTGTCTTACCAACAAGAGGGTTTGTGACTCCTTGAACTAGTGCAAGATATGGAAGTTGTTGGCACTTGTCCTCGCCGAAATGATATGAGTGAAGTATGTTGGCGGAGTCACCCTCAAGAACTCTCTAGTTCTTCTTCTTCGGGATCCACACCATCTTGATGGGAATCCTTGGAGTTGTAGTCGTACTTGATGAAGTAGAACTTGACTTAGTCTTGGGAACCCACTTGACCAATGCCTTGGGAGCTTCCTAAAATTCGTCAATCTCTTTTTGAAGCTTGTCCTTGCCCTTTAGGCTATGGTCTTGTGGTGGAAGATCATCTTGTGCTTGTGTCCCTTGAAAAGAGGTAGGATCATTCTTCTCTTGTTGAGGAACAAACTTCATCTTGGAATATCGATCTTCTTCCCACTCAACTCCATTGGCATTTAATTGAACTTTCGTTCAAAACCAACACCTTGATTCTTCTAGTGTCTTCCTTGCTTGCATACAATTTCTTCACATGCTTACTCCCGGCAAGGCTTTTGTAAACACCTTTCTCTATAATTCCCTTCAATAAAATATTTTCTTGCTCAAGTGTAACTTGGCTAAGAGAATCATTAGTGGAATCAAGAGAACTACTAGAAGCAACAATATTGGATTTATCATGATTGTTGTTACTACTAGATGAAGAATCTTTCTTGTTCTTGTTGCTAGATTTTACTTGTGGCATGTTGATAGACAAGAGTAAATGCTTGGCAATGTAAGAAGAACTTTTCTTGCGAAGATCATCATTGATTGCCTTTAAGAACTCATGCTCTTGCTCAAGGTTGAGCTTTTCAAAGCGTAACTTCTCATGAGTCTTTAAAAGTTCTCGATGATCTTCAAAGGTAGTTTCATGACCTAACTTAAGAGTGTTTAGTTCTTTAGTTAGACGCTCAATCTTCTCCTTGTCATTGTCATTCGTTTATCTTGATTAGCATGATGAATAGCAATTTCATCGTAGTTTTCATCATAGGTTTCATCACTATTGCTACCAACAAGGAAATCATCATCTCCTAGCAAGTCATCTTCATCACTATTGTAATCAATATACTCGGGGTGTGATACCTTAGGGCCTTTAGCCATGAAGCATCTTCCAATTCCCTCATTTGGTGATTCAAATATGTCGTAGGAGTTGGTTGGCACAAGAGCAATTCCGGCAACACCTTCATTTTGAGTATCTTCGGAGTCGGAGTAATAGCTTCTCTCGGAGTGGTCATCGGAGTCAGAACCAGATACCCATTCACCAACATGAGCTTGATGTCTTCGTCTTGTATAGCTCCTTGATGATTTGTCCTTACTTTCTGAATCCTTTCTTCTCTGAGAAGGTCTTCGTTCATAACGATCATCTATACTCCTTCTCTTTGTTGGTGGTGATTCTTTTCTTCTACTTCTCATTTTAGGTGAGTCTTCCCTTCTTTTGTGGGGAGCTGTACACTCATTGGAGTAGTGTCCGGGTCTTCCACAATTGTAGCCCGAGTACTCAAGAACACTCAAGAACTCAAGTACTCAAGAACACTCAAATATACGCATCCTCGCGGCCCGAACCTAGGTAAACGATCGCTGTGCTAACTCTTAGACCCGCTCTTTGCACAACCTCGTGCCCGCCAACCGTAGAAGGCATTCCAGTGATCCCATAGGTGTCATTTCGTACCAACATCTTTGGCGCGCCAGGTAGGGGGCGCAGTTGTGAAAATCTGGTCTAGAAGTTTGTGTAGTGGTGCTTCATCACCATGGCTTCCAATGAAGAAGATGATCGAGAGTGCGGGGCAACATCAGTAAGTGCGGTGGGCGCCCACACGACAACAGAAAAGATAAGTCACACAAAACTTTGAGTAATTCCTTTACATAAGGTTACTCTCCTCGGAAATCTTGCTCTCTGTATGGTAAACATGTATGCGATGGAACCCTTCCGCTTTTGGCGAAGCCCTCGTCCTGTTTCGAGTCCGCTCAACAGTTCGAGTGGCCGCATCGAGAACGGTAGGGAAGCCTTTCTGCTACCGGCACTTTTGTCCTATTTCGAGTCCGCTCAACAGTTCAAACAACCGTGTTGAGAATGGTAAGGCGGTTTGCCCGGCAGCAAGCACACCTGGCAGGCTATTGAGGATCCATCCTCAAAGCGCCGCGGCCTGGGTTTACGCGCTGGCAAGCCTATCCAATTAAGCATAGGGTGGACATACAGAGAGAAATTAAACAGGAAAGTAGCATGCATTACTCCAAGACACTGCAAAGTTATGATACATCAATTGTTGCTGCGGTTCTAACTAAAGATAAAATTCGTCTTGGTTGTGAACCTGCAGCGGCAACAAGAAACGGGGCGCCTAATCCCGGCGCTGGCCTTATACCCTCTGGATTCCGTCGACGTGAGTGATGATGGGCTTGATACGCTCCCTGAGCACCGTGAGAAACACATCATCAGGCAGCCTATCCAGGGCGGCATCGAAGTCGAGGTCAGGGTTCCAGTAGGCCACCTTGGTGAGGACCTTGGTTAAGGCGCCCCGGCAGAACTTCCGAGATTCGACGGCTAGATAGGTCGCCCGATCGGATCGGAGCTTTTCCAAGGCTTCAAGAACGCGTTCGAAGAACACAGTCAAGCTGGTGTGGATGGAGAGGTTCACCTCCCGGGAGAACCTGAAGCTTGGCATACCCATGACGGCCAGCTGCACAGTAAGTTCCTCCGCGACGGCGATGAGGCGGCTGATCTAGAGGTTCTCGCCCTTTACGTACTCTGCGTAGCCAGTGGTGTCATCCTTCTACAGCCGTTTCTCCTCCTCCAGGCCCTTGTTCAGAGTCTCCACCCGAGGTTTGTCCTCTATGAGCATCCCCTTGAGGCCCTTCAATTCCAGTTTCAGATCTTTTATGGACTCCTGGGCCGTGGAGATCTGCCTGGCCTTGCCGATGACCTCGGATTGCGCATCCATCAGGGTAGCGTGGATCGTGTCCTTCTCCTTGGTTAGCCCCAGAAACCGCTCGTTCAGGCCATCCCGCTCCACATCCAGCTCATTTACCTTGCCGACGTGGACCCGAGCCTGAGCATTGAGAGCCAAAATGTGCTTCTGTCCAGCTCCTGGGTCCGCCGCGCGACAAGCTTGTCAATCTCTTCGTCCTTACCGCGGAGTGCAGCGGCGAGTGCCTGCTCACGGGCGACGAGGTCTTCCTCCTGAGAGTTCAGTTCAGCTTGGCGCCGGTTGTGGGTGGCCTCATCATTGGCGGCTCGCTCCTTGGCCTATTATTAGGCCTTCTCAAAATCGGACTGCGCCAGCATGAGGTCTCGGGCGCGCTCGTCCAGCTTTTCCTGGGAAGCCCTCAACTCACTCCGGGCCTCGTCAAACCAGACTTTCGTCTGGGCTACGCGCTCCTGGAAGTCATCCTCCGCCTTATCCACCACCGCCGACCTAGACCTTGCCTTGTCCAGGCGGGCACGGTAAAGTACTTGGAGCTTCTGGAAGCTGACGCTCATGGCCCGAAGGAGTTGCTCCTCTTGAGAACCGTCGCCGCCGGTGCCCGGCTCGTCGACAACATCAAGACCAGCAGCAGCAAGCTCCTCATCGTCAAACACCTCACCCTCGGTTGGCGCCCTGCTGATTGCCATCCATGGGAGGTGGACGAACAAGTCATCGCTCACCTTCAGGTAACGACCCGAGCCAGAGGCGGCGGAGGAGGAAGGCTGGTGCTCGGCAGCGGCCTTGCTGGCCTCCTCGGTAGCAGCCTCGCTGGTCCCTCCAGCAGGCCCTTTGCCGGCCTCCACGGCGCCGGCTCCGCCGGTCTCTCTTGCAGACTCTTGGGCCGCCTACTCCGCAGTGGCCTTGGCGGCCTCCTCGGCAGCAATCCTGTCGGCCTCGGCCTCGGCGTCTTTGGCAACCTCCTTGACGGTGGGCTCGACATCCACACGGTCCGTCAACAGAGGGTCTAAAAGTCAATTTAAAAAGTGAGGCAGTGCCCAAGGTCAAGACTCAACTTGGAGAGAACAAGGGCGAATCATCCATACCAGGCTGGGAAGGAGTGGCGCTCTCCTCGCCAATGATCGTCACCGGGGAAGAGCCACCGGCGCACAAGTTCCTCTCCTCCGCCTCCATGGGTGCGGGTTCGGCGGTCAGTGACCTTGCCGGAGACGCCCGTCGGGGCGGTGTAGTTGAAGGGGGCGGCGTGTTGGGGGTGGCCCCCTACGGGCCCTCCTGCTGCCGTTCCCCACCTACAAAGCCGACAAGGTCAGCATCGAGAATTCACGCCCAAGTGTTCGTCCATGGAAGAGTGAGTAGTGAACTTACCCCGGGGGCTGTTGGCCGGGATGCTCTCGACTACCGGCGGCATGCCTGAAGTACCCGTCGGGGGCTTATCGGCGGACGAAGCCCTGGCCCTCTTCGCCGCCCTCTGGGCCATCGTCTCCGTATCCTTACAGAGACATCATTGGATAAAAAATATAATGCAGAAATGGAGCCAGGAGATAATGTGAGGAGCGAGATGCTTACTCATCCTCCGTCTCCTCCTCCTCCTCTGGTTTCCTCCTCTTCCTCCTTGGGCTAAGAGACCCAAGGTCAAAGTCGACTTCCATAGCGACATCTGCGGGAGGGGGAGAAGGAGATGGGGTCCGGCCACGCCTGGACGAAGAGGAGGCGGCCACCATCCTCTTCGCCATTGTGATCTTCCCCGCCTTCCTCTCCATCACGGCCTTCATCGACCTCGTCTTGGGCATGAGCTGCTCCGGGGGCTGTTGCCACCGCATGATGTTGTCGGGCTGAATCGATTCGCCGAGCCAGCTCACCGCAGGACCCGCCGCCTCACCGTGGCGGGAGGGTCGGCGGCCTTGGCCACCTTGTCGGTCGACTCCTCGACCAGGTCTTCGACAAGGGGAGCATTGGCGTCGGCACCCGCACGGCTGGCCTCCCTGACGAAATTCGCCCACTCGGCGAGCTCCTTCTCTTCAGCGGCCACGTTGGCCTTGTCCTCTACGTGGCCGGCGCTGCCGGCCTCCAGGACAAGTGCCGCCTCCGCCGCCCTGGTGGCAATGCAATTGAGTTCCGCCTGGGTGGTATCGTGGTCGAGCACTGGCTCATCGCGGACGCGGTTCTCCGACAAGGTGTCGAAGAACTCCTACACCTAATCCGCCGATGGCTCGACCCAGGACGGGTCAAGGCCGTGCGCATTGAAATCCGGCATCATGGCGATGATGTCGGACTGGCAAGAGTTATTGCTTAGCGGGACCACTTCCATCGGCAACCCAAACAGGGGCCCCTTGACGGCCTTGTCGGTCTTGGCGGCCTTGCCGGTCCTCTCGGCCCTGCCTTCAGGATCCACGTCAAGCTGGAAGAGCTTCTGACAGAGATGGGCGTGCTCCATCACCGTGAAGTTGTGCTTTAGGCCGGGGCAAAGCCTCATAACATTGGCCGCGTTCTGGAACTGGCCTCCCCTTGTTGGGCAATGGCGCGATTTGGCGGCAGATGAAATCAGCCCCAATCATCTCCAGGGTGAGCCCGGCCTGAGCAAGACAGTGGATCCTGGTGGTGGCGATCGAGAACTTCTTGTCATTGACGATGACGTACCCCGAGTCTTTTTGACAGACGGGCGGGCTCTCATGAACTCGACAGAACTCTGGTAGGTCTTCCTCCTTTATCCACAGCCATCGGCTCCTCCACTCATCCGACCTCTCCTTCTGCACGCCATCCGGATACGTGCCCTTCTCCTAAGCCCGTGGAATCCACGTGACGCAGCTGGAGATGGCATCCCCCTGGATGCGAGGGTAGAACTAATGGCGGAAGAGCGCCGTGCTGGGAACCACTCTGGCGAAACCCTCATAGAGGTGGCCGAAGAAAGCCATACACGCCACAGCATTTGGCGTTAAATCAAGGAGGTGGAAGCCGTAGGAATGCATAATATCATTGAAGAAATCGGAGAAAGGAGGACAGAGGACTCAATAGAAGTAGTCAACAAAGAAAGGGTACTGATTCGGGACGGCCTTTGCGAATTGAGCAGGGATGACGTGCGTGGCTAGATGCCCCGTCGCCTCGCACCTCCACAAGGGCTTGAAGTAATCCCTAAGATGGATCGCGTCGACCGTCGGAGGGAAGTAGGCGTGCTTCGTTCGAAGCACCGCCAACTCACTCTCCGGCAGCTCCTTCCCCCTCTCGTCCTCGACCGCTGCCTTGCCCTTGCTGGACATGGGCGCCATGATGGCCGTGGAAGAAAGAGAGGGATCGAGAGCGAAAGGAAGCACGGCGGTGGCGAGCGGAGGAGAGAGCTCTGGTTTTTCGCTTGGAGAAGAAGGAGAAGAACGGCGGGCGCGAGATTGGAGAAGCACAAGAGGTAAATGAGCGGCGTGCCTGCGGTTTTTCCCCTTTTTATGGGGAAGGCGCGGGCCTCCCTCCCTTACCATTTACTTTGATTTGACACCAGCACGCAGCAAACCGACCCATGCACGACCCCCACGTCAGCGCAGATGGTGGGGAAGCGCAACCACCGGAGGAGTTACTGCGGTAAAAAGAATCCAACCCTACTGCCCGCGCACTGTTCTGGGCCTAGCCCAACAACGCGTTGCGCTTATAAATGGCCCAGGCCCAGGGGCTCCTGTCGGTGTACAAAAGTAGGGGCGTTCTTTTTTACCCCTTACTTGTGCACGGGCAGTCAGAGCCACGCATGTGACCAAACAAAACAATGCAGAGGAGGGAAGCCAGAGACGTAGAGTTGCCAGAACAATGCCAAGACGATGGCACGAGAAGACCAATCAAGGAGACAGGCTCTCCGCCGACAAGGACTCTTGCCGGGGCGGCCTGCGCGCCCCCGGCAAGAGCTCATGCCGGGGCGATTCACCAAAACACCTCTGTTGAAGCCACCCTTGAAGCCTATGAACCCCCAACGCTATCAACAACATTGGAGCCAAGGCTCGGGAAGCGCCCACGTGATGGCATGCAGATCTTTGTGAAGACAAAGGTCTATGACTCCCAAGATAAGAACCAGAAGACAAGGCGATCGCGAGGCTCCTTGCCGAGGACGGCCACGAGGCCCTGGCAAGGCTCCTTGCCTAAGACACCCCGAAGCCCCGGCAAGCCTCTTGTCGTGGGACACTCACAGAGGCCCCGGCAAGACCCTTGCCGGGAACAGAAGCAAGACTGCGGCAAGCCCTTGGCGTGCCGTCGCCGCCCCAGCTCGGCAGACGACCCATAGGCCCAGGCAGGCACCCACGTGGCTATACGTGGTAACTGGGCCAGCTAATCAAGCACCTGCGTGGTGGCATGCAAATCTTCATGAAGACCATACCACCACGCCACCTCAGATGCCTGCCTCGCAGGCCTGGACGTGCGGCGTGACCAGACAGAGAGGCCATGGACAGGACGGGCTTCTTTTCCGTCCCCGATAAAGTAAATAGACACCTAAGTTGCGCATTTAATGCGTCTTGTCCCATAATGGCATGGGATAAGCCTATGCACTATACACCTTTCCATCTCCTGTGTGCCACTGTGGCAGCCCCTTTAGACTAGAAAAGGAGGCCCGCGGCATACTGGGGGGGGGGATTCGGAAGCTGGAAAGCTGGACAGGGACCGTAGCAAGCTCGAGAACTCAAAAACACTCAAATATACACCAAAGCAGGACTAGGGGTATTACGCATCCTCGCGGCCCGAACCTGGGTAAACGATCATTGTGCTGACTCTTAGACCCGCTCTTTGCACAACCTCGCGCCCGGCAACTGTAGAAGGCATTCCAGTGATCCCATAGGTGTCGTTTCGTACAGACAGTGCGCCGGGTAGGGGGCACGCTTGCGCGAATGTGAAAGGGTGCGCAACTCGTCATCATCATCAGTGCCATCTTCGTCTTCGATAATGCTGTCAGCTATGGTGCCCAAGAAGAAGTCCGATGCTTCTGCCCATCCATCCACCTCGAAGGCTCTGCTGCCAGCGGCCACTAATGCCGCAGGGGACACAGATGCGAGCCGAGACGTGAATGCTACTGGGGATGTGGTTGGTGCAGGCGGCCCTATCACCATATCCCCCATGGCCAACGCAAGGGCATGAGATGTTCTGAGAGAACAACATCAGCAGCGCCTCGACGGCCATGTCCCGCAAGGTGTGGGCAAGGGGGTCATTCCATCTGCAGCAGCGGCGCCCGGTCAGGGACAAGCAATCGACCTCCGGTCGTCCCCACTACGAGAGTGAACGCGACGCATGTGCCTTCCCCCGGACGAGCCTCTATGCTCAACAGAGCCGCCGATCCTCGAGCACCACCACCATGCAACCCCGCTGCCCAGGTGGTCGTTCCACTATGGCATGGGTGCGGCGCCGCAGCCACCACCGCTGGTGCGATCAGGAGCCAGGCGACGGTGCGGTCGACATCATCAACATCCATGGCAAGCACAGCCGCGGAGGCTATGGCGCAAGCTCAACTACAGCTAAGGTTTCCGTCAGCAGCCGAGCAGTTGGATAAATGCCGTACCACCATCCAAAGCATGCTCGGTCTCGCCGAAGCTGGGAGCTCTCGGCAAGATGACCTGCCTCGGCTTCCCCAAGCAACAGCAAATGCCCATACCGTTGGCCGAACGGAGGGTGCTGTCCCCACGGTGCAGTCCCCGCTATGTCAGCCAATGCGGGCACGGTAGGATCAAGAACCCGATGGCGTCTCGATGGCCTCTTCTGTCCCTCGAGCACGTCCTAGAAAAATAAAGCTCCGGAGGACAGGCGGCGGGGAGACGCGCGCGTCGTCATAGATCAATGCCACGACGACCTCCGCCTGACCGACGGGTGCGGTGGCCTCAAAGTCGACGAGCATGCGTTCGGTGTTGGCGGGTGCCTACCATTATAGGTCAGCTGCCCTGCCTTCACGCAAGAACTGCAGCATCTTCGCTGGCCATCCGTCTGCCCATTCAAGCTAAAGATACCTAAGAAGTACGATGGGAGGCTCAACCCGGCAAAGTTCCTGAGCATCTACACCATCGCTGTTCAAGCTGCCGGGGGAAGAGACGAGAAGGTGTTCGCCAACTACTTCCCTTTGGCCCTGAAGTCCAATGTGAGGTCTTGGTTGAAGTACCAACCATAGGGCTCCATTTCATCATGGGCAGACCTGTGCCAAGAGTTCATTGGTGCTTTCACCGATGGCCACCAAGAGCCCGGCAGGCCTAGCGAGCTGCAATTCCTTTAGTAGAAGGAAGGAGAAACTCTCTGTAAGTATTTACAGATATACAGTAAAGTTCATAGAAATATTCCTAATATCCTTCCCGCAGCCGTCATAGCAGCCTTCCAGTCCAATGTGTGCAACCGTCGCATTCGTTACAAAATGAACGTGCGGTTTCCCAAGACTGTGAAGGAGTTATACACACTGGTGGATAAGTGCGCTCGGATGGAGGAAGGAAGGAAGTTACCCGGAGAGGAAGATTATGCTGATGTTGATTCAGAGGATGAGGATGAATCAACCAATCAGAAAAATGGCAAGAAGCGCAATAAGAAGCCAAGAGACAAAGAAGTGATGACTGTGGAAGGGTCAGGCACACCTAGTACCGGCAAGAAGGTCAAGGTAGTAGCACAAGTGTGGAAAAAGATAGTAGCAATTGTCCCTTCTCTCTTTTCTCTCATTTTTTGGGCCTTCTCCTTTTTTTATTGGCCTTTCCTCGCACGGGACAATGCTCTAATAATGATGATCATCACACTTTTTGTTACAACTTGAAATTACATCTCGATACTACAACAAGTATGACTCTACATGAATGCCTCCGGTGGTGTACCGGCATAAGGAATGAATCAAGAGCGACATATATGAAAAATTATGCATGGTAGCTTTGCCACAACTGCGATGTCAACTACATGATCACGCATGGCACTATGACAATATGATGCGTATCATATGAACGGAACGGTGGAAAGTTGCATGGCAATATATCTCAGAATGGCTATGGAAATGCCATAATAAGTAGGTATGGTGGCTATTTCGAGGAAGGATATATAGTGGGTTTATGGTACCGGCGAAAGTTGCGCGGTACAAGAGAGGCTAGCAATGGTGGAAGGGTGAGAGTGCATATAATCCATGGACTCAACATTAGTCATAAGTACTCATATACTAATTGCAAAAATCTACGAGTCATCAAAAACAAAGCAATCAACGCATGCTCCTAGGGGGGAGGTTGGTAGGAGTTAACCATCGCGCGCCCCCGACCTCCACACAAAGGTTGGCACTCTACAAACACCTCATGCTCTAACTTCGTCACATAGCGGTTCACCATACGTGCATGATACGGGAATCACTAACCTTAACACAAGATTTCTTCAATTTCATAATAACTCCACTAGCATGACTCTACTATCACTAGCCTCATGTCTCAAAACAATTATCAAGCATCCAACATCTCATTCTATTCAATGCACTTGGTGTGAAAATTTTACTACATTGACATTGGATGTTTATCATGTGAAGACTAGTTTCTTTAGCCTAAACACATTACCACGCTGTTTTAATAGACTCTCAAATAGATATAAGTGAAGCATGAGAGTTCAACAATTTATATAAAATATTACCACCACCGTGCTCTAAAAGATATAAGTGAAGCACAAGAGCAAAAACTATTCAACTCAAAAGATATAAGTGAAGCACATAGAGTGTTTTAAATATTTCTAGGCCATATTTAACTCTCTAAAATAGGTGTGTCCAGCAAGGATGATTGTCGCAAACTAACAAGCAAAGACTCAAATTATAAAAGACGCTCCAAGCAAAACACACAGCATGTTGCGAATAAAAATATAGCTCCAAGTATAGTTACCGATGGATGAAGACGAAAGAGGGGATGCCTTCCCGGGGCATCCCCAAGCTTAGGCTTTTGATTATCTTGAATTTACTTGGGGTGCCATGGGAATCCCCAATCTTAGGCCTTTTCTACTCCTTGTTCCATAGTACATCAAAGCAATACTCAAAACTTCAAAACTTCACAACACAAAACTTAGACAAAAATTCTCGTGAGCTCCGTTAGTAAGAGAAAGCAAACCACTACTCAAAGGTACAGCAAGGAATTCATTCTTTGTTTATATTTATGCTAAACCTACTGTACTCCAAGTTCTCTATGATTCATATCCTCCAATATTACTCATAGATGCATTGGAATAAGCAAACAACACACGAAAAACAGAATCTGTCAAAAACAGAATAGTCTGTAGTAATCTGCTGGGTTCGCCTACTTCTGGAACTCCAAAAAATTCAAACTAAACTGGTAAATTTGAGCAATTTGTCTACCAATCAGAAGCAAAAAGAATAAACTAAAATGCACGTTCCACTAAAATCTGAAGACTACTTTAGCTAGCGTAACGATTCTGTTTTTCACAGCAAGATCAAATAAACTTCACACAAGTCTTACCAAAGGTTCTACTTGGCACAAACACTAAACAAAACATGACCACATCTAATCAGAGGCTAGATGCAATATTTATTCCCTAAAAGCAACAAAAACAAAAAACATAAAATTGGGTTGCCTCCCAACAAGCGCTATCGTTTTACACCCCTAGCTAGGCACGATACAAGATAGATCTAGGGATAGCCATAGTGGTACGATATGTCACGGAAGCTCATCTCATATTCCCTATGTTCAGCAGCAAGCTTCCTTTGTGGCAAGAAAAAGTAATCAAAAGGGCAAAATTTAATGGGACAAAAGTCCCCTACATCAATCTCGGTAGAAACTGGTTCCCCCTTTGGCCCTTTGTAGTGGATGACCAATTCATCATTATAGGCATTCGTTTGGCAGAAGGCCATAAGCCTTCGTTCAAGGGAGAAGCCTAACCCATTATTTTGAACAACAAAGTCATCATTTATCTCAGAAATTCTATCAATCAAGATCTCGACAGGAACCTTTTTTCTAAGGTTTTCATTAAAAGCAACATGATCAGGAGATCGCAAACGCATAAGGTCTTCTTGTTTGAACAAGATAGCCTCTATAAGAGGTCGACCGGCATCTACTCAGTAATGAGCAAAGATTTCTCTGGCCTCTTTCATGATATATCTAAATTCATGAGCCAAAAAGATAGTAGCTGCACGCTTAACGGAAGAATGCTCAATATTGGAGAATGCCAAAAATGCTCTCTCGATACAGGGATGCATATGGATAAATTGCCTTTCAGTTTTTACTATGAGCATAGATACAACATCCGCAAGGCTACTAGTTCTGTGAAGAATAGAGCCACCAAAGAGGGCAAAGCACCAGCACAAGTAAAGAAGTCTTGAAGAACCCCTTTTCCAATAATATTACCACTACCAACCCAAAACTTCTTAACATGTAAAGTGGTACCTTCATCCGGGGGGTCAACATGAACGTTGCCCTCGGCATTGCTACCCTTCTCGATAAAATCGTCCCCCATCTCAGACATGAGGGCAAGCAAGCAAGCGGCACACGAGTAGACAAGAAGCAAGCAAACAAAAAACACACGACGGAAGAAGGGCAAATAAAACGGCAAGGGTGAAGTGGGGGAGAGGAAAACGAGAGGCAAATAAATGTAATGCGAAGGATAAGGGTTTGTGATAGGTACTTGGTATATGACTTCTGCGTAAGCCTCCCCGGCAACGGCGCTAGAAATTCTTCTTGCTACCTCTTGAGCTTGCGTTGTATTCCCTCGAAGAGGAAAGGGAGATGCAGCACTGTAGCGTAAGTATTTCCCTCGGTTTTTGAGAACCATGGTATACATCCAGTAGGAGACCACGCGCCAGTCCCTCGCACCTGCACAAACAAATAAGAACTTCGCAGCCAACGCGATAAGGGGTTGTCAATCCATTTACGGTCACTTACAAGAGAGAGATCTGATAGAGATGATAATTATATTTTTGGTATTTTTAGTTTAATAAAACAGCAAATAAAAGCAAGAAAAGTAAAGTAGATGTAGATTGATATGTTGAGAATAGACCCGGGGGCCATAGTTTTCTCTAGTGGCTTCTCTAATGATAGTGGTATTCTACGGCGGGTAAACAAATTATTGTCGACCAATTGATAGAAAAGTGAATAATTATGAGACTATCTAGGCATTATCATTGTATATAGGCATCACATCCAAGACAAGTAGACCGAAACGATTCTGCATCTACTACTATTACTCCACACATCGACCGCTATCCAGCATGCATCTAGTGTATTGAGTTCATACGAACAGAGTAACGCTTTAAGCAAGATGACATGATGTAGAGGGATAAACTCAAGCATTATGATTAAAACCCCATCTTTTTATCCTCGATGGAAACAATACAATACGTGCCTTGCTGCCCCTACTGTCACTGGGAAAGGACACCGCAAGATTGAACCCAAAGCCAAGCACTTCTCCCATTGCAAGAACTATAGATCTAGTAGGCCAAACCAAACAAATAATTCGACGAGACTTGCAAGGATATTATGAGCACACATAAAAAGTTCAGAGAAGAACCAAATATCTTTCATAGATAACATTTATCATAAACTCACAATTCATCGGATCTCGACAAACACAACGCAAAAAGAGATTACATCGAATAGATCTCCACGAAGACCGAGGAGAACTTTGTATTGAAATCCAGAGAGAGAGAAGAAGCCATCTAGATACTAGATGTGGACCCAAAGGTCTGTGGTAAACTACTCAGAACTCATGGTGAGGGCGATGATGATGATGATGAAGGCCTCCGTGATGGATCCCCCTCCCGGAACAAGCTCCAAGATGGGATCTCCACGGGAACAGAAGCTACAGTGGTGGAATTAGGGTTTTCTCTCTGCGTATGGAGTTTCTGGAGTACGTAGGTATATATAGGAAGAAGGATGGCACCGGGGGCCGTGTGGGCCAGCCTCGAGGCAGGGGGCACGCCCTGGGAAGGGGGGCGCGCCCCCCGCCCTCGAGGGCAGCCCAGCTGTCCCCTAACTTGGTCCTGACGCTTTCCGTGCGTGATTTTCTCCAAAAATATCTCTCGCGAAGGTTTCATTCCGTTTGGACTCCGTTTGATATTCCTTTTCTGCAAAACCCCGAAATAGGCAAAAAATAGCAATCTGGACTGGGCCTTTGGCTTAGTAGGTTAGTCCCAAAAATGATATAAAACTGAATGATAAAGCCCATTATACATCCAAGACTTCATAAATAATAGCATGGAACAATAAAAAATTATAGATATGTTGGAGACGTATCACGTATCATCTCCCCCAAGCTTAAACCTTTGCTTGTACTCAAGAAATTCAGTTGATAAACTAAAAGTGATAAAGAAAAACTTTGACAAACTCTATTTGCTCTTGTTGGTGTAAATATGCAAAGCCAACATTCAAGATTTCACCAAAGATCATGAACTCACCACATTCGCAATAACTTTCAGGTCTCATGTCTACTCATATCACTGACATAATCAGCTAGCGAGCAATAATAATAAATATCGGATGACAACACTTTCTCAAAACAATCATAATATGATATAACAAGATGGTATCTCGCTAGCCCTTTCTGAGACCGCAAAACACAAATGCAGAGCACCTTTGAAGATCAAGGACTGACTAGACATTGTAATTCATGGTAAAAGAGATCTAGTCACAATCATACTCAATGCAAATTAATAGCAATACATGCAAATGACATCGGTGCTCACCAACTGGTGCTTTGTAATAAGAGGATGACGACTCAACATAAAAGTAATTAGTAGGCCCGTCGTAGAGGGAAGCAGGGATTTGTAGAGGTGCCAGAGCTCGATTTTGAAATAGAGATGAATAATATTTTGAGCGGTATACTTTCAATATCAACATAACAACAAAGAATATCGATATCTTCCATGCTACACACATTATAGGCGGTTCCCACAGAGAATGGTAAAGTTTATAGTTCCCCAACCACCAACAAGCACACTCCACGGGTGACCCAAAATAACAGGTACCGTCCAAACCAGCAACAGCCCTGGGGGAGTTTTGTTTAATTATTATTATTTGAGCTTGGGACTGGGCATCCCGGTTACCAACCATTTTCTCACAATGATGAGCAGAATCCACTCATCGTGAAAATAACCCACCTAGAATAGAAGATATAGACAACCCTAGTTGATACATGAGTTGTTCGAGTATACAAAACATAATTTTATTTGAAGGTTTAGAGTTTGGCACATACAAATTTACTTGGAACGGCAGGTAGATACCGCATATAGGAAGGTATGGTGGACTTATGTGGAATAACTTTGAGGTTTATGGAACTGGATGCACAAGTAGTATCCCCGCTTAGTACAAGTGAAGGCTAGAAAGAGATTGGGAAGCGACCAGCTAGAGAGCGACAACAGTCATGAACATGCATTAAAATTAATCAACAATGAATGCAAGCACGAGGAGGATATAAATCACCATGAACATACATATCATGGAGGCTATGTTGATTTTGTTTCAACTACATGCATGAACATGTGCCAAGTCAAACCACTTGAATCGTTCAAAGGAGGATACCACCCCATCATACCACATCACAGCCATTTTAATATCATGTTGGCATGCAAGGTAAACCATTATAAAGTCCTAGATAATTAAGCATGGCATGAGCAACTATGATCTCTAATTGTCATTGCAAGCATGTTTCATTCATAATAGGATGAATCAAGAACGATGAACTATCATATTTACAAAGACAAAAGAGGTCGAGTTCATACCAGCTTTTCTCATCTCAATCAATTCATCATATATCGTCATTTTTCCTTTCACTCGCACGACCGAACGGTGTGGGTAATAATAATAGTGCATGTGCATTGGACTAAGCTGGAATCTGTAAGCATTTAATATAGGAGAGATGACAAAGTAATGTGGCTCATGGTTCATTCAACAGTAATGCATATAAGAGCCACTAAACATTTTCATCATGGTCTTCTCCTCTTGACCCCCAAAGAAAAGAAAAGAAACTATTTACACGGGAAAGCTCCCAACAAGCAAAAGAAGAACGAGAAATATTTTTGGGTTTTCTTTTAATTACTACCACTACAGGCATGGAAAGTAAACTAGCTAGAAGGCTACAACTAATTTTTTTTGTTTTTCTTAAGGTTATTCTAATACACAAGAAAAAGACTAAGAAAAATAAATGAAACTAGCATGGATAGTACAATGAAAAATTGTGAGCACTGAATACTGGAATAAGTGTGTGAACATGAACGTAATGTCCACTACTAGGAAAAGGGCTATAGATGATATAGCTACTAATGGCGCACCATGTATGTGGTGCGCCACTGCCATATAGCAGTGGCGCACCAAAAACAGGTGCTCCATTACTATCATATTACTAATGGTGCACCAGGTGTGCGGTGCGCCATTAGTAGTTATGAAAAAAATTCGAAAAAAATGTTAGTAGTAGCGCACCAGGGAATAGTGCGCCATTACTAGTTTAACTAGTAATGGTGCACCGCACTCCAGGTGCGCCACTACTAACTTTTTTTCGTTTTTTTTTTCAAAAATAGTAATGGCGCACCGCACACCAGGTGCACCATTACTATGTCAAACTTAGTAATGGCGCACCTATACAA
Organism: Secale cereale; assembly: GCA_902687465.1. Lineage (NCBI taxonomy): Eukaryota > Viridiplantae > Streptophyta > Magnoliopsida > Poales > Poaceae > Secale > Secale cereale. Next base: position 393,534,339 of record LR738714.1, read on the forward strand.
AGTGCGCCATTACTAACTTTGACCCAGGTTTGACCAAGACATACACATAGTAATGGCGCACATTTACTATTTGTAAAGGTGCTCCATTACTATGTCCAAA
>LR738714.1:393534564-393658374 GCA_902687465.1 Secale cereale
CCCCCCCCGTGGACCGCCTTTTCAGTTTACAAAAAGAAAATGATGGAAATGTCAAAAAATTAAAAGAGAATAAGTTTCCCATGTGATATGTGGTCTAGTTATTGGGAAAATTTACAAATATAATTTCGAATTTATTTGCAAAAAAATTCTGGAATTAAGTAAAACGGGCATAACTTTTGCATACGAACCTGGGTTAAAAAGTTTTTTATATGAAAAACCCCGTTGAACATTTTCAAAATCTCAAAAAACCTAACAGAACGAAAGTTACAGGGCTTTTAAGATCTAGAGGAGGGAAATATGAAAAAAATATTCAAATTTACTAGTGGCGCACCATATGCTAGGTGTGCCACTAGTAATAGAAAAAAAATTGGAAATTTTTTTTGGATTTTTTTTAAAATACGTAATATGACCGGGAAGTTTGAAATAGTTTTTCAAAATTTCATCACACTCATGAACATGACCGGGAGGTTTAATAGGATTGATATGATATATATATATATATATATATATATATATATATATATATATATATATATATCAACAAGTGCTTGTGAAGTGAGTTGGTGCTGGGGTTGGATAGAACTGCGTAGTTAAGCCTGCTCAGGCTTGAGTAGTGTGAGGATGGGTGACCTTCCGGGAAGTTTGACCACGAAGTGCGATTTTACTTGAGATTAAGCATATTGACCTGAGATTAAGCCATAGTGACCTGAGATTAAGAAGAAAAGAAAAAAATTGAATATTTTTTCAAATAACAAATTTTCAAAAAAAAATCTGAAAAAAATTGAAAAAAAAATAGTAATGGCGCACTACTATGTGGTGCGCCATTACTAAGTCAGATAGTAATGGCGCACCTCTAGGCATAGTAATGGCGCACCAGGTGGTGCGCCATTAGTGTTTGGGATACTAATGGCGCACTAGAGGTGCGCCATTAGTATTAATTACTACTGTTGTGGTAGTAGTGGCACACCTGTAGTGCGCCATTAATGGCCAAAACAGGTGCGCCACTAACAGGCCTTTTCCTAGTAGTGGTCGGTGAGAAATAGGTACTCCCCCAAGCTTAGGCTTGTCGCCTAAGTTGGTATATTGCCACGGATCAAAGCTACTCTCTCTGGTGCACGGAGAAGCGTCCTCTGGGTGCCACTAGTTGGCAATCTCATCCGGATCCCACCGATAAGCCGACTGCGGTAAGGGTCAAGTGGTGGTTCTGGCTCCGGCTCTGAAGATTGTACCTGGCTCCAGTACGCATAGACGGCATCCGGCAGAACGAGGTATGTGCCTGAAAATAGATCAAACAGAGATGGTGCAGGCAAGGTAATAATATCATAATATTTTTCATCAAACATCAATTTATACTTAAGCAACTTCTTCTTTTCTTTAACAATAAAGTCATGTGCTATCATACTCTTATAATCTAGAGAAGCGGGGGCTAGCAACTTTTCTTCCTTCTCATGATGCCTCCAAAGATGGGACCCTTTGTGCGGTTCAGACTTAATCGTTTAGCAACAACAACACCCAAGCTAAAAGTTGTGTCTTGAAACAAATCATGGCGCAAAATAAAAATATTAGGGGCACGAAGATTTCCACTGTTCCAACGACCAAATAAGCATCTACTAGAAAATATCGCAAAGTAGCGTAGAACATGAAAATGTATACTGGTAATTCTTGCCCCTGAAACTTGCCTCGTTTCCCCTATAGCTATCATATCGATAAACTCCTAAACATCCTTACGATGTGGTTCCTCAAGACTACCAGCAAAGGGTATCTTACATACTTGACAAAATTCGTAAAATGACATCTCCTTAACCTCATCATATAAATGAAACTCCACTGAAGGTGGTGATTTCTTAGCATGAAAATGAAAGTTTTGCGTGAAAATATTAGTGAGCAAGATATACTGTTCACGCTGGTCGTGGAGAAAGTCGGTGAAGCCTGCATTCTCCGCCAAATAATAAAAGTCTTCATAAATCCATGCAGCTTCCTAGAACTCATTGCAAGGCCATTCACACGGCCGAACTTCCACAGTGCGAGGAATATTGTATTTGGGCTTCTTATTCTCCTACTTCTGCTTATCCTTTGAGCCTTGACTAGAGGAGCCGCTTGACAGTCCCCTCATCATTTTCTTCCTCTAAAAATTTCTAAAAATTTTAGTAACTAAAAATAAAATTGAACCAAAATCAACAAAATTGATAGCAACTACTTCCACAAGTGCCTAGAAAGTTGACATGCAAGCTCAAGCATTAAAACTACTTGGGACCTCATAAAGTTGACATGCAAGCTCAAGAACAGGGTCACCTAAGAAGCAAAAAATTTGCAATGAATAAATCACTAGAACAAAAACTAATTGGACTATTGGAGGAGTCACATACCGAAGAACAATCTCCCCAAACAGTTTTGTGAATGGAGCTTTGGGCGAGGAGATCGAAAATGGCAGCAAGATGAGCTAGAACTCGTGCTTTAGCTGGTTGGTGATTTTTGTGGGAGGAAGAAAGGGTGTGTGGTTGCTTGAATAAGTGGAGGGGGCCACGTGGGGCCCATGAGGCAGGGGGCGCGCCCTGTACCCTCGTGGCCAGGTGCTGGCTCCCCCTGCTGTGTTCTCGGTGCCAAATATTCTCAAATATTCTGAAAAAACATATTTCATTTTTGGGGCATTTGGAGAACTTTTGTTTTGGGGGTATTTTTTATTGCACGGATAACTCTAAAAATAGATAGAAAATACTATTTTTTCTTTATTTAATCTAATTAACAGAAAGTAAAACGGGGGGTACAGAAGGTTGTGCTTTCTAGATTCACCCATCTCATGCTCATCAAAAGGAATCCATTAACAACGTTGATCAAGTCTTGTTAACAAAATCTTTCCGAATAACTTGGATCCGGAGAATTTTCGAATAACACTAGGTTACCTCAATGGGGATATGCATGTCCCCAACAATAAGAATCTAATATTTCTTCTTGATAGTAGGAAGAGGAAATTTAAAACCTCCAATAGTAATCGTTGAAAATTTTCCAATAGTATTGATACTGTGGACCTGAGGTTGTTTCCCGTGAAAGTGAACCGTATGCTCATTACCATTAACATGAAAAGTGACATTGCCTTTGTGGCAATCAATAACAGCCCCTGCAGTATTCAAAAAGGGTCTACTAAGGATAATAGATATACTATCATCCTCGGGAATATCAAGGATAACAAAGTCCGTTAAAATATTAACATTTGCAACCACAACAGGCACATCCTCACAAATACCCACATGTATAGCAGTTGATTTATCGGCCATTTGCGGAGATATTTCAGTAGGTGTCAACTTATTCAAATCAAGTCTACGATATAAAGAGAGAGGCATAACACTAACACCGGCTCCAAGATCACATAAAGTAGTTTTAACATAGTTTCTTTTAATGGAGCAAGGTATAGTAGTTACTCCGGGATCTCCCAGTTTCTTTGGTATTCCACCCTTAAAATTGCAATTAGCAAGCATGGTGGAAATTTCAACTTCAGGTATTTTTCTTTTATTTGTGATAATATCTTTCATATACTTAGCATAAGGATTTGTTTTTAGCATATCAATCAAACGCATACGCAAAAAGATAGGTCTAATCATTTCAGCAAAGCGCTCAAAGTTCTTGTCATCTTTTTTCTTGGATGGTTTAGGAGGTAAAGGCATGGTTTTCTGAACCCATGGTTCTCTTTCCTTACCGTGCTTCCTAGCAACAAAGTCTCTCTTATCATAACGTTGATTCTTTGATTGTGGGTTATCAAGATCAACAGCAGGTTCAATCTCTACATCATTTTCATTGCTAGGTTTAGCATCATCATGAACATCATCATTAACATTATCACTAGGTTCATGTTCATTACTAGATTGTGTCTCAGCATCAGAGATAGAGATATCATTGGGATTCTATCGTGTGTGAGCAACAGGTTCATTAGAAGCATGCAAAGTCCTATCATTTTTCTTTTTCTTCTTCTTAGAAGAACTAGGTTCATCTACATTAGCTCTCTGAGAATCTTGCTCAATTCTCTTAGGGTGGCCTTCAGGATATAGAGGTCCCTGAGTCATTTTACCACCTCCAGTCACAAATCTAATAGCATTTTCGTTTTTCTTACTATTTAATTCATTGAGCAAATCATTTTGTGCTTTAAGTACTTGTTCTAAATGAGTAGTAACCATAGAAGCATGTTTACTAATGAGTTTCAATTCACCTTTAACTCTAGACATATAATAACTCAAGCGTTCAATCATATAAGCATTACGTTGCAATTGTCTACCAACATAAGCATTGAAGTTTTCTTGTTTCACAATAAAATTGTCAAACTCATCTAAGCATTGGCTAGCAGACTTATAGCGAGGAATATCACCTTCATCAAATCTATAAAGAGAATTTACCTTTACTACCTGTGTCGGGTTATCAAGACCATGTATTTCTTCAATAGGTGGTAAATTCTTAACATCTTCAGCTTTAATACCTTATTCTTTCAAAGATTTCTTTACCTCTTGCATATCTTCAGGACTGAGAAATAGAACACCCCTTTTCTTCGGAGTTGTCTTAGGGGTTGGTTCAGGAACTGTCCAATTGTTTTCATTCGTCAACATATTATTCAATAGCAATTCTGCTTGATCGGCAGTTCATTCCCTGAAAACACAACCAGCACAACTATCAAGGTGGTCTCTGGAAGCATCGGTTAGTCCATTATAAAAGAAATAAAGTATTTCATTCTTCTGAAGAGGAATATTAGGCAAAACATTAAGTAACCGGAGAAGCCTCCCCCAAGCTTGTGGGAGACTCTCTTCTTCAATTTGCACGGAATTATATATTTCCCGTAAGGCAGCTTGTTTCTTATTAGCGGGAAAATATTTAGCAGAGAAGTAATAAATCATATCCTGGGGACTACGCACACAACCAGGATCAAGAGAATTAAACCATGTCTTAGCATCACCCTTCAACGAGAATGGAAATAACTTAAGGATATAGTAGCAACGGATTTTTTCCTCGTTGGTGAATAGGGTGGCTATATCATTCAACTTAGTTAGATGTGCCACAATAGTTTTAGATTCATAGCCATGGAAAGGATCAGATTCAACCAAAGTAATTAACTCAGGATCGACCGAGAAATCATAATCCTTATCAGGAACACAGATAGGTGAAGTAGCAAAAGCAGGGTCATATTTCATTCTAGCATTTAAAGACTTTTCTTTCATCTTAGCTAATAATTTCTTAAGATCATATCTATCGTTGCAAGCAAGAAAGTCTCTAGCGGTTTCTTCATCCATAACATAACCCTCAGGAACAACACGCAATTCATATCTAGGAGGGGAATCTTCATCATCACTTTCATCAATATTATCAGTTTCAATAAATGCATTCTTTCTAACCTTAGCAATTTGTTCATCAAGAAATTCACCTAGTGGCACAATATTATCAAGCATAGAGGTAGTTTCATCATACATAGCAGAAGTGGCATCATCTAGAACATGCAACATATCAAATTAAATAGCAGGAGTAGGTGTCGCAAATTTACTGATAACAGAGGGTGAATCAAGTGTAGAGCTAGATGGCAGTTCCTTACCTCCCCTCGTAGTTGAGGGGTAGATCTTGGTTTTTGAGTCTTTCAAGTTCTTCATAGTGATCAACATATATAAATCCGAAGTGACTTAAAGAATATAGCTATGCTCCCCTGCAACGGCAGCACAAAATAGTGTTGATAACCCACAAGTGTAGGGGATCGCAATAGTTTTCGAGGGTAAAGAATTCAACCCAAATTTATTGATTCAACACAAGGGCAGCCAAAGAATACTCTCAAGTATTAGCAGCTAAGTTGTCAATTCAACCGCAGCTGGGAAACTTAGTATCTGCAGCAAGGTAATTTAGTAGCAAGGTAATATGGAAGTAACTATAACGGTAGCAAAAGTAGCGATAGTAGTTTTGTAGTGATTATAACAGTAGCAGCGGAAAATTAAATAAGAAACAAGCAATATGTGAAAAGCTCGTAGGCATTGGATCAGTGATGGATAATTATGTTGAATGCGATTCCTCATGTAATAGTTATAACCTAGCGTGACACAGAACTAGCTCCAGTTCATCAATGTAATGTAGGCATGTATTCTGATTATAGTCATACGTGCTTATGGGAAAGAACTTGCATGACATCTTTTGTCGTACCCTCTCGTGGCAGTGGGGTCCTATTGGAAACTAAGGGATATTATGGCCTCCTTTTAATAGAGTACCGGACCAAAGTATTAACACATAGTGAATACATGAACTCCTCAAACTACGGTCATCACCGGGAGTGGTCCCGATTATTGTAACTTCATGGTTGGCAAATCATAACCCATAGTAGGTGACTATTGACTTGCAAGATAGGATCAAGAACACACATATATTCATGAAAACATAATAGGTTCAGATATGAAATCATGGCACTCGGGCCCTAGTGACAAGCATTAAGCATGGCAAAGTCATAGCAACATCAATCTTAGAACATAGTGGATACTAGGGATCAAACCCTAACAAAACTAACTCGATTACATGGTAAATCTAATCCAACCCATCACCGTCCAGCAAGCCTACGATGGGATTACTCAGGCACGGCGGTGAGCATCATGGAATTTGTGATGGGGGAAGGTTGATGATGACAACGGCGACGATCTCCACTCTCCAGAGCCCCGAACGGACTCCAGATCAGCCCTCCGGAGAGAGATTAGGGCTTGGCGGCGGCTCCGTATCGTAAAACAAGATAATTCCTTCTCTCTGATTTTTTTCTCCTCGAAAGTGAATATATCGAGTCGGGGGAGATGTCGGTTGAGCAACAGGGGGCCCACGAGGCAGGGGCGCGCCTAGGGGGGCGCCCCCCACCCTCTTGGACAAGGTGTGGTCCCCCTGGACTGGTTCTTTAGACATATATTTTTTATATATTCCAAAATAAATCTCCATTGAATTTCAGGTCATTCCGAGAACTTTTATTTCTGCACAAAAATAACACCATGGTAGTTCTGCTGAAAACATCGTCTTTCCAGGTTAGTTCCATTCAAATCATGCAAGTTAGAGTCCAAAACAAAGTTAAAAGTGTTTGGAAAAGTAGATACGTTGGAGACGTATCATGTCTCGGCACGACGAACTTTCGCAACGGTGCATACTCAGGGAGAACACTTGTACCTTGAAATTTTGTAAGGGATCATCTTATAATGATATCGCCATACTAAGCAAAATAAGAAGCATAATAAGAGAAACATCACATGCAATCAAAATATGTGACGTGATATGGCCACCATCATCTTGTGCTTTTGATCTCCATCTCCAAAGCATCGTCATGATCTCCATCGTCACCGGCTTGACACCATGATCTTCATCATTGCGTGATGGTCATCTCGCCAACTATTGCTAACTAATAGTGATAAAGTAAAGCAATTACGTGGCCTTCACAATTCATACAATAAATAGACAACCATAAGGCTCCTGCCGGTTGCCGGTAATTTACAAAACATGATCATCTCATACAATAACGTATAACTCATCATGTCTTGACCATATCACATCACAACATGCCCTGCAAAAACAAGTTAGACATCCTCTACTTTGTTGTTGCAAGATTTACATGGCTGCTACAGGCTTAGTAAGAACCGTTCTTACCTACGCATACAAAACCACAACGATTTTTCGTCAATAGTGTTGTTTTAACCTTCACAACGACCGGGTGTAGTCACACTCGATTCAACTAAAGTGAGAGAGACTGACACCCGCCGGTCACCTTTAAGCAATGAGTGCTCGTAATGGTGAAACCATTCTCGTGTAAGCATACGCATAATGTCAGTCCGGGCCGCTCTATCTCACAATACCGCCGAATCAAAGTATGACATGCTGGTAAGCAGTATGACTATTATCGCCCACAACTCATTGCGTTATAATCGTGCATATCATCTACGCATAGACTTGGCTCATGATGCCATTGTTCGGAACATAGTATTTCAAAAGTTTCCTACGATCACGCAAGATCTATCTAGGAGAAGCATAGCAGCGAGCGGGGACAGTGTGGCTAAGTACCCTCGTACACCGAAAGCGAAAGCATTGAGTAATGTGGTTGATGTAGTCAAACGTCTTCGTGATCCAACCGATCCAAGCACTGAACGTACGGCACCTCCGCATTCAGCACATGTCCAGCTCGATGACATCCCACGAACTCTTGATCCAGTTTAGGTCGAGTGAGAGTTCCATCAGCACAATGGCGTAGTGACGGTGATGATGAAGTTACCGGCACAGGGCTTCGCCTAAGCACTACGACTATATGACTGAGGTGTGTAACTGTGGACGGGGGCACCGCACATGGCTAAGAAATCAACTTGTGTCTCTATTGGTGCCCCTGGCCACGTATATAAAGGAGGAGAGGAGGAGAGGGCCTGTCCTCCAATGGCGCGCCCAAGGGGGGGAGTCCTACTCCCACTAGGAGTAGGATTCCCCCTTTCCTAGTGGGAGTAGGATAAGAAGGAAGGGGAGGGAGAGAAGACAATGAATGAGGGGGCGCCGCCCCTCCCCTAGTCCAATTCAGACTAGGCCATGGGAGGGCGCGCGCGCCTGCCCTATGCTGCCTCTCTCTCTTCCCTAACGCCCAATAAGGCCCATTGACTCCCCGGGGGTTCCGGTAACATCCCTGCACTCTGGTTTTTATCCGGTGACCCCGGAACCCTTTCGGTGTTCGAATATAACCTTCCAACATATCAATCTTTATGTCTCGACCATTTCGAGAACCCTCGTCATGTCCGTGATCACATCCGGGACTCCGAACTACCTTCGGTACATCAAAACTCATAAACTCATAATACCGATCGTCATCGAACGTTAAGCGTGCGGACCCTACGGGTTCGAGAACTATGTATACATGACCGAGACTCATCTCCGATCAACAACCAATAGCGGAACCTGGATGCTCATATTGGTTCCTACATATTCTACGAAGATCTTTATCGGTCAAACCCCATAACAACATGGGTCGTTCCCTTTGTCGTCGGTATGTTACTTGCCCTAGATTGGATCGTCGGTATCATCATACCTAGTTCAATATAGTCACCGGCAAGTCTCTTTACTCATTCCATAATACATCATCTGGTGACTAACTCATTATTCATTTGCTTGCAAGTTTATTACGATGTGTATTACCAGATGGCCCAGAGATACCTCTCTAACACTCGGAGTGACAAATCTTATTCTTGATCTATGCCAACACCACAAACACTTTCAGAGGCACCTGTAGAGCATCTTTATAATAACCCAGTTATGTTGTGATGTTTGATAGCACACAAGGTGTTCCACCGGTATTCAGGAGTTGGATAACCTCATAGTAAGAGGAACATGCTTAAGTCATGAAGAAAGCAATAGCAGTAAAACTAAACGATCATACTGCTAAGCTAACGAATGGGTCTTGTCCATCACATCATTCTCCTAATTATGTGATCCCGGTGATCAAATGATAAATGATGTCTATGCTTAGTAAACATAACCATATTTGATTAACGACCTAGTCTAGTAGAAGCATACTAGGAACACTCTGTTTTGTCTATGTATTAACACATGTATCAAGTTTCTGGTTAATACAATTCTAGCATGAATAAAAGACATTTATCATGGTATATAAGGAAATATAGATAACAACTTTATTATTACCTCTAGGGTAGATTTCCTTCGGTTCATACCCTTGGATGCAAGATCTCATTTGCTTTCGTGGCATATCCCCGGAGCAATGGACAAGCTGAGAGGGCAAACGCTGAAGTGCTGCGTGGACTCAAGATAAGAACTTTCGATACGCTGTACAATAACGGCTGGTGGTGGATTAAGGAGCTGCTAGTAGTTCTCTGGTCCCTCAGAATGACACCAAACCGAGCTACCGGGCAGACTCCCTTCTCCCTAGTCTATGGGGCAGAGGCAGTTATCCCCACGGATCTCCTTTATGGGTCTCCTTGAGTGCTTGCCTACGATGAAGTAGCGCAAGTTGAGCACCAGTGTGACGAAGCTGCGCTACTCGAAAATAACCATCTTCGGGTCGCTACGCGTGCTACACGTTACCAACAAGCCCTAAGTCGCTATCATAGCCGCAGGATTCGTGCCTGGTGTTTTGAGGAAGGTGATCTTGTCCTTAGGCACGTTTGTCGGCGTTCTAGGAACCAGAGTACCCTGACTTGCCTACCCGTGGCCCGCGATGTGGCTCCTTTTCGGGACTGGTATGGCCCGTCTTCAGCATCGACACTCAAGATCCTCGCGAGGGGCCAAGCCTTGCGGGGCGAACGATGCCAAGACCTCCGGAAAGGGGCAGCCCTGTCTGGCTGGCTCCCCAGGAGCATAGAACTCTATGCAACCCCCCACCTCGCGTAGTTTGCATGACGCAAGCCATGACGACCAAGCCAGGCGGGCGCCAGCGGGCGTAGTAAAACAGTTTCCTCTTTGGTCCTAAGGTAGCAGACTCGGGCGCCATTTCCATGCAATAAGACCAAGACCGCCAGGACGACAGGACTGAGTTCATCACAGAGTCCACCATGGCGTTAGGACCAGAGGATTTGCAGGCGAAGACCACCTTTAGTCAGGATAAGATGTACTAGTTGTCCATTCGAAATTGGCCGTTGTGGGATCCCTTCCCGCCAAAATTTCGGGGGAAGAGGACGAAGGACACTATATAAGTAGGATAGCCATCACCCAGCAGGGGACGGATCAATCAGACCTTCCTCTCTACCACAAAGTAAGAACACACCTTCGGAGGTTGTTCACACATTGCACTAGTTCATCCTCATACCATCTCGAGGCTAATCCACCACACTGCTAGAGTAGGGCCACTCACCGCTAGGTGGCCTGAACCAGGATAAACTGCCTCGTGTCTCTTTCACATTCCTGTTCAGCGAGCTAGTTGGTGGAATGGCGAGTAGGTAGATAGGTGAGGTTGAGTTCTTCGCTCGGATCCCAAAGTTCAAACCTGGAAGGGTTTTGTGGAGCCCCGAATCCAACATTTGGCGCGCCAGGTAGGGGGGCGTCGAAACTCCTCTTTGTCTGTTTGGTTCACTGTCATCTCACCGCCCCATGGCTAATGCTTGCCGTGTCCATGCTGAGCGCCGGGCCGCTCTCGCCGCTCGCGTGGCCCAGACGGCACCCCCAAGCAACGGCATCCCCGTCGCTTTGCATCGCTGGCAGAAAACACTGCCACCAGCCCCGCTGCCCATGAGTAGCAGGATTCGTCGCTCCCGCTCTCAGCGCGGCACGACGGACGCACTGCAACCCCGTCGCTAACTCCAGCGGCTGCATTGTCGTCCCACGCCCGTCGTGGACCGATGAAATCGCAGGCCACACTACTCATGGCGCGTGAGCTCCTGCGTACCGCCCGGCCGACGACCTCCACGAAGATTGGCTGGACCGTATCATAGAGCTCATCAGCGCCGCGGGAGAAACTCTAGCATCGTCCCGTTCGCTGCCTCTTCCACAACCTCAGGCAGGTGATGTGTCCCGTGGCACACCCCATCCACCGTCCCGGAGAGACGTCGTCCCTGAGCCAAGGTGCGAGCCCCCCAGCGTGACCAGCCACGTAGGGTGGCTGCGCGTGATGAAGAAAGATGTCAAGTGGTGCAGCGGCCTCAAGGTGAGGCACGCGCGCTTCCGGCTCCGCTTCGTCAAGGTTGTGCACCTCCCAATGCGGTGGCACGCGAACACCCAGACCAGGCACAACCTCAGCAGCATGCACCAGTCAGCACGGCAGGCTGCCAAGCGTTCACCCCGGAGCTCCGTCGTGTCAACTGTCCCGGCAAGTTCAAGCCAGATCAACCCCTGCGCTATGATGGAACAGCCGACCCTGCAAAGTTCGTACATCTCTACGAGCTGAGCATTGAAGCGACCAGTGCCGACGAGAAGGTCATGGCCAACGGGTTCCCCATGGCCCTAAAAGATGGCAATCATTCGTGGCTTTGAACCTCCCGAATGAGTCGATCTCCTCCCGGGGTGAGCTGCGTGAATATTTCATTTCCAACTTTGAAGGGACTCACGAACACGCCCCGGCGATGGGCGACCTATGGCGAATCAAGCAGCAGCCAGGAGAGACCCTGCGCAAGTACATACAGCGTTTCACCAACGTTTGCATCAAGATCCCCAAGGTATCCAATGAGGCCATCATCTCGGCGTTCACTGATGGCGTCCAAGACATGAGGATGAAGGAGGAGCTCTCCATTTAGGAAGACCTATGCTCAGCTCTGGAGATGTTCATCCTAGCGATCAAGTGCGCAAAGGCAGAAAAGGGTTGCCTCTCGCTTGTCGAGCTTCCCGAGATTGATCTAGAAGACAAGAAGGCTAATACCAAGGAGGCCAAGTACAAGGGAACATCAGTACCACGTAGGTGTGATTACCTCGATTCCTCTAAGGGCAACCACCCGTTCTGCATCTTCCACAACGTACACAGCCACAACACCAACAACTGTTAGGAACTAAGGGCCATCCACGATGGATGCCTCAAACGCCGCCCCGAGTGTGGCAAATGAGGCTACGGTCGCGGAGGTGGCCGTGGAGGAGGACGCTGAGAGAATCGGGACTCTCGCCAAGGCTGGCGTGAGCGGCCTCGTGAGGACCACTAGCAGGGCAGCTTTGTGAGGGCCCGTGGTGGGACCAGCCTCGTGAGGATGACTGGAGGGACCAGCCGCGTGAAGACCACCCTCGAGACAACACAGCCCTTCCTCCGCTGCCTCGACCGCCGAGAAGGAACGACGACTGCCACCAAGATGAAGGGGTTGGGGGATTTCAGGAGCCGCACGACGTGGCATGCATCCTGGGAGGGGCTCATGCCCCAGTGTCTCATCACGTCTTCAAGCAGTTTTCCCGAGAGGTGAATGAAGTCCTCCCCAAGATCGAGATAACATGTCCTCTCAGTTGGTCCAAGTGCGCCATCACACTCGACTCCGCTGACCTTCTCAAGTGCGCGGTTGCGGCCGGCGCCCTCCCTCTACTCTGCTCACCGACCATCAGCAACATGCTCGTCACTAAGACCCTCATCGACGGCGGAGCAGGGCTCAACGTCCTCTCCGTCGAGACCTTCGACACTCTCCAAGTGCCATACGTCCAGTCCAGCCCACCAAGACATTCTCCGGAGTGACTGATGGCACTACAACACCAATAGGGCAGATCCGCCTTCAAGTCACCTTCGGCGACCATAATAACTACCGCACGGAGCTCATCGACTTCGACGTCACCCACATCCGGCTACCATACAACGCCATCCTCGGCTACCCAGCCTTGGCCAAGTTCATGGCGGTGACTCACCACGACTACAACGTCCTCAAGATGCCAGGAAGCGGTTGCATCATCGCGGTTTCCTGTAATGAGAAGGATGCGGTGTGCGCTCCCGAATGCGCATACCAAGCAGCGGCAGTTGAGAACTCAGATACTGAGGGCTTTGCCGACCCTCCTAAAGTCGTCTCGAAGAAGAAGAAGCAGCTGCTCGCCCTGAAGCCACACGAGGAAGCAACACCCGACGGCCACACCTCAGGATCTACGCCCATGAACGGGGCGCCTTCCTCTATCGCATAGGAAGGCGCACCTGGCGCCCCTCTCAAGCTGAGCTCGAGGGCTCTCCTCTAGTGGGCCTCTGATCTAGCCAACCCCACGAGGGAGGCGCTCGAGAACCATCTGGAGGTGTGCTTCAGCGCACATTTCTGCGATGAGGGCACAAGGTGCGAGGCGTCGAGTGCTCAGGAGTTCATCACTCAGATCATCGAAGACCTGCAAGTACCAAGGGCTATGGGAGGCGATCGTCGCCCCACACCACCGAGTGCAATTGCCATCCCAGGCTCGGCAAGCAAGATGCGCATCTACATCAATTTCCCAGGGCCCAACACAATCGCATCCCTGGAGCTCTACTGGCCATCCGAGGTGGGCCGGTGCGAGGGCCCCCCTCACAACTATGTTCGCATGCTTTTCAGCCTGCCAAACCGCACTACCCCGCACTAGCGCCACGTGTGGGATGTCTTGGAGGCTCACGAGGCCAGACATCAGGAGATCCTGGCGGAGGAGGCACTAGTACTCCGCGAGCTCACTGAACCTCAGGATCCTCGCGAGGTCCCGGAGCCAAGTGACTCATGAGGATCAACTTCGGCAACATGCACCTTCAGCTACTCCAACACTTCTCCAGCAATGGTGCCAGGTGGCATTTTCCGTTTTGTTCAGTTGGGGGCGCCCCTCGGGCTGCATCATCCCCAGACCGTATAGGTCCGCCCCCGCGGCATGTCTCGTCTTTTCGTTTAAATTCAATTGGGGGCGGGGCTCGGGTTGCATCATCCCCAAACCGTGTGGGTCCATCCCTACGGCTATATCGTTTAACCATCTATTAGAACTTGCCTTACACTTGCCTGAGTTATCCTATGGTTATCACTGGTGACCCGGGACCCCTCGCGGCCCCCGCTCGCTGCTGACCTGCGAGTTGCTCATTCCAAGAAGCCATCGTCACGGTTCATGTGCTCGGGTCCGTCCCTACAGCACCGAAAAACCTGAGAAACTGAGCTCTGGCTCACGACCAGCCTCGCTCATGACACCTTGACAGGTCCTTAGTGCCCTCGCATTCTTACAAAAGGACCAATGATAGCAAAGCAAGCAATGTTGCACGCTATGACTCCGTTTTTAGATTGGTTCGCACGAATCTCCAAGTCAGAATAGGTTCGGCCTTGCGTGCCACTCCCCCCCCCCCCGACGCACCCAGCCTGCATGCTAAAGGGGGTTTTCCTGAGCATCGCGTCTCAGGAGCTCCTACTGGCTCTCGAGCCCTCACCCCCTGGCCTTGACCACTTCATCGCGACCTGGCATACCAGGGGTGGCTGAGCCTGCCGGGTCCCGAGGGCGTAGACCACTCATGTCAGCTAAAGGCGGAGAGACCGGCGCGGGCCCTGCCTGGGGGCGCTATAGCAAGGGTGCGGACAACCCCCCTTCCACGAGAAGCCACAACAAGATAAGTAAGCATAGCGCATCATCTATGACCTCACGACCAGATGTTTCTCTTTTTTCCACTTACGAACCCGCTTGGGCCACGTCGTTTTCCTTCTTCGGCCTCTAGGGAGCCGCTTGCACACTAAAGGGTACCTCTCGAGCATCGCACCTCGGGGGCTCTTACTGGACCTCGCGCCCCTCACCTCCTAGCCTTGACCATGACATCGCGACCTTGAATTCAAGCGACAGCTGAAGCCTGCCTGGGGACTGGGTCCTGTCAGCGTAGAGCATCAAGCTATCTCGAGAACAAAAAGGGGGCGGTGCCCAAGTGAGACATGCGATCGCAACATTGAGAAAAAAATGAATACATTAAAGCAAAGGCATTTCGATTTTTACACACCCCCATGGGGCTCGACATGATTCCGCGCAGGGCACAAAAGAAGGAACCCGAAGAGAGCACGGCTAGGAACATCATCGACGGTGTCGGGCGGACGCAGGCGCCCTGCTCTGGGTCAGGCAAGAGCTCGATGGCTCGTAGCTACCATCATTGTTGGTCTCAGGATCGTCGATGGACTCTGGAGAGTCGCTGCTGGTGGAGGAGCCGGTGACAAGGCCAAGGGAAAGTTCAGTGCCCGTGGCCGTGTCACATGGGCCGCTCCTTCCAGGGCAACACTCTAGGCACTAGCCGTCCTCACCGAAGACCTTGAAGAGAAGAGTGGAGGCTACGTCGTACTCGAAGTGAATGATGGAGTCACCTTCACGACTACATGAGCTGGCGATTTCGCCGCATCCTTGAGTCATGAAGACACTGGCTGGAGGGACGACCTCCACCTCCGCCTCAGAAGCCTGGCTGCAACACCCAACGTGCTGCAACCACAGCTTGGCAGGAACCCTTAGCGGCATCAGACCCGCGAATAACCTTGGGAGCCGGATCCAAGAAGACGGTGGCATTGCTGTCCACACCACGAACTCTCGAGAAGTACCCACGACGTGGTCACCGTTGCAGACCAGCCGCCGGCCGCGGCTGGTCCTCTGTGGTCACCTCCAAGGAGAAGGCGGGCGTCGCCCTCTCGCCCTTGGCCTTGAGCATACAAGGGCACCGAGAAGCCAGGCGGTGGCTGTTCCAGCCCAGGCCATGTCACTTCGAGCCCTTTGGTGGCGTCACCGGAGTGGCCAGGCCTCTTCTTCGGTGGGAGTGGCCCGGGCCCCTCCGCAGGGGCTTTGCCTA
Source organism: Secale cereale (assembly GCA_902687465.1). Classification (NCBI taxonomy): domain Eukaryota; kingdom Viridiplantae; phylum Streptophyta; class Magnoliopsida; order Poales; family Poaceae; genus Secale; species Secale cereale. The sequence goes on from LR738714.1 coordinate 393,550,715, forward strand.
TCTCTGCCGCCGAGAACTTCCTTGGTGGCGCCATGGATGTCTGAAGAGAAGAGGGGCAAGCAGCGAGGAGATGGAGATGAGAGGAGGGGACTCTGCCCCTCCCCATTTATAGCAAGATGGAGGCAAACCATCAGCCCCCATGATCACAGGTGATGATGACCTTTTTTCTGCATGTAGCAGGCTCCACTCAAGTCGAACGGTTGCCGAGGCAACGTGGGGAAGTGGAGCACTAGAAAAAAAGACACATCCATGACATTTTGGTCCGAACAACACTTTTTTCTGTCGTCCCTTATAACACTTCTATGACAATAATTGTGACAAAACACGGTAACATCATAAATGTGGTGGGGTCCAACTTCTATGACAAAAGATCATGACAGAAAATGGGCGTTTCCTCCTGGGCGGGCTGGAGACGCAGCTGAATGACATTCTTTGGGCTGTCCATGACGGAAAAAACCGTGGTAGAAGCGAGGAAGATATCGGGGTGTTCCGGGTTACGGTGGGTGGTCGGGGCCAAGCGATGCGCGTTTTTCTCGTACACGCACGCGCGTGGGTGCGAGGCGTTGGGCTCTAACTGAACCTGAGCGAGGCGTTGGACTCTAACTGAACCCGAACGATTGCACTGCAGGCTACGCATTACTGAACCCGAGCGATCGATCGATGGCTGTTAACTGAACCCGATTGAGCCATTCATTCGCTACTGCTGCTAACTGAAGTCGATCGATGCTGCCTCTGCATGAATAGTGAGCGTTGCTGGGGGGTTTGGATGAACAGTTCCCGGTGGGGGTGGTTGAACAGGACCCCGTGGTGTTGCCTCTGCATGAACAGGACCCCATTCGATCGAGCCGATTGGGGCTGCATGAACAGGCCCCCGTGGAGGGCTACATGAACATGACCACCCCGTGGAGGGCTGCATGAACAGGACCACCCCGTGGGGGCTGCATGAACAGTAGACCGTGGAGGGGTTGTTGAACAGGAGCCGTTGGAGAGGGCTGGTAGAATAGTAGCCGGTGGAGTAGAGCGCGGTGGAGGCTGAACAATCGCAGGTGGAGGCTAGAGGAGGTCGACGGTGGATGAACAGTAGCCCGTGGAGGCTGGAGGGGGTCGACGGTGGTGATGAACAGTATCCCGTGGAGTCCCGTTTTACGCCACACCCCTCCCGATGAACAAGTCCCCCGTTTCGACCGTAGCACTCCAACACAAGTCCATTTCCTCTGTTTCGCGGTACGCCGCACCCCTCCCGATGAACAGGACCCCCATTTCGATCGTAGCGCTCCAACACAAGTCTGTTTCCTCCGTTTTGCGGTACGCCACACACCTCCCGATCAACAGGACCCCCGTTTCGACCGTAGGAGGTCCGTTTCCTCTATTTTGCGGTAAGCCAGACCCCTCCCGATGAACAGGATCCCGTTTCGAACGTGGGCGGTCGGACACAAGGTCGTTTCCTCCGTTCTGTGGTACACTGGGCCTCGTTTCCATCGACTATTCCGTCAAAGTCCTCCTGATGAACACGACGACGCATTCCGTTTCGACCCAGCTGGTTGGCTCCCCATAAACACGACGATGACGATGTTTCTGCATTCCGGCCCAGCCATGTACACGAGCCCTAGCCATACGTACGCGCCAGTTGGCGTTCGAGACCCCGCCCGTATGTACGTACATGGTCGTATTCACTTTCTTGCACCCTGGCCGATGTACGTACATGTACATGCTAAGTGCGTGCCTCTGCTACGACACGTGCACGCCTCTACATCGATCAGTATGTACGTCCACATTCGCGACAAGAATGACAATGCTACATACGCTTCGACCAGGTGGGTCCCGACTGTCACGCACTTCCTTGCCTGCGAAGATGTAGCTGGTGGGTCCCAGTAGTCAGGGGCGAATCATTTTTTTACCCGGACACACGTCCTTGCATGCGAAGATGTAGCTGGTGGGTCCCAGCAGTCAGGGGGAAACTTTTTTTTCGCGAAATACGATGGCCCATCCGATGGGTCCCCACTGTCAGGAGGAGGAATAATTATTTTGTGCGTAATAAGGAGGCACTTCCTTGATGCGGCCGTGGACCTAGCTGTCAGCCTCTCCATGCACAGTCCATGTCTAATGGAAGCCGTTCCTTGACCATGTTGACCATGCCGCGCCGGGAGCACCAGGGTGGTGGACGACGGAGAGGCCTAGGAAGGGGACAATGCAGAGCCGGGGAAGACACGGCAGTGGATGCCCACGTGTAGAGGAGTACGAGGGTTCACTGGTTCGCTGCGGTGTGAGGCTGCCGTCGCCGCAGAATAACAGGGGGTGTGGGTGAGTAGAGGGATGGCCTGGCCAGCGGTTAGAATAGTAGGGGGCGGTGAGGCCTCCGCGGCAGCACAGCTGGCCACGGGAGGCAAGAGCACGCGGCACAACCGGCGCTGCTTTGGGCGGCTGGAGCAACAAGACCAGAGGTTGAAGAAGCACTAAGGCCGTTGGATGGACATCGTACGGTCACTAGAGCTAGAATCATTCATATTGACTAAGTTGACGAAGCACTCCGTCCTCGTCAACTTAGTAGGCCCACAAGTCAGCCTCCCACCGAGGTGGGTCCCAACCAGCAGGGGGAGTATTCATTTTTTGTGCATAATAAGGAGGCGCTTCTGGTGGGTCTGAGGTGACAGCGGGGGGAACGCTTTTTTCGCGCAATACGGTGGCTCATCCGCTACGTCCCAGCAGTCTCGGGGAAACGTTTTATTCACAAAATACGGTGGCCCGTCCGGTGGGTCCCTGCTGTCAGGTGGAGGAATAATTATTTTCAGCGTAATAAGGAAGCACTTCCATGCTGTCGTTGTGGACCCAGCTGTCAGCCTCTCCACGTACAGTCCACGACCGATGGAAGCCGTTCCTTGACCACGTTGACCATGCCATGCCGAGAGCACCAGGGGGTGGATTACGGCGAGGCCTAGGAAGGGGACGATGCGGAGCCGGGGAAGACACGGCAGTGGATGCCCACGCGTAGAGGAGTATGAGGGTTCACTGGTTCGGCAGCGGTGTGAGGCTCCCATCGTCGCAGAATAACAGGGGTTGTGGGTGAGTGGAGGGATGGCCTGGCTAGCGGTGGGAGTAGTAGGGGGCGGTGAGGCCTCCTCGGCAGCACAGTCGTCCACGAGAGGCAGGAGCACGAGGCATGACCGGCGCAGGTTTGCTAGCTGGTTTGGGCGGCAGGAGCAAGAAGACCAGAGGTTGAAGAATCACTACGGCCGTTGGATGGACATCGTACGGTCAGTGGAGCTAGAATCGTGCATATTGACTAAGTTGATAAAGCTCTCCGTCCCCGTCAACTTAGTAGGCCCACAAGTTAGCCTGCCACTATACTGGGTCCCATCTAACAGGGGGATTATTCATTTTTTTGTGCATAATAAGGAGGCACTTCCTTGCGTGCGAAGATATAGCTGGTGGATCCGAGCTGTCAGCGGCGGTAACGTTTTTTTCGTGAAATATAGAGGCCCTTTCGGTGGGTCCCAAATGTCAGCTGGAGGAATCATTATTTTACGCGTAATAAGGAGGCATTTCCTTGTGTGCGGCTGTGGACCCAGCTGTCAGCCTCTCCACGTACAGTCCACTTCAGATGCATGTCAGTCATTGACCATGTTGACCAGGCCGCACCGAGAGCACCAGGCCGATGGACGACGGCGAGGCCTAGGAAGGGAATGACACGGAACCAGGGAAGACTCGGCAGTTGTTTCCCACGCGAAGGAGTACGAGGGTTTACTGGTTCGTCTGTTGTCCCCGGAGAAAACAACAGGTGTGGGTGAGTAGAGGGATGGCTAGGCCAGCGATGGAAGTACGGTGGGGCGGGGAGGCCTGCGTGGCAGCACAGCCGGCCGCGGGGAAGATAGAGAAGGCAGTTCCACCGGCACTTGTATGAGCGGCTGGAGCAGGAGGAGCAGAGATTGAAGAAGCACAAAAGCCGTTGGATGGAAATCCAACAGTCACTACTTGTGCATCAACCTTTTTTTAGGAAAGCCTCAAATCTGTGGAAAACATCATATAGCCCATCTGCCATTATTAATAATAATTTACATCCCATTTGCTAATTCTTAAGGTTTTTTTGGAGCCCATATTCTTTTTGTTAGCATTACAACCCATATTGTGGCCACGGTTAAAAAATTATACAAAATTTTGCATATTTCGGTGCAGTCCGAACTGTTGTTAATCCAGAAATTTGGAGTCACATTTAAAGTGATTTTAAAAATAAATGTTTATCAATATAAAAACTAACAAATTGTCCACACATAAAAATCAATGCAATTTAAAATCTCGAAATGAAAAAAAGAATTTTTAAACTAATTGCCGGTTTGATGTGTTTTATAAATGTACAGCCCATTTCTCATTACTGATAGGCCATTTTCTCGGCTAGCCTAATGAAGCTCTCCTCGTCTTGAAAGATTTGCAGCCCAACAAGCCTCACAAAGCGACTTACTTGCGAAATCACAAAAAAATAGGATGTTGCCGTGGACCGAGCTGCGGCCGTGGACCGAGCTGTCAGCCTCTTCCGATGGAAGTCAGTCGTTGACCACATTCACCACGCCGCGTCGAGAGCACCAAGGTGGTGGACGACGGCAAGGCCTAGCAAGGGGACGACGCGGAGCTGGGGAAGACGCGGCAGTGGAAGCCCACGCGAACAGGAGTACGAGGGTTCACTGGTTCGGCTGCAGTGTGAGGCTGCTGTCGCCGCAGAATAACAGGGGGTGTGGGTGAGTAGAGGGATGGCCTGGCCAGCAGTGGGAGTAGTATGGGGGCGGTGAGGCCTCCATGGCAGCACAGCCGGCCATCGGAGGCAGGTGCAGGTGGCACGACCGGCGCTGCTTTGGGCTGCTGGAGCAAGAAGACCAGAGGTTGAAGAAGCACTATGGCCATTGGATGGACATCGTACGGTCACTGGAGCTAGAATCGTTCATATTGACTAACTTCACAAAGCCCTCTGTCCCCGTCAACTTAGTAGGCCCACAAGTTAGCCACCCACTATGGTGGGTCCCAGCTAGCAGGGGGTATTCATTTTTTTGTGCGTCATAAGGAGGCACTTCCTGGCGTGCAAAGATATAGCTGCCTGGTCCGACCTGTCAGCGGGGGGACGTTTTTTTTGCGAAAAACCGAAGACCTTCCCTTGGGTCCTAGCTATCAGGTGGAGGAATCATTATTTTGCGCGTAATAAGGAGGCATTTCCTTGCGTGCGACCGTGGACCCAGCTGTCAGCCTCTCCACGTACAGTCCACTTCAGACGGATGTCATTCATTGACCAAGTTGACCAGGCCGTGCCGAGAGCACCAGGGCGATGGACGACGGTGAGGCCTAGGAAGGGAACGACGCGGAGCCAGGGAAGACTCGGCAGTTGTTTCCCACGCGGAGGAGTATGAGGGTTTACTGGTTCGTCTGTCGTCCTCAGAGAAAACAGCAGATGTGGGTGAGTAGAGGGATGGCTAGGCCAGCGATGGAAGTACGGTGTTGCGGTGAGACCTGCGCGGCAGCACAGCCGACCGCGGGGAGGAGAGAGCAGGTAGTCCCAACGGCGCTTGTTTGAGCGGCTCGAGCAGAAAGAGCAGAGATTGAAGAAGGACGACGGCCGTTGGATGGACATCCAACAGTCCCTGCTTGTGCGTCAACCTTTTTTTTAGGAAAGCCTCAAATCTGAGGAAAACATCATACAACCGTTCTATCATTATTTCTAATAATTTACAGCCCATTTGCTAATTCTTAAGGTTTTTTTGGATCCCATATTCTTTTTGTTAGCATTACAGCCCATATTGTGGCCATGGTTAAAAAATTATACGAAATATTGCATATTTCAGTGCGATCCGAACTATTTTTAATCCCGAAATTTTGAGTCACATTCAAAATGATTTTAAAAATAAATGTATATCAATATAAAATCCAACAAATTATCCATGCATAAAAATCAATGAAATTTAAAATCTCGAAATGAAAAAAAAGAATTTTGAAACTAATTGTCGGTTTGATGTGTTTTAAAAATGTACCGCCCATTTCTCATTACTGATAGGCCATTTTCTCGGCCAGCCGAATTAAGATCTCCTCGTCTTGAAAGATTTGTAGCCCAACATGCCTGACAAAGCAACTTACTTGCCAAATCACAAAAAAATTGGGCTGTGGCCGTGGACCCAGCTGCGGCCGTGGACCAAGCTGTCAACCGCTCCACGTACAGTACTCTTCCGATGGAAGTCGGTCGTTGACCACATTGACCACGCCGCGACGAGAGCACCAAGGCGGTGGACGATGGCGAGGCCTAGGAAGGGGACGACGCGGAGCCGGGGAAGACGCGACAGTGGATGCCTAGGTGGAGAGGAGTACGAGGGTTCACTGGTTCGACTGTGGTGTGAGGCTGCTGTCGCCGCAAAATAACAGGGCACGTGGGTGAGTGGAGGGATGGCCTGGCCAGTAGTGGGAGTAGTCTGGGGGCAGTGAGGCCTCCACGGCGGCACAGCCAGCCATGGGAGGTAGGAGCAGGCGACACGACCGGTGCTGCTTTGGGCGGCTGGAGCAAGAAGACCGGAGGTTGAAGAAGCACTATGGCCGTTGGATGGACATCGTACGGTCACTGTCGCTAGAATCGTTCATATTGACTAAGTTGACAAAGCCCTCTGTCCCTGTCAACTTAGTAGGCCCACAAGTCAGCCACCCACTATGGTGGGTCCCAGCTTGCTGGGGGGGTATTCATTTTTTTTGTGCGTCATAAGGAGGCGCTTCCTTGCGTGCGAAGATATAGCTGGTGGGTCTGACCGGTCAGTGGGGGGAACATTTTTTTCGCGAAATACAGAGGCCCTTCCCATGGGTACTAGCTGTCAGGTGGAGGAATAATTATTTTGCACGTAATAAGGAGGCATTTCCTTGCGTGCGGCCGTGGACCCAGCTGTCAGCCTCTCCACGTTCAGTCCACTTCCGATGGATGTCGTTCATTGACCACGTTGAACAGGCCGCGCTGAGAGAACCTGGGTGGTGGACGACAGCGAGGCCTAGAAAGGGAAGGACACGGAGGTAGGGAAGACTCGGCAGTTGTTTCCCACGTGGAGGAGTACGAGGGTTTACTGGTTCGTCTGTCGTCCCCAGAGAAGACAACAGGTGTGGGTGAGTAGATGCATGGCTAGGCTAGCGATGGGAGTATGGTGGGGCAGTGAGGCCTGCGTGGCAGCATAGCCGGCCACGGGAGGAGGGAGCAGGCAGTCCCGCCGGCCCTTGTTTGAGCGGCTGGAGCAGGAAAAGCAAAGATTGAAGAAGCACGACAGCCGTTGGATGGATATCCAACAGACACAGCTCTCGTGATTTCTAATAATGTACATCCCATTTGCTAATTCTTAAGAATTTGTTTGGAGCCCATCTTCTTTTTGTTAGCATTACACCCCATATTGTGGCCACGGTTAAAAAGTATATGAATTTTTTGCATATTTCGATGCGGTCAACTGTTTTTAATCCCGAAATATCGATACACATTCAAACTATTTTGAAAAATAATTTATATAAATATAAAATCCAAATAATTGTCCATGCATAAAAATCAATGGAATTTAAAATCTTGTTATGAAAAAAATTGAAACTAATTCCGGATTTGATGTGTTTTATAAACGTACAACTCATTTCTGGGCAAACCGAATGAAACTCTCCTCGTCTTGAAAGATTTGCAGCCTAGCAGGGCTGATAAAGCAAGTAGGCCTCGTTTGGGTATTTCTTTTTAAAAAATAGAACTGGACTAGCCATTTTCAGCAAGAAAAAAACACAACTGGGCTCATGCTGTGGTAAACATAAATAAAACCCTGGCTAGACGGGCCATAGCCCCTGCACAGCCCCGTTGTTACTATTTACTGGGGTGGATCGGCTGTTTTGTCTTGGGCCCAGAGAAACAATTACTACTAGTACAGTGGAGACACTCTATAGCTACCCAGAAAAACAATTACTACTAGTACAGTGGATACAATACCGCTTCTGGCTCCTCCTAGGTCATCGAAACATGTACCTCTACTGAATACCTTTATACTTTTGTTCACCGACATGCGGGCCATGTAGCGCGCGGGCCCAAATGCCATCCGCCAAATTAGAAGGCAGTATCCAGGCGGTGAGTCACCCCGGTCGTAGCGCAGGAATAACGAGTTGTCGTATCACAAAACCCCACCTCCCCGCAATCAAAGTTTGACGGATGAAGCAACCATACTTTCAATCTTCGCTGAATCCCCTTCTCCCTCACCGTCTTCAAGAAAGACAACACTCGCATCTTCCACTGTTCTTCTCCCCCGACGAAGGGAAGGTAAGCGGATCCATGATGTTGGTATATTTTCGTTCAGAGCAAAAAAAACTTTTGCAAAGCAGTAACCGATCCTCACTATTTTTTTGTTTCATTGTCATTGCGATTGTGTTTTCCTTTCAGTGGTCTCCTAGTATTCGTCAGTTCCATGATGGACCAAGGAGAACCAGGCAAAGATCTGCCGATATTGGAGCAGACACGGGAGGCTGATCCCCACGAGACAGAGAGATGCAAGAAGATGGAGGCAGCCACCGAGCCGACCCTAGATACGCTCAAGGCCACTACTGAGATGGTCAATGCACCATTTGAGGTTACAGCCCCCATGGCACTTCAGGATCAGTTTCCCCCTTTGAGGATGTGTCCACCCCCTCTAAGCTGCCCAAGGTGATTTTCTTCTTTGCCAATCTTGATTGTGGTTTTTCATCTAAGTATGTGGTGATGAATAATGCAAAATTTTATTAGCTTCGATGCCATGCTATACATAGTGGTTTAAATAACTTGTGTTTTTTATACTGGAAAGTAATTTAGAATTTGTTTCTGTTTCAATTAGAGCCTTGATGCAGACTAGGATTGTGTGGTTGTACATGTCACTCGCTATGAGGAAGATGACCTGAATATACGCAGTAGGAAAACATAGTTTTTAGGCTGTTGGATCGTGGAAGCCATTTGCACTTATACCAATGAAGAGTTGTATTCTAGCCTCACTGTTGTCAGGCATGTTGTCTAGGGTGTACTGAAGCACAAGAAGTTCAAAGCTACTCCTTCATTTGTGAGGCATACTGTTCTTGTCAAGCTTACGTACGAAGATGACATGGCATGCCTCCAGAAACAAGTTTATGAGTGGCAAGGCCACAAGGTTGTCTTCATGAAGGTTCACAGGATTGAGCTGCTGCCGGACGTCCTCGATGATGTTCATGGCAAGGTTCGTCTTGTGTCCAGCCCGAATTAGATCGAGGCATGAAATACTTGCCCCAGCTAGTGTTTAATAGTAGTTTGGATTCTATCTAATTATCCGAACAATGCCTGTTATCATGCCCTCTGGGGCTAGTACTTTGTTTGAATCCGTCTATGGGATCTGCTGCTACTTTTGTGTGCCCGTGAATCATCGTAATTGTTGCTGAAACAGATGCGTCCTCACTAGTTTTATCATACGAGCAATGTGAGTTTTGATGAAATAGAGTACTCGTTTGAGAACTGTGCGACGACGTATACATAAGTACTTGTAAACACTGTTGGTGCTACCCCACTTGTAAGGAGTTTTGCAAAACACGACACATTGGCTCAGCTCTCTTTAACACTAGCCTATCGACCAGCTAACAATCAACAATCTGTTGTCTGACATATAAGCAACTATGTATCTTTTTACAGTGGTTCATGCAGTTAACTAAGGCCACAATGTAAATTCCAAACGTTCACACGCTAGTCCAGCATTCATGTGGAACACTCACATTAAACTCGGCTTCATAAAAACTTGAAAAGCATAAGTTAAGCAATTTTATACATCTCAATGATTGATAGAACATAACAAACATATAGTAGTTCACAGCAAAAGACAAAGTTGTGAGAAGATTTACAAATTAGGAAAAAACAAGCAAGGCTTCTATGAGCAAAGGGCCTCCTGACAGGCTTAAATTTGCTGGAGTTCATTCTGCTTTTTTCTTGTTGCCGCCATCCAGGGTAAGGTTCTCTCATTCCAGAATAACCACTTATAATTGTGTTCTCAGCTCGAATGCTGAACTGAACCATGTAGTGTACTGATCAGCTGAAATTCTTGTGCATTCCACTAAATTTAAGCACCAGTATTTGCAGAAATAAGCAGACAACAATGCCTCTTGTACGCGCACCTATCCAAAAAACCACCATGCAGTTGTGCCAGCGAATCCTCGGTCCAGTTATGAACTGGAAGAAAGTGCATTCCACACTAGGATGCAGTTATTTTCGCTCGTCCCTACACTGCAATCAGGAGGTAAAAAGTACGAATCAACTTCTTTTATATTGTGTTGGTCATTCTACCTAGTAACTACCAATGTAAGAATACCTGGAAGACGGGTGGTTAGAGGACGGCAACGAGGGATAGCCATCTCATTTTGCGCAGTTCTACTAAAATTGAGGTGTGTGCTTTTGATTGCGCGGATAGAAACGATACGGAGACAGACATCCCGAAACGATATGGAGACAGACATCCCTATTTGCGCAAATACGAAATATGGTTATATAAACAGTGACAGATATTTGCAGGGGCGTATGATTAATAGCAGCATGTATTGTGTTATAGTTGGCACTAGATTGAGAGTATGAAAGTGTCCTTAAGTAAGTAGCATCACATCACATCAACACTGCCACTAGATTAACATGCAGAACAATAGCATTAGTATTACTGTCATGAGAGTAGCGCATGGTAAGTAAATGTGCAATCAAATTTGTGCAGTTCCACTGGGATGAAGCAATGTTAGCGGTCTGAGATTTAAGTGTAACTGCAAAAACACAATTCATGGGAAATAAAGCAAGACGGAAGAACTTCATAAAATGGTGGTGGCACTAGACCATTACTTATAGTGAAATTAGGTGGCATTGCTTAATGCTTCATGTGATTTTACATTAATGGTAGTGATGTGGTTGCCGAGAGTGGCAACACTCAGGCAGCATGTCTGCATTTGTCCCATTTTTTATATCCTCGGTGACATTTTCCTATGTGAGCACATGAAATCTAGACCTCCTCATTCTCATTTGCGTTGTCCACCAACACCCATCACTTTCTTTCCTTTTTCAACCAAGAGATAGGTCCACTTCCCCCCACCCTTCGCCATCCACCATGCTTTCTTCGTATTTTCAACCAAGAGGCTGGTTGGGTAGCAAGTATCTACTACTTTCCCCAATTTCCTCTTAGAACCAAGTCCTAGATTCATGCTACAACTTTCCCACTTTCTTCCCTATTTGAACCAACTCTTACAGTCGACCGTATGAACTAGCTTTACCTCTAATAATAGTAAAAGTCTAGGTGGCTTTGGAACAGCGGACGAAAGTAGAAAAAGATCCACACGAAGCCAAGTGGGGAGCTGGGGCAGTAGAGCAAGGCAGGTTTCGAAGGAATATATACCTGAGGGTCGTCGGCATGTGGTAAAGACGGCGTCGGGAGGCCGCATATTGGCCACAATACCGTAGGGAGGAAGAAGGGGTCGGAGGCAATCCGGAGCCGACGCTGTCTCGGAGAGAATAGCACAGCCACCGATCGGGACGCGCGGGCAGCTGTTGGTCTCATCCCTCGCTGCCGACGACAGCGTGAACGATGCACCTACACCCCTGCCCCGGTCGAGATTGTCCGGCCGGATTGTGACCAGCCGTGAGCTGAGAGAGAGTGTGGCCACCTATGTCTTGCTTAGATCTGGAGAGCATAAGAGAGTGAACGAGAGGAACCCTAGTAAAGCAAGTGCTAAGGCTCCTGCTTATATATATACTGGAGTAATTTTGTTGTACCAGCTTCAAAAAAATGCACTCCTACGTGTACCCGCGAGTGGGTGTGAGAGAACTAGTGTGTGCGTGCACCGCTTCTCTTCGTGAGAGTACAATATACTATGCCCAAAGAACGTTCGCCACAAGAGTAATAGTATAAGTGTCTGACATGTGAGCTAATAGTATAAGAGTAATAGTAGAAGTTCTGAGGGTAGGGTGTGAAGAGCACATATGTGGGTGACGCCTTCCTGAAGATAGACGGTGGGTGCGAGAGCTGCAGATAGACGGTGGGTGCGAGAGGACTCGAGAGGGTGTGTGTGCATGAGAGAGAGGGGGCACGTATCAATGAAATGCCTGTGTTCGTAAATCATTTTCCGACAAACGTTCGGCACAAGCCTTTTCCTGACAAACGCCGTAAGAACCGTTTGATTTTCCATGTCATTTAACAGAATAGGCCCTCCTACACACAAATCTTCCACGTGAGTGTAAGCAACGGATGTATGCTCCCTCCGTTCCAAAATGATGTGCATATAGATTTATTGAAAATTCGAACCTCGCAAACTTTTACCGAGTTTTCGTGTACCAAGTTGCACTTGTAGAATATTCATTGATCTTCGAGAGGTAACTATAAAGATTGGGGAGGAGTCTACAAAGAAAGGCCATCATATCACCTGCAGCAATTTCAACCATCCTTTGGTGTGGAGGAATATCATAGGAACTCTATATGACATGATGTTTATAGGATTTTTCCTTTAGAGCCAATTAGTTCATAGGAATATATTCATATACTCCACATTTCAAATGAAATAAGGGCTTCTTTGATTCAAAGGATTCTCAAAGGAATTTTGAAGGATTCAATTCCTTAGGATTTTTTTTTCATATGTGGGGTGTTTGATTCATAGGATTGTAAACCATAGGAACTTTTTCATAGGATTCATTTGCACTAGATTTCATAGGAAATTTTCAATCCATTATAACCTCTTTGAAAGAATCCTAAGTTTTTTCTGTGCACGATCAGACACTCATAGAATCATATAGGATTCAAGATGACATGCCACCCCAATCCCATGTTTTTTCTATTCCTGCTTTTCGAAAATCCTACGAATCAAAGAGACCCTAAACATGATATCCTTTCTATAGCTTTAGAGCCACTTGGTTCATATGAATGGATTCCTATACTCCCATAATTTAAAAAAAAATAAACATTAGCATATATTCAATAGAAAAGTTCCTATGATATGAACCAAATTACGTCTCTTTTCTAATCCATCCTCATAGGAATTGAGATGCATGTCATCTCTAGATTCAATAGAAAAGTTCCTATGATGTCAACCAAATGACATCTCTTTTCCAATCCCTACTCATAGGAATTGAGATACGCCATGTCATCTCTTGCCCTATAACTTCCATGTATACATCTTCTATTCCTAAATAGCTAGTACAACCCACTAGTAGTTTTTTTCCAAGACATGAAACTACGACACAAGAACTATATAGTGTACGAATAACTTGAAAGATGGTCGCTGGATGAAGCTAGTCCGATAGTGCAGAGACGGCAAATCCGAGCACTACTGGCCGTTGGATATCATCAACATTCCACCAGATCTGCCACATGTACAATTTAGAAGACTCCATGGTTGAACTTAAGCATAATGCACAAACCTCAAAACACAAGAACTTCTCCTTTGTTCTACAATCTTCCGTATCATATTTGATTTTTTTCTCAATGAATTACCATTATTTGTTTTTTTACTTTATGCTTTACAATGCACAACCCCATGAATCTTAACATTTTTATAAAACTAATTGATTTTGAATGAGATGAACTATAAGAAATAAATGAACATCTACATCATGCATATATGACTCAAAGCTTTACATGCTATAGTGTGTATTTATTCATAATTTGGTTTCAAAATCTCATGCGTTCAATGCATGTGTACCTTACTAGTTTTGAGTAGAGTAGTAGGGCCCATGCATCATTGTCTTTCGGTCGAACCTACGTTCACAATTTTTTGTATGTAATATATCTCCACTGGTCCCCGAACCCAAAATGCTGCCTCGTTCCCCTAAAACCAAGTGGCCCACACATATTTAAGGCGTCGACTCGAACTCAATCTCTCTCCCGTTTACTATGACGTGGCCCCGCATGCCCTAGTAGTACTCCTACAAACCCTGCCACCGCACGCATCATTGGTTTTCTTCAAGAGGACGAGGAAGAAGCCGATTTGTAGTGGAGGCACTTTCAAAAAAAAAAGATCTGTAGTGGAGACCCCTACCCTAGGGTGCCCTAGGTAGCTGCCGCACGCATTATTGGTTTTCTCTTTTCTTTATGCTCTTGCGCCCTAGAGTGAAATGATGTTTGCTTCGTTCGTCCAGCTTATTGCGGGAAATGTGGGGCTTTGTGAGTTGACCCCTCATCGCTCATTTTCTACTACTGCAGCGCTATGACCGGGGTGCCTCCAATTCCAACTGCTGCTCCGAACTGTACGTGGAACAAGATAGTGGATGAGCCACATGTCGGCCAAAGGGGTCCTGTTAAGTGTGTCGCCATTTTGTGTGTGGACTGACACTGCTTGAGTCGTTACGCCAACACGATAGGCCGGTGGAGCCTACCACTTGGTTTTGCTCCTTGGTGAATCCCGAATATATTGATCTAAAAAGATACGTACTAAACTACCCTCCCCGTCTTGTTAGACGTCTCGGTTTATAGGGCGTGCATGTAGTTTAGGTCATCCATTTGACTAACTAAATCTGAGTTACTATGTCACAAAAAGTATAGCATTGGATTATTAAGCGGATGTAGTTTCTAAACATATACTATTCATCACATATATAGCCAGTTCAATTCTCAACCTAGAAAGACGTGCACGCAATGTAAACCGATACGGAGGAAGTATAGTAGTAAAAATGAGGAGATTTTACCGAGCGATCGGCGGGGGAGCATGGCCTGTCATGCGGTCCCACGTGTCATGATTTACCAAGGCGATGCGCGTGTCCCTCTTGAGGCAGAAGCAATATTACATGGTTTGAGATGATGGCGAACCGAAGTGTGAAATAATGGTTTCTTTCGTTCGTCTTGGAAGGTGCGGCATTGTGATTTGATGTCTCATTGCTCATTACTACTATTGGGGCGGTATGACTTGGGTGCGTCATCGATGCTGTTCTGCACTGTTATTTGGTGCTTGACACGTCGACCCGGTTTCTATATGTCCCACATGTCGGCGACAGGAAGTACATAATTCATGAAAGCGAGCGTCGACGGAGGAGTACAAGACAAGGCTTGGGTTTTTGCTGCTTCGCGCAATCCATCGATACAAACCCGGACTAAGAAAAGGTGGGGGCAGGTATTTTCCCGCACGGCAGGCAGGGGAATTTGGCATAGTCTGTTCGAGGCAAGGAGGCAGGAAGGGAAACAAGAAAATAAAGGTTGAGCGACTTAGTTTTGGGAAAATCTGATTTTACGGAGTACGTACCCACCAGGGTTTATAGGGCTCATCTAAAATACATTCATTTTTCTGTTTTATAAGTCTCAATTCTACTACTAGTAGTAGTACCATCGCATGTTGGATTTCAAGGTGCGTTAGATCACTCGATGCAAGCAGTGTCACGAGAAAACTCTCTAACCAAGGTAATAGGGACGAAGAGTAAACGGTGGGAGTAGTAAAATTTTCTCTCTAACCAAGGTAGACTGACATGTATTTTTTTATAGTGGCCTTGTATAAGTAAATGGAGGGAGTACTAAATGACCTATATATTTCAAACAATATGATAATCTCTCTAACCAAGGTAGTAGGGACGAGGAGTTAATGGAGGGAGTAGTAAAATTTTCTCCTCGTCCTGCGAGCCACCACGCGCGTGGGCGAGGGAGCGGGCGTAAGGCGTAGTAAGCAAGCTTCACCTCATCCTGCGAGCCACCGCGCCCGTGGGCGGGGGACGCGGCATACTAACCAAGCTTCTCCTCGTTCTGCGAGTTGACGGGACACATCAAAAGTATTCCAGTGTATAGAGCCTTGCCTCTAAGGTAGGAGCCACATGGTTGGCCTCTTTTTTAACATAACGCGTCAAGTCGCAATTTGTTTGTTCACCCGTGGTAGACGATCCTCCCTCCATCTATTGAACAACCAGTACACGTGTCAAGTTACCACGTGGGCTGCCTTTTCGTACAGAAATGAGCTCACCGTGTACCCGCGCTGGTGTGGTTGGGAAAGAGACAGGAGTACGTGCGCTGTGCGTCCACCTCTTCTCTTCATGCACGTCCCCCACCTACGTGGGTGTGTGTGAGATGGACTATAGAGAAACAAATATAGACATAATGCACCGTCCATCCCCATGCCTCCGCCCAGTCCTACCACCAGTCACCACCACGCCCCACTCTTCCTCACCTTATCACTAATCTTTTCCCTCCATTTTTATATACAAGACCACTATCAAAATTACAATTTGCAGATATACAAGGCCACTAACACTAATCAATGCAATATTAATGGTGTTTGCCTCGTTGTACTACTAGCAAACGAGGACAATAATTATCCCTTGCATGCATGCGGGAGTGTGAGCATTGGCTTGATGTGCATGAAAGAGAAGAATACATATTAATTTACACGGCAAACAAGGAAACAAGGTGGCTTGCAACATTGAGTTAGAAGACATTAATTTTTGCCTTGGTACCTGTAATATGGGTTTGTGGCCTTGTATACAAAAATGGAGTCCGATAAAATTCTCGAGATGCCATTTCATATAAACAATGACGGAAATCATATAAGATACCTGATTTTCATACAAACATGACGGATTTCATTACATTCAAATGAATTACGCGGTGCTAGTTCTAGACAGCACAAGTATATGGCCTAAATTGTCGACCGCCTATCGATTTATAGGGTCGACGAAGGTCCTCGCAACAAAAGGATCCGGCAAGACACCAGCTATATACGTCGGCGTCGCCTCCGTGGTGGCCTTCATGGGGACCCAAGCGGGAGCGGCCTCCCATGTTCTACTTCTCCTCGATGATGGCAGCGGACGCGGAGGTGCTGGCCATTGACTCATCGCTCTCCGCACACCTGGCTTCTGTCGCTGCTTGCATGGCGCGGCTGCCGGCATGGGAGTCTCGGCCACAGAAACGGGAGACGCGGTACGAAGCGGCGGCATGGACGGCAGCAACAACGCCCGTGCGCCCCTCCTCGTCGAGCTGGCCTGGAGCGGCGAGTTGCTGAAGCGTGTGCCGGCTTGGGGCGGCAACTGGCTCCGTCGGGCGAGGGTAGAGAGGTGGATCAACGAGCTGCATAGCTCGTATCCGGCGGGATCGGCGGGCCACCCAGCCGGCTTGTATGCGGCATAACTACTCTTCGTAAGCCATTGTAAGAGTGGACAAAATGGTAAAGGAGGAGATAGGGGAGCGGCAGAGGTGTGTGATTCTTGGCCAGCGTTTGGCCTCGTTTAAATAGGAGATTAAATAGACTGCGGACGGGAGGAGCTCGGCCGGCATTGCGTTTAACGCCGACCCGGTCAAGAACGGAGGTGTGTCCATAGTGGGTTTCTCGGCTTCCACACGGGCGGGTTTTATGGAGGCGTTTGAATGTGGCAAGGAGGCGTGTTTAGCCGGGCGTGCAGCGAGTGGCACCCTTGACTCTGAAGAAGGACATCACGTCGTTCTTCCACTGACGTGTGGGCTCTTTGGGTACATGGCCTGCATGTTAGTGACCCAACGCACGCAGCGCACAGCAGAGGAACCTTTGGTGGGCCAGGGCGGTCAGAAGCGGGCATTTCATAAACCGATGATTGTTCATTGAGTGTGATGTCATCCTTTTCATGTTGATAGCCCGTTCGATACGTTGTGATTCATAAAGACCACTACAAACATCAATGTTCTGCTTATCACAGATAAGATTGATTAATACCAGTAACAATCCATGTCCTTAACAAAGGGTGCATGCACGTATAGGTTGAGCATGTGTCTTGTGTCGTGTGATGTGTGCATGCAGGAGTGCAAGTTTTGCGTGCGTGCAAGGGTATGTTTCAATGTTGCATGCATGTGTGCATCCGTGCGTGTGTTCGTTATGTGTATGTGTCAGTGTTGCACGCCTGCATGCATGTGTGCATGTGTACTTGCGGGGTGAGGCTATACGTCAGTCGACTGACTTTTTCATCTCTGGTCATTAAATTTTCCAGCCGTTGGATACGAAATCAAGGGCCTGCGGTTTATCATCAAACTCGACCACCCTGAGCTGGCAGCCACCATCGGCCGAACCACCGCCCCCCGCCGCCCGCGGCCGGCCCGCGCCGCCATGCCGCCACGCCGCCCCGCCCGCCTCGAAACCACTCCTCACGGCCAGTCCACCGCCGTACCGGCCATCCCTATAGGCCCCCCACGCTGAGCTTTTTCTCCGGCGATCCCCACCCCACCACCCAATCAACGTGCCCCCCACCGCAAGTGGCTGCCAACCAGAGGTCTCCCGACTTCGAGTACCCATCGACCACTAATTTATTACCATTAATGTCCTTCATATACGCGCTGATGGGTGGGCCCTATGGTAATGTGCGCTGCTGAATGTGCACCGTTCGACTGGTCAATTGATCGTGTCATCAACAAATTACGGAGCTGTATGGTGAGAGCAAGTACAATAGAGCTGAGTAAGCGGGCTATAAGCAATAAACTAGTATATTTTTGCTTAGTTGGAGGAAAGAGAAGAGGAGAGAGATGGTAAGCGGGCTCTTCGTGAAGAGCCGGCTCTAGCACGTGCTCCTAGGCACTTTGTGAGAATGAAAGGTGGGCCACATAATAAATAAGTAGTAAACTCTTTTGATTTATTATTGTACATGTTGGCTATAAGATGGACTATAGATGACATGGCACCGACTTATAGCCAGCAGTTGGTTACACTATTAACCATGCTTTGAGCCAGTGACTGTATGATCACCCTAAAATGTACTTATTTTATTAACACAGTATAGACTCAAACTACCATTTCTTTCTTTCATATACGGGCTGACAGGTGGGCCCCACGGTTACGCGCCCCGATGGTGCAACACTAGTTGCGCCACGTGGAACGTTTGACTGGTCAATTGATTGTGTCATCAACAAAAACGGAGTTGTACGGGTGAGCCAGTGACCGTATAATCATGACATGTATTTGTTTAACACGGTACAGACGCAAGGGCTCATATATACGCGCAAGCACTCACCACTATAAGCACACACACACAGACCCTACCCCTATGAGCACCTTCGAGAGAGTGGGCCAGCATATGATCTTGAGATTTTACGAACTCACCATAGGTGCCTCGTAGTCGATTGGAACGTCTCCTCCCACTGAACGCACATCGCCGGAAAATACTGAAATTAACCTAGGATTAATGCAAGCACTGGGACTTTAACCCTGGTGGGCTCGAGAAACCACTGTCCTCCTAACCATCCAACCACATGTTTGTTAGCACGACAAAATGTATGTGGTGACCGTGATGAGCTTATTCTGAAGTCCCGTGACCATATCGTGCTTTTACTTCAAATACAATGACTGTAAGTGTCATCGACAAAATACAGAGCAGACATCAAATGCAAAGTCCGTTAGTGTCATCTAGAAAATACGGAGACGTATCGTGAGCTAGATACCAAATGATCACCACGAGAATGTATACGGTGACCGTAATGAGCATATTCTGAACTCCAGTGACTGTATAGTGCTTGAGCTTGAAATACAGTGGCCGTCATGCGTGAATGTGTCGTGGGCATGCATACTTTTAGAGGGATGAGAGATAGTTCGTGTGCGTACGTGAAAGTGATGTATAAAGAGGGGATGTTTGGTGGAGACAAGGAGAGATATGCCCTTCGTTTCTCTTTCCCCTAACTAATATTTTAGGAGAATATATAAATATTCACAATGCAGAACAAATATTTTTGGATGCACCATACAATTAACTTTCATGTATAACATTGTACTATTGTATATGCTTATTTTCTTAGTGGCCGATTGTGTGTGTGGTGTGGTGGGCACATCATTTCTAGTTGTGGTGGGTCAACATGAGGACTAATGGGTCGGTTCCATCCTACGCCACATAGGTTGGATCGAGACGCGTTATACGAAGACGCATGTGGAGGACTCGGCGTACAACACAATCCTAGGTACTAGAGTCGCGGAGGAGTCTATCCCCACTGGTGATAAGCCGACTATATATGATTTGTAACCCTAGGCCCCCAGTATGTTATAGAAGCTTGGGGGCTAGTTCTTCGATAGTATACACACACGCACAATGCCTGGTATTCACATGTACTTTGTACACACCCTATCACTAATATACAGTACCAGGAGTAGGATTTTTCCTCAGCTGCAAGGGTCCGTACAAGGGTAAAACTTTGCCTCGTATTACCATCTAGCCTAACAGTCAGGGATGTCCTACCAAATGATATGATGGAATCATATATGCCAACTACTAAGAGAGAGGTGTGTCTGGGGGGGGGCAATGTGTGCGAGAGAGGCCTAAAGATAATGTGCGTGCGGGAGACACGTAGGCACATATTATGTGCGTATAGAGGGCTAGTAGAGACCGTGCGTGTGTATATATGCATGTGAGAGAAATAGTGTTTTCCAACTGAGATTAGTGAAAATAGTGGTGCATAGTAGTCAGAAAGAGAGAGAGATAGAGATACAGAGAAAGCATGTGCGTGAGACTCCCCGACACCCCGAGAGAGATTGTGAGCATCTGTGAAAGAGAAATGCCGATGCATATAAAGTGTGTGCACTTATGCGATAGATAGAGAGATATATAGCGCGTTAGTGAGAACGGACCGATGCATGGTGCATCAACGTGTAAAAGGTGGTTCTACGCATTAAATTAAAATATAAATGGAATTATTATTTTTGGATGAGATCATGAATTTTGCAAATTTCGTATGGACGAAAATCAGTCTATCAGACACCCATACTCTATTGAATTCTAGCATGTGCTTGCGTTTATTTCATATTATCGATCCATAGAGTGAGAGTGTTTTGAAACACAGACAATGGATGCTTTTGCAATTCATATATAAACATTAATTAGTGCACTGCATGTTTTTAGTGTGAAGCACTTTATACATTTGTCACTTGCATGGATACATTCCAAATTGCTAGCTATGAAATAGAATACATGTCGAATTCAACATAAAGTGGGTTTTGAAGATTCGAATTCATAGGAAGTGCATTCATCTATTTGAACCCGAGATAATGGCATTTGTAAATCAGATATAAAAGGGGGCATCAATCTTTGTTGTGCGTTTGAACATCCGATATATATATCCATACACATGTCTAACTTTTTTTTTGCAACCAGGGAGATTATATCTGGAACCATGCATGAACTAAGGTAAGTCGCATATTTTTTAATATATGCTCATGTACAATGTATATTCATATGTACCACCTCCATTCCAAAATAATCGTAGCTTTATGATTTTCAAGAGTAAAGATTTGTGAAGTTTGAAAAATCCTGAATGTTCAATTCAGGAGAACTGAAAACCTTAATGCTTCTGCTCCAAAATATTGAATGAAGCGCCAAATAGGCCTCTGGTCACCCGAAACCACACGAGACTAATGTTTGGCGGTAGGAAATTACTGTCCTGACTTTGGCCCGTGTAGCCTCTCGGTCCGATGTCCAAAGGTATAAACCGGGGTAGGTTTGTAACTTCACCAAGACGCTAGTCTCAACCGCCTCCGAGAAGCATTCATACGCAGTGGGCGCCTAAACACCCACGCGCTCAGCCGAAACCTATCCCGCCCACATTTGGGACACCTGAGATTACTATCCTACCCCCAACCCGCAATATGTCCGAAATTTTAGATGGGTGCAAAGTTTGTAACTTTCCCCAAATTTCAAACAAGCGCGTCCCAAACCGAAACATTGTTCCCCCTCAGTTCCCCGCCTCCCTCTGTTTCCCCTTTCATACTCTGTGGGCGCCAAAACGCCCTCTACACCAGCAGCGAAACCCCAGCCTCCTTTGTCCTCCACCTCATAGCGCCCAATCCACCGCCGCCCAACTCCATCACGCCGGAGCCGGCACCCCGACGTCGTCGTCCAACGCAACCGCAACCGCAACGCCGTCAAGGACTTAGCAGCTGAAGGCGGGGTAGAGATGCCTCCACGATGCTGACGCCGACGTGCGCCGTACCAGAACCACTCTGACCACGCCATCTTGTGCCTCGCTGCTGCCGCTCAACTTTTGCAACCGTCCACCGCACTGGAGCGGTTCCCGCTACGCCGTCGTTCGCCACCTCGGATATGCTTCCCCGCCGGCGACAGACGGCCACCGCACCACACTCAACAACTTGGCCATGGGTTTGTCCAAGCCTACACCATCCTCCACAATTTCTCGTTTCCAGCGAACCACAAGAAGATCGTTGGAAAAACACAAGGAGGACACAACACTCCCAGCAGAAAGAGTTACTCCTCTTCCCTTATTCGTGCAAACCTTACGTCTTTGCTCACACCGTATTCATCCCACGAAATAAACTAGTTGAGTGCTTCTTACTGCATCTTACTAAATGCACAAGTTTCCTCCCTTTACTATTTCACCTTTGCTAGAGGTCAGTAGCCCGCCTGGTTTCAATTTAGGGTCAGTCGAACTGCAATTAAAAGAAGCAGCACCCGCTTAGGCGCGCGGAGCACCTAGTCCGCCTGTTCGCCGGGAAGCGGCGCATCGGTGTCAATCATAGGGGTGTGCGGTGCAGGAGCTGCTTGCGCCCGATCTGGTAGTCAGCGGGTGAATGGATTGCCGGGGGCGGTGCCAAGCATGGCGGTGCGGTTAGGTCGAGGGAAGGGCGCAGGCAGGGGACTGGGCTGGTGGTCACTGCCGTTTCAAGGAAGATCATCAACACTGACTGGCTGGAGGTAGATGAAGGCGATCTGCCCGTTCTTTGTACATCGGATGGTGTAGAAAAAAATGGACTGACCTATTTGTTTTCAGTCGAATGTTATTTTCATAGAATCTTGTAGTAATTAAAGTGTGTCATGCATGTTGTAGAGCTATCATATGTCTCCGGTCATTTATTTCTCACCGACCTTCTATCTGCTACCTTTACACTGTACTAATTATGCACACACTTCACCCATACTCACACTATTGTTTTTTTATGCATGGGTATTTCAGACTCCAACGCAGTGTTGATGAATGCTGAAAAGAAAAGACGGATGTCAGTCTAGTTTAATTCGAACATAAGCACTAAGCGTCTCAGCGCTCTAAAGGATGTAGTGTCAGCAGTTGGAGACAGTAAATGTAGCTCTTCAGTTGATGATCTCAATTGCCACACACAACCATCCCAGGTGCTTGCTTTAACTTCGCGCTGTCAAATGTGGTTGCATGTTGCATACGGTGTCTAGCTTGTATTGCTTCCAATTTGGTTAAGTTGCATCTTCTTACTTTACACGTTATACCTTCGATAATGACATGCCTTCCTATTTTTGATACATACTACATATGTCTATTAACCATGTTCGTACATCAAACTAATGCTCTTTTGTATCCCTCGTCAATCACTTATGATGAGACAGTCACCCGGGTGGGTTAGTGTGAGACGCCATACTCGTTTAAAGAGTGCAGTGTCATCCTCCCCACATGATTCTCAAGAAATAGCAAGGCTAAATGAAGATAGTCGACTTAGCTCTCTAGTTGATGACCGCAATTCCCCCACACCACCATCACATGTGCTTGCTCTAACTTCGCAGTGTGATATGTGGTTGCATGTTGCATACGGTGTCTAGCTTGTAATGCTTCTAATTAGGGTAAATTGCATCTGCTTAGTTTACACATTATACCTGTGAATATGACATGACTTCCTATTTTTGGTACACACTAAATCTATGTGTTAACCTTGTTCTTACATGAAACTACGTCTCTTCTGTATCCTGCATCAATCGATTATGATGAGTCACCTATATTCGTTGCATATTGCATATTATTTCTAGTCTGCTATCATGGATTGCTTCTAATTTGGTCAAATAGATTTGTTACGGCACCCTTTTAATTTGGCAGAGTGATATTGGTTTCATCTTTCATATGGTTTCTAGCTTGCATTGATTCTAACAAGTTCAAGCACCTTGTGCTTAGTTTACACTTTATACATCATACATGTCAATATGTCACGCCGTCCTATTTTTCATACATATTCCATCCTCCTATCATGCGGCTGCCTTACATGAAAGTAGTGTTCGTCAGTATCATGCATCAATGAGTTCTGAAGAGCTAATTTTATTCCTTTTTCTTGTGGGTTTGACTTGACAAGGAAAAATCAAGAAAGAGGAAGGAAAAGAGTAAGGAAGGCGATGATGGTGGTCCTCTGCAGCAACGTAAACGAAGCATCGGTACCGATTCTCCTTGTACTGATAGTGCATTACAAAGTCCAAGTCTTCGCTCCCCTACTCCACCATCCAAGGTGCTTGCTCTAACTTGGCAGTGTGATATCTGGTTGCATGTTGCATATGGTGTCTAGCTTGTATTGCTCCTAATTAGCGTAAACTGCATCTTCTTAGCTTACACATGATACGTGTGAATATGACATGCTTTCCTGTTTTTGGTACATACTATATCTGTCTATCACCCCATGTTCTTACATGAAACTACACTTCTTGTGTATCCTGCATCAGTCACTTATGATGGAACACCTTTAAGTTGGTAGTGTGATATTGGTTTGCGTCTTGAATATGATTTCTAGCATGTATTTCTTCTAGTTTGATGAACGCCACCTATGATGAGACAGTTTTAACTTGGCAGAGTGATATTGATTGCACCTTTCATATGGTGTCTAGTTTGCAGTGCTTCTAATTTGTTGAAGTGCCTTCTGCTTGGCTACCACATCATAGGTGTGAATATGTCAAGCCGTCCATTTTTTCGTACATATTCCATCCTCGTATCATGACTTTTCCTTTCATCGGAGTAGTGTTCGTCAGTATCATGCATGAATGAGTTCTGAAGAGCGAATTATATTCCTTTTTCTTGTCGGTTTGACCTCACAATGCAAAATCAATAAAGCCGAAGGGAATTGGCAAGGCATTGGATGATGGTGGTCCTTCCATGCAACTGAAATGGAGGTTCTCTATAGATTCTACTCCCTCATCCTCCCAACAAGATTCGCAAGACAAGACAGTCAACGTAGCTGTGTAGATGATGAGCACATCTCCCCTACTCCACCATCACATGTGCTTGCTCTAACTTGGCATTATTATATGTGGTTGCATGTTGCGTATGATGTCTAGCTTGTATCGCTTCTAACTTTGTTGACTTGCATCTGCTTACTTTACACATAATGCCTGTGAATATGACATGTGTTCCTGTTTCTAGAACATACGTGTACATGATGAGCACATCTCCCCTACTCCACCATCACAGGTGCTTGCTCTAACTTCGCACTATTATATGTGGTTGCATGTTGCGTATGATGTCTAGCTTGTATTGCTTCTAACTTTGTTGAATTGCATCTGCTTACTTTACACATAATGCCTATGAATATGACATGTGTTCCTGTTTATAGAACATATGTTTACATTATGAGCACATCTCCCCTACTCCACCATCCCAGGTGCTTGCTCTAACTTGGAACTGTTATATGTGGTTGTGTTTTCCGTATGATGTCTAGTTTGTATTGCTTCTGATTATGTTGACTTGCATCTGCGTAGCTTACAACTTATAACTGCAACGATAACTTACCCATAAGACACATTTAACTTGGGACTATGATGTAGGTTGCATCTTGCATGGTCTTCTAGCTTGTACTGCTTCTAATTTCTTGAAATGGCACTTACGACGAGACACTTTTTACCTGATAGAGTGATATTGGTTGCATGTTCATATGGTGTCTAGCTTTCATTTCTTCTAATTTTGTTGAAATGCCTTCCGCTTACAGTTTTTTCATACATATTTCATCCTCTTATCGTATGTGTGAATATGGAACACTATCTTTTTTGTATATATTCCATCCTCCTATCCCGCGCTTGCCTTACATCAAAGTAGTGTTCGTCTGTATCATGCATCAACTAGTTATGCAGATCTAATTTTATTCATCTTCTTGTGGTTTTGACTTCATAAGGAAATATCAGAGAATAGGAAGGAAAAGAGTAAGTTAGGGTATGTTGGTGGTCCTCTGCACCGATGCAAACAGAGACTCTCTAGATTTTCCACTACTACTGCTAATGAAGTTGAAGTCCCAAGTTTACATGATGAGTTCATCTCCGGTACTCCACCATCGCAGGTGCTTGCTCTAAGTTGACAGTGTGATAATTGGTTTCATGTTGCATATGTTGTCTAGCAAGTATTTCTTCTATTTCGATTAAATTGCACCTGCTGAGTTCATATGTTATACATGTTCATATGACATGGCGTTCTGTGTCTAGAATACACTTCATCTATCCATCATACCATGTTCTTACATCAAAGTATTGATGTTGTGTGTCCTGCATCAGTCACTCATGATTGGACACTTTTAAAATGGCAGTTTGATAGTGGTTGCATCTTGCATTGATTTCTACATTGTACTGCTTCTAATTTTTCGAATTGCCACTTATGACAAGACACTTTTAACTTGGCAGAGTAATATTGGATGGATCTTTCATACGGTGTCTAGCTTGCATTACATCTATTTCGTTGAAAATCCTTCTGCTTAGTTTACACATCGTAGCTGTGAATATGTCATGCCGTCCTATTTTTCTTACATATTCCATCCTCATACAGTTGTCTTACATCAAAGTATTGCTTGTATGTATCATGTATCAATGAGTTCCGAGGAGCGATTTTATTCGTTTGTGTTGTGGGTACGGCTTGACATGGCAAAGTCAAAAAAGAGCAATGAAAATAATATAGTAGGGAGTGGTGTTACTTGTCGGGTGAAACGGCAAAGGATCTGCCGTCCAGATTTTGCTGGTACTTATAGTGAAGTAGAAGGTCTAAGTCCACCGACTAAATCTACAAACACTGTTGTGGTTTTGTCACGGCAGATGTCCTAGCAAAAGGACTTAGTCGTGAGGCCATCGCTACGGGCTAGCTTAAAGGGGTTAAAGCGGACAAGGACACAAGGATTTTATACTAGTTCGGCCGCTTCGATGAAGGTGAAAGACTAGGTCTAGTTTGGTGTAATATTGCTAGGGTTTCGATGACCAGGGAGTGAATCCGCTTGGCCTGTGTCTCGAGCTGTTGTTCTCTCTCCTGAACCGTCGCAGGGTCGTCCCTTTATATAAGAGGTGAAGCCCAGTCCCGGTTTACAGAGTCCCGAGGCCGTCTTATAAACGTATCCGGCTCGGTCTCTATTCTTCCTATCTTACATCACAAGTTTACACATCATATGGCGGTTTACACATCATGGGTCCTAACGCCTCTTGGGATTTAAGCTTCTTGGACTAAAACGCCTTGCTCCATGTTTGGCAGGGCTTCAGTAATAATGATCTCCATAGGCATAAATCAGCCCCTCCTCGACGGTTTATACCTAATAGTAATATCCCTGACATTAGGCCTCAGATTGATTTGAACCTGTTCATGTCAATCTTCAACGTTCTGCACAGATTTCCCTCCTCGCAGCTTCAAATGCTTCATAAACCGGCGTGACATCATCTTCTTAGATTGCTTTAAACTGCCGTGATGTCATCTGCACATTTAATACTTGTACCTGTTTGTTATCTTTTATTCATTAAAGCTCCAAAGATCGAGGCGACAGTATCGTCGATATCCACTTTTTCGGCTCCTCGATTCCCATGCCTGCCATTTTATCCTTTCGGCTTATAAATAGGGCAGAGGGGCATCTCTTTTTTTCCCTTGCCTCTTCTTCTTCTTCCTCCGTCCGTTCGCGCTCGAGCTCCGCCGCCATCGTCAAGCTCTGCATCCTTGTCAAGTCTGGCCGCTGCATCAACCTGATTGTTCCAGAGACTCGACGGTGCTTCTCTGCACTCGTCGCCTCAGGTACACCCTCTCCATATCCTTCTTATAGATCTTGTTTTAGGGTATCCTCATACGAGCTCGCGGGTAGGCATTGTTCTTCGCAGTTCTTCGCCATAGCTCAGTAGTTTCATTGTAGATCTAAATCTCCTAGTTGATAACTGTAAGAGTAACTCTGCTCCTTCACCGTGGCTTTATCTTTCCCAATATGACTAGTTAGATTGCATCTGCTAAGACCTTCATCGCATCTGTTGAATATAACCTTGAATATCTTTGAATTTTCAACATGTTGTAGATCCGTATTTTTATTACTGTCCATGCGAAAACTGTTTCTCACAACTTCAGATCTATATCTTGTTTACCCTTGTTGGCGGTTTAGGTTTTCTAGATTCTATAATCCGGTAAATGTCACTTTATAGCTATTCTAGATATTTTAACCGGGTAGATACCATTAGGCCCATGTCTAAACCGCCGTTTTAGACCAGTACCTTTATAGAGCATGCCGGTTTAAACTTTCTTAGATTATAAACCGGCTCTTCATTGTATTTTCAGCCTTTTCCTTCCGAAAAAATGGCCACTCAAGCCAAACAGTTTGTCTCCTGCAACTGGGTTCCATCCCGGATTAATGAGGAGGATTTGGACAAAATGGCCTCAATTGGCGGTTTAGGTCCAAAAAAATGGCCTTCACTGGATGGTTCCCGGATCAGAATGTCCTCCAAAGCCCAAAGAGGGAGAGGTCGTCGTCTTATTTGATCACTTGGCCCGGGGGTTCAACCCTCCCAGGTCAAAGTTCTTCCGTGATGTGTTAGCAAATTTCCATCTTCATCCACAATATATTGGTCCCAACTCTGTATCAAACATTTGCAACTTCCAAGTCTTTTGTGAAGTTTATCTGCAAGAGGAGCCGCTAGTCGAGTTTTTCTGGTATTTCTTTCACTTAAACCGCCGCACTGAATTTCATGATGGTCCAAATACTGAACTCAGCGGGATGTCTATTCAGAAAAGGAAAGATGTTAGATTTCCTCACGCTAGTCTGCACAGCCACCCAAAGGACTGGAACCAGACTTGGTTCTACTATGTAGATACTTCCCCGGAAGATGAAAATCCATTGCCGGGTTATCGCTCCCACCATCTTCCAGAGAATCACCTCTTTCCACAGAGGCTAAGTGCCCAGGAGCGAGCTCAGTATGCCCCTCGGCTTTCAAAGCTCAGGGCCTTTGTGGCCAATGGTCTGACAGGGGTTGACTTCGTCCGCTACTGGATTTCCTAGAGTGTTCTCCCTCTAAGCCGGCATTCCGGTTTAATGTGTGAGTATACTAGGAATCCCAAAGACCTGTTGTGCCACACAGAGGCGGTGCTATCAAAAAACAAGGTCAATGAATCCGTCAAGAAGCTGCTGAATTTACCTATAGAAGCTTGAAGTCAGACCGGCCTGGCAACCTTCTGTGTGACCAACAAACCACTGCCAACACCAAAAGTTCGTCGAGCAGCCCGGAAAGTACAATTTTCTCATCCTTTTGCTTACTTGGACCCAAACTTTCTTTTGAAGAAGCAGCAACATGAGGCTCGCCGCACCACTCGTCATAGTGGTCATGCTATTGAATCCACCGGATTAACGCACACTCCAGCTCGGAGGCGTCGTTCTGAGGTTTTACTTACTCCAAATGGTCTTTACCTCAAAGCGGGTCTTATTCGACAACCCCTTAACCCGTCTTATTCGAATTATCAGGAAACTCCTCATTCATCTTCTGGCGAATCAACAGCCACTCAGATTCCTCCCCTCAAGATTGTTCCTGGGTAAGCTGTTTTTCACTTTATCGGTTTAACATTCGTCTTTGACTCTTCTTACCTTCATTACCTTTAACTTTCGCAGTAAACCCAAGCCTAGTAAAAAGGCCAAACTGAGTAAACCGGCAGTCGATAATACCACTCCTGAACCGGCAGAAAATCCTGAACTTGTTGAACCTTCCAAACACCATGCTGAGATTCCGCATGATGATCCTCCTCCCATGGATCATGACGTCTTTGTTGATCAGGGGAGCGATCCAATGGACCGTGACCTTGAACCGGCCAGTCCTGCCCGGGCTAGCCCTGCTCCTGCTAGTCCCCCTAAGAAAACGGCCGCTTCACCTGGCGATGTTGAAATCACGGGGACTGGTTTCACTACTCCAGGGGAGCCTGTTGCTTTGACCAAGCATACTGCCAATGAAGACATTCTCTACAAGGACAAGGGCAAGTGGAGTACTGATTTGTCCAGCTACGCTCAGCTCAGCGCCTAGGAACTCCATTCTGGATATTTAAACCGCCTATTCACCAGCCGTGACCATGAAGCTGGATTGGTAAACTTAATGAAGGAGCGTTATGAGGTAATCTCTCTGCCTTTGTCTTATCCTCTATTTCTGCTTGCATCTTGTAACTGTATCCTTACTCCATCGTAGCCCCCAAGTGCCGGTTTAGCCTTTTAGGGTGAATCGGGACTTCAGTAGATCCAGTAGACAGTTTTGTTTTGCACATGTGTAGCCCCCAAGGGCCGGTTTACTTCCTTTAGGATGAACCAGGACTTCTACTTGAATTTAGAACAATGTCACATTAGCCCCCAAGTGCCAAGTATATAACTTGTTTATGTGCTTGGGACTTGTCTGAAAAATGCATGTTTTCACTACAAATATACATTAGCCCCCAAGTGTCAAGTGCATAACTTGATATGTGCTTGGGACTTTGACTGAAATGCTTCATGAATATATAATGTACTTTCATTTTGGCAGACTAATTTGAACCGGAAGACCTCTGAAGTAACCGAGCTTCGGGATAACTTGAAGTTCCAAGAAACTGCTGCTGTCAAAGTCAAGGATGAGCTTACACTTGCTTTAGCAAGTATAGAGAAGCTGAAAAAAGACTTTGAAAAAGACTTTGAAAAAGAGCGGTCAGACTGGGATGCTGAGAAGGCTGCCTTGGAGAAAAGAGAAAATGATGCAGAGGCTGCTCTTAATCCGATGACAGAGGAACTGTCCGGATTGAAGCAGCAGATAAATGACCTGACGTCCGCCATCTTTGGTAAGTACTGTTAACACAACCCTAAACCTTGCAATCCTGTACCATTTCGGTTTAATTCATAATTATAACGCACGGAGGCGTATCACTCATCTTGGCGATGATGTGCGAAAGAAATTGAAAGCTGCATATACTCTGGTGGAGCAGTTATATTGCAGCGCTCAGATGGATGTCAGTGCTATCTCGCATAACAAACCGGCTCCTACCACAATCAAGGTACCTTGGAAAAACTATCCATTCTGCCT
Source organism: Secale cereale (assembly GCA_902687465.1). Classification (NCBI taxonomy): domain Eukaryota; kingdom Viridiplantae; phylum Streptophyta; class Magnoliopsida; order Poales; family Poaceae; genus Secale; species Secale cereale. Next base: position 393,581,628 of record LR738714.1, read on the forward strand.
GCTCGCCTCGTAGTGGTGAAGAAGTCATCTGCAAGGGTAGGTGCTCTGATGGCTTTGACTCGAGCGAAAGCTTGGGTTCTTGATTTTGACCCGGCAGAAGCGATGAACAGCTATCCAAGTATGAAGGAAGACATATCAGCCTTTTCCAGCGATGGCTTACGTGCATTAACCAAGGATATGCGGCCTCTGGCTAGCAAACTTGCTGACGAGGCTGATATGTCTAGATATCATCCGGGATATGATGCTGAGAATGTGCGGGCAGAGCGTCCGGCTTATGATATTGAAAATCTTATTCCGCCCGTCCGTAAGCACACATTTGCTCCTGACATTGATCTGTCAGACCTCGTAAATGACGAAGTTTATTTCCGAGAGCTGGCCAAGATTGACTGGCCCACTGTTGACTTCCAGCAGCTGGAAGAAACTGTCGAAGAACCGGAGCAAGATGATCCTCAATCGTCACGGCAGGCTGACTCAGAGTCTTAAACCGGTGCCGGTTTATCTTGGGCTTGAGAAAAAACTTATTCTTTTGGGCTCTCCAGCGCCTTGTAATAGGATAGTTGAAACACTTTATGTTGTCACATATCATCCGTTGTATGAGATTGCTTCAGTTGGCACTTCTTAATTATGTCTTGCTTATAATTCCTTTGGTGGTTTATTTCACCTGCTTCTGCATAAAACAATGTTGAAAATGTCCTGGCGGTTTATGGCCGGACGGGTCATAATGCCCAAACACATGGTCTAAGTTTTGAACTGTGTATAAAATATAGAATATGCATCATACCTATGATTAAGTGTGTCACGATGAACCTTAATACGGTAGGAAGAGATAATGATCCAAGGTGCAAGTGCTGATGACTCCCTTAATTATTTGTCGGTTCATCATGAAAACCAAACCGGGTTACGATGAACTCCGGTTTAACTGTAGTTAGTACTGGTGTTTGTAACCCAGACTAGAACTCTGTAAACGCAGGTGTAGTGGCAACTTATAGTAATCCAGTCCCTGAATCAATGGACTTGGATAAAAACCAATGACCTTGATGATAAAGATTTTATAAAACATAAAAACTAAAAAATAATTTTTTGGGCAAATAAGACCATGTAGTCGAGGCTTTTTACGAGTTGCCAGGCTCCAAATTCGAGGATTTCTATGAGCTGCCTGGCTACTGTCATTAACCATTTTGCAAAGCCTGTTAAGATGGTCCTCAATCCTTAACGAAATCATCAATGTTTAATGCTACCAAGTTCAAAAATATGTAAAGATTTACTTGTGTAATCACTTGATGATCGTCAATTTAACGTTACCAAGTTCATGGTCTGTAAAGATTGACTTGTGTATACGTTCGACGGGTCGTACCAGGTTTACCTGGACGGAGTGATTTACTTAATGCAGGCAGGCTAATCCGGGGTTTTAGGTTTATACACCAGGCTTCCAAGCCATGATTACTACAAGGGTTGTCAACTCGTTGATGCTTTGCATCAGGAGCCCCCAGGTAGCATTTGAGCTATGCTCGTTGGGGCCTATGTTTGAGTTCTTCTAGGCATCAAAACTCTCTTTTGCCCCTCATCATCATGAGGGAATTGTTGAAGCAATCAGAGCTATGCTCTTATGATGGCCTTGATGTGGTCGCCGGTTTAAGAGGCCATAGGAACTCCCTTGCACACAGAAGCCCCCATATGACAAACTCTTATGAAAAAAGGCGGCTGATACCCCGCTTTATTGGGGGCGCCGGTTTATTATAATGATCATAATATATACATTGTAAAGATATGTACATAAAGCGGGGCCTATGGCTCAGGTGTAGTAAGGTCGAAGAAGAGCGATGTTCCACGGCCGTCTGGTCTCCTCCTCCGCCGTATGTGAGTCCTTATGTTCTCGAACGTCGACGAGGTAGTATGATCCGTTGTGCAGGTTCTTGCTAACCACAAAGGGTACTTCCGAAGGTGGGGATAGCTTGTGCATGTCTGTTTGGTCTTGGATGAGACGGAGCACTAGATCTCCTTCTTGAAACGTCCTGGTTTTAACCCGGCGAGTGTGGTACTGACGCAGATCTTGCTGATAAATCGCCGATTGAGCTGCTGTCGTGTCCCGTTCTTCATCCAGCCGGTCCACAGCATCTTGCCTTGCTTTTTCGTTATCCGCTTCGACGTAAGCCGCCACACGCGGCGAGTCATGACAGATATCACTAGGGAGGACCGCTTCAGCTCCATATACCATGAAGAAAGGTGTGTACCCTGTGGATCTGTTAGGTGTAGTGTTGATGCTCCATAGCACAGATGGTAACTCCTCCACCCAACAACCCGGTGTCCTCTGCAAAGGAACCATAAGTCGGGGTTTGATACCTCTCAAGATCTCTTGATTGGCTCTCTCAGCTTGGCCATTAGATTGAGGGTGAGCTACTGATGATACATCAAGGCGGATGTGCTCTCGCTAACAGAACTCCTCCATATCCCCCTTGGATAGGTTGGTACCATTATCATTTATAATGATGTGTGGAAAGCCAAACCGGAAAATCACCTTTTTGATGAACTGGACTGTCGTTGCCGCATCACACTTATTGACTGGTTCCGCTTCAACCCATTTGGTAAACTTGTCCACCGCCACCAAAAGGTGGGTCTTCTTATCTTGGGATCTCTTGAAGGGACCGACCATATCAAGCCCCCAAGTTGCAAACGGCCAAGTAATTGGAATCATCCTCAACTCCTGCGCCGGTATATGAGCACGCCGTCAGAATTTCTGGAAAGCATCACATTTTCTGACCAAGTCTTCTACGTCAGCATGAGCCGTCAACCAGTAGAACCCATGACGAAAAGCTTTAGCAACCAAAGACTTTGAACCGGCATGATGACCACAATCTCCTTCATGGATCTCTTTAAGAATATCACAGCCTTCCTCTAGCGACACACACCGCTGGAACGCCCCAGAAATGCTGCGATGATGAAGTTCTCCATTGACAATAGTCATTGACTTGGATCGCCGTACTATCTGTCTAGCCAAGACTTCGTCCTCTGATAACTCACCTCGGTTCAGCTACGCCAGGTAGGGAAGCGTCCAACCCGGAATAACATGAAGTGCCCCGACCAATTGTGCCTCTGGATCAGGAACAACCAAGTCCTCTTCTGAAGGTAACTGCATCGCCGGATTGTGTAATACATCCAAGAAGGTATTGGGTGGAACCGGTTTACGTTGAGAACCTAGCCGTCTTAACGCATCAGCTGCTTCATTATTTCGCCAGTCTATATGATCTACCTGATAACCCTTGAAGTGTCCAGCAACAGCGTCTACCTCTCGTCGATATGCTATCATAAGTGGATCTTTGGAATCCCACTTGCCAGACACTTGCTGCGCCACCAGGTCTGAATCGCCAAAGCATTTAACCCGGCTTAAATTCATCTCCTTGGCCATCCGTAGACCATGGTGGAGAGCTTCATACTCAGCTGCATTGTTAGTACAAGGGAAAATTAAACAGAGGACATAACAGAACTTATCACCTCGTGGGGAAGTTAACACGACTCCAGCCCCCGAGCCCTCCAATTGCCTGGATCCATCAAAGTGAATAGTCCAATATGTGTGATCTGGCTTTTCCTCAGGTGCTTGCAACTCTGTCCAATCGTTGATGAAATCCACCAATGCTTGGGATTTTATCGCAGTACGGGGCACATACTTCAACCCGTGCGGGCTAAGCTCAATGGCCCACTTTGCAACCCGACCAGTAGTCTCTCTGTTATGGATTATATCCCCCAATGGAGCTGAACTGACCACAGTGATTGGATGGCCTTGAAAATAGTGCTTTGTTTCCGGTTTGCCATGAAGACTCCATACACCAATTTCTGCCAATGCAGATATCTCTGTTTTGATTCAATGAGCACCTCACTGATGTAGTAAACCGGCCGTTGAACCGGATATTCCTTGCCTTCCTCTTTACGCTCTACCACAATGGCAACGCTTACTGCACGGGTATTAGCTGCCACATATAACAACAGCGGCTCATTAACAACTGGGGCAGCAAGGACCGGTGGCTCTGCTAATTGCTTCTTCAAGTCTTCAAACGCAGCATCATCAACATCACTCCAGACAAAGCGATCTATCTTTTTCATCATCTGATAAAGCGGGACAACCTTCTCCCCCAAATGGCTGATAAACCGGCTGAGCTCTGCAATACGGCCCGCCACGCGTTGGACATCGTTGATGCATGCCGGTTTAGCCAATAATGTAATCGCCTTGATCTTCTCCGGATTAGCCTCAGTTCCCCTGTTTGATACCAAGAATCCCAGGAGCTTGCCTGCCGGAACACCAAAAACACACTTATCCGGATTAAGCATCATTTTGTAAATCCGGAGATTATCGAAGGTTTCTTTCAAGTCTGTTATTAATGTCTCCTCCTTCCTGGATTTCGGCACAATGTCATCCACATACACATGAACATTCCGCCCAATCTGTCAATGAAGGCATTTCCGCACACAATGCTGATAACTCGCCTGGGCACTCTTTAGCCCAAATGGCATAGACACATAGCAGAAGGCTCCAAAGGGAGTTATAAAGGCCGTCTTCTCCTGGTCCTTAACTGCCATCTTAATCTGATGATAACCTAAATATGCGTCCAAAAAACTTAGTCGCTCACAACCTGCCATAGCATCAATGATCTGATCAATACGGGGGAGGCCAACGGGATCAGTTGGGCAAGCTTTGTTCAGATCTGTGTAATCAACACATATTCGCCAAGTGCCATTTTTCTTAAGCACTAGCACCGGATTAGCCAACCACTCTGGATGAAACACCTCAATTTTAAAGCCTGCTGCTAAGAGACTTGCCACTTCTTCACCAATAGCCTTGCGCCTTTCTTCATTGAAGCAGCGCAGAAATTGCTTAACCGGTTTAAACTTAGGATCAATCTTGAGAGTGTGCTCAGCGAGTTCCCTCAGTACACCTGGCATGTCAGAAGGTTTCCATGCAAAAATGTCCCGATTCTCACGGATGAACTCGATGAGCGCGCTTTCCTATTTTGGATCTAGGTTAGCACTCATAGTGAACTGCTTGGATGAATCACCAGGAACAAAGTCAACCTATTTGGTCTCCTCATCTGATTTGAACTTCAAGGCCGGATCATGCTCTGTGGTTGGTTTCTTCAGTGGAGACATATCCGCCGGATCAACACTATCTTTATAAAACTTAAGCTCCTTAGTCACACAAACCACCTCAGCATAAGTTGCATCACCTTCCTCGCACTCCAATGCAATCTTGCGACTCCCATGGACCGCAATAGTTCCCTTGTGGCCCGGCATCTTGAGCTGCAGATAAACATAACATGGCCTTGCCATGAACTTAGCGTAAACCGGCCGCCCGAACAGGGTGTGATACGAGCTCTTGATCTTTACCACTTCAAAGGTCAAAGTCTCCGACCTAGAATCATGCTCATCTACAAAAGTGACCTCCAAATCTATCTGGCCAACTGGATATGCCGATTTACCGGGCACCACCCCATGAAAGACTGTGTTGAACTGCCGAAGCTTCTTATGTGTCAGCCCCATGTGCCGGAAAGTCTCATAGTATAGAATGTTGATGCTGCTGCCACCATCCATAAGCACCTTGGTAAACTTGTAGCCACCCACCTGAGGTGCCACAACTAGAGCCAGTTGACCCGGATTATCAACCCGGGGCGGATGATCCTCTCGGCTCCACACAATGGGCTGTTCTAACCAACGCAGGTAACGCGGCACCGCCGGTTCAACAGAATGTACTGCTCTCTTGTAAACTTTCTGATCACGTTTACACAAGCTCATGGTGAAGACATGATACTACCCACTACTCAGCTCCTTCGGCTTATTCTGATATCCGAACTGCTGCTGCTGTTGACGTTGTTGATTTCCCTGATTGTTATAGCCGCCCTGGCCATGCTGTTAGTTATGCTGATTGTGCCCATTGTGGTTGCCGTTATTGCCTTGATACCCTGAACCGGATCCACCACCTTGATAACCCGGCCCCTAAAAACTAGGACCTGATCCGCCGGATGGTCCATGATGGTATCGAGACCGGTTCATGATTTCCTGCATAATAAAACAATCCTTCCAGAGGTGTGTAGCTCGCTTTTCTGTTGTACCATGCCTCGGGCAAGGTATGTTCATCTGGTGTTCCAGATTAATAGGCGGCCGCCCATTTCGTGGGGGCGGTCTACCCTTGCGGCGTTGTCCGTCCTCCTGAGCATTGGTGTTGGCCACAAAATCTGAGTTGCTATCCGCTTTACGTTTACCGTTGTATCCTTGATTCGCCGGGTTGGGCTGTGGTGCCTTACCATTCTTGTTTACCTTCCCTGACTTGTCATTATCGGAGTCTGGGTATTTGGTATTATCTGAGTCCGCATATTTCACTAAAGCGCCCACGAGTGTCCCCATGTCGTCGCAATTACGCTTAAGCCGTCCCAACTTCAACTTCAAAGTTTCAAACCGGCAATTGCCTTCGAAGGTTACCACTGCTATGCTTGGGTTGATGCTATTGGAGGAATGCAGGACCTCTGACACTCGACGCACCCAACTACTTGTTGACTCCTACTCTCCTTGAACGCAGGCAGCTAAATCGATGATAGACATTGGCTGTTTGCACGTGTCCTTGAAGTTATTGATAAACCGGCGGCGCAATTCGACCCATGATCCGACGAAATTGGGTGGCAAGCGCTTCAGCCAAGTGCGAGTTGTGCCCTCTAGCATCATTGTATAGTACTTAGCGCATGCTGCATCATCCACATCCATCATCTCCATCGCCATCTCATAACTTTCAACCCATGCCTTCGGGGATAGATCCGCCGTGTAGTTAGGCACCTTGTGCAGTCCTTTGAAATCTTTGGGCAGTTTCACGTTGCGTGTCGGAGATATTGACCACGGATATCCTCAGCGACCACCCATGGTGTTTCAAGACAATTTGGGGCTTCTTGTTACCCCCCGGTCGTCTGCTCATCGGGCCGCCTCCTAGGACAGCTTGCCCTAGGAGCCGGCTGCCAGCAGGCGGCAGGGGCCCAAACAGGCGGGAGCCCAACGGCCAGTAGCTAGCAGACGGTCCTACACCCCTCTATCGTGATGCGTGCTGGGGGACCACCGCGCGGCTGAGACATGGCTACAGTTGAGCACGTCCTTAGAGAATCTATAAGGGCGTGGCTACAGTGAACGTGTACCTTATGGCCGTCTCTTAAGCGGTGAGTCACTGTAGCCACGCTGCCAGTGACCAAGCTTCGGTCAGAGGAAGCCACGATCCCACTACCCGTAGGCGGCGGGGCCAGCAGGCGGCTGGCCCCATCGGCCAGTGGGTAAGTCATAAAACAAGCCGCCCCAGGCAGGAGGCCAGGGGAGGCGGCCGCCAGGTAGCAGACGTCGAGTCCTGCCCTAGAAGTATGAACCTCATCAAGATGACAAGACAGGGCGTGGCAGTAGTGTATGGCAGGAGATGATGACACTGTAGCCACATCCCTCCTGGCGATGCTGTCGTTGGCAGGAGCGCGCCTATAGTGAAAAGCAATCACATGGGCCCGCAGGCGGCAGGCTCCAGCAGACAGACGGCGAGGACGGCACCAGAGGAAGCTGACAGTTGTTGGAAATATGCCCTAGAGGCAATAATAAAAGAGTTATTATTATATTTCCTTGTTCATGATAATCGTTTATTGTCCATGCTATAACTGTATTGATTGGAAACTCAAATACACGTGTGGATGAATAGACAGACTTTATGTCCCTAGTGAGCCTCTACAGGACTAGCTCGTTGATCAAAGATGACCGCGGTTTCCAGGTCATAGACATGAGTTGTCATTTGATAACGGGATCACATCATTAGGAGAATGATGTGATGGACGAGACCCAAACGTTAAACATAGCTTTTGATCGTGTCAGTTATCGCTATAGTTTTCTGCATGTCAAGTATAAGTTCCTATGACCATGAGATCATGTAACTCACTGACACCGTAGGAGTGCTTTGTGTGTACCAAACGTCACAACGTAACTGGGTGACTATAAAGGTACTCTACAGGTATCTCCGAGGGTGTCTGTTGAGTTGACATGGATCAAGACTGGGATTTGTCACTCCGTGTGACGGAGAGGTATCTCCGGGCCCACTCGGTAATACGTCATCTCAATGAGCTCAAAGTGACTAAGCAGTTGGTCACGGGATTATGTATTACGGTAACGAGTAAAGAGACTTGCCGGTAACGAGATTGAACTAGGTATAGAGATACCGACGATCGAATCTCGGGCAAGTAACATACCGACGAGACAAAGGGAACTGTATACGGGATTGCCTGAATCCTTGACATCGTGGTTCATCCGATGAGATCATCGAGAAACATGTGGGAACCAATATGGGTATCCAGATCCCGCTATTGGTTATTGGCCTGGGAGTGTCCCGGTCATGTCTACATGGTTTCCGAACCCGCAGGGTCTACACACTTAACGTTCGGTGACGCTAGGGTTGTTAGAGAGAAAAGTGTATGGTTACCGAAGGTTGTTCGGAGTCCCGGATGAGATCCCGGACATGACGAGGGTCTCCGGAATGGTCCGGAGACGAAGATTGATATATAGGATGAAAGGTTTCGGAGTCCGGAAGTGTTCCGGGGAGCATCGGGAATTCGGCGGAGTACCGGAAAGGTTTTCGGGGGGTCCGGAAGAAGTTCTGGGCCTAGTGGGCCACAAGGGGGGACACCACAGCCCTCAGGGGGCTGTGAGCCCCCCCCCTGGGCCCTCTCCTCATGCGGCTAAGGGGGTGGGACCCCCTAGGGCAGCCGCACCCCTTTGGAGTGGGGGGCAAGGCACCTAGGGGGGGAAACCCTAGGGCCTGGCCCTGGCCGTCGCCCCCCCTGCCTTGGCCGCTGCCCCCCCTTGCCCTGGCCGCCGGCCCCCTAGGGGGGAAACCCTAGGGCGCCCTCACCTCTCCACCCCCCCTATATATAGTGAGGTAAAGGGAGGGCAGCAAACACAAGTTCGTGCCTCGGTGCTGCCCTCCCTCTCCCACAACATCTTCTTCTCCCGCGGTGCTTAGGCGAAGCCCTGCTGGAATTCTCCTCCACCATCACCACCACGCCGTCGTGCTGCCGGTTCTCCATCAACCTCTCCTCCACCCCTTGCTGGATCAAGAAGGAGGAGACGTCCTCGAGCCGTACGTGTGAAGAACGCGGAGGCACCGTTGCTTCGGTGCTAGGATCTTCGGCGATCTGAATCGCGGTGAGTACGACTCCATCATCCGCGTTCATAACGCTTCCGCTTAGCGATCTACAAGGGTATGTGGATCCTACTCTCCCCTCGTAGTTGCATCTACTAGATTGATCTTGGTGAACGTAGAGAAAAATTTTTGTTTTCCATGCAACGTTCCCCAACAGTGGCATCATGAGCTAGGATCTTGCGTAGATGCTTTCTCGAGTAGAACACAAAAGGGTTTGTGGCGTTGATGTTTAAATTGCTGCCCTCCTTAGTCTTTCTTGATTCAGCGGTATTATAGGATGAAGCGGCCCGGACCAACTTTACATGTCCACGTACATGAGACCGGTTCCATCGACAGACATGTGACTTTTGTTGCATAAGATGGCTGGCGGGTGTCTGTCTCTCCTATCTTAGTTGAATCGGAATAGAACAAGGCGGTCCTTGTAGAAGGTTAAATAGCAACTTGAATATCACCGTTGTGGTTTTGCGTAGGTAAGAAGCGTTCTTGCTAGATACCAATAGCAGCCACGTAAAACATGCAACAACAAATTAGAGGACGTCTAACTTGTTTTTGCAGGGTATGCATGTGATATGATATGGCCAATGACATGATGAATTATATTTGATGTATGAGATGATCATGTTGTAATAGTTAATATCGACTTGCATGTCGATGCATACGGCAACCGGCAGGAGCCATAGGGTTGTCTTTAATTTTTGTATGACCTGCGTGTCAATCTTCAAGCGCTTTGTAATGCTTTACTTTATCGCTAAACGGTAGCAATAGTAGTAAGAGCATGGTGGGCGCCGACAACCCCGATGGCGACACGATGATGGAGATCATGATGATGGAGATCATGGTGTGGCGCCGGTGACGATGGAGATCATGCCGGTGCTTTGGAGATGGAGATCAAAAGCACGAGTTGATGGCCATATCATGTCACTTATGATTTGCATGTGATGTTAATCCTTTTATGCATCTTATTTTGCTTAGGACGACGGTAGCATTATAAGATGATCCTTCACTAAAATTTCAAGATAAAATTCGCCGTTGCGAAGGTTCGTCGTTTCGAAGCACCACGTGATGATCGGGTGTGATAGACTCTACGTTCGCATACAACGGGTGCAAGCCAGTTTTGCACATGCAGAACACTCGGGTTAGACTTGACGAGCCTAGCATGTACAGACATGGCCTCGGAACACGGAGGACCGAAAGGTCGAGCATGAGTCATATAGTAGATATGATCAACATGTTGATGTTCACCATTGACACCACCTCATCTCACGTGATGATCGGACTTGGGTTGGTGAATTTGGATCATGTCACGCTCGAATGACCGGAGGGATGTCAATTTGAGTGGGAGTTATAATTAATTTGATTAGGTAATAACTCACTTATCATGAACAATAGTCTAAAATGTCTTTGCAAATTTTGGTTGTAGATGGCTCGCGCAGTAGCTCCCCTGAATTTTAATGCGTTCCTAGAGAAAGCTAAACTGAAAGATGACGGGAGCAACTTTGTGGACTGGCTCCGCAATCTGAGGATCATCCTCACAGCTGCCCAAAAGGTTTATGTCCTAAATGCACCGCTAGGTGACCCCCCCGCTCCTGGAGCCTCTGCGGACGTTATGAACGTTTTGGCAGACGCGTTCGGATGACTATTCGATAGTGCAGTGTGCCATGTTGTACGGCTTGGAAGGAGGACTTCAAAGACGTTTTGAACGTCATGGTGCATATGAGATGTACACGGAGTTGAAGTTCATCTTTGAGAAGAATGCTAAGATCGAGAGGTATGAGACCACCGATAAATTCTTCGCTTGCAAGATGGAGGAGAATTCGTCTGTCAGTGAGCACTTACTGAAGATGTCTGGGTACTATACCCGCATAGCTGATCTGGGACTTGTGTTCCCGGATGAGGCTATCATTGACAGAATTCTCCAGTCACTCCCTCCAAGCTACAAGAGCTTCGTGCAGCAGTATAACATGCAAGGGATGAACAAAACCATCGCCGAGCTGTTTTCGATGCTGAAAGTCGCTGAGGCAGACATCCAGAAGGAGTATCAAGTGTTGATGGTCAATAAGACCACCAGTTTCAAGAAGAATGGCAAGGGCAAGAAGGGTAACTCTAAGAAGGGTGGCAAAGCAGTTGCCAATCCAGTGAAGAAACGGAAGGCTGGGCCCAAGCCGGAGACTGAGTGTTTCTATTGCAAGGGGAATGGCCACTGGAAGCGGAACTGCCCCAAGTATCTGGCGGACAAGAAGGGGGCCAACAACAACAAAGGTATATGTGATATACATGTTATTGATGTGTACCTTACCAACTCTCGTTGTAGTGCCTGGGTATTTGATACCGGTTCGGTTGCTCACATTTGCAACTCTAAACAGGAACTGCGGAATAAACGGAGGCTCGCGAAGGACGAAGTGACGATGCGCGTGGGAAACGGTTCCAAGGTTGATGTGATCGCCGTCGGCACGCTCGCTCTTCGATTACCATCGGGATTAGTTATGAACCTGAATAATTGTTATTTAGTGCCTGCGTTAAGCATGAACATTATATCTGGATCTTGTTTATTGCGAGACGGTTACTCATTTAAGACAGAGAATAATGGTTGTTCTATTTATATGAGTAATATCTTTTATGGTCATGCACCCGAAGTTAGGGGTTTATTCTTATTGAATCTCGATAGTGATGATACACATGTTCATAACATTGATGCCAAAAGATGTAGAGTAGATAATGATAATACCACTTTCTTGTGGCACTGCCGTCTCGGTCATATCGGCGTGAAACGCATGAGGAAGCTCCATGCTGATGGACTTTTGGAGTCTCTTGATTTTGAATCACTTGACACGTTCGAGCCGTGCCTCATGGGCAAGATGACAAGGACCCCGTTTTCAGGGACAATGGAACGGGCAAGTGACTTATTGGAAATCATACATACTGATGTGTGCGGTCCGATGAGTGTAACGGCGCGCGGTGGATATCGTTATTTTCTCACCTTCACTGACGACTTAAGTAGATATGGGTATATTTACTTGATGAAGCATAAGTCTGAAACTTTTGAAAAGTTCAAGCAATTTCAGAGTGAAGTTGAAAATCATCGTAACAAGAAGATCAAGTTCCTACGATCTGATCGAGGGGGAGAATATCTGAGTTATGAGTTTGGTGATCACTTAAGAAAATGTGGAATTGTTTCACAGTTGACACCACCTGGAACACCACAGCGTAATGGTGTGTCCGAACGTCGTAATCGAACCCTATTAGATATGGTACGTTCTATGATGTCTCTTGCCGATTTGCCACTATCGTTTTGGGGATATGCGTTAGAGATAGCTGCATTCACTTTAAATAGGGCTCCATCTAAGTCCGTTGAGACAACACCGTATGAACTGTGGTTTGGTAAGAAACCGAAGTTGTCTTTTCTCAAGGTTTGGGGTTGCGATGCTTATGTCAAAAGGCTTCAGCCAGAAAAGCTCGAACCCAAAGCGGACAAATGTGTCTTCATAGGATACCCAAAAGAAACAGTTGGGTACACCTTCTATCTTAGATCCGAGGGCAAAGTGTTTGTCGCTAAGAACGGGTCCTTTCTCGAGAAAGAGTTTCTCTCGAAAGAATTGAGTGGGAGGAAGATAGAACTTGATGAGGTTATTGAACCTCTGCTTCAACCAGAAAGTAGCGCAGCACAGAAAGATGTTTTCGTGGAGCCTGCAGAGGTTGAAGAGGAAGCCAATGATGATGATCAAGAAGCTTCTGATCAAGTTACTACCGAACCTCGTAGGTCGACAAGGGTACGCACTGCACCTGAGTGGTATGGTAACCCTGTCTTGGAGGTCATGTTGTTAGACAACGGTGAACCTACGAGCTATGGAGAAGCGATGGTGGGCCCAGATTCCGACAAATGGTTAGAGGCCATGAAATCCGAGATGGGATCCATGTATGAAAACAAAGTATGGACTTTGGAAGTATTACCTGAAGGGCGGAAGGCCATTCAGAATAAATGGATTTTTAAGAGGAAGACGGACGCTGACGGTAATGTCACCGTGTATAAAGCTCGACTTGTGGCAAAGGGTTTTTCACAAGTTCAAGGGATTGACTACGATGAGACTTTCTCACCCGTAGCGATGCTTAAATCCGTCCGAATCATGTTAGCAATAGCTGCATATTTCGATTATGAAATTTGGCAGATGGATGTCAAAACAGCGTTCCTTAACGGTTTTCTTAAGGAAGAGTTGTATATGATGCAACCGGAAGGTTTTGTCGATCCAGAGAATGCTAACAAAGTATGCAGGCTCCAGCGTTCCATTTATGGGCTGGTGCAGGCATCTCGGAGTTGGAATCTTCGCTTTGATGAGGTGATCAAAGCGTTTGGGTTTATACAAGTTTACAATGAAGCTTGTATTTACAAGAAAGTGAGTGGGAGCTCTATAGCGTTTCTAATATTATATGTGGATGACATATTGCTGATTGGAAACAATATAGAATTTTTGGATAGCGTGAAGGGGTATTTGAACAAGAGCTTTTCAATGAAGGATCTCGGTGAAGCTGCTTTCATATTGGGCATCAAGATCTATAGAGATAGATCAAGACGCTTGATAGGACTTTCACAAAGCACATACCTTGATAAAGTTTTGAAGAAGTTCAAAATGGATCAATCCAAGAAGGGGTTCTTGCCGGTATTACAAGGTACAAAGTTGAGTAAGACTCAGTGCCCAGTGACTGCGGAAGATAGAGAAAAGATGAGTGTCGTCCCCTATGCTTCAGCCATAGGCTCTATCATGTATGCAATGCTGTGCACAAGACCAGATGTCAGCCTTGCCATAAGTATGGCCGGAAGGTTTCAAAGTAATCCTGGTATGGATCACTGGACAGCGGTCAAGAATATCCTAAAGTACCTGAAAAGGACTAAGGATATGTTTCTCGTTTATGGAGGTGATCAAGAGCTCGTCGTAAAGGGATACGTCGATGCAAGCTTTGACACTGATCCGGATGACTCTAAGTCTCAAACCGGATACGTATATATTCTCAACGGGGGAGCGGTAAGCTGGTGCAGTTCCAAGCAGAGCGTGGTAGCTGATTCTACATGTGAAGCGGAGTATATAGCTGCCTCGGAGGCGGCAAAGGAAGGTGTCTGGATGAAGGAGTTCATGACAGATCTTGGAGTTGTGCCTAGTGCACTGAACCCAATGACTCTGTTCTGTGACAACACTGGTGCCATTGCTCTAGCCAAGGAACCAAGGTTTCACAAGAGGACCAGACACATAAAGCGACGCTTCAATTCCATCCGCGATTCGGTCAAGGAGGAGGACATAAACATTTGCAAAGTACACACGGATTTGAATGTTGCAGATCCGTTGACTAAGCCTCTTCCACGGGCTAAGCACGATCAACACCAAGACTCTATGGGTGTTAGATTCATTACCTTGTAATGCTAGATTATTGACTCTAGTGCAAGTGGGAGACTGTTGGAAATATGCCCTAGAGGCAATAATAAAAGAGTTATTATTATATTTCCTTGTTCATGATAATCGTTTATTATCCATGCTATAACTGTATTGATTGGAAACTCAAATACACGTGTGGATGAATAGATAGACTTTGTGTCCCTAGTGAGCCTCTACAGGACTAGCTCGTTGATCAAAGATGACCGCGGTTTCCAGGTCATAGACATGAGTTGTCATTTGATAACGGGATCACATCATTAGGAGAATGATGTGATGGACGAGACCCAAACGTTAAACATAGCTTATGATCGTGTCAGTTATCGCTATAGTTTTCTGCATGTCAAGTATAAGTTCCTATGACCATGAGATCATGTAACTCACTAACACCGTAGGAGTACTTTGTGTGTGCCAAACGTCACAACGTAACTGGGTGACTATAAAGGTACTCTACAGGTATCTCCGAGGGTGTCTGTTGAGTTGACATGGATCGAGACTGGGATTTGTCACTCCGTGTGACGGAGAGGTATCTCCGGGCCCACTCGGTAATACGTCATCTCAATGAGCTCAAAGTGACTAAGTAGTTGGTCACGGGATTATGTATTACGGTAACGAGTAAAGAGACTTGCCGGTAACGAGATTGAACTAGGTATAGAGATACCGACGATCGAATCTCGGGCAAGTAACATACCGACGAGACAAAGGGAACTGTATACGGGATTGCCTGAATCCTTGACATCGTGGTTCATCCGATGAGATCATCGAGAAACATGTGGGAACCAATATGGGTATCCAGATCCCGCTATTGGTTATTGGCCTGGGAGTGTCCCGGTCATGTCTACATGGTTTCCGAACCCGCAGGGTCTACACACTTAACGTTCGGTGACGCTAGGGTTGTTAGAGAGAAAAGTGTATGGTTACCGAAGGTTGTTCGGAGTCCCGGATGAGATCCCGGACATGACGAGGGTCTCCGGAATGGTCCGGAGACGAAGATTGATATATAGGATGAAAGGTTTCGGAGTCCGGAAGTGTTCCGGGGAGCATCGGGAATTCGGCGGAGTACCGGAAAGGTTTTCGGGGGGTCCGGAAGAAGTTCTGGGCCTAGTGGGCCACAAGGGGGGACACCACAGCCCTCAGGGGGCTGTGCGCCCCCCCTGGGCCCTCTCCTCATGCGGCTAAGGGGGTGGGACCCCCTAGGGCAGCCGCACCCCTTTGGAGTGGGGGGCAAGGCACCTAGGGGGGGAAACCCTAGGGCCTGGCCCTGGCCGTCGCCCCCCCTGCCTTGGCCGCCGCCCCCCCTTGCCCTGGCCGCCGGCCCCCTAGGGGGGAAACCCTAGGGCGCCCTCACCTCTCCACCCCCCCTATATATAGTGAGGTAAAGGGAGGGCAGCAAACACAAGTTCGTGCCTCGGTGCTGCCCTCCCTCTCCCACAACATCTTCTTCTCCCGCGGTGCTTAGGCGAAGCCCTGCTGGAATTCTCCTCCACCATCACCACCACGCCGTCGTGCTGCCGGTTCTCCATCAACCTCTCCTCCACCCCTTGCTGGATCAAGAAGGAGGAGACGTCCCCGAGCCGTACGTGTGAAGAACGCGGAGGCACCGTTGCTTCGGTGCTAGGATCTTCGGCGATCTGAATCGCGGCGAGTACGACTCCATCATCCGCGTTCATAACGCTTCCGCTTAGCGATCTACAAGGGTATGTGGATCCTACTCTCCCCTCGTAGTTGCATCTACTAGATTGATCTTGGTGAACGTAGAGAAAAATTTTTGTTTTCCATGCAACGTTCCCCAACAACAGTCGGGGGCCACTCCGTCAAGATTACAATTGTACCCCTGGGGGGTAGGCCTATGTAAACCCCCCAGGGTCCTCCATGAGGAGGGGTTGGAAGATTAAGCCCTAGAGCGAAGGTAGTAAGCTAGCCTTGTTTATCTTCTTCCTCTAGACGACACAGCTCAAGGAGCAATCTTGTAGCTACCATAGTGACATTACTCATGACGCGGAGTCCCCGCAGAGCAGGACTAGGGGTGTTATCTCCACGGAGAGCCCCGAACCTGGGTAAGATCCGTAGGCGTCCTAAGTTCCGCCTTATCCCGCTTCCAGGGCCCGGCGACTTTCTATTGTCCCATGCATGACAAGCCATTCAGTGGCATATGTCGCCCCAAAACCCCGACATTTGGCGCCCATCGTTGGGCTAGGTGCACCGTCGTCCGGAGACATGTTCTGAACGGGAACTTTGTTCCTCCCTGGCGAGCATAGCCAGCCTGGCACGCCTGCAGGCGTGGAAACCGAGATGCTTCACGGCGCTGAGGCCGCATGCGCCGCTAGCGGACTCGCTGACCTTCTCGGCGGCATCCACATTCATGACGAGCCCTCTCCGGCGGCCGAGCCAGTAGCTACGGAGAGCTGCCTCGTCGAGCTCCTCGACAAGCTCCACAACGTCGACGAGCACGCTTCTGACGTGGAGTCAGTGGGCTCTTCTGACCCACCAGTAGACATGATCATCGACCTTGACACGGAGCCTGTCGACTCCTTCCCCGAGCACTTGGTGAGCATCGACGACCCCCTCCCTGTTCCAACGGGCAGCGACACCACCAGCACCATCACTGAGGTGCTCGCCACCGACCACGACGAACCGTCCGGCGGGTCGGCCCAGGACGCACTCCAGGCCGCTCTACAAAACCTCGTCACACCTGTTGCGGTGGGAGCAGATGGTGCGGCATTGGAGGCACTTTGCGTCTCGCTCCTCAACAGCGCCAACAAGCTGGCCGCTTGCCGACGCCTCACTGAAGCCTACCGCCGCGAGATGGACCGTGCCATTTGTGGCACGCCGGCTGCTGGCGAGCCTAGCCGGGCTAGTGTCATTCGCGATCGCGGTGGGCTGCTAGCAGACATGTTGGGGTCCTCGTGGCCCATGTGCCTCACTCCATCGGAGAACCTAAGGGTTGCCCAGTGAAAGTGTAACTAATCCCCGGGTGGTTTTGGTAATTAATAACAACATATATATCATTGAACTAATAGTTACTTGAGAATCATTTCAGAGAAGTTCAGTGATATGGGTATGGAAATGTCTGAAGAAGTGGACCCCTCAAAATGCTAAGGCAAGCATTGGCAAAAGCTCAAGACTCCATTTTTGGTTTAGTGATCAAAGATCACATTGAGTCCATAGGGAAAGCCAATACTATTAAAAGGGGATGAGGTTGTGTTGATGATCTGGTTGCTCAAGTGCTTAGTGATTTAGCTCCTTTAACTATCAGCAACTTTCACTTCTAAACACACTCATAAGTAATCTCGGACAAACCGATTCTTCCAACTCAGTCCCACCGAGATGAATCACCTCAGCTATATTCCAAACCCTAGAAATTTCGGTCTATCCGATTTTGAGTTCGGTCTCACCGAAACTGGACTGCCAACCTTCTGTAACCATTTGACATCATATCGGAATATCCGAGTTGTTAATTTCGGTCCCACCGAAAATGGCAAGCTCCTATCTTTGACTCATATCGGACATACCGAGATGGTATTTTCGGTCCCACCGAAAACCCCAACGTTCACTATATTTGAACTTTCGGTCTGACCGAGTTTTCACTTTGGTCTCACCGAGATTGTTCAATCATGTGTGTAACGGTTGGATTTTGTGTCGAGGCTATATATACCCCTCCACCCCCTCTTCATTCGTGGAGAGAGCCATCAGAAAGTACTACCACTCCTACCTTACACTTTCTGAGAAGAGAACCACCTACCCTTCTGTTGAGATCAAGTTGCTCCATTCCTACCATATGAAACTTGATTTCAAACCTTCCCAAGTTGCTTTCCACTCAATCCTTTCTTCCACCAAAGCCAAATCAGTGAGGAGAGTTGAGTGTTGGGGAGATTATCACTTGAAGCACAAGAGCAAGGAGTTCATCATCATCAACAACATCTATTACCTTTTGGAGGGTGGTGCCTCCTAGATTGGTTAGGTGTCGCTTGGGAGCCTCCGTCATCGAGATGTGGAGTTGAACCAAGAAGTTTGTAAGGGCAAGGAGATCGCCTACTTCGTGAAGATCTACCCCGAGTAAGGCTAGTCCTCCGTGGGCGTAGGCCATGATGGAATAGACAAGGTTGCTTCTTCGTGGACCCTTCGTGGGTGGAGCCCTCCGTGGACTCGCGCAGCCGTTACCCTCCGTGGGTTGAAGTCTCCATCAACGTGGATGTACGATAGCACCACCTATCGGAACCACGACAAAAATCTTCGTGTCACCAAACTGCGTTTGATCTTCTCCACCTCTCTTTTTACATGTGCAATTTACTTTCCGCTGCTTATACTCTAGAATTGCATGTGTAGGGTGATACTTGAATTGATCTTAATTGTGAAACTGCCAAAAACATTGCATGATCAAAAGGCAGATTTTTATATTGTCAAGTAGTCTAATCACCCCCCCTCTAGACATACTTTCGATCCTACAAGTGGTATCAGAGCTTTGGTCTCCATTGTTTTGGTTTCCATTGCATTGGACTCCATAAGCTTGGTTTCACAACCTAGGAGAGTATGGCGTCTAGTGAGGGTAATTATCGTAGAGGTCCTTACTTTGATGGTACAAATTTTGCTAGTTGGAAGCATAAAATGAAAATGCATATTCTTGGTCATAACCCAGCCGCATGGGGCATTATTTGTGTTGGTATGCAAGGTGAATTCTTCGAGGAAGGAAAAGTTCCGGATCGCAAAGCTACACCGGAAGAGTTGCGGATGTTGCAAAACAATGCTCAAGCTTGTGACATTCTCTTCAATGCCTTGTGTCCCGAGGAGTTCAACAAAATCAGCCGTCTTGAGAATGCTAAAGAGATTTGGGATCTTTGGTTGAAATGCACGAAGGTACTGAATCTGTGAAGGAATCAAAGCTAGATATTCTTCAAGGTCAACTTGACAAGTTCAAGATGAAGGATGGTGAAGGAGTCGCTGAAATGTACTCTAGGCTTGCTCTCATCACAAATGAGATTGCCGGCTTAGGAAGCGAAGAAATGACCGACTGATTCATCATCAAGAAGATTCTAAGAGCTTTGGATGGAAAATATGACACCGTGTGCACTTTGATCCAAATGATGCCAAACTACAAGACTCTCAAGCAAACTGAAGTCATTGGAAGAATTGTTGCTCATGAGATGACACTTAAGGATAAGGAAGAGCTTCACAACAAGTCAAGTGGTGCTTACAAAGCTACAAGTGATGCTCCCACAACCTCAAGTGACAAGTTAATTTCCAATGAAGAGATAAGCCTAATGGTTAAGAACTTCAACAAGTTCTACAAGAATAGAGGCAAAGAAAGAAGCTCAAAGTCTAGATCATATGATGAAAAGAGATCTTCTATTCGTGATCGAAACTGCTACAATTGTGGAAGACCCGGACACTTCTCAAATGAGTGTACGGCTCCCCACAAGAGAAGAGAAGAATCTCCAAGAATAAGAGCAAGAGATGAGTCACCTCGGAGAGAGAGAAGGAGTAGATATGATCGTTATGAACGAAGACCCTCTCGGAGAAGCAAGGATTCTGAGAGGAAGGACAAGTCATCAAGGAGCTACACAAGAAGAAGACATCAAGCTCATGTAGGTGAATGGGTCTCCAGCTCCGACTCCGACAATCAATCCGATGGAAGCTATCACTCCGACTCCGACTACAGTCAAGATGAAGGTGTTGCCGGACTTGCACTCGTATCCTCCAACTCCAACTCCTACGACTTATTTGATTCACCAAATGAGGGAATTGGAAGATGCTTCATGGCTAAAGGCCCCAAGGTAACACACCCTGAATTCATTGACTTTGATAGTGATGAGGATGACTTGCTTGGTGAAGATGAGCTCTTGCATGATAAATCTAGTGAGCTTAGTAATGATGAAAATGCTAGTAGTCTTTATAGTCGAGAAGAGTCGAATGACAATGCTATGAAGGAGATTGAGCGTCTAACTAAAGAACTAAACACTCTTAAGTTAGCTCATGAAACAACTCAAGAAGATCATAGAGAGCTCCTAATATCTCATGAGAAGCTACGCTTCGAGAAGCTCACTCTAGAGCAAGAACATGAGTTTCTAAAAGCGATCAATGACGATCTTCGAAAGAAGAGTTCTTCATATCTTGCCAAACGACTTCTCTTGTCTAATTTCTTGCCACCTATTAAGACTAAGCATGACAAGCATAAGAAAAATTCTTCCTCTGGTAGTAACAATAACAATGTCAAATCTAATGTTGTTACTTCTAGTAGTTCTCTTGATTCCACTAACAATGTTTCAAGCCAAGTTACACTTGAGCAAGAAAATAGCCTATTGAAGGAAATCATAGAGAAAGGTGTCTACAAGAGTCTTGCCGGAAGCAAGAACTTTGAGGAAATTGTTCGCAAACAAGGAAGGCACCGGAAGAATCAAGGGATTGGATTTGAGCGAAAGTTCAACGCCGAAGGTGTTGAGTGGGAAGAAGGTCAATACCCTACTCCACAGTTTGTCTCTCAAAAGGAGAAGTATGATCCTACTTCTTCCAATGGGGAACAAGCTCAAGATGACCTTCCACCACAAGACCACAAGCTAAAGGCCAAGGACAAGCTTCAAGAGGAGATTGATGCATTCATAGAAGCACCTCAAGCCATGGTCAAGTGGGTTCCCAAGGACACATCAAGTTCTACTTCATCAAACTCAACTACAACCCCAAGGATTCCCATCAAGATGATGTGGATCCCAAAGAAGAAGAACTAGAAGGTTCTTGAGGGTGACTCCGCCAACATACTTCACTCATATTCATTTTGGCAAGAACTTGTGCAATCAACTTCCACATCATGCACTAGTTCATGGAGTCACAAACCCTCTTGTTGGTAAGTCAAGGGACAAGGTAATCATTGCTTTCATGGACATCATCTTTTGTGTACTTCAATCTATGTCTATGGATATTCTTGTTT
Source organism: Secale cereale (assembly GCA_902687465.1). Lineage (NCBI taxonomy): Eukaryota > Viridiplantae > Streptophyta > Magnoliopsida > Poales > Poaceae > Secale > Secale cereale. The sequence continues at coordinate 393,603,154 of LR738714.1, forward strand.
GTTCCTTGTGGGACTAACCCATGTAGGTATTGAAAGTGCCCTAATCCAAAGGATAGCTCCCAACTCTTGATGATCTACATCAACATTGAGCATCCACATCTTCAACATCTACATGAAGTCTTCTACGACAACCCAAGGTTAGTTTGACCCTTTAAAAGGGGTTCTCACATCTAGGGGGAGCTTTGCTCTAAAAATTGAGCTAAAGCATCTCCAAATGATGTGAACACATCAATGTTTATGTAAAAGTGGTAACCCCACTTGTGCTTAAACGATGAGTATGACCTATGATCAAATGTTCTCATTTGGCTCCTAAGTCAAAATACTCATATATAGATGACCTAGTCATCAACAAATTGTGTGCTAGTAGCTAGAGTTTTGGTTGTGCATGTTTGACACATATTTCATCTGCTATCTTATTGTGTGAGCATGTTGAATGCATGATTTTATCCATTCGAGGACATCCATTTGTTGTTTTGGTTGTTCTGATTTTTCTGGCCAAATGGATGGACAAGAATGCCTAAGCACCTTCCCTAGCTATCTATGCTTTCTTGTCTCAAATTCTATTCATGCTCATATCACAACTTTGAACAAGTCATTTTCGGACCCTCCGAGTGAGGAGCACTCGGAGCCACCGATCCGTCTAAGGCTGACTTCCAAAACCTTCTAAGTCATTTTCGGTCTGACCAACTTTTCCCAGTCGGTCCAACCGAAACGCTTAGACTGATCTTGGTTTCATCTCGGTGAAACCGAGTTCAAAATCTCGGCGTGACCGATATGCGTAACTGCACAGCAGTTATACATTTCGGTGTCACCGAGTTTTTCAACTCGGTCCCACCGACAGCAAGGGGATATATATACTGAGGGCAGCGCGCGATTATTTCTTCAAACCATTTCGCCCCCAAGTCCCCTGCTGCCGTCGCCCTGGTCTTCGGATCGTCGCCGTCGTCGCCTGTGCGCCCTCGCCGCAGGTCTCCGCCGCCGTCAACGGTTTTCTTCTCCGCGCCGTTGCCGCCGTAGAGGGACTTCACCAAGTTAGGGTGAGTCTCGATCCCTCTCGTGCTCCCCATCTGATTCTTGCACGATTGGTTTGCCATGTATCTAGCCACGATTGGAAAATTCCTTAACATCAGATCAGATCGTTTTAGTTTCGAGCGAAATTCTTAGGTTTAGGTTTCCACGGAATACATCTCGGTGAAACCGATTTTGAAAACTCGGAATGACCGATTTGGCCTCTGGCCATTCCACTGCACCTTTCGGTCTAACCGAGTCGTGCAAATCGGTGTGACCGATGTAGAGTCTTAGTGAAACCCTAGTGTTTCGGCAGGACCGAAACCCACTTCGGTCTGACCGAAAGTGGTGTCATAAGCCTCTGTATACACTTCGGATTCACCGAAACTGAATATCAGTTTGACCGAAATGCATTCTGTGAAAACTCAAAACTAAGATTTGAACTCATTTTTTTTGCAAAAACCTCTGCAGTTGTGATAACTCTTCTACTCTGCCTATACCTTATCTTTTCACAGGTTGTCAGCCATGTCAGATGCCAGTGACAGCCAGAACAGGTCTGAGTCACCGTTTGCAGAGATTCCTGAGGCAGATACTAGTCCTGAGGCTAGTAGTCCTAGTGATGATGGTGAGAGGAGTACCCCTAGTGGTTTGCCACCTGCAGCCACCAGAACCAGAAAGCAGAGAAATTCTGATGATGAGGACTCTGACTTCGTTGCTGAGGAAGTAACCTCCAAGCCCAAGAGAAAAGTTGTTGCCAAAGAGCACGAAGGGCAGCAGTCGAAGAAAGGCACCAGCAAGGTCAAGCAGTCAGCTGTTGCAAAGAAACTAAACTTGGAAGAGCCAGCTCCAAGTAAAGTGAAGAAAACTTCCAAGAGGAAGAGAGTTGTGTATGCTGAACCTCATGTTGATGCAGCAGTGGATGAAGAAGAAGAAGATGCACCCCAGCCTCCTCCTCAGAAGGCTAAGTTCATGGGTGATGCTATTAGGGCTCAAGCCACTTCTAAGCCCAAGAAGCCTGCTCAAGCAAAGGCAGCTCCAGCCAAGCCCAAGAGGACAACCAGGAACATCCCAGCCTCTGAGAAGAACAAAGGTAATTTGCCACCGTCTGAGTCTGATGAAGAACATGTGTTGCTGAAGCTCCGTCCAAAGTTGCCACTCCACAACGATGCTCATCCTCAAGCCGAGGATATGAAGGCAAGGAAGGACAGAGGTCTCAGGCTATGGAGACAGTCTGATCCATATGCCGTGAGGAGAAGGACTGCTGTGGACCCCAGATTCCACACCAGAGAGCAGCAGGACTTCTATGAGACCGTGCTGATGGATAAGAAGCCTATTGTTGCAGACACCAGGTATGTTGACTGGGAGTACATTGACAATGAAGAGAACTGAGACTTCTTTTCCCATGTGCATGAGAGCTTCACTGCATGTGGAGTTGATGAGTTCGTGGGTCAGAAGCTGACAGATTGGAACGACGAGATGATCATGCAGTTCTACGCCACAGCCCACTTTTATCCTGATGGGAAGATCACCTGGATGACTGAAGGTCAAAGGTTTTCTTTGTCTGTTGAAGAATGGGCAGAACTTCTGAATGCTCCAGTGCAGAGGGAGGACGACATTGATGTCTATGGGAATCCTAAGAAGAACCATGATTCCATGAAGAACATGTACAAGGAGATCCCCGCTGCTGATTTGGAAGGATGGAAGCTTGGCTCAGTGTACTATCTCCAGGCAGGTCTGACCACCACAAACACTATTCTGAGGCATACATTGATGCCCAAGTCTGGAGACCACCGCATGATTCGAGGCTATTCTATCAACATGCTGCACATCGTTGATGAGAAGGCACCTTTCAAGGTGATGGACTTAATGGTAGAGACCATTAAGAGGACTGCAGCTGACCAGAAGAGGTCGTGTGGATTTGCCCCGCAGATTCAGATGCTCATCAATGCCAAGTTTGGCACGGGCAAATTCATGTTGGATAGGAAGCACTTGCCACTGCAGCCAGAGCATGAAGATAACGTTGTTGTGATGGATGAGGAGGATCCAACTTCAGTTGAAGGTCAAGCCAAGATTGAAGCTGCGAAGAAAGCCAAAGCTGATAAAGAGGCAGCAGCAGCAGCAGCTAAACCAAAGAGCTTCGGAGAGCAGATTCTTGAAGCTACCCAGAGAATTGAACAACGCCTGGCCAGCATTGAACAATCTCAGGAAAGCCTAGAGAGGATTGTTGACGACAAGATCCACGATCTGGACGTGAAGCTGACTGAGATTCAGGTGACAGTCAACAAGCTTGAGGCAGATATGGAGGAAGCAAGGCAGGAGAGAGCAGAGCTCATGCAGGATGATCTAGTCCAGGACTCTCATCGCCAGACTATTCCGGTTCCCAGAGGATCCCGATCAGCTGCTATCCCAGTGACTGACTCCAGGACTACCACTTCAGCACCTCCCACAGCTCCAGTAGTTACTCCAGCCACAGCTCCAGCATCCACTCCTCCAGCGCAGACATCAGCTGAAGTCTTCGCCGATGCCGTCATATCTACTCCGACATCTACCCAGACGGGAGCCGCCAGCAGAGCCCACAGTGACGCTTAGCTCTATGCTTTTTCAAACTTTTTGGTAACTTGTTGCCAAAGGGGGAGAAATTGTATAGATCATAGGGCTTCGAGAGAGAGAGTGCTCTTTCGTTCTTTTGCCGGTTTTCTTTGAGATACACTTGGTTCTTTTGGTTCTTGAAACTTTCAGTGTGCTTGCTACTACGTTTGATGCTACCTTAATGAGTGCTTGGTCGTACTATGCTTTAATGTGTGCTTAATGCTTATCATATGTTATTCCTTCTTGTATGATCATTTACTCATGTCTTGGTGATTGAGTGCATGTTATTCATTCTTATCATTTTGTGCGCTCCACCAAGATGTATGTGACATGGAAGACTGACCCATAATCCTAATCGATTGTGCATTTGCATTCAAACGCAAATTTTAAATAATGCACAAATTTAGGGGGAGCTCTTGTTTATCACATACTTCTCAAAGCGACGATATTATTCATTGATTATATCTTTTGTCGAAGCTTTGATCTATATGTTGTCATCAATTACAAAAAGGGGGAGATTGAAAGTGCAACTAATCCCCGGGTGGTTTTGGTAATTAATAACAACATATATATCATTGAACTAATAGTTACTTGAGAATCATTTCAGAGAAGTTCAGTGATATGGGTATGGAAATGTCTGAAGAAGTGGACCCTTCAAAATGCTAAGGCAAGCATTGGCAAAAGCTCAAGACTCCATTTTTGGTTTAGTGATCAAAGATCACATTGAGTCCATAGGAAAAGCCAATACTATTAAAAGGGGATGAGGTTGTGTTGATGATCTGGTTGCTCAAGTGCTTAGTGATTTAGCTCCTTTAACTATCAGCAACTTTCACTTCTAAACACACTCATAAGTAATCTCGGACAAACCGATTCTTCCAACTCAGTCCCACCGAGATGAACCACCTCAGCTATATTCCAAACCCTAGAAATTTCGGTCTATCCGATTTTGAGTTCGGTCTCACCGAAACTGGACTGCCAACCTTCTGTAACCATTTGACATCATATCGGAATATTCGAGTTGTTAATTTCGGTCCCACCGAAAATGGCAAGCTCCTATCTTTGACTCATATCGGACATACCGAGATGGTATTTTCGGTCCCACCGAAAACCCCAACGTTCACTATATTTGAACTTTCGGTCTGACCGAGTTTTCACTTCGGTCTCACCGAGATTGTTCAATCATGTGTGTAACGGTTCGATTTTGTGTGGAGGCTATATATACCCCTCCACCCCCTCTTCATTCGTGGAGAGAGCCATCAGAAAGTACTACCACTCCTACCTTACACTTTCTGAGAAGAGAACCACCTACCCTTGTGTTGAGATCAAGTTGCTCCATTCCTACCATATGAAACCTGATTTCTAACCTTCCCAAGTTGCTTTCCACTCAATCCTTTCTTCCACCAAAGCCAAATCAGTGAGGAGAGTTGAGTGTTGGGGAGATTATCACTTGAAGCACAAGAGCAAGGAGTTCATCATCATCAACAACATCTATTACCTTTTGGAGGGTGGTGCCTCCTAGATTGGTTAGGTGTCGCTTGGGAGCCTCCGTCATCGAGATGTGGACTTGAACCAAGAAGTTTGTAAGGGCAAGGAGATCGCCTACTTCGTGAAGATCTACCCCGAGTAAGGCTAGTCCTCCGTGGGCGTAGGCCATGATGGAATAGACAAGGTTGCTTCTTCGTGGACCCTTCGTGGGTGGAGCCCTCCGTGGACTCGCGCAGCCGTTACCCTCTGTGGGTTGAAGTCTCCATCAACGTGGATGTACGATAGCACCACCTATCGGAACCACGAGAAAAACCTCCGTGTCTCCAAATTGCGTTTGATCTTCTCCACCTCTCTTTACTACATGTGCAATTTACTTTCCGCTGCTTACACTCAAGAATTGCATGTGTAGGGTGATACTTGAATTGATCATAATTGTGAAACTGCCAAAAACTGTTCATGATCAAAAGGCAGAATTTTTATATTGTCAAGTAGTCTAATCACCCCCCCTCTAGACATACTTTCGATCCTACACCCAGGCGGTAGTCGATGAGATGGGTCACTTGGAGGGAGACGAGCTTCGCTACCTGACTCAGCGCTCCCGCCAGCTGCTCGATGCTGCTGCTGCGCAGAAGGAGGCCCATCGCCGGGTATCGGAGGCCGGTGCACACGTTGACAACCGCCCCCTTCGGCGGGAGCAAGGAGCTACGTCCCGCTCTCCAACAGTCGGCGCCCCCAACCGGCGAGACTCAGAGCCGGTTGCTAGCTGCAGCCAGCAGACTCATATCACCATCAAGCGTGACGAAGACGGCCGCCCAACGGCTGTAGGGCGGCGAGGGGAACACCCGCCTCCTCCTAGGCGGTAGAGGCGCATATCTCTACTGCCTGTTGACCACCCCACTCTGGCAGGCCGCTTGGGCCGCCGCGAGGGGGTTGGGGAGAACGACGTCCGCCACTGCCTAGACTGACTAGCTCGGTCCCAGGCGGTCGAAGAAGAAGATGACCTCGGCCCGGCCTATTTTGGCCCCCGCATCCGCAACGAGCCTTTCCCCAAGGGCTTTTCGCTCCCCAGAGTTACCCCCAAGTACAACGAATCGGTGAAGCCAGAGGACTGGCTGGTGGATTACTCCACGGCGGTCAGCATAGCCACCGGCAACAGGCGTGTTGCGGTGAAGTACGTGCCACTTATGCTCCAGGGCACGACGCGGACATGGCTAAACAGCCTCAAACCCAACAGCATCAACGGCTGGTTGGACTTCACCGACGCCATCACTCGCAACTTCACCAGCACTTACAAGCGTCCTCCCAAGCCGCGCCAGCTCTCCCTATACGTCCAAGGCCCAGATGAGTCAGCCCGTGATTATCAGACGCGTTGGGCAGAGCTGCGAAGCTCTTGCGAGGGAGTGCACGAGGTGCAAGCCATCGAGTATTTCACGGCCGGGTGCAGAGAAGGCACCTTGCTCAAGCGCAAACTCCTCTGTGACGAGCCTGCCACGCTGGAGGAGCTGTTGAGCATTGCAGACAAGTACGCCACCGCCGACTCCTCCATGAAGACCGAGCTACAAGTGGATGCTTCTGGCAAGATGACTCCTCCAACTCCCTAAACGCTGGCTAGAGAGTCCAGCCGACGCCAGCGGCTGAACGATCATAAACGCAAGACCCACACGTCGGCTGCCAACAGCCGGCTGGTGGCAGTAGTTGATGGCCAGCAGCCAGAAGCTCAAGCAGGACCCAAGCGCCAGAACCAGAAGGGCGGCAAGCTAGCCAGGCAGCCAGCTTTCTCTTTCGACCAAGCTCTGGACGCCCCCTGCAAGTTCCACAGTGGCGCGAAGCCTTCCAACCACACCACACAAAAGTGTCATTGTCTCATAAGGATTGCCAGAGGAGAAGCTCTGCCACCGCCGCCTGCTGGGCAGGCGGCCCCGCCTCCCAATCCGTCGGCTGCTCGTCCGGGCGGCAAGGTCCAGGATGAATTCCCAGAAGAAAACAGGGCATATGTCATCTTCACAAGCCAGGTGGACGATAGGCACAGCCGGCGCCAGCAGCGCAAAGAAGTCAACACCGTTGCCATCAAAGCTCTAGAATTCATGCACTAGTCTGAGAGGCCCATCAGCTGGAGTGGAGAAGATCATCCGGCTGTCATGCCGTCACCAGGAGCCTACGCCTTGGTTCTGGATGCAACTCTCTCCATCGACAGGCGGGCCTGTAGTTTCTCCCGAGTACTAGTAGACGGCGACAGCAGCATCAACATCATGTACCGCGACACCATGGAGAAGTTGGGCATCAAAGGAAAGCAGCTTCAGCCTACCAGGACTGTGTTCCACGGCATTGTACCAGGCCTCTCTTGCTCACCAATCGTCAAGGCGAAGATTGACGTCATGTTTGGTGACAAGATGCATTTCTGTAGAGAACCAGTTTGGTTTGAAGTAGTGAACCTGGAAAGTCCCTATCACGTGATCTTGGGCCGGCGTGCTCTTGCAAAGTTCATGGCAGTACCCCATTATGCCTACCTCAAGATGAAGATGCCGGGCCCCAAGGGAATAATAACCATAGCCGGGGATTACGAGAAGTCCATCGCATGCGCAACAGCCAGCAGCCGTTTGGCCGAGTCCCTTGTCGTGGCTGAAGAAAAGCGCCGCCTGGAACGGCGGGTGGCAATGGCTGGCGAGCAGCCAGCCATACCAGCCGATCCCAGGGAGGTGGAGCCGCAAGGCGTGTTGCAGACGGCCAAGGAGACAAACAAGATTTCCTTGTACCCGTCTTACCCAGAGCGATTTGCTGTCATAGGGTCAAACCTAGACAGCAAATAGGAAAGCAAGCTCGTTGATTTCCTCCATGAGAATCGGGACATCTTTGCATGGTCCCCCAAAGACATGCCGGGTGTCCCGACGGATTTCGCCGAGCACAAACTCCATGTGAGAGAAGATGCAAAGCCTGTCAGGCAGCCGCTACGCCGCCTGTCACAAGAGAAGAGAAGAGTTGTTGGGAAGAAGTTGTCCGCCTGCTAGTAGCCGGCTTCATTATGGAAGTTTTTTATCCAGAGTGGCTCGCAAACCCAGTCCTAGTGCTGAAGAAGAACAACAAATGGCGCATGTGTATTGATTACACCAGCCTCAACAAAGCCTGCCCTAAAGACCCGTTTGCTATGCCGCGAATAGATCAAATGATTGACTACACAGCCGGATGCGAGCTGTTGTCATTCCTTGATGCTTATTCTGGGTACCACCAGATCAAACTCGATCCGGATGACCGTCTAAAGACCGCCTTCCTCACGCCATTCGGAGCCTTCTGCTACCTGACCATGACGTTCGGCCTGAGAAACACCGGCGCCACCTTTCAGCGCTGCATGCAGAAGTGTCTCCTCGAGGAACTTGGCGGAAATACCCACATTTATGTGGATGACATCATGGTGAAGACGGAGAAGAGAGGAACTATTTTGGAGGATCTCCAAGAGACATTTGAAAACTTCCACCGCTTTCGGATCAAGCTAAACCCGGAGAAATGCGTCTTCGGGGTACCAGCCGGCCAACTCCTTGGCTTCCTGGTATCTGAACGCGGCATCGAGTGCAACCCTGCAAGGTCAAGGCCATTGAGAGAATGGAGCGGCCAACTCGTGTGCGAGATGTCCAGAAATTCACTAGGTGCCTGGCATCTCTCAGCCGTTTCATCAGTCGGCTAGGAGAGAAGGCACTCCCCCTATACCAGCTGATGAAGAAGACCACTTGCTTCGAGTGGAACAACCAGGCAGACGAAGCTTTCCAGCAGCTCAAGAGACTGTTGTCCACCCCGCCTGTCCTGGCGGTGCCAACAGACAAGGAACCCATGTTCCTTTACATAGCCGCCACCAGCCGGGTGGTCAGCACGGTCATTGTGGTCGAGCGCCCATAAGACAGCAGAGCCTTGCCCGTCCAGAGGCCGGTCTACTACTTGAGCGAGGTGCTGTCAGTCTCCAAGCAGAACTACCCCCACTACCAGAAGATGTGCTATGGCGTGTACTTCACCGCCAAGAAACTCAAGCAGTACTTCCAAGAACATCCGATCATGGTCGTCTGCATGGCCCCGCTTGCTGAAATCATGGGCAACAGAGATGCTTCAGGAAGAGTGGCCAAGTGGGCCATAGAGCTGCCCCCCTTCACCATCTTCTACCAGCTGCGCACCATCATCAAATTGCAAGGATTGGCCGATTTCCTCGTCGATTGGGCCGAGACCCAGTACCTAGCGCGTGTTCCAGACTCAACCCATTGGCGGATGCACTTTGACGGGTCAAAGATGCGCACTGGCTTGGGAGCCGACGTCGTCCTCACTTCCCCCAAGGGCGACAAACTTCAATACACCCTGCAAATCCACCTCGCCGCCTCTAACAATGTGGCCGAGTATGAGGCACTCATCCACGGGCTCCGGATGGCCAAAGAGATTGGTACCCATCGAGTGTTGTGCTATGGTGACTAAGACTTGGTTGTCCAGTAGTCATCTTGGGACTGGGACACCAAGGATGCAAATATGGCAAGTTATCGTTTCCTTGTCGAGTAGATCAGTGGGCATTTTGACGGCTGCGAGTTCCTCCACGTGCCACGAGCCGACAACTTGCAAGCCGACACCTTGGCACGAATCGGCTCCACCCGCCAAGCAATACCAGCCGGTGTGTCTCTTCAATGCTTGCGCAAGCCGTCTATCAAGCTTGCACGAGAATCGGAGTCAATCTTCATACCAGCCGATCCTGGAGTAGACGGCTCGGCAACTTCAGTAGCCGGCCCGGAGACCGCTCCAGCAGGCGGCTCTGATACTCCAACTCCAACAGACGATCTGGCAGTCGCTGCGCCGGTTCCTAGCTCGAGGGCTGCTCCAGAAGGCGGCCAAGAAACGCCAGCCCCAGTAGACGGCCAGGGGGCTCCAGCCCCAGCAGACGGCCCGGGGACTGTCGCAGCCGGCTCGGGGACTGTGGAAGCACAGCAAGCGACTCAACCCAGCCCTCCGCCTCCTAGCCCAACCGCCTTAGTGTATTTGGCAGAGACAACAGGAGTCTCAGCGCCATCTTGGGCACAACCAATCCTCAGCTTCCTGCTTATACGAGAGCTGCCAGCAGACGAAACCTTGACACGGCAAGTTCAGCGCCGAGCTTCAGCATACACAATAGTCAACAAAGAGCTTGTCAGAAGAAGCGCAACAGGTGTCTTCCAGCGCTGCGTGGAAGCAGAAAAGGGTCTGGCTATTCTGAAGGACATTCACCAAGGGGAATGTGGCCACCACGCGGCCTCACGATCTCTCGTCGCCAAAGCCTTCCGCCACGGTTTCTTCTGGCCGATTGCTTTGGACGACGCCAAAGATTTGGTAAAAAAGTGCAACGACTGCCAGCACTTCAGTTCCAAGCAACACTTGTCGGCTTCTGCACTCAATACCATTCCGATCACTTGGCCATTTGCCATCTGGGGGATGGATATGGTGGGCCCCTTCAAGAAAGCCCGAGGCGGCTTGACACATTTACTCGTGGAAGTGGAAAAATTCACCAAGTGGATCGAAGCAAAACCAATCAAGAAACTCAACGGCCCAACTACTGTAACATTCATCGCAGACATCACAGTCTGGTATGGCATACCGCACAGCATCATCACCGACAACGGCACAAATTTTGCCAAAGGCGTACTGGCCCGTTTCTGTGCAACACAGGGCATCCGACTGGACCCAGCGTCCGTTGCCCACCCACAGTCCAACGGCCAAGTTGAGCGCGTCAACGGCCTTACCTTGTCTGGCATCAAGCCCCGGCTGGTCGAACCCTTGGAACGATCAGCCGGCTCCTGGATTGAAGAGTTGTCGTCCGTCCTCTGGAGCCTCAGAACTACTCCGAACAAGTCCACCGGCTTCACTCCTTTTTTCCTCGTTTATGGGGCCGAGGCCGTCGTCCCAACAGATGTTGAGTTTGACTCACCTCGCGTCACCATGTACACCGAAGCACGAGAAGATGGCGTAGAACTGCTGGAGGAGGCCCGGCTGGTAGCACTCAACAACTCCACCATCTATCAGCAGGACCTCCGCCGCTATCACAGCCGGCAAGTCAAGCCACACTCCTTCCGCGAGGGAGATCTTGTGCTCCGGCTGATCCAGCGAACAACCGGCCAGCATAAGCTCTCGACTCCTTGGGAAGGACCGTTTGTCATCAGCAAGGTACTAGGAAACGATGCCTAATATCTCATCGATGCCCAGAAGCCAAGAGCACACAAGAGAGACGACTCGGGCAAGGAGTCGGAGCGCCCGTGGAATGCAAACCTACTTCGTCGCTTTTATAGCTAAAAGACAGTATGTGTCGCGCTATCTATTTTATTTTGAGAACCAATGGGACCCCCGAGGAGTTCTCGGGGACTGCCCACCTCTTTATCTATATGATAAGAAATGTGCCCATGAATGAGTGTTGTTCATTCCTTTGTCCGGCACCAGAGCCAAGCAGACGGCCCGGGGACTGGCCGCCTAGCCCTATGTTTAAAAATTCTCCTTAAAATAGTCGGACAAGTAATGTGATGGCATCCAAGCCCTCTCCCGCCTTCAGTCACAGACTCGCAGAACGCGGCTATCCGACTGGTAGGAGCCAAAGGCAAGAAGCGGTGCCCACATGAAAAATGGCTAAGGAAAACAAACATAGGGCAAGACGGCCCTTCATACAAATCAGCCGGCTGTTACACAGCCAGCCCGTCGGCTTCGGGCTTAGCCACACCGCCTTCCAGAGGGCGGGATAATTGCCCATCCGGAAAACAGCTAAGTACCTGACCCAGCAGCAGAACCATAGAGTGGTTGTCTGGCTGGCAGGACAGCAGTTAAAGGAGACAGCAAAAGAAAGTTGCCCTAAGGAGCCAAGGGCGGGGCTAATCCCGGAACCCGGCCAAATTGCATAAACACCGTGCAGCATTAAAAGAATATTTACAACAAAATAGGCCTCAAAGGCCGCCTTCCAGTAGAAGCTCACTTATACACCAAGCGAGTGGAATTGTTCGGACTGATCCTACCAAGTCTTACGAAGAAACAGGAATCTAAAGATACAAGAATAAAGCCGAGGGCGCAGCAGGCGGAGCGGGCGGCACGACGGTGCCGGCTTCTGGGGGGGCGCCTGACGGGTCTCGGCCTGGCCGCCTCCTGCAGCAGGCGGAGCCGCCACGCCGAGTCCGCTTGTCGAGGATCGGTCAGGCTGATGGCCAGCAGACGGATCCGCCTCCTGGGAGTTGGCCTCTTCATCGCTGTCTCCCTCCTCCTCGCCTTCATCGCTGGAGGCGATCTCTTCGTCCAGCTCCTCCAACGCAGCCAAGTCCAGCCCGAAGTTGCTGGGTGGCACCACATGACCATTCTCATCCAGCTCTGGGACGAAGATGGCGTTGTCGACATACTCGGCAAGGGCGGCGGCACGTCTGGCGAGGTCTCCCTGCACCGCGGCCAGCTCAGGCTTAGCCTCCACGCGAAAGGTCTTCAACTGGTCGAGGTTCAAATCCTGTACTAGCCCTTGACAAACTCCAGGGCGGTCTGCGCACGAGCCCTCGCCGCGACACCCTTCCAGGCCTCGAAGCGGTGGCCGGCCGCCTCTAGCCAGTCGGTAGTCCCGCTGGGAGTGCGGAGTACTGGAGCGCCCGACCAGAGGATGGCCAGCACTTGGGCACCTGCGCGCTGCAGGCGGCGAAGTAGGCGATGGACCGGCTGGAGGCGCGCCTTGACAGCAAGAAGTTGTTCGGCTGGAGTCCTGGGCGCGCTGGGTGCGATAACCCGGCCCACCTTGCGCCTCTCGTCACGCTGGGCCTCGATGGCCTGGCTGGTGGCCACAGAATGCCTCGGGAAGAACTCTGCAAAAGCTAGAAGAAGAATTAGAAGAAAAGAGAGACGGCTCTAACAGATGGCATGTACAAGAAGATAGGGCAGGCATCTCACCGTCGACCATGTCTGCAATGGCTCCATAGCCGTCTTGCAGAGCCGCCTCCTTCTCAACCCAGTTCGAGCGCTCGGCCTCGAATTCTGCCCGAAGAAGTGCCTCGCCATCCGACATCTTCCCAAGCTCAACCTTGTGGGCTGCCGCCCGGTCTGCCAGCTCCTTGGCCAGGCGGTCACGATATTGGGCGGCAAGATCACGCTCTTGCTCCATGGCAGCAAGCTCTGACTGGGCCTCGCCCAGCTGGTTGCGGAGGTTGGCTGTGACCGCTAGCAAGAGAAGAAGAAGAAAAATGTCAGCATCAGCAAAAAGATAACCTTGGAGTTCCAAGCCGCCTGCTCAGCAGTCGGCTCGGAACTCGGGGACTACACCCAGCGGGTGCGCTGACGTGCCCCCGCAAGGAGGAAAAGAGAAGCACTCACCCTGACTGTCTACCAGGGCAGCCTACAGTTGCGCCAGCTCCTGGCGCTGGGCGTTGTAGGAGGCCACCCGGAGGTTGTGGTACTCCTACAGCAAGACACTAGATTAGCCCGCAAGGTACACTTTGGAGTTCCAAGCCGCCTGCTCAGCAGCCGTCTCGGAATTCGGGGACTACACCCAGTGGGTGCGCTGACGCGCCCCCATAGAAGAAATTGAAGGAATAAAATCAAAAGAGCATGGAGTCAACGTGCCCGAACAGAGGACCGCGCAGCCACGAACTCCTGCATCACCGTATGTACGACATTGCCCGGGGAGTTGAAGTGGCCAAGGACGTCCCGCGACGCGACAATCAGCGCGCCGCCGCCTCCGGGCCTCCAGCCAGATTGCGCCGTGCTGGTGGCTTCACTCTCTGGCGCGGACGAGCTGGCGCCGCCGCCCTCCACCTGCTGCGGCACAGAGACTGCCCTCATAGGGTGCGAACAGGCAGGAGCTCGGGGGGACGGCTACGGGCCTGTCACCAGCACGCCATCAGCTGGCGGCACCTCCGCCCTGGAGGCCGGCTGCCCTGCGTCCCAGCAGGCTGCGCGGGGGCAGTGCCTCTGTCTCCATGGTGCCTCTGTCAGCAGTCGGCACTTGGGCGGACGGCTCCAGAGAGCCCGCCTCTTGGAGGACGGTGCGACCCACTGGCTGCTGGGAGCCCGCCTCATGCTCTTGGGCTCGGGCGGCGGCGTCTGCCTGGGCCTTAGTAGCCGCTTCGGCCTCTGCCTGGCTACGGCATCAGCCACCGCTCGCTCACGGTCCGCGGCCTCCTGCTCCTCGCGCACCTCGCGAGCGTTCCTCTCTGTTGCTTCCCGGAGCGCGGCGGCTGGATCCACGCGGCGGGACGCAGGGGACATCCGTGCCCCCCACAATGGAACCCACCGGCGCCCGCGAGACGGAGACCGGCGCGCTGCGTGGGCATCCCGAAGAAGATGGGGAATCAGCCAAGATGGGAACGACAGAAGAAGATAAGCATCAAACAAAAAGAAGAAAGAAAGGTACTTACCCGGATACGACCGGCCTGGCCTTGGGTAGCCAGGGCAAGATCACCTTGGCGGCCGCCTCCCGGCTCCTGGTGGCGGCGGTCGACAGCCGAAGCTTCTTGGGCTGGGTGCCAGACGGCCCTGAAGAGGACCGCTGCTTCACGCCACCGGCTGCGCCAGACGGCCCCGCCTGCTGGCTACCACGACCAGGCAGATCCGCCTCCCGGACGCGGACGGGCGCTTCCTCCTCCTCCTCGTCGTCATCTAGCCAGCTATCGATGCCGCCTTCGGGCAGGCGGCCTGATGGTTGGCCCCCGCCGCCTGTCACCTCTTCCTCCTCCATGGCGACGGCCCCAAGATCGGGGTTGGTCGTATCGCTTTTGGAGCGATCTGGTTCCAGAGGGCGGCCTGGCTGGTCAGAACCAGGCGCCGGCTGGCCGGGGAAGATCTGCGGACGGCACCAGGATCAGACGGCTATGACAGCTGGAAAGAAAAGAAAGAAAAATAAGAGAAGGCAGAAAAGCTCACCGCAGGCGGCTAGTTGCTGCGGCTGTACGGCGGCTTGCCGAAGGCCTAGCCGGAGTCGGAGACCTCGCAGTTGGATATATAGTTCACCAAGTTTGCCACCTCCTTGTATGGCATTAAGTTTTCCACCACCAGGTCCGCGAAAACCAAGCCCTCGCTGTCCCTCAGCTCCCGGAGCCGCCGCATGGCAATGGAAGCACCTGGCGTGAGAGAGGTGGGCCGGGTCCTCCAGGAGTCACGAGGCTTGGCGGGCGGGCCAGGTGCCCAGTCCGGCAAGCAAATGAAGTCATGGACGGGATCGGCTTTGGAGACATAGAAGTATGTCTTCTGCCACAACTTCACCGACGCCACGAGCTGCGGCGCCGGGAAGAAGTTTCTCGACCCGCTGCACTTCACCACAATACACCCCCCCCGCACTGGGCGGCCACGCTCTGGATTGCGGTACCGAGCTTCATGTAGAAAAGGTCGGTCCACAACTCCATTGTGGGGAGGATGCCGAAATACGCCTCGCACAGGACGACGAAGGCAGACAACGTCACCACCGTTCTCGGTGTGAGGTGGTGGGGTTGGATGTTGAAGAATTCCAAGAACGATCGGAAGAAGCCACTCGCGGGGAGGCCGAAGCCGCACGGGAAGTGTGAGCGGAAGACGGCCCGCTCGCCCAACCGCGGGGCCGGCCTAATCTCCGCCGCCGGCGCTAGGCGCACGGCGATCTTGTCGGCGGGAGGAAGCTTCCGCGACCGGCGGAGGTTGTCGATTTGCTTCGGGGACTACAGTCGGAGATATTGACCACGGGTGTCCTCAGGGACCACCCATGGTGTTTCAAGACAATTTGGGGATGCTTGTTACCCCCCGGCTGTCTGCTCATCGGGCCGCCTCCTAGGACAGCTTGTCCTAGGAGCCAGCTGCCAGCAGGCGGCAGGGGCCCAAACAGGCGGCAGCCCCACGGCCAGCAGCAAGCAGACGGTCCTACACCCCTCCCTCGGGATGCGTGCTAGGGGACCACCACGCGGCTGAGACGCGGCTATAGTGAACGTGTACCTTACGGTCGTCTCTTAAGCGGCGAGTCACTGTAGCCACGCTGCTAGTGACCAAGCTTCGGTCCGAGGAAGCCACGATCCCACTACCCGCAGGCGGTGGGGCCAGCAGGCGGCTGGCCCCACCGGCCAGTGGGTAAGTCCTAAAACAAGCCGCCCCAGGCAGGCGGCCAGGGTGGCGGCCGCCTGGTAGTAGACGGCGAGTCCTGCCTTAGAAGTCTGAACCTCATCAAGATGACAAGACAGGGCGTGGCGGCAGTGTACGGCAGGAGAAGGTGGCACTGTAGCCACTTCCCTCCTGACGATGCTACCGTCAGCAGGAGCGCGCCTACAGTGAAAAGCAATCACATGGGCCCGCAGGCGGCGGGCCCTAGTAGACAGACGGCGAGGCCGGCACCAGAGGACGCTGACTGCCGGGGGCCACTCTGTCGAGATTACAATTGTACCCCTGGGGGGTAGGCCTATATAAACCCCCTAGGGTCCTCCATGACGTGGGGTTGGAAGATTAAGCCCTAGAGCGAAGGTAGTGAGCTAGCCTTGTTCATCTTCTTCCTCTAGACGACACAAATCAAGGAGCAATCTTGTAGTTACCATTGTGACATTAGTCATGATGCAGAGTCCCCGTAGAGCAGGACTAGGGGTGTTATCTCCATGGAGAGCCCCGAACCTGGGTAAGATCCGTAGGCGTCCTAAGTTCCGCCTTATCCCGCTTCCAGGGCCCGACGACGTTCTATTGTCCCCATGCATGATAAGCCATCTGTTGGCCTATGTTGCCCCAAAACCCCGACATTTGGCGCCCACCGTGGGGCTAGGTGCACCGTCGTCCGGAGACATGTTTTGGACAGGAACTTTGTTCCTCCCTGGCGAGCACAGCCAGCCTGGCACGCCTACAGGCGTGGAAACCGAGATGCTTCGCAGCGCTGAGGCCACATGCGCCGCGAGCAGACTCGCCGACCTTGTCGGCGGCATCCACATTCATGACGAGCCCTCTCCGGCGGCCGAGCCACTAGCTCCGGAGAGCTACTTCGTCGAGCTCCTCGACAAGCTCCACATCGTCGACGAGCGCGCTTCTGACGTGGAGTCAGTGGGCTCTTCTGACCAGCCAGTAGACATGATCATCGACCTCGACACAGAGCATGTCGTCTCCTTCCCCGAGCACGTGGTGATCATCGACGACCCCCTCCCTGGTCCAATGGGTAGCGACACCACCAGCACCGTCACTGAGGTGCTCGCCACTGACCACGACGAACCGTCCAGCGGGTCAGCCCAGGACCCGCTCCATGCCGCTCTACAGAACCTCGCCGCACCTGTTGCGGCGGGAGCAGACGGTGCGGCGTTGGAGGCACTTCGCGTCTCGCTCCTCAACAGGGCCAACAAGATGGCCGCTTCCCGATGCCTCACTGAAGCCTACCGCCGCGAGATGGACCGTGCCATTTGAGGCACGCCGGCTGCTGGCAAGCCTAGCCGGGCTGGTGCCGTTCATGATCGCGGTGGGCTGCTAGCAGACATGCTGGGGGCCCCGCGGCCCGTGTACCTCACTCCATCGGAGAACCTAAGGGATGCCCAGGCGGCAGTCGATGAGATGGGTCACTTGGAGGGAGACGAGCTTTGCTGCATGACTCAGCACGCCCGCCAGCTCCTCAACGCTGCTGCCGCGCAGCAGGAGGCCCGTCGCCGGGTATCAGAGGCCGGCACGCACGCAGACCACCGCCCCCTTCGGCAGGAGCAAGGAGATACGTCCCGCTCTCCAACAGTCGGCGCCCCCAACCGGCGAGACTCAGAGCCGGCTGCTATCCGCAGCCGGCAGACTCGTATCACCATCGAGCGCGACGAAGAATGCAGCCCAAGGGCCATAGAGCAGCGAGGGGAACACCCGCCACCTCCTAGGCGGGAGAGGCGCGTGTCTCCACCGCTTGTTGACCACCCCTCTCTGGCAGGCCGCTTGGGCCGCCGCGAGGGGGTTGGCGAGAACGACGCCCGCCACCGCCTAAACCGACTAGCTCGGTCCCAGGCGGTCGAAGAAGAAGATGACCTCGGCCCGGCCTATTTTGGCGCCCGCATCCGCGATGAGGCTTTCCCCAAGGGCTTCTCTCTCCCCAGAGATACCCCCAAGTACAACGGATCGGTGAAGCCAGAGGACTGGCTGGTGGATTACTCCACGACCATCAGCATAGCCACCGGCAACATGCGTGTTGCGTTGAAGTACGTGCCACTTATGCTCTAGGGCACGGCGCGGACATGGCTAAATAACCTCAAACCCAACAGCATCAACAACTGGTTGGACTTCACCGACGCCTTCACTCGCAACTTCATCAGCACTTATAAGCGTACTCCCAAGCCGCGCCAGCTCTCCCTATGGGTCCAAGTCCCAGATGAGTCAGCCCGCGATTATCTGACGCGTTGGGCAGAGCTGCGAAACTCTTGTGAGGGAGAGCACGAGGTGCAAGCCATCGAGTATTTCATGGCCGGGTGCAGAGAAGGCACCTTGCTCAAGCACAAACTCCTTTGTGACGAGCCTGCCACGCTGGACGAGTTGTTGAGCATTGCAGACAAGTACGCCACCGCCGACTCCTCCATGAAGACCGAGCTGCAAGTGGATGCTTCTGGCAAGATGACTCCTCCATGAAGACCGAGCTTAAAGCCCAAGAGGCGTTAGGACCCATGATGTGTAAACCGCCATATGATGTGTAAATTTGTGATGTAAGATAGGAAGAATAGAGACCGAGCCGGATACGTTTATAAGCCGGTCTCGGGACTCTGTAAACCGGGACCGGGCGTCACCTCTTATATAAAGGGACGACCCGGCGACGGTTCAGGAGAGAGAACAACAGCTCGAGACACAGGCAAAGCAGATTCGCTCCCTGGTCATCAAAACCTTAGCAATATTACACCAAACTAGACGTAGGCTTTTACCTTCATCGAAGGGGCCAAACAAGTATAAAATCCCCGTGTCCTTGTCCGTTTTAACCCCTTTAAGCTAACCCGTAACGATGGCCTCATGACTAAGTCCTTTTGCTAGGACATCTATCGTGACAAAACCACGACAATTGGCGCCCACCGTGGGGCTATCACACGATGGTTTCGATTTCTTAAAGGGCAGCTTTGAAGGACTCAAGGGCTACGCAGTGGGCCGGATGACTAAGAGTCGTCGCGGCAAGATCTACATCGACGATGCAGGCTGGGGCCCCGAGGCCGATTCAGTCGAATACGGGTACCGGGTCCCCTTCGGCGGCATCCACGTCTTCATCGGCACGATCGGCGAACCGGGCCCTGAGCCGGACATCTTCCCCAACATCGTCGAGCCGGCTCAGCGTGCGAGACCCGCCCGGATTCAGCCCGCCGTGAAGCACGTCTTCGTTGGAGCAGTGCATGGAGTACAAGCCGAGGACGGATCAGACTCTGGCGGTGAGAGTATTGTCTATTCCGGCGATGAATCGTCCTCCGGAGAGACAGAATCTTTATATCTGCTACAAGACGGGCGATCTGAGGGCTGTTCCGATGGTGACAGTATTCTGGACCCCCTCGATCCGCCAAACCGAGTTGCCGTGTTTATGGCCAGATCACAACCTATGCAGCAATCATCAACTACAGCGGCATTAACATCAGACATGCTGGGAGCTAGGGCTGGAGGTCCTGACCCGTCGCTGGCTGAAACATTATCCGTCTTGGTCGATACTTTGACATCGCTATTAACAGCAGAGGTAGCCTAGGCCAATAAAGAACAACATTATGCGGAAGTCGCTGAGGTGAAAGGTCAGATAGATCAAGCCAAGTTGGACCTAGCTTCTGAAAAAACCAGGATGGCTGCAAAGCAGGGTGAACTTGATGCTCAAGCTTATCATCTCATGCTGGATCAGACCGCTTCACACGAGGTAATGATGAGAAGGCAACGATCTCGCCTTCCACCGGTTTATGAGGCAAGGAACCTCTTTAGCACGCCAGGAGCAGGAACCAGTACCAGCCGGAGATAAACCGGGGAGGAGCACCGGGCACAGGAGCGTCAGTCCAGCCACCGGCCGCGGAGCCAACCCGCCAGGTTGTGCCATCACAGCATGTGCCCAACCCTCCCGGTCATTACTCTAATCCGTTGGATAACATAGTCGCCGCCGCTTCACGACTGGCCGCCCTTCCCATTGAAGGAGCTTCCCCTGTAGCGGTGCGGCCACGACTAGCCAGGGAATTTTTGTAGATGGCGTTAACTCAACAGCATGCTTATTCTCATAGCCGTGAGAGGATTCATTCAAACCCTCACCCAAGTCGGAGTTACACTAGGCGTCTGGATGAACCGGCCGTATCGAGCAGCGCACGGAGACGTAATCCGCCGCGGCGGGATGATCCGGCAAGAAGAGACGCGAACGCCCATAATGTGGTGGATCATGGCAGGCAATGCCGGGAGGCCGAGTTGACAGCATAACATGAAGCCCATCAGGCAACGCCGGTTCGTCCTTCTACCTTAGTTGAACCGGGGGTTATGTCTAGCTCCTTGGGAATGCCTTGTCTTACTCCCGCTTTGTGCAATGTCGTGTTTTTCTCACGGGGGGGTGCAAAACGACAGATGCCATGGAGTGGCTTCGTGTGAGGGTAAGACTACAGCCGGAATATCCAGGGACGGGTATGCGGATAGCACGCGGTAGTTTACCCAGGTTCGGGGCTCTCCGGAGAGATAACACCCCTACTCGTGCATGTCTGAGTATATGTGGCATATCTGGTACAGAGTGCTCCTGGAGCTGTATCTAAGGTCAGTGCCATAGGCATCTGGCCTCGTATCAGTATGTATGAGTACTTGGGCATGTATACATGTGGCTGAGTGGCCGTGCGAGCTAGTGGCCAGGAGGTGTGGTGTGCTTTCTCTCCATGCGTGAGAGAGTGTGTAGTGGATGGATGGCTGTGTGCCTTATATATAGGCTTCGGGTAGCTTATATCCTAAGCTATGTAGTGGCGTGGTGGGCAGATGGGCATGGGGCACCATGCCAAGGAGGGGGGTGTGCGCGACGTGCATGTCACTTCGTCCCTGGTGCACTTTATAAAACAGTGCCCAGGGACAGATACATTGTGGCTGATGTCGCTATTACTATTCGTCAGCAGTGTCGGGTACCACCGTCTTGTCCGCGGTATGGCCGTCTTGTCGGTGTCGGGTCGGTGTTGGTGCAGTGGTTGACTTCGGGCAGCCGACTGGTCGGCGCAGTCGTCAGCCGACTGGCTGGCGCAGCCGGCAGGGAGCAGGCGGGCGCCCCGTCCGACTACCGTCAGCTGCCGGGCAGCGGGCAGGGGGCCGTCTGGGGCGGCCTGACAGTCGGACTGAGGGGCTTTGCTAGCCCCGGCGTCTGGGTAAATCGTCCTGCCGTCTTTGGGGTACCCGGGGTCAATATCTCCAACAGTAGCCTCTGAGCCTCTGTGTAACTTTGGCAAAGTTGGGCGGAGGCTCTTTAGCGTTTGTTGATGTAGAAGATGCTCGATGACGGCCGGCTGCAGGCCGCAACCGGCATAGCTTGCTTCCAGCGGGGGAGCACCAGCGCACCCGCTGGGTGTTGCCTTCAAGCCTACGGGCAACTTGGAAAAGTTGGGCGGAGGCTTTTCACGATTGTTGGTGCAGACATTGGCGTCGAGGGCGTAGGGCGCGGACGCGGAGTCCGCCGACTGGTGTCGTCGATGATGGCCGGCTGCGGGCTGCAACCAGCGCGGACGCGGAGTCTGCCGAGCCTTCGAGCGAGGAGATGGGTTCCCCACGGAAATGATCATGCAAAAGATGAAGTTAGTCCACGCGGATATATCAAACGTTTGCTTTTAGCATTGCAAGTTTTATGCAGAGGGTGCAGACTCGGTTTCGTCTAAGCTCCCATCAATCTTTTTCATGTTCCCTCTGCTCTTTGGCTTCTTCTCTCGCTTAGTCGGACAGTCGCTCTGCGGTCTGTGACTGAGAGTAGGCTGCGGAGCGGATTGTACAGTACTCAGACTCTGGGAGCAGATTCGACCGAGTAAATACTCATAAAGCAAACGGTCGGGTCACCCGAACCATTTTTTCCCTGACATTTTTCACGTGGGTGGCCTCCAGCATCTGCTCTTGCTAGCCTGACAGCCGCTCTGCGGTTTGTGGCTAAGAGTAGGCCTTTGGTACCGCACACGCTACTAAACCGTCTATGGGAATGAACGTCTCAGGTCAATCGACCAGCCCCCGGGCCAACTCTGGCAAGCACTGGGGCGAACAATAATGCAACTGTAATAAAATGCAGAGATAGCTGCCCCCTGGACATTTTTCACATGGGTGGCCTCCAGCGTCTGCTCTTTCTAGCCGGACAGTCGCTCTGCGGTCTGTGGCTAAGAGTAGGCCTTCGGTACCGCGCACGCTACTAAGCCGTCTGCGGGAACGAACGTCTCAGGCCAATCGACCAGCCTCCGTACCAACTCTGGCTGGCACCGGGGCGAACGGTAGTGCAACTGTAATAAAATGCGGAGATAGCGCCCTGAGCATTGCTCGGGGTTATCTGTGCTTGCGTGGTGCAAAAATACGCGGGTGATGAGCTCACATTGACTTTCGCGCAGGCGAGGCGGAGTTTGTCGAAGACAGCCGGTGCGACTCAGCTCTGGCGGAGCGCGCCGGTGCACCCGCTCGGTGAAGTCTTCGACCCTCCGGGTGCCCGAAGGGCAGCCCGGTCGGTCAGGTCCGACCGGACAGGCGGGGAGCAGGACGCGGCCGAGCGGCTTGGCACATCCGGCGATGCCCCAAGGCGGCCAGGTCGGCTTGGCTCAGCCGACCGTGCGCTGACGCGGGCGGGCGAGGCCGCCGGCGGAGCGGCACCACGGGCGGGCGGAGGTGTCTTGTGTTTTCTTCTTTTTCTTCTTCGTCTGGCTGCTCGCAACTGAACAGACTTTTTATCTTCTGCTCTTCTGCCGCCTGCCGTCAGCCGGACAAAGCTCTTTCTCGGGTAGACGAACGTTTTTTCTTCCTCTTTCTTCTCGGCTGGCTGCTGGCAGCCGGACGGACACTTGCCTCTTCTGCCCGCTGCTGGCAGCCGGACTGATATTTCTCTTTCTTTTCTCGTCCGCCGGCTGCTGGCAGCTGGACGGACACTTTTCTCTTTTTTTCTCGTCCGCCAGCTGCTGGCAGCCGGACGGACACTTTTCTCTTCTTTCTCGTACAGCCGGCTGCCAACACCCAGACAAAATCTCTCTTTCTCTTTTTTCTTTTGACCCGGCCCGCTGACTTTTCTTCACGTAGGGTAGCCGGCCTCTTCTTATCTCTTTCTCAGAAGCAGCCGAACAGCAGAACTAGCCCGCAGGTCGGAGTGGAGCGGGGCCGGCGGAGCAGTCGGCCGGCTATAAGGCGGCAGCCGGCAGCGGCAGAAGCCGGCAGCGGTAGAAGCCGGCGGTAGGAGGGCGGCAGCCGGCCCGGAGGAGGGCGGGACGACGTGGAGGGTGAAGGCGCCGGCGACCCGGCGGCCGGGTGCTGCACGAGGCGGCTGGGCGCTGCGGCGAGGCGAAGTCGGACGCGGGCTGCACGGGAGGCCGGCCGTGGTGATGGGGGAGCCGTGAGCCGGTGGGTGCGGGAGTCGGCCTGAGCGACAGGCGGCCATGCGCGGAGGCGGAGGCGGCCAGGCGGGAAGTCAGCCATCTAGGGCCGGGATGCGGCCATGGCGAAGCAAAAGGGCGCGGCGACCCGACGGCTGGGCGCTGGCGAAGCCGACCGCGCGGACAGAGCCGGGGCGACGCTCGAGGGAGTAGGCAGCCATCGGCGGGGCAGGCGGCCGTGCGTGCACCCGAAGAGCGTGGCGCGCGGAGGCGGAGGAGGTCGAGATGGCCAGGGCCCGGAGTTGGGGAGCCGGCCAACGGGCACGCGGCATGGGCGAAGCCGGCATGGAGGCCGGGTCGCAGGTACCGGCCGGCGGGCGCGCGCAGCATCCGGTCGGGGTGGGAGGTGGAGCGGACGCAGTCGGCAAGGCAAAGCGGCGCAACGGGTGATATGTAGGATCGCGCAGGGGCGGCGACAAGACGCTGGCAGTAGGAGCGGGAGGCGCTCCTTAATAGGGCTTGTACGCGGGGGAAGGTGGAGATGCGCCGTGGCGCTCGAGGGCGGAGCAGCTCGGGTGAGGCCGGGCAGTACTCGACGCGGGGCGAGGTGGAGGATTGTGGGTGGAACGGCGGCACATGCGGGGAGGCACATCGCTGCAGCGCAGCCGCATTGGAGCAGTAGGCCAGCCGGAGTGGCTGCATGCCCGTGCGGGCGAAGGCGAGGCTATTGGCTGGCCATTGTTAGACTCGTGCATGACACGCTTGTGACCACAATTTTGGCTAGTATATGGGTAGTATCTGGCTTGTGTATGGCAATTGTGGACATGTGTGTGGAATATATGGTCATTATCTGACTTGCGTCTGGGGTATGGAGGAGCGACTGTGCATTCAGGCCAGAGCTAGGCGCAGCGCGGAAAGGAGCGGACACGCGGCCGTGAGCGGAGCGGCGCGCCGACGGACGTGGCCAACGGAAGCGAGGCGGTGGTGACGCACGCGCACGGACAGAGGCGGTGCGGAGCAGAGCCGGGGCCGAAGCAGCGCGCGGACTAGCAGCGGGTGATGAAGACGCACCGCCCAGCATGGGCGTGCCGAGGGCGTGTTGATGTCGAGCCCTCGACCGGCTCCGAGGAGGCGGCGACGTCGCGATGGTGATGAAGATGGTGAGGCCGACGACAACGAAGGCGCGCCGCCTGGCACGGCCGCTCCGGGGGCGAGGCGATGTCGAGCCGTCGACCGCGGCCGGAGAGACAACATCGAAGCCGTGGCAAGGATGACGAACAAGGTCCCGCC
This sequence comes from Secale cereale, assembly GCA_902687465.1. Classification (NCBI taxonomy): domain Eukaryota; kingdom Viridiplantae; phylum Streptophyta; class Magnoliopsida; order Poales; family Poaceae; genus Secale; species Secale cereale. The sequence continues at coordinate 393,627,930 of LR738714.1, forward strand.
CGGACTGCGAAACCAGTAGCAGCTTGCCCCACGGTGGGCGCCAAATGTCGTGTTTTTCTCACGGGGGGTGCAAAACGACAGATGCCACGGAGTGGCTTTGTGTGAGGGCAAGACTGCAGCCGGAATATCCAGGGACGGGTATGCGGATAGCACGCGGTTGTTTACCCAGGTTCGGGGCTCTCCGGAGAGATAACACCCCTACTGCTGCATGTCTGAGTATATGTGGCATATCTGGTATAGAGTGCTCTTGGAGCTGTATCTAAGGTTAGTGCCATAGGCATCTGGCCTCATATCTGTATGTATGAGTACTTGGGCATGTATGCCTGTGGCTGTGTGGCCGTGTGAGCTAGTGGCCAGGAGGTCGTGGAGGTGTGGTGTGGTTTCTCTCCATGCGTTAGAGAGTGTGTAGTGGATGGATGGATGTGTGCCTTATATATAGGCTTGGGGTAGCTTATATCCTAAGCTATGTAGTGGCGTGGTGGGCAGCTGGGCATGGGGCACCATGCCTAGGAGGGGGGTGTGCGTGACGTGCATGTCACTTCGTCCCTGGTGCACTTTATAAAACAGTGCCCACGGACAGATACGTTGTGGCTGATGTCGCTATTGCTATCCGTCAACAGTGCCGGGTACCGCTGTCTTGTCCGTGGTATGGCCATCTTGTCGGTGTCGGGTTGGTGGTTGTGCAGTGGTTGACTTCGGGCAGCCGACTGGTCGGCGCAGTCGGCAGCCGGCTGGCTGGGGCAGCCGGCAGGGAGCAGGCGGGCGCCCCATCCGACTTCCGTCAGCAGCCGGGCAGCCGGCAAGGGGCCGTCTGGGGCGGCCTGAGCAGTCGAACTGAGGGGCTTTGCTAGCCCCGGCGTCTGGGGTCAATATCATCGTCGGTTTGACCTAACAATGCAAAATCAATAAAGCCGAAGGGAATTGGCAAGGCATTGGATGATGGTGGTCCTTCCGAGCAACTGAAATGGAGGTTCTCTACAGATTCTACTCCCTCATCCTCCCTACAAGATTCGCAAGACAAGATAGTCAACGTAATTGTGTAGATGATGAGCACATCTCCCCTACTCCACCATCACAGGTGCTTTCTCTAACTTAGCATTATTATATGTGGTTGCATGTTGCATATGATGTCTAGCTTGTATTGCTTCTAACATTGTTGAATTGCATATGCTTACTTTACACATAATTCCTGTAAATATGACACGTGTTCGTGTTTCTAGGACATACGTGTACATGATGAGCACATCTCCCCTACTCCACCATCACAGGTGCTTGCTCTAACTTGGCACTATTATATGTGGTTGCATGTTGCCTATGATGTCTAGCTTGTATTGCTTCTAACTTTGTTGAATTGCATGTGCTTACTTTACACATAATGCATGTGAATATGACACGTTTTCCTGTTTATAGAACATACGTTTAAATTATGAGCACATCTCCCCTACTCCACCATCACAGGTGCTTGCTCTAACTTGGAACTGTTATATGTGGTTGTGTTTTCCGTATGATGTCTAGTTTGTATTGCTTCTGATTATGTTGACTTGCATCTGCGTAGCTTACAACTTATAACTGCAACGATAACTATCCCATAAGACACATTTAACTTGGGACTATGATGAAGGTTGCATCTTGCATTGTCTTCTAGCTTGTACAGGTTCTAATTTCTTGAAATGGCACTTACGATGAGACACTTTTTACCTGATAGAGTGATATTAGTTGCATGTTAATATGGTTCCTAGCTTTCATTTCTTCTAATTTTGTTGAAATGCCTTCCGCTTACAGTTTTTACATACATATTCCATCCTCCTATCGTACATGTGAATATGAAACGCTGTATTTTTTTGTATATATTCCATCCTCCTATCCCGCGGTTGCCTTACATCAAAGTAGTGTTTGTCTGTATCATGCACGAACCAGTTATGCAGAGCTAATTTTATTCATCTTCTTATGATTTTGACTTCATAAGGAAATATCAGAGAATAGGAAGTAAAAGAGTAAGTTAGGGGATGTTGGTCGTCCTTTACACCGATGCAAACAGAGACTCTCTAGATTTTCCACTTCTACTGCTAATGAAGTTGAAGTCCCAAGTCTACATGATGAGTTCATCTCCCGTACTCCACCATCGCAGGTGCTTGCTCTAAGTTGACAGTGTGATAATTGGTTTCATGTTGCATACGTCGTCTAGCCTATATTTCTTCTATTTCGATTAAATTGCACCTGCTGAGTTCGTACGTTATACATGTGCATATGACATGGCGTTCTGTGTCTAGAATACACTGCATCTATCCATCATACCATGTTCTTACATCAAAGTACTGATGTTGTGTGTCCCGCATCAGTCACTCATGATTGGACACTTTTAACATGGAAGTTTGATAGTGGTTGCATCTTGCATTGATTTCTACGTTTTACTGTTTCTAATTTTTCGAATTGCTACTTATGACAAGACACTTTTAACTTGGTAGAGTAATATTGGTTGCATCTTTCATATGGTGTCTAGCTTGCATTACTTCTATTTCCTTGAAAATCCTTCTACTTAGTTTACACATCGTAGCTGTGAATATGTCATGCCGTCCTGTTGTTCTTACATATTCCATCCTCATAAGGTTGTCTTACATCAATGTATTGCTTGTATGTATCATGTATCAATGAGTTCTGAAGAGCGATTTTATTCGTTTGTGTTGTGGGTACGACGACATGGCAAAGTCAAAAAAAAGCAAGGAAAATAATATAGTAGGGAGTGGTGTTACTCGTCGGGTGAAACGGAAAAGGATCTGCCGTCCAGATTCTGCTGGTACTTATAGTGAAGTAGAAGGTCAAAGTCCACCAGCTAAATCTACAAACACTGTCATGGTTTTGTCACGGCAGATGTCCTAGCAAAAGGACTTAGTCGTGAGGCCATCACTACGGGTTAGCTTAAAGGGGTTAAAGCGGACAAGGACACATGAATTTTATACTTGTTCGGCCCCTTCGATGAAGGTAAAAGCCTACGTCTAGTTTGGTGTAATATTGCTAGGGTTTCGATGACTAGGGAGTGAATCCGCTTTGCCAGTGTCTCGAGCTGTTGTTCTCTCTCCTGAACCGTCGCCGGGTCATCCCTTTATATAAGAGGTGACGCCCGGTCCCGGTTTATAGATTCCCGAGGCCGGCTTATAAACGTATCTGGCTCGGTCTCTATTCTTCCTATCTTACATCACAAGTTTACACATCATATGGTGGTTTACACATCATGGGTCCTAACGCCTCTTGGGCTTTAAGCTTCTTGCACTAAAACGCCTTGCTCCATGTTTGGCTGGGCTTCAGTAATAATGATCTCTATAGGCATAAACCGGCCCCTCCTGGGCGGTTTATACCTAATAGTAATATCCATGACAAAGACAGTATCACCTGCTCCACCAGCTGCAGCATCCGCTTCAACTGTATGAGCATCTCAACGAGGTACTCGTTCATTTGCTCCAGAACTGGCCAGTTCCCAAGCTGCCTTCACCCCTAACACTACTTCCGAAGCACTGCTGACACAACAGGACTTGGCAAGATCAGATGAACCTCATGAGCATCAACACCAAGACGGTACCTGACCGAGTCAAGTTGCAGTTGCATGCTCCTTTATATGTACTCTCATAGTTTGATGTACACTAACACTTTCCATATTCGTTGTTGAACTAGCACCCCGACGCAAGCGGAAACAGACATCAGGGATAATGCTTGATAGATTAACAAAATCTAAAGGAGGAAGAATGGAGATCCATTTTGAGGCAGGTTTAAAAAGGCCACGTGATGCTACAAAGTAAGCCAAGTTAGTATCAGAGGCAGCCGTTGCCGTTAGGTGTCATGCACGTATCCTCCCAACGTGGATCCAGTACAGGAATGAGAAAGACAATAATCAGTTTAACACCTTCCTTGACCATTTATTCGTAAGTAATGTTATTCATCACAATTAGTAATATTGTCTTGCTATGTCCCATACATTCTAGCTTCCTCCAAATAAGACTCACATTCTTTTTTGAACAGATGAGGTTCAAGTTGGATCCGAAAGATGATGCAACTAAACAAGCATGCACTCATGTTTTTAAGTCTGCTCTGCGACAGTATCGGTACCACCTTAGAAAATCTCACCTTTGAAGGTAAGGCTAACAATGAAATCGCCCAAACATCTCAAGTGGAATATATTACAGATGAAGACTGGACAGCCCCCGTTAAACATTGGTCTGATCCAAAGTATCAGGTGGGCTATATGTATTTGATCAGACCACATATTGAACTTGTATTTATGTTTGTGTATTACAAGTGTATCTTCTTCTAGGCTAACTATTTGAAGAACAAGACCAACCGTTCTAAAGTGAAATTCCAACAGACAACAGGATCTCGTAGCTATATTGAACACTGCCATGCTCTTGTAAATAGCTGCTACTTCCTTCCTTTTTCTGTGCCATATTATCGTATCTATATAGACTTGTTCCAAATACAGAGGAAATCCTGTGCGGACCAAAAAGAACCTGAACCGAATGCAATGAAAATCTTCAAGGATTGCCACACCAGCAAGATGAAGGGCATGAGCACACCAGTCCAAGCCGCTGTTGTAAGTCCTTACTCCTCCTGCCTTTGAACTGATTGGTACTGTGATGTGTTCATTTAACTACTTGGTTTGCAGCCAATGTCAGTTACTCTGTTCACTTTTATACACAGTTGTCTTAACATATCATTTCACCTTACATGATTTAAAAGAGATGAAGGATATTCTTTTGGTCTTGATCTGTATTATATTTGTTATGTTCACGTGCGCACACAATGATAAAATAGCCTGTTTGTTTTTATATCTGTTTGCCCATGATATGAATGATGTCATACTATGTTCATCCTACTTTAAACCAGGTCTCTTTATCCTTAGATGTCAACGAATGTGAAGAAATAGACAATACAGTAGGCATGCTACATGGACATATGTTCCGAAAGTGATTTTATTATGTAGTTGCCACTACAATACATGCTAATGTATTACAGTAGTTCACCAAAATAAGTTATGTATAAACGTGTAACCTACTTTGTTTGTTTTTGTCTCATTAGTAACTTATCTGGTACACTAATCTACAAGTTCAAACTTTAAGGAAGCTATGGAAAAAATGATTGAACAACCACAACCACCTGAAGGTGACGAGGCTACCACAGGCACAATGTCACCTCTTGCTGCAGTGCGTCAGTATCTCTCCACTAACAGTGCAATAAGCACCTTCCTACGTAATTCTAGGTTGGTTGTCTAGGTAACCTCGTCCAAATCGCGTACTGAACAAAATCTTCCTACTAGACAGAGTGATATATCTGTGCTCCAGACACAAGTCTAATCCCTAATGGACGTCATTTTGGAAACAAGAATAGAGCTTGACAAATGTCGTCAAGATATGAATGGTTTTGAAACCAGACTATCAGACATTTGCTTTGTTGTTCAAGAGCAATGGCGGAAAAAAGGTGAAGATCGTGCTGCTCCATCAGATTCTACAGCCTGAAACATTAGCACTCAGGTCAAATGATATGTGCTTCTATACATCTAATGGTGCTTTTATCTGCAAGGACTGTAAACTTTATGCCAACGAGCCTTTTGTTGTGATACAACATTTATGATGCTACCAAAGGCTGCAATAATTACAACGCCATTTTTATATAGTGTAGGTTTATCTTAGTAATGTAATCGGCCAAAAGCTTCGTAGGAGCCCAACTTGCCAACATTCGTCGGGCCCATTCCAATTGGACATCTTTTCAGCTCTAAGATGCTTGTCTCAACCCATAAATGGATATCTTGAGTTTGAATACATTACTAGTGCTAGTCGGATCGACAAAACCCTCAGGCTGTATCATATACACGTCCTTAGTTAGATTTCCGTGAAGGAAAGCCATTTTAACATCCATCTGACATATCTCATAATCGAAATAGGAAGCTATAGATAGTATGATCCTCACCAACTTTAGCATCGCTACCGGCAAGTAAGTCTCGTCGTAGTCAATTCCTTGAACTTGTCCATAACCTTTAGCGAAAAGCCGAGCTTTGTGGATATGAACATTTCCATCCACATCAGTTTTCTTCTTAAAGACCAGTTTGCAACCTATGGCTTTAACGCCAGGCGGCGGATCAACCAAGTCCTAGACTTGATTTTCATCCATGGACTTTAAATTGGATCTCATGGCCTCCAGCCATGCCTCAGAATCCGGGCTTACCATCGCTTCTGCATACATAGCAGGATCATCGCTTTCTAGCAACAACACATCGCGCACTCAGCGCAATCTTGCCGACCTCCGTGGTTCCGGGGCCGCTTCCACCTCGGGTTCCGTGAGAGACCCCGGTATGATCATGTCACCCGCCGAGTTGTCCCTAAGTGTTGCTCGAACTTCTTCGAGTTGCACCTGCCTCCCACTAGCCTCCCGCTCGAGAAACTCTTTCTCAAGGACGACCCCATTTCGAGCAACAAAGACTTTGTTATCTTCGCGGTTGTATAAGCTACATCCCAAGGTTTCCCTCGGATATCCCACGAGTATGCATTTATCTGACTTGGGTGTAAGCTTGTGTGATGTAAGTCGCCTGACAAATCCTTCACAACCCCAAAACTTTAGAAAAGACAACTTGGGACTCTTCCAAGTCCACATCTCATGTGGTGTCTTATCTACAGATTTAGATGGTACTTTGTTGAGTGTAAAAGCTGCAGTTTCTAGAGCGTATCCCCAGAATGACAAGGGTAAATCCGATTTGGTCATCATAGATCAAACCATGTCCAACAAGGCACGATTCCTCCGTTTTGACATGCCATTTCTCTGTGGCGTACCCGGAGGTGTGAGCTGAGGTACTATACCTTGAGTTTTCAAATGATCATCAAACTCCTGGCTCATGTACTCACCTCCACGATCAGATCATAGAAGATTTATAGTCTTCCCGAGATGATTCTCTACCTCGTTCTGAAACTCTTTGAACTTTTCAAAAGTTTCCGAGTTGTGCCGCATCATATAGATATAGCCATATCTACTCAAGTCGTCAGTAAAAGTCACGAAGTACTGGTAGCCACATTTAGCAATTGTACTCACTGGACCACACAAATCGGTGTGTATAAGCTCGAATGTCTTGGACGCTCTCTCGTAACTCTTTGCAAAAGGAGAATTAGTCATCTTGCCAAGAAAGCATGATTCGCATGTCTCGAACGACTCAAAGTCAGGCGAAGTTAGGAGACCATCACTATGGAGCTTCTTCGTGTGTTTCAGACTAATGTGTCGAAGCCGACAATTTCAGAAGTATGTCGGATTTATCTCATTAGGCTTATGCCTCTTCACATTCATATTATAGACAGGTTCCGTTTCCAGATTCAAAATAGATAGCCCATCAACAATGGGTGCATAGCCGTGGAACATACCATTCAAAAATATCGAACAACCATTGTCCTTTAAATTGAATTCATAACCTTGAGTCATCAAACATGAGGCAGAAATAATGTTCCGACTAAGTGCAAGAATATAATAACAATTATTCAATTCCATAATGAATCCGGAAGGAAGCGGGAGCTGCAACGTGCCGACCTCCAATGCAACAACTCTTGCTTTGTTGCCGACCCTGGTGTAAATATCCCCTTGTGCCACACGCCTAGTTCTTACTAGCCCCTACATCAATTTGCAAATATGAACAACTGATCCGGTATCAAATACCTAAGAGCTACTAGGTATGTCAGCAAGGTAAATGTCTATAACATATGCAACAAGTGTACCTTTGCCTGAAGCAGCATTTCCGGCCTTCTTGCCATGCTCTGCAAGCCACTTGCTACAGTTTCTCTTCCAGTGACCGATCTCATTGAAGTGATAGCAAACAGTCTTTGAGTTCGGTCCAGACTTTAGCACTGCGGCAGAGATTGCCTTCTTCGTGCCCTTCGCCTTAGCCTTTTTCTTAAACCAACTCTTCTTGAACTTAGCCGAGTTCTGCACCATCAACACTTGATGCGTGCCTTTCTTTATATCCTATTCTGCCACCTTAAGCATATGATACAATTCAGTGAGCTTCTTATCCTTGCCATGTATATGATAGTTCGAGATGAACATCCCATAGCTGGGCGGAGGAGAACAAAGAACTACATCAGTAGCCAGCTCATCCAAGAGAGGGAAGCCTAACTGATCCAAATCTTGCACATATTCGATCATCTTGATCACATGTGGGCTCAGTGGATCACCTTCCTTTAGCTTACAATCCATCAAGGATCGCCAAACGTTGAACCTTTCGGTCCTAGCCTAAACCTGAAACATGCTCTTGAGACTCTCGATCATGTTGAAAGCCCCAACATCTTCGAAATGTTGTTGCAAACCGGGCTCCATACAAGCTAGCATGAGGCAGCTGATCTCGTGTGATTCATCAACGAGTTTCTGGTAGGCATTCCTAGTTGTGGCATTAGCAGTATCGGGAGGTTCATCTGGAAGTGGATCCTGTAGAACATGTTCCTTCTTATCATTCTTGAGAACAATACTCAAATTTCTATAACAGGTGGTAAAGTTTGTTCCATTAAGTTTATCCTTTTCCAAGATTTATTTCAATGCAAAGTTGGGTTGAGCAGGTGGTTCCATTGATCTACAACAGAAAATATGCAATCACTAAGCAATGTGTTTATATAGAGTAATTCAAGCCTTAAACAGAAATACTCCCACTGAAGTTAGCATCCCTACGCAAACTCCCAGTGATTCAAGATCTGACTAGCACATGTGACTAGTGAGCTCTAGCATCACTGCTGGCCAACATGACTATCCGGTAAGCAACTCCTTGCTACGACTCCTGTCGATCGAGTAGGTATCTCTTACCCCGGCTCCCGACCTCTTTTGCCACAAGGCCCAAAACCATTTCGATAGCCTTGTCAAGTTAACCTGATGTCACAACTCTAGTCGATGCTTTCATTAGCACTAGCTAGAGTGTTGCATCACGTTTATTTTTCCTGAAACTTCGAAATGGGGATGACAGAACCCCAGCACCCCCCTTAAATCAACTAGGGTTTACTAAAATCTATTCCAATGTACCCAAAATGCCCTTCTAAAATGTTCACCATCTTTTCCTTGGTCCTAAACCTCTGATTAAAATGGTGCACATTTTTCTAGGACATCCTAAAGTCACTAGATTAAATCATATGTTATTTGCATTTGGACGTTTAAATGCTATAAAATATTTTAAATGTCCAAATAATCATAAACCAAAATGTTCCATGTTGGATATATTATATACAGTGGGCATCAGTAGTTTCATGGTTTATGAAAGTGCTTTAGCATTTTCAATAAAGCAAAACAAATACAAAAAAATAGAAAACACAAACAATTAGAAAAATAGAGAGAGAGAGAGAAGGGCCAGAGGCCACTTACCTCGTAGGCCCACCTGGCGGCCCAGTACTGTGCTGGCCCGCGCCAGGCAGCTGCTTCGTCCCCGCCAGGCAGGCAGGTGACGCCGGCGCGCGCCAGCTTGCCACCGCGGCAGCTGCTTGCCGCCCTTCTGGACGTCGCTCGGCGTTTCAACGCCTCACACGTCCTCCACATCATCTCCCTGACCGCCACGACATCGCACTCCCCCCAGCTCTCTCCCTCGCCCTCTGGAAGCCATGGCCGACGCTGTTGCGCTTGCGCCGCCGTGAAACTCGCAGTCGTCGCCGCACCACCATCGCCTCGCCGTGTCTACGAGCACCGCCACCCCGTCATTGACCTCCTCAACAAGCCACGAGGCCTCGGACGCGCTGCATCGACTCCATCGAGCTCTTCCCCGCCGCTCACCGCCGGAGATACCCTTCGCCACACCAGCCGCTCCGGGCCGTCTCCAAGCTCGCCAAGATCACCGTCGACTCCGCTGTGAGCTGCTGGCCGTCCCCATCCTCTCCATTCTCGCTAAAGCCCTCTGCAACGACTGCTTCAAGCTCGCCCGCAAGCTGCAGCGATGTTGTAGTTGCCTTGCACGCATCTCCATGAGCACCGCAGCAATGAGTTCGGCCCCACCCAAACTTAGGCAGCCGCAAGGCTCGTCGCCGTTGTCGTTTCCGGAGACCCCGAGCTCCAACTCGACTACCACTCGATGCGGCTCGTCTTCAGCTTCATGTACGTGCCCTCCGCCGTCCCTTGCACGGAAGAGGATTTCTGAGATCCTCTGCCGCATCTGGCCTCGCAGGCGTCGAGCCGCCGGCGGGCTGGCCTGGTCAGACCTGGGGTTTGACTCCCCTAGGTCTATGAGAGGTGGGGCCACGCCCCTATTTAGTTAGGAGTTAGTTAATTAACTTAATTAATTTAGTTAGTTAGCTGAGTCACTGACATGTGAGCCTAGCCCTGCTGACTGTTCTGTTAGGATTAGTTTACTACTAACTAACTCAGTTAGTTAACTGAGTCACTGACCAATGGGCCCCACTGGTCAGATTTAACCTGGGCGACCCAGTTGACCTGCTGACATCGCTATGACGTAGTGCTGACGCAGTAACTATTTTCTGGATTTTAAATAAACTAGAAATGATTTATTTATTTCATAAAATTGTTAAAAAATCTACAAATCATAATATATCAACCTTAGCTTAGATGAAAAAGATTTATATATGAAAAATGATCAAAAAATCCAATATATACATATGTACTAGTTTCATGCTTGTTTAAGCAAGTTAACCTTGCTGTTCACATCATAACTTGATAATGCAATTTGGAAATTAATAACTTGGGCTTGAATTTGAACCTTTGGTTCAAATAGGCTCAAACCCTTATGTTTGTTGTTGCATTAGCTCAAACACATTCATCTTGCCATGTCATGAGCATGCATCATATTGTTGCATATTGTTGTGTATTGATTGTGTTACGGGTGTGATCTCCGTGGTATGTTATGCTCCTGAGGATATTCACGAGTATCCAGTTGAAGGGCACTTCAACTCGACCAATCTGCGAGGCAAGCAACCCCATTGAACATTCCGATACAAACCCATCTTCTCGCTTCTGCTCTCTTTTACTACATTAAGACAACAACGTTTCAACTGCTCTTTGCTGCGGTAGCTGAACCCCATTCCTTTGCATGACATGTCATTGCCACAGTAAATAGTTGAAACCCACTAGCCTGTGTAGGAGTTTATTGAGCCATGTTGATGTGTTCCTACCATGTTATGCCTGCTATGCTTAGAGTTGTGTTAGGTTTGGTTTATCTGGGTGATGGATCAGAGTGAAATGATTATGTCTGGTAATGAGAGTGAAGTGTGGAATATGTTTTGGTAAATGTATTGATGGAAGGCCATGTAGGAGTTCATAGTGGGTTCTTTCATTGGAGCCGTCCCTAAGAACTGAGATATGTATGTGTGATTTAAGATCCGCTACTACCACACATTGGGATCCTTAATTGACTCTCTCGACTTATTAATCGCCCTTGTCCTTAGTCCAGGAGTTGCAATTAGTTTCTGGTGTTTGTAGCATACTGGAGGCCGTACGCAGCGCTGACCCTCGAGGTGGGTTGTGATGCGGCAGGTACGTGGCACGGTGTACCTAGTCGCCCGTTTGGTGTCTCGGGAACCCTCTACACATCGTTAGGGGCCGTGAGCGACACCCCGATAGGATCTCCCCACGGATGGAACCCAAATAGGCGATAAACCTGGACTAGAGACTCGACTGGTTGGTTAGGTCGTGGTCTACACCCACATCGGCTTTCGCTTGAAGTTTGCCGAGAACATGTCGTGTGCAGACGCTAAGTGCTGGAAACATGTGTGAAGAAGTACACCCCTGCTGGGTTATCAATCTATTCGAATAGCCGCGTCCGCGGTTGAGGACCACTTGGTTGCCTATACATTTCATAGACAAGTTAGTGGTTACTCATAAAAGAATCAAGACAAGTCTGAGTGTCGTGGATGGCCCTTCCGTAGGATGACGGGAGAGGATCCATGGTAGTGTATTGTTGTGGTGATTAGTGGACTCGTGTGCGATGTCTCATCTTTTTAAATTGTTGATAGACATAGTACAGGATAGCCAAGAGTCAAAGCTGGCTTGCTACAATAAACTCCACTACCCTTGTTGATAATGCTGCATGTATGATAGTTTCTGATGAAAGTCTTGCTGAGTACCTTTGCACTCGTGTTTGCTTAATAACTGTTGCAGAGGAGAACACCGCCCCTTTTGATGGTTTCTTCATAGACCTCGATCTCGACAAGTACCTTGCTGCCCAGGTGGCAATCTCAAGCCTGTGAAGGGCCACCGTAGATAGTCAAGCTACACCAAGCCTTCCTTCTTTCCAGTTATCTGTACTCAGACAAGTTTAGCTTGTACATGTGCTTGTATGTTTGTATGACTTGAGTGTTGCGTCATGTGACCCCTACCTATATGGATATGTTATGTATGGCCCTTCGGAGCCTCTTAAATAAAAGTACTTGAGTCATAGAGTTTTGTTCTGATGCCATGTTGCATTTGCACATATCGAGCATATTGTGTGTATGTTATTGAAATCCTTGGTATGTGTGGGTTCCGACACCTAGTTGTTTACCCTTGGTAGCCTATCTAATAGAGAAATACCTCCTAGTGCTTCCATTGAGCATTGGTAGCTTGTTACTACTCCAGAACACTTAGGCTGGCCGGCATGTGTCCTTCTTCGTACCTGTGTCCATCCCTTAGGGGAAATGTCACGTGTTGTTCTTGTAAGTCCTTGCAGCTTGCTACGACTTTGGTTCATATGTTGATGACCGACACGTTCGTTGCTGGGTCATGTATGTCTGTCTCTGTAATTTAGTGCCACTTTTGGTTTATAACTAGTCATGTTGGCCCGGGTTCTCTGTCATATGGATGCTAGCGACACTATCATATACGTGTGCCAAAATGCGCAAAAGGTCCCAGGCCAGGTAAGGTGGCACCCGTGGGGATACCATGCGTGAGGCCGCAAAGTGGTATGATGTGTTACATGCTAGATCGGTGTGACTTTGGATCGCGGTCCTGACAGCATTGGCATCAGAGCCGGACTTCCTATAGGTTCATGAAGCCAAACTGGTCGATGTTGAGTCTAGAAATTCTTAGTTATATGTATGGGAATTGCTTGTGGAAGAGAACGTAAGGCTCTTTTTACTCCTTTACCTTATGCCCTTCTGATCTTAGTCAGCCTATTCTTTCTACGGGGGTTAAGAACAAGGCTTCTCATACTTTTATTAGGTTGACGTGTTACTAATCCGTAGACTCTTAGGATTGTTGGTTTCAAACCTCAGTTCAGTTTCTACCACCCCAGTATGTTGTTAGTGTGACCCGGAACCTTGATATGATGTTGTTGAGTGGTTATGCTACCATTTGTAAGATGTCTCAAAATCCTTTTTGAGTAATTATAGTTGTTATGATGCCTAATTTCTTATAGAAATTCTAATGCCTTTGCATTATTTCGTGTTTCAGATGTCTAGCCGCACCCCTCATCAGGTGGTCCGTCTGACCTGGTCCATCGATGTGCCAGGTCACACGGCCATGTTGGTCCGCGTGATGACCGAGACTGGCTATCGTTGGTATCCTGAGTATACTGTAGAGGAGCCATATCGTGATTTCAACCAGAGCCAGTACCTTTGCACAGTCCGGATATATCCTTCATATCCCGAAGCTACCGACCCCATCCACTGGACATATGGACTTGGGGTTACCATCGAGATGTCCATGCAGGATGCTGCCTACTCGATGATGACTATTATCCGAGATAGGCATGCCCTTTTTAATGAACACTGAGTTCTGCTACATGCCAGCCTCACTTCCTGGAGAGGAGGATTACTACACCGGCCTTTACATTGACGCCGCTCATGAGGAGCCGCTACTTCCGACTACCACAGAGATACTGGAGGCTAGGGACCGTGAGGTCCGTGCCCTCCAGATGGAGCTCTACAACACTCGAGCTAACCACTGGGTCACTCTGACATGGCTTGCACCCGTTGTGCAGGCTGGGTATCTCGATATGCGGGATTTGTACCCCGTGCGGTCTCGTCTGCCAGACCGTATGGACTGGCACAACGTTGGAGGCATTACACCACCACGTGGGCGTCGTTTGCCACCAGCCGTGGGACCAAGGCTGCATCTGTGTCCTTATGGTCCACAGGCCCAAAGTGACCGGGAGTTTCCAGATCCTCATGTTCCACTTCCAGGCTACGGGGGTAATGTTTACCAAGATTACTATGGAGATGTCTGAGCTAGACCGTGGAAGTAGTAGTACTATAGTAGTTGTATCTCCATAGTCGTGTGTGTCTTGTGGGATATGACTTAGTCCGTATCGAGTTCCGGAGGCGTAGATAAATAATGTATAGGAGCCTGGAATGCCTCTGAGGAGATGTATCATCTTTCACCGAAGTTGTAGTTTAGCCTGGGCTTGTACTAAACTATGTATGGTGTGTATGACCAATGGTGTATATATGGTAGTTTCTATATTACCATGTCGTACAGATGAACATCTCTGCATTCCGTGTCATCCATTACATTATGCACTCCTATGCCAAAGTTTTGCCATCCTTGTCTAAACCGTTGTTTTGTTTTCCTAGGATGGTCAACACCCACAGCACCCCTGTTGTATAGGAGTAGGGTTGTCAGGACCCCGATCCTAAGTCACACGGTAACCCCACGGGTGCCACCTTACCTGGCCCGGGACCGTTTGCGCATTTTGGATCACGTATATGACAGTGTCGCTAGCATCCATATGACAGAGAACCCGGGCCGACATGGCTAGTTATAAACCAAAAGTGGCACTAGATTACAGAGACAGGCATCCATGACCCAGCAATGAACGTGACGGTCATCAACGTATGAACCCAAGTCGTAGCAAGCTACATGGACTTAAAGGAACAACGCGTGACATTTCCCCTAAGGGATAGACACGGGAATGAAGAAGGACACATGCCGGCCAGCCTACGTGTTCCGAGCAGTAGCAAGCTACCAAGGCTCATTGGAATCACTAGGAGGCATTTCCCTGTAAGATAGGCTACCAAAGGAAAACAACTAGGTGTCGGATCCCACACATACCAAGCATTTCAATCATACACGCAATATGCTCAATATGTGCAAATACAACATTGCATCACAACAGAACTCTATGACTCAAAGTACTTTATTTAAAAGGCTCCAAGAGCCATACATAACATATCCATACAGGTAGGGGTCACATGACCCAACACTCAAGTCATACAGTCATACAAACACAAGCGGAAGCTACATGTCTGAGTACAGACAACTTAGAAATTAAAACAGACTTGGTGTAGCCTGGCTATCTAAAAGGCCCTTCACAAGCTCCAGATCTCCGCCTGGGTGTCAAGCTACTCGTCGACGTCAACGTCTATGTAGAACCCATCAGCAGGGGCAGGGTTCTCCTCTGCAACAGTTATTAAGCAAACATGAGTACAAAGGTACTCAGCAAGTCTTACCACAGAACCTATCATACATGCAACATTATCATCAGGGGGCAGTGGAGTTTATAGCAGAAAGCCAGCTTTGACTCTTGGCTAAATTATACTACAACTCTCAACGGATTGCAAGATGTTATTACGAACACGAGTCCTCTACTCACCACATCAATACACTACCGAGGATCCTCTTCCGTCATCCTATGGAAGGGCCATCCACGGCGCTCACACTTATCTTGAGGCTTTTAGTAGTGTCCATCAACTTGTCTATGAACTGTAAGAGTAACCAAGTAGTCCGTACCGCGAACAACGGCTATTCGAATAGATTGATAACCCTGTAGGGGTGTACTTCTTCACACTCGCTTTCACCACTTATCGCCGTTTACTCGGCGTGTACTCGGCAACCTTCAAGCGGAAGCCCAGCGAGGGTGTCGGCCACGACCTGACTAACTACTCAAGTCTCTCGTCCAGGTTTATCGCCTATTTGGGTTCCATCCGTGGGGAGATCCGGCCGGGGTGTCGCTCACAGCCCCAAACGATGTGTACAGGGTTCCCGAGTCACCAAACGGGCAATCGGTACACCGTGCCACGTACCTGTCGCATCACAACCCACCCCGAGGGTCAGCGCTGTGCACGACCTCCAGTAAACTATAAACACCAGAAACTAGTTGCAACTCCTGGACAGAGATCGAGGGTAATTAATAAGCCGAGAGGGTCCATTGGTTTCGGGCCCAATGCATGGTAGTAACTGCAACTTGAACCACACATACAGATCTCAGGTCCTATGGACGATTCCAATGAAACAACCCACCATGTACTCCTACATGGCCTTTCATCAATACCTTTACCAAGCGTATTACACACTTCCTTCTCTTTACCGGTATGATCATTTCACTCTGATCCATCACCCAGATGAACCAGACCTGACACAACTCTAAGCATAGCAGGCAACATAAACAAATAGCATGGTGGATCACACATCACATGGCTCAATCAACTCCTACACATGCTAGTGGGTTTCAACTATTTACTGTGGCAATGACAGGTCATGCAAGGGATAGGGTTCAACTACCGCAGCAAGTAGCAGTTCACACGTTGTTGCCTTAATGCAGTAAAAGAGAGCAGGAGCGAGAAGATTGGGTTTGTATCGGAATGATCAACGATTGCTTGCCTGACAAAGTAGTTGTCGGGTACTGCTCTTCAACTGGATACGCAACAGTATCCTCGGGAGCAGGACCTAACACAGAGAATACCGGCGATACAATCATTAACAAACAAATGCAACAATATGATGCATGCTCATGACATGGCAAGATGCATGTGTGTTGGCTAATGCAACTAAAACGAGAAGGGTTTGAGCCTATTTGAACCAAAGATTCAAATTGGCATTTTAGCTATTATTTAAATAGGTGCATTATCATGTTTTAATGTATACAGCAAGGTTAACTTGCTCAAACATGCATGAAACCAGTGCCATTGGAAAGATTGGATTTTTCTGATCATTTTTCATATATAAATCTTTTCCATCTGAGCTAAGGTTGATTTTATATGATTTTTAGAAGTTTTGGGTATTTTCTGGAATTTCCTGAATTATTTTTAAATCTAAAAATCCCAGAAAAACCTTTACTGCGTCAGCATGACATCATGCTGACGTCAGTCAGTCAACATGAGCTGGTCCAGTCAAACATGACATGTGGGCCCTGCATGTCAGTGTCACAGCTAATTAACTAAGTTAATTAGAGTTAAACTAAAACTAATTAGCTGTCAGTGGGGCCTGGGCCCACGGGTCAGGGACTAAATTAATTAACTAATTAAATTAACAGAAACTTAATTAAACTAACTAATTAGTAAAAGGTGGCCCACACGTCAGTGACCCAGGGGTGGTCAACCCCCTGGTCAAACAGGTCAAACCCGCCGGCGAGGCCAAGTACGGCGGCGTGCTTCGGAAATCGTCTACGGGGCACGGCTCGAGCTGCGGCTAGGCGCGTTGGAAAGCTCTTGCCATTGCGCGTCGGATGGTGGTGGTCGCCGGACCTGGGGTGGCCGGAGACGACGGCAACAAGCTCGACGGCGGCGACCGGCGTCGGGCGTGTGTGGGGACGCGGCTGCAGGGGCATGGCGATGCGTGCGTAGCACCTAGCGCATCTACGTGCTGCGGTGAGTGCGATGGACGTGTGCCAGTGACCAAATGGTCACCGGAGCATCACCGGTGGCGAGCACGGCGGCGGTGCGTTTCGGTGATCAACAGAGCGGCGGCTACACGGCGCAAAAGGGAAGGAGGAAGGAGGGGTTCGACGTAGAAGCTCACTGCGGTGCTAACGAGCTCGACGGAGGGGTCAGGGATGCGTTGTAGCTTCGTAACGGCGGCGAGGTGCTCCGGCGATCCGAGGAAGGGGACGGCAGCGTGAGGACGTTGTAGGGCTTCCAGCGGCTCGTGGCTCAGCGAGGAGGAAGAGGACGACGCGGCGGATCTTTTGGACACACTCACGGGGCGAGGGGGTGGCTCTAAGTGCGGCTACGGCGAGCGGCGGCGACGGCGGCTCGGTGATGGAGGAGGAGAGAGCCAGGGGAGGGCGATGGAGACGAGGGGGAGGAGTGAGAGCGGTCGGGGCAGCTGCGTGTCGATTCATGGAATCATCCAGGCCATCGGGGAGGCAGGCAAGCAGCCTGGAGGTGGCCGGGCGCGTCCCGGCGCGCGGCGGCCACGCGCGCGTCCTTCTGGCGCGAGGAGGAAGACGACAAAGGAGGGCTGGTGGGCTGGGCCTGGCCTGCAACAGTGCTGGGCCCAAGGTAAGTGCTTTCTCTTTCTTTCTTTTTCCCATTTCTTTTTCTGTTTCATTTCTTTTGCAGCTTTGTTCAATTATTAAAAATGCCAAAACATTTTTATAACTCATGAAACTTGTCATGCCCACTGTATATAATATGAACAGTAGGAAACATTATAGTTCATGATTATTTGAGCATTTAAAATATTTTAAAGTATTTAAATGCCCAAATACAAATACCATATGATTTAATCCAAAGCCCTTGAGTGTCCTAGAAAAATGTGCACCATTTTTGGCAGAGGTTTAAGACCAAGGCAGAAGTGATGAACATTTTTGGAAGGCATTTTGGGTACATTGGAAAATATTTTAACAAACCCTAGTTGTTAGGAGAGGGGTGCTGGGGTTTCTGTTAATCCCATTTCAAGTTTCTTTGAAAGTAAACATGATGCACACTCTAGCTAGGTACTAAAGCAAGTGCTAACTAGGGATGTGACAAGGGTGAAGCCAGTGGGGCTGGGGATGGGAATCTGCCTCATCAACCCTCCTTGGCTGAAGTCATGTTGGAGGCATATAGGAAAAAATGAGAGACCAACCGACTACTATAACGCATAGAACAGAACACTTCTTTTCGCCAAAGGAATGACTTGGTGTCTATTAATGACTTCATCAAGATGTGCCCACCAACGTTCCCACATTCCGTTGTGCCTCTTGATTCATATTATTGGCTTCGCAATATCACCCATAAGTTACGTTCTGCCAACGTAGCCGAAGCTGATAAGGTCACCTACGTTGCCTACCATCTTGAGGTCCCTGCTAGCCTTTGGTGGGAAAACTATGAGGCTATTCGTCCTGCTGGCCAGATTACCACTTGGGCAGACTTCAGCGAGGCTTTTTGTGAACACCATATTCCGGAAGGTCTTATGGATCGCAAGCGGGAGGAATTTTGCAATTTCACCCAAGGCAGGCTAACTGTGGATGCCTATAGCCGCGAGTTTGGAAACTTGGCATGCTATGCTCCTAAGAACTGTCCACCGACGCCAAGAAGAAGGCGACGTTCCGAAGGGACTCAGCCCCGAGCTTCGCCGTGATCTCTGACTGCATGAGTGCACCTCCTTCCAGAAGCTAGTGAACAAAGCCATCATTGCTGAGACAGGCCAGACTAACTATGAAGCCACACACATGCATCCCCGAGATTTTGGTTCTTTATCCGGTTCTGGCACTCAGAAGTGCGGGGTGTGGGTTCCAAACATAGATCTGCCACCCAGGTTCACTCCGAGGCCATCCTATGAGGCGCCTCGCCCAACTCAGCAGTATGCACCACCCAAGACCTATAGTGGACCAGTTACCAATACTGCCACACGCACTGGCACTGTGACATGCTTCAAGTGAGGAGAACCAGGCCACTACATGTGAGAGTGTCCTCAGAACCAACCAGGAATGTCTATTGGCCGTGGTAAGCCAGCAGGAAAGGTGTCCTATGTCAATCCAGTCACCACTGCACGTGGCCATGCTAACTATGTCTCTGCTGAGGAGGCTTATGAGGATCCTAACGTCGTCCTTGGTACTCTTCTTGTTAACAGCCATCCGACATCTGTTCTTTTCGATATTGGAGCATCTCACTCGTTCATATCTGAGAGCTATGCTCGAATGCACATCTGATACATCCAAAACGTATCTATAATTTCTGCTTGCTCCATGCCACTTTTGGGTGATATTGCTATGATATTCATACACTTCCATACACTTTTGATCATATTTGGACTAACTTACTAATCCAGTGCACCCCGGTGCCAGTTTCTGTTTTCGGCTGTTTTTGTATTTCAGGTTTTCACGTTACGAGAACTGCCAGGAAAAATCTAGAAAAATTATATAAAAAATCAGCGTTCCGGAAACAACCCTGCGTCCGAAAGGCAGCCGGGGGGGGGGGCACCAGGGCTCCAGGCGCCCTAGCGGCGCGCCCCACCCCCTGGGCCACGCAGGGGGGCGCCTGGGCCCCCCGAAGCTTCCCCGATGCTCCCCTTTGGCATATATTTAAAGCGTCCTCCGAAACCCTTAGAACATGAACTCTTTTCGCGATCCCAGCTCTGTTCCGCCGCCGCCGCCGCCGCTTCCAAGATCGGGAGCACCAGGAGAACTCTTCCCGGCACCCTGCCGGAGGGGAGGATCAACACCGGGAGCTTCTCCACCACCATGGACGCCTCCCGAATGACTCGTGAGTAGTCTCCCTTGGACCATGAGTCCATGAACAGTAGCTATGTGATGTTCTCCTCCCGTTCTTGTGCTTCACTAATTAGTCCTCGTGAGCTGCCCTACATGATCGAGGCACCTATGTAATCCTTATGCTGTTGCTATGTTGAGTTTGTTGGGATCCGATGGATTATGGGATTATGTTCAGATTGATCTTGAGTAATATATTTGATCTACCTCTTTTATATTTATGTTCATAAGTAATTCTTGCATGTTCTCCGTTGTTATTTATTGCTTTGGCCAAGTAATACGTAGTGACTCCAAGAGGGAACATTATGCTCGATTGTGGGTTCATGCCCCTCGATGACTAGCTTGAGTGACAGAAACATGAGTCTAGGGGATGTGCTATTGCCACAAGGGGGAAAACAATGGTGCTTGTGCCCGCGGGTGCAAGGATTGTTTACTTTACGCAAAGTTCTTTTAATGCAGTTGTCTGTTGCATTGAGTTTACACTATGGGTGGGACTCGCCACTTAATATCAGCGAGATGTTCTTGATAGATTTCTCAAGGTGGATGATTAGTAGTAGATATTGATGGATTTCAGTCTACTTATTTTGGCGTACCGCCCATGCTTTGAACCTCAACCTTTCTGCAATGTAATCAGCATTGGTTTGCGTTCGTGGTCCTGTCAATTGCCCAGCTGTAATTTGTTTACCTCACATAGCTGTTTTATCGTCTTTTGGGAGAGAGACATCACTACTGAACATCATGAGACTCCGGTCCATATTACCATCATTGATCACATCCGCTATTTACTTTTCGCTATTTACTTACTTTTTCAAAGCACTATTTATCACTACTATCATTTGCTTTTAACCCTTTGTGAACTACAAGGCCGGAGGGATTGACAACCTCTCTGTACTCGTTGGGAGCAAAGTTATTTGTATCTGTGTGCAGGTCCACGTTGATTGCTAATTGCGCCGTTAGGAGTTGACACCTACTTGTTGAACCTAGGAGTCTCTGGGGATTCGATCCTTAGCATCTTTGCTAAGGGAAAACACTTCTACATACTACATCTTACACCTTCCACTTGCGGTAACCAACGAGGGGTTCGAGGCCCATCGAGGAGTATTTTTTGGCGCCGTTGCCGGGGACTCCACTCTTCAGGATAGGGGAGTTGCATGCTATCTTTTACCTTTGCTTTTTAGTCTTGTTAGTTTACCTTTCAGTTTTCTTTATGTCTTTTCACCAGTTATGCTTATGGACAACCTTGCTACTGGATCGTTGCGTGCGGGAAGACGCCCCACACCTGTGGTGGTTGCTCCTCCCCCTACTGAAATTGTGCCCTATAAAATACCAGCTGGTATTATCGATTATGTTTTGGCTAATCGTTATGCAGGAGACAGACATCCCGGTGAACACTTGCTATATCTGTCACAACTATGTTCATTATTTAAGCTTGCAGGTGTATCAAGGGAGTTTGTCATGAGGAAATTGTTCGCCGTATCTCTTATAGATAAAGATTCAAATTGGTATAAGCTTCTCGATAACTCGCACTTACTTGATTGGCAAGAGCTTATGTCTCTCTTTTATACTAAGTTTTATCCTCTTCATGATGCTTATGTGGAGAGTAAGAGTACCTTTTTTCATGTGGATCATGGTAACAATGCTTTATGTGATGCTTCTATTGTTGAGTTTATTCATGATCACACTGAAAATTATTATGAGAAGGGAACATATGCTTATAGATATTTCAATAATATCATGTTCCCTCTCTTTATGTTGATGGTTTTGAAGCTACACTTGTTTAGTCTTCCTATGCTTATTGCTTTGTGCTTCAATGAATTATTCTATTGCAATATTCCTATCCATAGGAAGCATGTTAGGCTTAAATGTGTTTGGTATTTGCTTCTTGATGCTCTCTTTTGTTCTTCAACTCTTATTCCTACGAGAGCATCATTAAAGTCGTATGCCTAGCTTAAAGGCATAAAAGAAAGCGCTTTTGGGAGGCAGCCCACATGAATAAAATTTTTGCTTTTGTTGTGTCTTGATGTTTTTTACTGCTGTAGCATCATCATTGTATCTTTACTTTTCATATTTGTGCCAAGTATAGCCTCTGATTGCTAGAAAGTTCAAAAGTTGTGAGGTGCTGTCCAGAAAACAGATTCTGTCCTTGGATAGAAAAATTCGTATAAAATCACCAGATCATCTTTTTGGTCTGAATTTTTTCGACAGCGTTCTCTATATAATTTTCTTTCGTGCGTTTGTTCTGAGTTTTTTTATTTGAGTTGCATAAGTATCCCGAACAGATCGATTACTACCTGCTGTTCTGTTTTTCACAGATTCTGTCCTGTTTTGCCTTTCCTTCATTTTGCAAATTAAGAGCTTGCTTTTTCTTTGCAAAAACCTTTTGGCAATCTTTAGAAACAGTAGAACTTCAAGAATATCTTTATTTCCAGCAAGTTATAATTATTTTATTAAGGGTACTAACCTCGCTAATCAGATTATGATGAGTTATGTATGAAGGGAGTTTTCAAGTGTGCGAGGGAAGATGATAAAAAGATTCAGGAGTGTCAAGCGCACAAGCTTGGGGATGCCCCCGTGCACCCCCAAGATATATTCAAGGAGACTCAAGCGTCTAAGCTTGGGGATGCCCCCGTGCATCCCCTTCTCCATCAACATTATCAGTTCGTCTTTCGTTTCGCTATATTTTTATCACTTCATGTGTTATGTGCTATGCTTGGAGCGTCTTGCTTTTAGTTTTCTTTTTAGTTTTTCATAATGAGTCGGAACTCAGCATTCTTTATGTGGGAGAGAAACACGCTCCACTTCTACCTAGAACATAACATAGAATTTTTCATGTCTATCTTTGCTGTGTGTGTTCTTTGTCTTTTAATAGCTACTATCATGCTTTGCTCTTAGTATTCATGCTTATCTTTTCAAAGAGCTTTTGTTTAGTTGGTTGCTTGAACTCTCTTTAATTATCATGCTCACCTTATTAAGAGAGTTTGCTTCCGTTGCATTGGTTAATATGTCTATGATAAAGATGCTACGTGCACGATGGTGCTTAGTAGTTCAGGTTTTCTTATGGTTAGTCTCAAATAGCTGGGGGATTCCCAATGTGTTATTGGAATACCAACTTGATTTGTTTGCCTATGATGTGGTATGGTTTAGTAATATCTTCCTTCGAGAATTTATTTTGATTGACTTGGCGTATGCTCACGCATATTTAAGACTGTAAAGAAAGTCTGTCAAGCCTTGATGATCTTTTATTTCTGAGTAGCGATAAAACTACCATGCCTGATTCAATATTGCTTTGTCGCTCTGCATGATTATGACCGTCATTGCTCTCTCAGTTGGTCGCTCCCAGTCTTTTGCTAACCTCCACCTGTACTAAGCAGACTAACCTTGCAATACATAGCTCATGGGAAAGTAGCTTAAAAACTATTGTGGTAAAGAATATGTTGCTTATGTATCTTATTTCTTATAAGTTGCTTGCTGAGCGGTAACCATGTTTCTGGGGCGCCATCAACTGTCACACTTCTGTTGAATATCATGTGAGTTGCTATGCATGTTCGTCTTGTCTGAAGTAAGGGTGATTTGCCGTGGGTTGAATGAATATGCATATTGTTAGAGAAGAACATTGGGCCGCCAACCAAAGCCATGCATCATGGTGGAAGTTTTAGCTTGGACTTAATCCTCAATCTCTTATGAGAATATGCTTATGCATTTAAGAGGAGTCCATCATCTATTTTCTATGTTGTCCCGGTATGGATGTCCTCAAGTTGAGATCTATCAAAAACGAGAAATCAAATGCGATTTATCTCCTTGGACCTTTGTACAGGTCGCATAGATGTACCCCTTTGTGACACTTGGTTGAAACATATGTAATGCCATGATAACCCATGGAAATCTGAGCTAATTAGGACAAGGTGCGAGCACTATTGGTATTCGATGCATGAGGCTTGCAACTTATAGGATGTTTTATACATGACACATATGAAGTACTAATACCGTTGACAAAATTGCTTCCATGTTATGAAAATAAAAAGCTCTAGCACTTAACCATTCTTTTACTTTTATGTTGAGTCTCCACCTTCTTTTAAAAGCACCAACTACTGAGAGCATGATTGTCATTCTGAGTGTAATGTGCATTGTCCCAAAGTAGCATTGTCTTTTGCATGATTGTGATATCGTTATTTCTGAAATCATTGTATCTAGTCATCACATAAACCTTGAAGGTGCCCCTGCATTTATGTTTTGCTTCACTAAAGGGGGCAAGCTAGATATCACTTTATCATATTTGCACATCATGTTCATTGCAAATATATTTGATGTTTCAGTTTCATGTTGTAAAACTTTCAGTCATTTGTGATTTTCTCTTGAGGCAACTTAATTACTATAGAATCATTGTCTCATAAGCTTTTGTCATATGACTATGAAGAAGTCCTATATGGTTAATAGCATGTCACCACAGAAATTATTCTTGTTATCATTTATCTACTCGAGGACGAGCAGGAATTAAGCTTGGGGATGTTGATACGTCCAAAACGTATCTATAATTTCTGCTTGCTCCATGCCACTTTTGGGTGATATTGCTATGATATTCATACACTTCCATACACTTTTGATCATATTTGGACTAACTTACTAATCCAGTGCACCCCAATGCCAGTTTCTGTTTTCGGCTGTTTTTGTATTTCAGGTTTTCACGTTACGAGAACTGCCAGGAAAAATCCAGAAAAATTATATAAAAAATCTGCGTTCCGGAAACAACCCTGCGTCCGAAGGGCAACCGGGGGGGCACCAGGGCTCCAGGCGCCCTGGCGGCGCCCCCCCCCCCCCCGGGCCGCGCCGGGGGGGGGCGCCTGGGCCCCCCGAAGCTTCCCCGATGCTCCCCTTTGGCATATATTTAAAGCGTCCTCCGAAACCCTCAGAACAGGAACTCTTTTCGCGATCCCATCTCTGTTCCGCCGCCGCCGCCGCTTCCAAGATCGGGAGCACCAGGAGAACTCTTCCCGGCACCCTGCCGGAGGGGAGGATCACCACCGGGAGCTTCTCCACCACCATGGACGCCTCCCGGATGACTCGTGAGTAGTCTCCCTTGGACCATGAGTCCATGACCAGTAGCTATGTGATGTTCTTCTCCCGTTCTTGTGCTTCACTAATTAGTCCTCGTGAGCTGCCCTACATGATCGAGGCACCTATGTAATCCTTATGCTGTTGCTATGTTGAGTTTGCTGGGATCCGATGGATTATGGGATTATGTTCAGATTGATCTTGAGTAATATATTTGATCTACCTCTTTTATATTTATGTTCATAAGTAATTCTTGCATGTTCTCTGTTGTTATTTATTGCTTTGGCCAAGTAATACGTAGTGACTCCAAGAGGGAACGTTATGCTCGATTGTGGGTTCATGCCCCTCGATGACTAGCTTGAGTGACAGAAACATGAGTCTAGGGGATGTGATGTTGCCACAAGGGGGAAAACAACGGTGCTTGTGCCTGCGGGTGCAAGGATTGTTTACTTTACGCAAAGTTCTTTTAATGCAGCTGTCTGTTGCATTGAGTTTACACTTTGGGTGGGACTCGCAACTTAATACCAGCGAGATGTTCTGGATAGATATCTCAAGGTGGATGATTAGTAGTAGATATTGATGGATTTCGGTCTACTTATTTTGGCGTACCGCCCATGCTTTGAACCTCAACCTTTCTGCAATGTAATCAGCATTGGTTTGCGTTCGTGGGCCTGTCAATTTCCCAACTGTAATTTGTTTACCTCACATAGCTGTTTTATTGTCTTTTGGGAGAGAGACATCACTAGTGAACATCATGAGACTCCGGTCCATATTACCATCATTGATCACATCCGCAATTTACTTTTCGCTATTTACTTACTATTGCAAAACACTATCTATCACTACTATCATTTGCTTTTAACCCTTTGTGCACTACAAGGCCGGAGGGATTGACAACCTCTCTGTACTCGTTGGGAGCAAAGTTATTTGTATCTGTGTGCAGGTCCACGTTGATTGCTAATTGCGCCGTTAGCAGTTGACACCTACTTGTTGAACCTAGGAGTCTCTGGGGATTTGATCCTTGGCATCTTTGCTAAGGGAAAACACTTCTACATACTGCATCTTAGACCTTCCACTTGGGGTAACCAACGAGGGGTTCGAGGCCCATCAACATCATGACTTTTTGTGACATGCCCACTTCCATGGTAATTCAAACTCCTGGTTCTAAATGGCAAACTTCTAGAGTAAGCCATGGGAATGAAATCCTTGTCGATAGACTTGTCTTTCTTGCATCTCTAATAGCTCTCAAGTCCTCGGACATTAACATCATCTTGGGTATGGACTGGATGACAGCTCATTATGCTAAGATCGGTTGCTACACTAGAATTGTTAAACTTACACACCCATCGGGAAAGACAGTCAATTTTTTGGCCCGAATGGCTCAGTGTCAGCTCTACTCGCTTAATGTCAGCCCTCTTCTAGAAGTCGAAGATATCCCCGTAGTCCGTGACTTCCCGGACGTATTTCTAGAAGAACTGCCAGGTGTTCCACCTGACAGAGATGTGGAGTTCGTGATAGATCCTGTCCCAGGAACAGTTCTGATCTCTAGAAGACCCTATAAGATGGCACCCTTAGAACTAGCTGAGCTTAAGAAACAACTCGATGAGGCCTTGAAAAAGGGTTTCATCCATCCTAGTTCTTCTCCTTGGGCTTGTCCCGTCCTCTTTGTCAAGAAGAAGGATGGAACAGATCGGATGGTTGTAGATTATTGACTCGTCAACCTAGTCACCATAAAGAACAAGTATTCGCTCCCCAGGATCAACGACCTATATGATGAGCTCACTGGATCCTTAGTCTTTTCTAAAATGGATTTGAGGTTAGGCTACCATCAAATCAAAATCAAGAACGTGGAGATTCCCAAAACGGCCTTTTTTACTCGTTATGGCCAATACGAGTACACCGTCATGTCCTTCGGGTTAACCAATGCCCCAGCAACCTTCTCTTGCCTAATAAATTCTATATTCATGGAGTACTTGGATAAATTCGTCGTGGTATACCTCGATGATCTACTCATTTACTCCAAAAAAAAGGAAGATCATGCCGAGCATCTAAGGCTGGTATTGACGAAACTTCGAGAGCACCACCTTTATGCCAAATTCTCCAAGTGTGAATTCGGGTTGCCAGAAGTGACCTATCTAGGTCATGTAATCTCTAGTAAGGGTATTGTTGTCAATCCCGAGCGAGTTCAGGCTGTCTTTGACTGGACTCCACCTGAATCGGTCAAGCAAGTTAGGAGTTTCCTTGGCTTAGCGAGCTATTACCGATGCTTTGTCGAGAATTTCTCCAAGGTTGCTAAACCTCTAACTGAACTCCTGAAGAAAGATAAAAGGTTCGAATGGACCCCACAGTGCGAGTTCAGCTTTCAGGAACTAAAAAGACGCCTGACGTATGCTCCTGTACTAGTACCACCAGATTTTTCCAAGGTCTTTATTATCTATTGCGAGGCCCTACGACAAGGACTAGGTTGCATACTTATGCAAGATCGTCAAGTGATTGCCTACACATCCCGACAGTTGCGTCTACATGAGGATAACTATCCCACATGTGATCTAGAACTTGCAGCTGTAGTCCATGCACTCAAAACATGGCGACATTACCTTGTTGGTAATCGCTGTGAGATCTTCACTGACCACAAGAGTCTGAAATACATCTTCACCCAACCAGATTTGAATCTCACGCAAAGACGTTGGGTTGAGTTGCTCACGGATTATGACTTAGGAATAACTTACACCCCGGGGAAGGCCAATGTCATGGCTGACACACTAAGTCATAAGTCTTATTGTAACAACCTCATGTTACAACAAGGTCAACCACTTCTCCATGAGGAATTTTGTAAGCTTAACCTTCACATTATTCCTCGAGGATTCCTTTCTATCTTGGTGGCGAAACCTACCCTTATGGATCAAATCATAACTACCCAGCGGTATGATAGAGGAATATCTCGGATCAAGGAGAACATTGCTAGCAGAGCTACTAAATGTTTCTCTATGGATGATCAGGGTGTTGTCTACTTCGAGAATCGCTTGGTGCTTCCCAAGATACATCAACTACGACAGTTGATCCTTAAGGAGGCCAATGAATCTCCTCTCACGATTCATCCCGGTAATACTAAAATGTATCAGGACCTACGCCACAGGTTCTGGTGGACTAGGATGAAGAGGGAAATCGCTCAATTCATTGCTAACTGCGACGTTTGCCATTGCGTTAAAGGAGAGCATCAATGGCTTGCTGGCACCCTTCAACCTTTAGCTATTCCTGAATGGAAATGGGATAAAAATCGGTATGGACTTCATCACTGGATTTCCCAGGACCGGGAAAGGTAATAATGCCATCTTCGTCGTCATCGATCACGTCTCCAAAGTAGCCCATTTCCTGCCTATTTGAGAGAGTATAACCGCTAGCCAGCTAGCAGACTTGTATATCTCTCGGATAGTATCTCTTCATGATGTTCCATTGGAGATTAACTCAGTCTGTGGAAGTCTCTTCACCTCTCAATTTTGGGAAAGTTTCCAAAATGCTATGGGAACTCATCTCTCCTTTAGCACCGCCTTTCACCCTCGGTCAAGTGGTCAAGTAGAACGAGTCAATCAAATTCTGGAAGATATGCTCCGAGCCTCTGTTATCTCATTCAGTATGGATTGGGAGAAGTGTCCTCCATTCGTCGAATTCGCTTATAACAACAACTATCAAGCTAGTTTGAGCAAGGCTCCTTTCAAAGTTCTGTATGGACGAAGATGTCGAACACCTCTTAACTGGTCAGAAACCGGGGAAAGACAATTCTTTCGTCTGGACATGATCCAGGAAGCAGAAGAGCAAGTTCGCATCATTCGTGAGAAATTGAAAACAACCCAATCTCGTCAGAGGAGCCAATATGATCGCCATCATAAGGCTGTGACTTACGAAGTCGGCGATAAGGCTTACTTTCGGGTTACTTCTCTCAAGGGAACCCATCGATTCGGTATCAAAGGCAAATTGGCTCCTTGCTACATTAGTCTCTTTCACATTCTTGCCAAACGAGGAGAAGTTTCCTACCAATTGGAACTACCTCCGCATATTTCCAGAGTTCATGATGTCTTCCACGTCTCCCAACTCGAGCGTTGCTTCTCGGATCCTATCCGCGGAGTGGACCACGAAAAGCTTGATCTCCATGATAATATCACATATTGAGAATACCCCTTTCGTATTATTGATCAAACTGAGTGTACCACTCGACGTCATAATATCAAGTTTCTCAAGGATCAATGGTCACACCATTCCGAGAACAAATCTACTTGGGAAAGGGAGGATGTCTTCAACTTGTGTACCCTACCCTCTTTCCGACGGACCCTGAATCTCAGGACAAGATTCTTTTGAGTGGGGGTGAGTTGTCACAACCCTAGTCAGTGCTTGCATTAGGACTAGCTAGAGTGTTGCATCATGTGTATTTTTCCCAAAACTTGGAAATGGGGATGACAGAACCCCAGAAACCCCCTTAAATCAACCAGGGTTTACTAAAATCTTTTCCAATGTACCTGGAAAGCCCTTCTATTTTTTTATCAACTTTGCCTTGGTCCTAAACCTCTGACAAATATGGTGCACATTTTTCTAGGACATCCTAAGGTCACTGGATTAAATCGTATGTTATTTTCATTTGGACATTTAAATGCTATAAACTATTTTAAATGTCCAAATAATCCTAAACCAAAATGTTCCCTGTTGGATATATTATGTACAGTGGGCATGAGTTGTTTCATGGTTTATGAAAGTGCTTTAGAATTTTTGATAAAGCAAAACAAATACAGAAAAATTATAAAATAGAAACAATTACAAAGACAGAGAGAGAGAGAGAGAAGGGCCAGAGGCCACTTACCTCGCAGGCCCACCTGGCGGCCCAGCACTGTGCTGGCCCGCGCCAGGCAGCTGCTTCGTCCCCGCAGGCAGGCAGGTGACGCCGGCGCGCGCCAGCTCGCCACTGTGGCAGTTGCTTGCCGCCCTTCTGGACGCCGCTCGCCGTTTTGACGCCTCACACGTCTTCCACGGCGTCGCCCTGACCGCCACGACACCGCACTACCCCCCCCCCCCCCCCCCCCCCCC
>LR738714.1:393658427-393694891 GCA_902687465.1 Secale cereale
CCCCCCCCCCCAGCTCTCACCCTTGCCCTCTAGAAGCCATGGATGACGCTGATGCGCCCGCGCCGCCGTGAAACTCGCAGCCGTCGCTGCTTCGCCGTCGCCTCGCCATGTGTACGAGCACCGCCACATGGTCCTCGACCTCCTCGACAAGCCACGAGGCCTCGAACTCGTTGCATCGACTCCACCGAGCTATTCTCCGCCACTCACTGCCGGAGATCCCCTTCGCCGCACCAGCCACTCCGGGCCGTCTCCAAGCTCGCCAAGATCACTGTCGACTCCGCTGTGAGCTGCTGGCTGTCCCCTTCCTCTCTGTTCTCGCTAAAGTCCTCTGCAGGGACTGCTTCAAGCTCACCCGCACACGCCGCCGCAGTTGCTCGCCGCTGACGTGGCTCCAGCCACACAACGGCCACGCCAACTTGCCTAACGCACTCACCACGTCACGTAAATGTTGTAGGTGCCCTGCCCGCGCCTCCATGAGCACCGCAGCAACGAGTTCGGCCTCGCCCGAACTCCGGCAGCCGCAAGGCTCGCCACCGGCGTCGTTTCTGGCGACCCCGAGCTCCAACTCGAGCACCACTCGATGCGGCCCATCTCCAGCTTCATGTAGGTGTCGTCCGTCGTCCTTTTGGTCACCGGAGGAGGATTTCTGAGGCCCTCCGCCGCGTCTGGCCTCGGCGACGTCGAGCCACCGGCGGGCTGGCCTGGTCAGACCTGGGGTTTGAGTCCCCTGGGTGTATGACAGGTGGGGCCAGGCCCTTGTTTAGTTAGGAGTTAGTTAATTAACTTAAATAATTTACTTAGTTAGCTAAGTCACTGACATGTGGGCCCAGCCCTGCTAACAGTTCTGTTAGGATTAGTTTACTACTAACTAACTAAGTTAGTTAACTAAGTGACTGACCAGTGGGCCTCACTGGTCAGGTTTAACTTGGGTGACCCAGTTCACCTGTTGACGTCACTATGACGCAGTGCTGATGCAGTAACTATTTTCTGGATTTTCAATAAATCAAAAGTGATTCATTTTTTCTTCAGAAAATGGTTGAAACTTCTAAAAATCATAATAAATCAACCTTAGCTCAGACGAAAAAGATTTATATATGAAAAATGATCAGAAAAATCCAATCTATCCATCTGTAGTGGTTTCATGCATGTTTAAGCAAGTTAACCTTACTGTTCACATAAAAACATGATAATGTAATTTGGAAATTAATAACTTGGGCTTGAATTTGAACCTTTGGTTAGCTCAAACACATTCATCTTGCCATGTCATGAGCATGCATCATATTGTTGCATATTGTCGTGTATTGATTGTGTTACCGGTGTGATCTCCGTGGTAGGTTCTGCTACCGAGCATATTCACGAGTTTCTAGTTGAAGGGCAGTACCACTCAACCAATCTGCCAGGCAAGCAAACCCATTGAACATTCCGATACAAACCCATCTTCTCGCTTCTGCTCTCTTTTACTACATTAAGACAACAACGTTTCAACTACTGTTTGTCGCGGTAGCTGAACCCCAGTCCTTTGCATTACCTGTCATTGCCACAGTAAATAGTTGAAACCCACTAGCGCGTGTAGGAGTTGATTGAGCCATGTTGATGTGTTCCTACAATGTTATGCTTGCTATGCTTAGAGTTGTGTCATGTCTGGTTCATCTGGGTGTGGATCAGAGTGAAATGATTATGTCTGGTAATGAGAGTGAAGTGTGGAATGTGTTTTGGTAAAGGTATTGATGGAAGGCCATGTAGGAGTACATGGTGGGTTGTTTCATTGGAGCCGTCCCTAAGAACTAAGATCTATATGTGTGATTTAAGATCAGCTACTACCACACATTGGGATCCTTAATTGACTCTCTTGACTTATTAATCGCCCTTGTCCTCTGTCCAGGAGTTGCAATTAGTTTCTGGTGTTTCTAGCATACTGGAGGCCGTATGCAGCGCTGACCCTCGGAGTGGGCTGTGATGCGGCAGGTACGTGGCACGGAGTACCGAGTCGCCCGTTTGGTGTCTCGGGAACCCTGTACACATCGTTTGGGGCTGCGAGCGACACCCCGGTCGGATCTCCCCACGGATGGAACCCAAATAGGCGATAAACCTGGACTAGAGACTCGAGTGATTGGTTAGGTCGTGGTCTACCCCCACATCGGCTTTCGCTTGAAGTCTGCCGAGCACATGTCGTGTGCAGACGCTAAGTGCTGGAAACATGTGTGAAGAAGTACACCCCTGTAGAGTTATCAATCTATTCTATTAGCCGCGTTCACGGTTAAGGACCACTTGGTTTCCTATACAGTTCATAGACAAGTTAATGGTTACTCATAAAAGACTCAAGACAAGTGTGAGTGCCGTGGATGGCCCTTCCGTATGATGACGGGAGAGGATCCACGGTAGTGTATTGTTGTGGTGATTAGTGGACTCGTGTGCGCTATCTCATCTTTTCAAATTGTTGATAGACGTAGTACAGGTTAGCCAAGAGTCAAAGCTGGCTTGCTGCAATAAACTCCACTACCCTTCTTCATAATGTTGCATGTATGATAGGTTCTGATGTAAGTCTTGCTAATTACCTTTGTACTTGTTTTTTCTAAATAACTGTTACAGAGGAGAACGCCGCCCCTTCTGATGGTTTCTACATAGACCTCGATGTCGACGAGTAGCTTGCTGCCCAGGTGGCAATCTCAAGCCTGTGAAGGGCCACTGTAGATAGTCAGGCTACACCAAGCCTTCCTTCTTTCCAGTTGTTTGTACTCAGACAGGTTTAGCTTCTGCATGTGCTTGTATGTTTGTATGACTTGAGTGTTGGGTCATGTGACCCCTACTGTATGGATATGTTATGTATGGCTCTTTGGAGCCTCATAAATAAAAGTACTTGAGTCATAGAATTTTTTTGTGATGCCATGTTGCATTTGCACATATCGAGCATATTGTGTGTATGTTATTGAAATCCTTGGTATGTGTGGGATCCGACACCTAGTTGTTTACCCTTGGTAGCCTATCTTACAGGGAAATGCCTCCTAGTGCTTTCACTGAGCCTTGGTAGCTTGCTACTGCTCCGGAACACTTAGGCTGGCTAGCATGTGTCCTTCTTCGTTCATGTGTCTGTCCCTTAGGGGAAATGTCACGCGTTGTTCCTTTAAGTCCTTGTAGCTTGCTACGACTTGGGTTCATATGTTGATGACCGACACATTCGTTGTTGGGTGTCATGTATGCTTGTCTTTTTAATTTAAGGCCACTTTTGGTTTATAACTAGTCATGCTGGCCCGGGTTCTCTGTCATATGGATGCTAGCGACACTATCATATACATGTGCCAAAATGCGCAAACGGTCCTAGGCCAAGTAAGGTGGCACCCGTGGGGATACCGTGTGTGAGGCCGCAAAGTGATATGATGTGTTACATGCTTGATCGGTGTGACTTAGGATCGGGGTCCTGACACCTAATGTAGTACATGTCCGTGTCCGACATGAACCCTTCATTTCAAAACCTAGTAACACCCCAATTTTACGAGCCCACTACTAGACATACTTGACGTGCAAAGGTGCAACATCGGGAATGGCAATTTACTTGAAATTCTTGAGGGATCTTTCTACCATTCTAACATGCATAGAATGTAAGAAGCATAACAATCACAAATAAATATATATAGTGAAATAGTACGGCTCCTTCATGGATGTCCTTCAAGGTCGGCTCCAACTCCGATGACCATCTTGGAACTCCATCTTGTTTGTCATGCCGGGACGCCAAGCCACCAACCTGATCTCGATTATCCAACCTCGTGAGTGTGCCACACCTCCACTATATATAGGCATCCTTCACGGGCTCAACACTTGGGCCTCGCACGGACCCTAAAGCCCAAAGTATGTTCGGTCTATATCCGAATCTGAGTAGGACCAAGTCTGACTTGTGGACTTGGATCCAACCTAATAGGTTCCTTCCTGTCGGGGAAACTGACCGCCCACGAACACCTATGGGACCGGAGCCCCTTCTACGTTGCGGTAAGGGAGCGGAGGGAGCACGGAGAGCAGATCGAGGAGCACACGCGGGCAGTTTACCTAGGTTCGGGCCGCGATGTCCGCGTAAAACCCTACTCCTGCCTTGGTTGTATTGAGTTCTTGGGCTCGGGAGCTTAAAGATCTATAGTACTAGCTACACCGAGCGAGAGAGTGGTTTAGTTTCTGGGATCGAACCTCTTCTACGTTCTGCATGGGCCTCCTTTTATAGTTCAAAGGGGTCACCGACAGGTGTCAACGTAGAGGAGGGTAAAAGTGTAAAATCGGTGGTAGTTGCAACAGTGCATGAACAGTGTATGTACAGTAGATGTACAGTGGTTCATACCTAACCCTGACGGTGGGGGGACAAGGGCATTGAATGCCCATCGCCGTCACCCCAAAAGCGTCCGCCCGGGCGTCTCCGTTCGCCACGATGGTGGCCTCGTCACCGCGGCTCGCCACCGTGTCCCTCAGGCTGCACAGCCATCCGCCACGTGCCCCTGGAAGGGCCCCAGGGCGACGCGTGGGCAGATGAGCTGGAACGCAGGCACACAGTGTAAGCCTCCCCCGGCAAGCACCTTGCCGGGGCTGTTATCTTGCCGGGCCCGGAAGCTTGTCCCTCACCGGGTCCCGCCGGGGCGCACGATGCGCCACGATATATCTGTTGAAGTGTTATTCTTTGGCCTTCCTGGCAAGCTCCTCTTGCCAGGGTCTTGTGCTGAAATGATAACCTTGAGCCTGATGTGATCTTCCCGGCAAGCTCCTCTTGCCGGGGCCTTGTTCTTCTGACTTGTATACTTTGTTCTTGAATGGCTTCAAAGGGGTCCAAAGTGGGCTTTGGCGGGCGCGTGGCGAGCCAGACCATGGGACGCTGCTACTACCCGTGCACAAGTCGGGATACTAAGGTACCCCTACTTTAGTACACCGACAGGAGCCCCCGGGCCTGGGCCACACACGGTGCCGAGCGCTGTTGGGCCAGGCCCAGAACAGTGCACGGGCACACGCGGCCAACGGTGCGCCGTTTCCCACTCCAGATTCGCCGCATCCCTCCCTAACGGCACGCGTCGATCGCGGCGTCGTGGGAGAGATCGTGGCCTGTTTCTTTAATGGGGAAATGCGGAACGTCCCCCACTTCCCCCTTAAAAGCAGAGGAAGCAGGGGCAGTTTCCCCCATTGCTTTCATTGCGCCTTGAATTTCCAGAAACCCCCGCCGCTCCCTGCTTCTGCCCTTTCTCCGCCGTCTTCCCCACCCGCAGCGCCGTCGTCCTCCCTCGCCGTCCCCGCCATGGCCCCGAAGAGCGACCAGGCGAAGAGCGACAAGGCGAAGAGCGATAAGGCGAAGAAGGAGAAGTCGGACAAGGCGGCGAAGCTGGCAGCCATGCGGAGAAGGATGGTGGTCTTCCCGCCGAGGCTCGGCGCGAGGGAGCTATGGGACAAGTACTACTTGTTCTGGGCGAGGGAGACGAAGGCTCACCCTCGCACCAGAGTCCTCCCCGCCGTGGCCGTCGACATGTTCCCGGGAGGTTACCACTTCTTTGCTTTGTTCTTCCATTGCGGTCTCTGCCCTCCGTATTCGGAGTTCTTCTATGATGTGATGAACACGTACGGACTCCACCTCTTAGATTTCACCCCGAACGCCGTCCTCACTTTGGCCGTTTTCGCACATCTGTGCGAAAACTACATCGGGGTCCACCCAAATGTAGCTCTTTTCCTAAACTTCTTCACGCCTAGAGTAGAGTCCGGATCCCCACTCTCCGGCGGCATCTCCTGGATCTTTAGGCTGAACAAGAAGGAGGCGTACTTGAAAGGAGAGCTTCACGGCAAGTGGGAGGAGTGGAGGGCTGACTGGTGCTGGGTCATGGAGGATGAGCCCGAGCAGTTTACCTTGCCGCACCAGACTGCAATAGTGCGCGGCAAGGATTGGAGCGACTTGGCCCCGGAAGACGACAAGCTGCAGATTGCCCTTACTAGGATCCTTCGTCTCCGGGCTGCCAATCTTACTGTAGGTGAAGTCGGGGCCGATTTCCTCCGCCGCCGCATTGCCCCCCTGCAGGAAAGGAAGAGGCCTGCCTGGGAGTTTGGCAACGCGGCAGACCGCATGAGGCTGCGCCTCGGGCTGAACTATAATTTCACCGTCTTGGAACTGAAGGGGATGGTCCGGGAGCTGTTCAAGCATGACCCCAAACACCCGGAGTGGTTCAGACCGTCGGTCGGAGTAGTTCCGTTGTGCAACAACACTGCCCTTAGTGCCATCCGCGCGGTGATGCCTGAGTGCGACTCCCACGGGGTCGTCCCCACTTGGTTGGTGCCTTCAGCGGATACCGTGCAGACCTTCTTTGATAATCTGGTTGAGCGGCCATGCAACCCCGAGGAGAAAAAGGGCCTCACCCGGGAGACCACCGAACGTGATGTGGCATACATAGCCAACAGGATGGAGTAGGCCGCCGCGGCTGCGGCCGCAGGTGAATTTGGGTACACTGTAGATGAAGCACAGGCAGCGGACGCAGTGAGCCAGGCCGAGGAGGAGGAAATCCTCAAGCTGCTGAAGATTGCTCCCGAGGAGTTTGCCGGGGAGCCCGCCGGGCCTGTCGAGACGAGCGAGGCTGCCGGGCAGGGCCCCGAGTCCAGTGAGCCCGCCGAGGAGGATGCCAAATCGGGTGATTCCGACGAAGACTTGGGCGGGTCACTGAACTTGGACGACGACGCCTCCTCGTCCTCAGAGAATTCTCCGTCACCACCAAGTCCTCCGCCACGACAGAAGAAGCGCCTCCGCAAGGCCGCTGAGACGGTGAGGCCACAGGCGCCCCGTCTGTCGGGACCCCGATCCTAAGTCACACCGGTCTAGCATGTAACACACCATATCACTTTGCGGCCTCACGCACGGTATCCCCACGGGTGCCACCTTACCTGGCCCGGGACCGTTTGCGCATTTTGGCTCACATATATGATAGTGTCGCTAGCATCCATATGACAGAGAACCCGGGCCAACATGACCAGTTATAAACCAAAAGTGGCACTAAATTACAGAGACAGGCATCCGTGACCCAGCAACGAACGTGTCGGTCATCAACGTATGAACCCAAGTCGTAGCAAGCTACAAGGACTTAAAGGAACAACGCGTGACATTTCCCCTAAGGGACAGACACTGGAACGAAGAAGGACACATGCCGGTCAGCCTAAGTGTTCCGGAGCAGTAGCAAGCTACCAAGGCTCAGTGGAAACACTAGGAGACATTTCCCTGTAAGATAGGCTACCAAGGGTAAACAACTAGGTGTCGGATCCCACACATACCAAGCATTTCAATAACATACACACAATATGCTCAATATGTGCAAATACAACATGGCATCACAACAAGACACTAATAAACAAGTATTTATTCATTAGGCTCCGAGGAGCCATGTATTACAAACATGGGTCTCACGACCCAACATTCAGAGCATACAAGCAACAAGCGGAAGCACTACATGTCTGAGTACAGACATCTACAAATGAAAAAGGCTGAAGAGCCTGACTATCTACAACACTCGTCCAAGATCGTAGCTGAGGTATCAAGCTACTTGTCGAAGTCCAAGCGGAACTACTAGTGAAACATCAATCGTATCTGCAAAACATAAATTAAGCAAACATGAGTCCAAAGGTACTCAGCAAGACTTACATCAGATCCTATCATACATGCACTTGTATCAAGAAGGCAAAGTGGGGTTTAGTTGCAGCAAGCCAGCTTTGACTCAGTGGCTATCCTAATCTACGATTGCTGGTAACTCTTTTGAGGTGGCGCACACGAGTCCACTAAGCACCACACAATACACCACTATGGATTCATCCCCGTCTCCCTACGAGAAGGCCATCCATAGCACTCACACTTGTCTTGAGTATTTTAGAGTGTCCACTTCAAGTTGTCTATGTACCACATAAGCATCCAAGAAGTCCATATCCGCGGACCCGGCTATTCGAATAGATTATGTTAACCCTGCAGGGGTGTACTTCTTCACACACGCTCTCGCCACTTACCGCCAGGTACACGTCATGTATCTCGGCAACCTTCAAGCGGAAGCCTGGCGAGGGTGTCGGCCACGACCTGACTAACCACACAAGTCTCTCGTCCAGGTTTATCGCCTATTCGGGTTCCATCCGCAAGGGAGTCCGCCCGAGGTTTCCATCACGGACCCAAACGATGTGTACAGGGTTCCCGAGCCCACCATCCGGGTGCCACTCGGTACACCGGGCCACGTGTGCCTAGTCTGTCCCAAGCCCACCCTGCCAGGTGCCACCTGGTAGAGAAGTAACACTACCTACAAACGCCAGAAACTAGTTGCAACTCCTGGACAGAGATCATGTTGATTAATAAGTCGAGAGGGGCACTTAAGCATTCCAATGCGTGGTAGTAGCTGATCATTGGACAACATACACAGAACTCAGTTCTTAGGGACGGTTCCAGTGAGACAACCCACCATGTACTCCTACATGGCCTCTCACCACTACCTTTACCAAATCGTGTTCACACACTTAACCCTCAGCATCAGAACATATCATTTCACTCTAATTCATTTCCGATGAATCAGACCTGACACACTCTAAGCAATAGCAAGCAAGGCATGGTAAGATCACATCATGGCTTCAATCAACTCCTACACATGCTAGTGGGTTTCAACTATTTACTGTGGAAAGACAGGCCATGCAGAGGAATGGGTTCAACTACCGCAGCATAAAGTAGCAGGTGAAATCGTTGTTGTCCTAATGCAATAACAGGGAGCAGGAGCGAGAGAGGGATTGTATCGGAATGAACAAGGGGGGTTTGCTTGCCTGGTAAAACAACGTGCAGAACACTGCTCCTCTGACAGGTACTCTGGATCGGTCTCCGGAGCTGGACCTATCGAGAAGAACGGTGCCGACAATCAGACACAAGCATATGCAACAATATGATGCATGAATATGGCATGAAGTTATGATGTTGTTTGGGCTAGTGCAACTAGCATTCAATTTGAAAGAAGTCCATTTGAACCAAGGGTTCAAATGCAATTTTAAAATAAGCATTCTAAATGCCAAATATGTGTTTTCAAATAAACAGTAGGTTTAACTTCATTTGTCATGCATGAAAATGGTACAGATGGATAGATTGAATTTTTCTGAGAATTTTTCATATATAAATTATTTCATTCTGAGCTACGGTTGAATTTCTATGATTTTTTGAAGTTTAGGCCAATTTCTGAATTAAATAAATCATTTAAGGTTT
The DNA here is from genome assembly GCA_902687465.1 of Secale cereale. Classification (NCBI taxonomy): domain Eukaryota; kingdom Viridiplantae; phylum Streptophyta; class Magnoliopsida; order Poales; family Poaceae; genus Secale; species Secale cereale. The sequence continues at coordinate 393,667,639 of LR738714.1, forward strand.
ATTTAAATAAACAGAACTGGATTACTGCGTCAGCATGACACAGGCATGACATCAGCAGGTCAAAGGGGCTGTCCAGAGTCAAACCTGACAGTGGGGTCCCACTGGTCAGTGACTCAGTTAAATAACTAAAGTTTAAAACTAAACTAATTAGACAAGGGCCCACATGTCAGTGTCTAATTAGATTAATGTCAGTAATTAAAAGTTAATTAAACCCTAAACTAAAAAATTAGTCAAAGGTGGCCCCACATGTCATAGACTCACGGGAGTCAAACCAAGTGGGTTTGGGTCAAATCCCACCGGCGGTTAGCCGCCGGCGAGGCCGAATGCGGCGGAGGGCGTCGGAAACTCGCCTCCGTCGACCATTCGAGCGGCGGAGGGCATCTACGGGATGCGCAGGCTCTTGCGCATCCAACGCGCTAGGCGGCAGCAGCTGGAGCGGCCGGAATCGTCGCCGGCGTCGAGCCCAGCGGCGGCCGGAGTCCGGGCCTCGTCGGTTTAGGTGCTGCGGTGCACGTCAAGGCGAGGGAGTGGGTGCGTTAGACTGCTGGGAGCTTCCTGAGCATGAAGACGTGCTCCGTTGTGAGCTCGTGCGGCTGTGGCCACGGCTACACCATGGCCGGCGGCGAGAAGCTTTCGGCCGCGGGAGGAATCGGGGCTAGGGGGCAGGCGCGAGCACGGGAGAAGGGGGGAAAGATAGAGGAGCTCACTGTAATGCCCAGGATGGAGTTATACCTCCTACGTGTCGAGGCACGACTTAAAGGCATAAGTCCATCCTAGAATGATCTCAAGTTTGGTAATCTTTGCACAACTCATGTAAAAGAGGGATAGTAAACTGAAAATAGTTGGCTTACACTCGCCACGTCACAGAATTACAGTACAAGTCTCAAACATCATACATTAAGAGCACTACAACCCTCTAAGGGCAAAAGCCAAAAGTCAAAGTACCAAACTCAGATAAATAAACCACAGGCGGATCGAATCCTAGTAAGAGACTCCACTACTGATCGTCCGGGTAGCGCACGTAGTACCGACTACGCTCCTCGTCGTACTCCCAATCCAGCTCGGTGCCATCACCCGGATAGCTCACAGCTGGACCTGCATCTGGTGTGTGAAGTAACTGTGAGCCACAGAGGACTCAGCAATCCCGTTCCCGGGTAACAGAACTATTTAAGCCTTTAGGTGAGGGAAAGGCTGAAGAAAAGAATAAGTCTGCAGCAGCAACTAGCATCTAGCTTACGCAAGTGAGAGCGAGAAGAGAAGGCATCGGCGAGAAGTGATCACGAAGTGATCCTAGCTACAAGCTCACAATCATAACCCCTCCGTGTTCAACTCCCGAATCCCTATTCGGAAATTGACAGTCACGGAACACACGCTGGTAGTGTATTAGAAACATTGTGTCAAGTTATCTACAACCGGAATTAACAAGCTCCCATCTGCCACATAACCGCGGGCACGGCTTTCGAAAGTTCAAACCCTGCAGGGGTGTTCCAACTTGACCCATTACAAGCCCACGATCCGCGGAGTCGCAACTCCAAAGTGGGAAGACCCGAGTATCCTCGGAATCCCGTGCTCAAGATATACCGAGCTAAGGTAAGGCTAATCCAGCAAATCCTCCCGGCGTGTCGACACCCTGATAGTAGCCACGCGTATCTAGGTCTCAGGACACGTCCGGATGAGCAGTACGTACAGATACCGAAGATCCCAGCGAACCGGGTGGTATCCGCAAGTGGCTCTAGTTTGGACCAACACTCAAGTCGAGCACTGGCCCAGGGGGGTTGAATTAATTAAGCCTCGGGTTAAATACTCCCTCGGAAAGTTTTAGTTGTTTAGGCAAATAGTACCAAGGTTGGGACTTGCTGGAAAAGACTTAGCACTTAGTGGTTTATCGAGGGGGTCCCATACACCCCAACCGTGTTAGGAACGCATAATCAAGGAACATAATACCGGCTTATACGGATCCTAACGGCATGAGTGGAACAAATCACCAAGCAAAAGGCTTAGCCTTCCACCCTTGCCAATATATAGATGATTTCATTTAAAGCATTTATATAGTGTGATATAACCCAACCAAACTTCAACATGGAGCAAGCATCTTCACTTCACCTGCAACTAGCAACGCTATAAGAAGGGCTGAGCGAAGCGTACTTAGCCAAGCAACGGTTTGCATAGGTAGGATGGTTAAACATGGCAATTGGTTACAAGTAGGAGGCTGACAAAAAGAACATGGGCATCGAGGCAAAACTATAGATCGAGACTACTAGCAATAGGCAAAGATAGTAATGTTATCGGGGTTCGGTCATCTTGCCTGAAGAGAAGTCGTTCGGATCGTAAGAAGGGTCGTCGTGCTCAACCTCGTTGGAAACCTCGTGCTCAACTTCGTACCCGGTCTCAGCTTCCGGCTCTAAACAAAACAATCACACCAAGCACCAATCAACAAGATGCAATGCGCACTCGAAAAACATGAATGCATGATGGATGCACTACGGATGCACATGGAGCACGTAAAACATCACTCAAGCAAAACACCTCAAAACAAGATAACAATCTGATATTATTAATCTACACAGAAAAACAACCAAGTTTGATATAAGAATCGCTGGAATCGGAGTTACGGGCTAAAAGTTATGCCCGAAACAAGATTTGAGCGAAAGCTGAAAATTACAGCAACATAGCATCTTCGGAGCTCAAAATAATTAAGCTACAGCACCCAAAAAGCACGGCAAAGGACATGAACACAAACTAGACATATAGTACAGCAACTAGGTCCAAAGTGCACCCCCAACGGAGTCACGGAATAATAGCAATGATCTTGGACATATTGAACTTTGCAATAAAATTCTGGCAGCAGAATTTTATTGAAACTTTAGAGCAAAATATAAACATGCTACAGCCACTCAAATGGACATGTGAGGACATGAATGGAAAGACAACAATATATACTACAAGGAACAATCAAAATCCACTCCAAAACTAACATGCTTTGTCCTAGAACATCACACGAACATGGCATCGGAACGTTACAGATTTCAGACTTAGTGAAAAAAACACTAAGTCCTAAAACAACAATATCATCATAGCATACAAAAGAGCATGTTTAAGTCACCTCGAAACTAAACATGGCAAAGGGTAAGCACCTTATCAAAGTGCACATGAAGGTGATCCCGAAACACACAAGCATGCATCATAGAGGTGAACACAACGATTGCAACGAGCTCAACAAGATGGCATTTCATAACAAGTGAAAACACAACATATGAACATAGCACTTTGCAACGATGATAACAAGGCAACAATAAATCTACCATGCAACCTATCACAAGCAACACGTAGTTCGTGGCAAGACGAACACGTGGACATGTCATTGCATCGTTTGGACAAACGAGCTAAAAGTTATCACATGGCAAAGGTGGCATGAAAATAACACATAGCAGCAGTTTATATCATGATGCACTCCTGCAACAGTAAAACAAGCACCTAAACGATCTCTAACATGCATGACAACAACAGGTAAAACGTAGAGCACATCTCCACGAACGTCTGGACATGCTACACGCGCAAAACGGAGCATCGGGCAAAAAGTTACAGCAGGTCAAACTTAGCATATCAGAATAGTAAAACAGAGACTTAGATCTAGGGTCAACCTTCTCACAGATCAGATCTGGAAAAAACGAAGGTGAGCGAGGCCCACGGGCGGAGGCGGCCCGTTGCGGAGGAAGAGGGCCGGCAGCTCGGGCCGGCGGCGTTGGAGAGGCCCGGCGCCTCGGGCGCGCTCGGGCTGGCGGCTGAAGAGGCCCGCGGGAGGCGAGGCCCGGCCGGCGCGGGGCGACCTGGCGAAGGAGGCAGCGCCCCCGCGGCTGGAGGGGTGGCCCGACGAGGCTGGGCCGGCTGGGCCCAGCGCGACGGCGACTGCGGAGCGGATGCCTCGGGGAACTGGTCCCCCCCGGGCTCTGGCGAGCGGCCCGGCGCTGCGGTCGAGCAGGCCCGGTGCGGAAGGTGCGGGCGATGTGGGGACTGGCTCGGCGGCTGTACGGGCCTTGGCCCAGGCGCACGCGCGGGGAATTGACGCGGTGGCGCGAGGAGTACGGGTCGGTGGGGAGGGTGATCTGGCCCGATGCGGTCGGTCGCCGGTCGAGGCAGTTGCGGCGGGCGTTGACCCCCGGCTCGAGGGGACTGGATCCCAGCGGCGGCGCGGCTGACTGCTGCTTCGATCGGATCTGGTTCCCCTCGGGATCCGAGGAGAAAAATGGGGATCTGAGATCTGAAAAAAAAAGGGAAAAAAAAGAGGGAAAGGGGGAAGAAGAAGGGGACATGCCAAAATAGACTAGGGTCTATTATATAGCAGTTTTTAGGGTTAGGAGGGAGTTTAGGGGCGCTAGGAGCCCTCCGATCGCGATCCGACGGATCCGATCGCGGGGGTAGATTTAAAAGGCTTAGAAGGAGATAACAGACTGCAGCAGGGGTGTTTCCGGGACACGAAGTAAAGGCACTTCGGGCCCACACGAACAACGGATGGAAAAGTCAACGGAGTCCAAACGAGACGAGATTTGAGAGGCGGGTTGCACACAACAAAACAACAACACAGACAACAACCTCGCGGCACACCGGTAACGTAAAACGCCCGAACAACAAAGTAGGCCTACGGGACGTCACGGACACGTGAGGGAGCTCCGGAACGCGAAACGGACAACGGGAAGAAACACGCGGAACCGGATGCAACCCACAACACAAATGCAATGCGATGCACATGTCTACATGATATGAATGAATGCCACACACTCACACAACAAAACGACGAAAGCCCGAAAGACAAAGAACCCGGAATGGAAATAGATGAAGCCGGAGATATATTATATACCCAAAAGGGAAAAATATTACATCCGGGGCATTACAAACTCTCCTCTACTACAAAAAGATCTCGTCCCGAGATCTAGGACTGGAAAAAGGAAGGGTACTCGGAACGAAGATGATCTTCTTGTTCCCAGGTAGCTTCTCGGTCTGTGTGATGTGACCACTTGACTTTCAGAAATTTGATGGACTTGTTGCGAGTCTTGCGTTCGGTTTCTTCGAGAATTGCAACTGGATGCTCTCGGTAGGAAAGGTCTTGTTGAAGATCAATCTCCTCAAACGGAATCATGCGCTCAGGTGCCTTGAAGCATTTGCGGAGTTGAGACACATGGAAGACATCATGAACATTTGCAAAGTTGGAAGGGAGCTCGAGCTGATAGGCTAGATCGCCTCTTTTGCCAAGAATCTTGAAAGGCCCGACGTATCTAGGAGCAAGCTTTCCTTTGATACCGAATCTTTGGGTTCCTTTCATCAGAGAAACTCGGAGATAGACATGATCACCGATGTCGAAAGCCAAATCACGATGCTTGCCGTCATAGTAGCTCTTCTGACGCGACTGAGCGGCCTTGAGATTCTCACGTATGACTTTGCACATTTCTTCGGCTTCAGAGATCAAGTCATTGCCAAGAAGTTGGCGTTCGCCTGTTTTAGACCAGTTGAGAGGGGTACGGCACTTTCTGCCATAGAGAATTTCAAACGGTGCTTTGCCTGCACTTGCTTGAAAGCTGTTGTTGTAAGAGAACTGGGCAAATGGAAGGCAGTCTTCCCATTTCATGCCGAAGGAGATGACACAGGCTCTGAGCATATCTTCTAGGATCTGATTCACACGCTCGACTTGACCACTAGTCTGAGGGTGAAAGGCAGTGCTGAACCTGATCTTCGTGCCCATGGCGGACTGAAAGGAGTCCCAGAACCTTGATGTGAACAAGCTGCCACGGTCTGAGGATATCACTTGAGGAATGCCATGTAGGGACACAATTCTGGAAGTGTACAGCTCTGCAAGTTGAGCTGCATTGATTGATTCTTTGACTGGAAGAAAGTGAGCGACTTTGGTAAGCTTGTCAATCACCACAAAGATAGCATCATTTCCTCGCTTGGATTTAGGAAAACCAGTGACGAAGTCCATTTCAATGTGGTCGAACTTCCACTCAGGAATAGGAAGAGGTTGGAGAAGACCGGCTGGACGTTGATGTTCTGCTTTCACTCTTCTGCATACATCACATTCGTTCACGAATTGGGCAATCTCCCTTTTCATGCGTGTCCACCAGTAAGATTGCTTGAGGTCTTGATACATCTTGGAACTGCCAGGATGAATGGAAAGGAGAAAATCATGAGCTTCTTCCATTATGAGCTTCCTGAGATCACCTTTGGGAACAACGAGTCTGTCCTCGAAGAACAAGGTATCTCTCTCATCAACACGGAAGCACTTGTATTTTGGAGTGCCCTTTGCAATCCCATGTTTCACCTTCTTCACCATGGTATCACTGAGCTGGGCCTCACGGACTTGATCTTCCAAGGTAGGAGCAATTTGGAGATTTGCAAGAAAACCTTGCGGAACAACTTGAAGGTTGAGTTTCCTGAAAGCTTCACAGAGCTCAGGCTGGTATGGCTTGATAAGAAGGCTGTTGCAATATGCCTTTCTGCTCAAAGCATCTGCAATCACATTCGCCTTGCCAGGAGTGTATTCAGTACTGGGGTTGTACTCTTGGATCATTTCGACCCAACGAGTCTGGCGGAGGTTCAGATGCGGCTGTGTGAAGATGTACTTCAAGCTCTTGTGATCAGTGAAGATGTCGACCTTTCTGCCCAACAACAGATGTCTCCACGTAATCAGAGCATGTACCACAGCTGCTAGCTCGAGATCATGTGTGGGATAGTTCTTCTCACTTGGCTTGAGCTGCCGAGAAGTGTAAGCCACAATTCTCTTATCTTGCATAAGCACACCACCAAGACCTTGAAGAGAAGCATCGCAGAATACTTCATAGGGCTTGGTTTCATCCGGAGGAGTCAGAACTGGAGCAGAGACAAGCTTCTCTTTGAGGGTTTTGAATGCCACTTCACATTCGAGAGACCAAAAGTATTTGACATTCTTCTGAAGCAGGTTGGAAAGAGGCTTGGCAATCTTGGAGAAGTTTTCAACAAATCTTCTGCAATAGCTGGCAAGACCCAGAAAACTGCGGAGCTGCTTGACGTTCTGAGGAGCTTCCCAGTTGACAATTGCTTCAACTTTCTCGGGATTAACCGCAATACTGTCAGCTGAGATAATGTGGCCCAGGTACAAAACCTTATCGAGCCAAAACTCGCACTTTGAGAACTTGGCATAGAATTTATGCTCTCGGAGTCGATCAAGAACCAGACGCAAGTGCTTTTCGTGATCTTCTTCATTCTTGGAAAACACCAGAATATCATCCAGATACACAAGCATGAACTCGCCAGTATAGGGGTTGAAGATGTAATGCATCATCCTTGAAAAGGTAGGAGGAGCATTGGCGAGACCGAAGGACATGACGGTATACTCGTATGAACCGTAGCTCGTTCTGAAGGCCGTCTTGGGAATGTCTTCCTCGCGAATGCGAATTTGATGATAGCCCATTCGGAGGTCAAGCTTAGAGAACACTTTAGCTCCTTTGAGCTGCTCAAAGAGTTCGTTGATGTTGGGGAGCGGATACTTGTTTTTAATCGTCTTCTTGTTCAATGGCCGGTAGTCAACACAGAGACGCTCCGTGCCATCTTTCTTCTTGACAAATAAGACACCACAGCCCCACGGAGATGTACTCGGTCTGATGAGACTCATACTCTCCTGCTTATCAAGCTGCTTCTTCAATTCCTTCAACTCATCTGGAGAGAGCTTGTATGGACGCCGGCAAGCAGGCTCAGTGCCCGGCTCGAGTTCAATGACAAACTCCACCTGACGGTGTGGAGGCATGCCTGGAAGATCTTCTGGAAAGACGTCTTGATATTCGTTCACCACTGGAATTTGCTCTATGGCATTAATTTCGCCCTTATCATTAAGAGAGAAAAGCCGAATAGTATTATCCCTGGAGGCGAAGATAATCACATCTTCATCAGAATGAGTCAATTTGACTTCCGTTTGAGCACAATCAATGTGAGCATCATGCTGAGAAAGCCAATCCATTCCGAGGATGAGGTCGATGTCAGAATGACCAAGAACCACCGGAGAAGCCAAAAATCGATAATCGCCCATGCGAATAGACACATCCGGAACATGCACCCGAGAGGTCATTTGTAAACCAGGAGAAATAATGCTCAATGGCTTCGGCATCACTTGAGTGACAAATTCATGCTTAGCAACAAAAGGTCTTGAAATGAAGGACAAAGATGCACCCGAATCAAACAATACTTTAGCTGGAAAAGAGTTCACTGAGAGGTTACCCAAAATGACATCAGAAGAGTTCTCTGCTTCAGCTGCACTCATCAGATTGACCCTTGCAGACTTTGGATCATGCTTGACAATCGCTGAACTCATAGGTGGAGGAGGAGGAAGACGCTTCGGATTCGGACATCTGTTGGCATAATGACCCTTCTGGCCACACTTGTTGCACACCACTTCAGAGAGAGGACGGAAATGAGAGCCATTGGACTTGGAGCCTTGAGACTGAAACTGCTTCTTCGACTGGTTGCTCGGGTTGGGTGGGTGGGAGAAACCACGACCACTAGAGTTCTTGTTGTTGGAGTTGTTGAAGTTGTTGGAGTTGTTGTATGGAGCTCGAATCACTGGAGGAGGAGGAAGCCAGAATTTCTGTTGTTTCGCAGCCAACTGAGACGATGAGGAAGAGTGAACAGCATCTCGAATTCTCTTCTTAGAAGCCTCCATCTTAAGCTGAGCTGCTTCTTGTTTCAAAGCCATGTTATAGAACTTATCGAATTCATCTGGCTCGAACAAAGTGAGAGCAAGCTGAAGTTCATCTTTGAGACCTCCACGGAACTGATAGATTTTGCTCTTTGCATCAGGAATGTCTTGCTTTGCATAGCGAGCGAGGTTTTGGAACTTGACATTATACTGATAGACTGTCATGGAGCCCTGCTTGAGGTTGCGGAATTGCTCACGCATACCCTCGATAACACTTGTAGGAATGTGGTGCGAGCGGAAATCCTTGCAGAAATTCTCCCAAGAGATCACTTGACCCGGCCTTGAGTCTTTGTACTGCTGCCACCAGTCAGCTGCTTGATCTTTCAGTTGGAAGGCTGCAAACTTCACATAGTCATCTTCTTTCACGTTACTGCACTCAAAATGCTTCTTGATATCGGTTAGCCAATCTTCAGCATCAAGAGGGTCGACACAGTAACTGAAAGCTTTAGGATTGTTGGCCAAGAACTGATTGAGAGTAGCATGGTGCTGCTGGAAGAAGTTGCCTTGGTTCACTGGAACACCCTGATTAGCTTGCATAGTTTGCATCTGCTGCATCATCTGCATCATCAACTGAGTGTTCTGGGCAGTAGTCTGCATAATTGCTCTCCAAGCCTCAGGCGGAGGAGGAGGTGAAGGAGGACGTTCTGGAACCTCTTCACCCTCTGGGTTAGCATTCGGAACCCTTTTCGGAGCCATCCTGTAAGATATGACCACGAATCAGCAATTGATTGACAAAAGGAATAAGCTGAATCAATGGAATGAATTGCAACAAGTCTTCACAATAATCATTCGAACAATAAGAACGAATGAAATCATCCGAACAAGAGGAACGAATGAATTTCTCAGTTAATTGATAACATCAGTCTTCACGAGAAGCCACATAGGGATCAAAATGAAAATAAGAAAAACAACAAGGTACGGACAGGAACAAACACAAGAGAGGAGTTTCGTTCTAACATCTTTGTGCTGAAAGCATATGAACGCATTACGAAAAGGTTTTGCAATCCCCGGATCAGCATAGCCAAGGACCCTTTAAGATGCAACTCCTGATAGTAACGTCGGTCATATAACCCCTTCACTCAATGTCGAACCCCGAACTCACTAACCTGCATTCGTTGGAAGAATGCCTATGATCTACTAGATAAAACCCACCTATAGTTTTCCGAAAGATTCCAGTTATGCAATCAGGTGTTGGGGATACACGGGAAGCACCGCGCAATCAACTCTAACCTACATCCAGGTGTATCCATCCATCAACACATAACCAGTCTTTCTCGGAAACTGTGTACCTCGGACCTTCGAAAAGCATCCACTATAACAAGCTATGGCAATACTCCCGAACTACCTCCCCAGTACTGGGTGATGTCGGGGTTATCTTGCCACTGGCCGTATAGGGGAGATTTTCGATGTCGACCGTCTTAAGTATTTAGTACTGTCGCGATATGCTTGTTACAATGATACCCCGAAGCTCAACTCCTCGGTAACAGGAGGCATCGGGAACAATATCCTTGTCACAAGAACATCGAAACAATCCCAGAATACTCGCGGGATTCCTAAAAAAAAAATTGTGCAAATTTTGAAGATAGGAGAGACAAGAGTAGACGTCAGGAGTCCTCACCAGAGAGAAAGGGGTGAGAAGCAAAGAAATCCTACTCTCCGATATAATATAGGACTCAAAAAGTTTTCAGTGTGTGCCTAGACTCAACCGTCAACGGTTCGATCAAACAGTGGGGGCTCCTAGGTCGGAGAAGGCTCTGAATACCAACTTGTAATGCCCAGGATGGAGTTATACCTCCTACGTGTCGAGGCAAGACTTAAAGGCATAAGTCCATCCTAGAATGATCTCAAGTTTGGTAATCTTTGCACAACTCATGTAAAAGAGGGATAGTAAACTGAAAATAGTTGGCTTACACTCGCCACGTCACAGAATTACAGTACAAGTCTCAAACATCATACATTAAGAGCACTACAACCCTCTAAGGGCAAAAGCCAAAAGTCAAAGTACCAAACTCAGATAAATAAATCACAGGCGGATCGAATCCTAGTAAGAGACTCCACTACTGATCGTCCGGGTAGCGCACGTAGTACCGACTACGCTCCTCGTCGTACTCCCAATCCATCTCGGTGCCATCACCCGGATAGCTCACAGCTGGACCTGCATCCGGTGTGTGAAGTAACTGTGAGCCACAGAGGACTCAGCAATCCCGTTCCCGGGTAACAGAACTATTTAAGCCTTTAGGTGAGGGAAAGGCTGAAGAAAAGAATAAGTCTGCAGCAGCAACTAGCATCTAGCTTACGCAAGTGAGAGCGAGAAGAGAAGGCATCGGCGAGAAGTGATCACGAAGTGATCCTAGCTACAAGCTCACAATCATAACCCCTCCGTGTTCAACTCCCGAATCCCTATTCGGAAATTGACAGTCACGGAACACACGCTGGTAGTGTATTAGAAACACTGTGTCAAGTTATCTACAACCGAAATTAACAAGCTCCCATCTGCCACATAACCGCGGGCACGGCTTTCGAAAGTTCAAACCCTGCAGGGGTGTTCCAACTTGACCCATTACAAGCCCACGATCCGCGGAGTCGCAACTCCAAAGTGGGAAGACCTGAGTATCCTCGGAATCCCGTGCTCAAGATATACCGAGCTAAGGTAAGGCTAATCCAGCAAATCCTCCCGGCGTGTCGACACCCTGATAGTAGCCGCGCGTATCTAGGTCTCAGGACACGTCCGGATGAGCAGTACGTACAGATACCGAAGATCCCAGCGAACCGGGTGGTATCCGCAAGTGGCTCTAGTTTGGACCAACACTCAAGTCGAGCACTGGCCCAGGGGGGTTGAATTAATTAAGCCTCGGGTTAATTACTCCCTCGGAAAGTTTTAGTTGTTTAGGCAAATAGTACCAAGGTTGGGACTTGCTGGAAAAGACTTAGCACTTAGCGGTTTATCGAGGGGGTCCCATACACCCCAACCGTGTTAGGAACGCATAATCAAGGAACATAATACCGGCTTATACGGATCCTAACGGCATGAGTGGAACAAATCACCAAGCAAAAGGCTTAGCCTTCCACCCTTGCCAATATATAGATGATTTCATTTAAAGCATTTATATAGTGTGATATAACCCAACCAAACTTCAACATGGAGCAAGCATCTTCACTTCACCTGCAACTAGCAACGCTATAAGAAGGGTTGAGCGAAGCGTACTTAGCCAAGCAACGGTTTGCATAGGTAGGATGGTTAAACATGGCAATTGGTTACAAGTAGGAGGCTGACAAAAAGAACATGGGCATCGAGGCAAAACTATAGATCGAGACTACTAGCAATAGGCAAAGATAGTAATGTTATCGGGGTTCGGTCATCTTCCCTGAAGAGAAGTCGTTCGGATCGTAAGAAGGGTCGTCGTGCTCAACCTCGTTGGAAACCTCGTGCTCAACTTCGTACCCGGTCTCAGCTTCCGGCTCTAAACAAAACAATCACACCAAGCACCAATCAACAAGATGCAATGCGCACTCGAAAAACATGAATGCATGATGGATGCACTAAGGATGCACATGGAGCACGTAAAACATCACTCAAGCAAAACACCTCAAAACAAGATAACAATCTGATATTATTAATCTACACAGAAAAACAACCAAGTTTGATATAAGAATCGCTGGAATCGGAGTTACGGGCTAAAAGTTATGCCCGAAACAAGATTTGAGCGAAAGCTGAAAATTACAGCAACATAGCATCTTCGGAGCTCAAAATAATTAAGCTACAGCACCCAAAAAGCACGGCAAAGGACATGAACACAAACTATACATATAGTACAGCAACTAGGTCCAAAGTGCACCCCCAACGGAGTCACGGAATAATAGCAATGATCTTGGACATATTGAACTTTGCAATAAAATTCTGGCAGCAGAATTTTATTGAAACTTTAGAGCAAAAGATAAACATGCTACAGCCACTCAAATGGACATGTGAGGACATGAATGGAAAGACAACAATATATACTACAAGGAACAATCAAAATCCACTCCAAAACTAACATGCTTTGTCCTAGAACATCACACGAACATGGCATCGGAACGTTACAGATTTCAGACTTAGTGAAAAAAACACTAAGTCCTAAAACAGCAATATCATCATAGCATACAAAAGAGCATGTTTAAGTCACCTCGAAACTAAACATGGCAAAGGGTAAGCACCTTATCAAAGTGCACATGAAGGTGATCCCGAAACACACAAGCATGCATCATAGAGGTGAACACAACGATTGCAACGAGCTCAACAAGATGGCATTTCATAACAAGTGAAAACACAACATATGAACATGGCACTTTGCAACGATGATAACAAGGCAACAATAAATCTACCATGCAACCTATCACAAGCAACACGTAATTCGTGGCAAGACGAACACGTGGACATGTCATTGCATCGTTTGGACAAACGAGCTAAAAGTTATCACATGGCAAAGGTGGCATGAAAATAACACATAGCAGCAGTTTATATCATGATGCACTCTTGCAACAGTAAAACAAGCACCTAAACGATCTCTAACATGCATGACAACAACAGGTAAAACATAGAGCACATCTCCACGAACGTCTGGACATGCTACACGCGCAAAACGGAGCATCGGGCAAAAAGTTACAGCAGGTCAAACTTAGCATATCAGAATAGTAAAACAGAGACTTAGATCTAGGGTCAACCTTCTCACAGATCAGATCTGGAAAAAACGGAGGTGAGCGAGGCCCACGGGCGGAGGCGGCCCGTTGCGGAGGAAGAGGGCCGGCGGCTCGGGCCGGCGGCGTTGGAGAGGCCCGGCGCCTCGGGCGCGCTCGGGCTGGCGGCTGACGAGGCCCGCGGGAGGCGAGGCCCGGCCGGCGCGGGGCGACCTGGCGAAGGAGGCAGCGCCCCCGCGGCTGGAGGGGTGGCCCGACGAGGCTGGGCCGGCTGGGCCCAGCGCGACGGCGACTGCGGAGCGGATGCCTCGGGGAACTGGTCCCCCCGGGCTCTGGCGAGCGGCCCGGCGCTGCGGTCGAGCAGGCCCGGTGCGGAAGGTGCGGGCGATGTGGGGACCGGCTCGGCGGCTGTACGGGCCTTGGCCCAGGCGCACGCGCGGGGAAGCGACGCGGTGGCGCGAGGAGTATGGGCCGGTGGGGAGGATGATCTGGCCCGATGCGGTCGGTCGCCGGTCGAGGCAGTTGCGGCGGGCGTTGACCCCCGGCTCGAGGGGACTGGATCCCAGCGGCGGCGCGGCTGACTGCTGCTTCGATCGGATCTGGTTCCCCTCGGGATCCGACGAGAAAAATGGGGATCTGAGATCTGAAAAAAAATGGAAAAAAAAGAGGGAAAGGGGGAAGAAGAAGGGGACATGCCAAAATAGACTAGGGTCTATTATATAGCAGTTTTTAGGGTTAGGAGGGAGTTTAGGGGCGCTAGGAGCCCTCCGATCGCGATCCGACGGATCCGATCGCGGGGGTAGATTTAAAAGGCTTAGAAGGAGATAACAGACTGCAGCAGGGGTGTTTCCGGGACACGAAGTAAAGGCACTTCGGGCCCACACGAACAACGGATGGAAAAGTCAACGGAGTCCAAACGAGACGAGATTTGAGAGGCGGGTTGCACACAACAAAACAACAACACAGACAACAACCTCGCGGCACACCGGTAACGTAAAACGCTCGAACAACAAAGTAGGCCTACGGGACGTCACGGACACGTGAGGGAGCTCCAGAACGCGAAACGGACAACGGGAAGAAACACGCGGAACCGGATGCAACCCACAACACAAATGCAATGCGATGCACATGTCTACATGATATGAATGAATGCCACACACTCACACAACAAAACGACGAAAGCCCGAAAGACAAAGAACCCGGAATGGAAATAGATGAAGCCGGAGATATATTATATACCCAAAAGGGAAAAATATTACATCCGGGGCATTACACTCACGGCGAACTTGAAGGCGTCGTCAGCGAGCTCGGGGACGCGTCGGAGCGGGCGCAGGGTCGCCGGCGATCTTCACGGCCGCAGGTTGAAGACGAGGTCGTCGACGGCGCTCCAGGGGCTTCTGGCGTCGGGCAGCTTGGCGAGGGGAAGGAGAGGAACGGGGCGGAGCTTCTGGGCACTCCGGCGAGGCGAGAGGGGGACGATGGCCATGGCTACGGCGAGCGGCGGCGACGGTGGCGTTCGGGCGTTCGCGAGGAGGAGCACCAGGAGAGGGGAGAAGGGACCAAGGGGGAGTGAGAGGGTCCAGGGGTGCGTGGCGTCGTCCAGGGGCTGCTAGGCGCGTCGGCAGCGGCGGGAAGCAGGAGGTGGCGCGGCGCGTGGCCAGCGCGCGACGAGCACACGCTCGTCCTTCTGTCGAGGAGGAAGACGATAGGGAGGAGCGGGCTGGGCTGGCCAGCTGGGCCGGCCAGGCCGTGCTGTGCTGGGCCAGCACAGGTAAGCTGCCCTTTTTATTTTTTTATTTTCTATTTTCTTCTGACATTTGTTTTGATTTAATTTCTAAACTAAATCATTTATTTACTTCTGACATTTTATTTTGCAGGGACCTAGGAATTAACCCAAACCCCTAAAAATAAAGAACCAGAATTTTGGACATATAAAAATATATAATAATTATATATCCAAGCAAATATTTATTGCATTAATTCCAAATGCCCAAAATAAATACTTATGAGCTCCTAATAATATTGGTTTGATTTTTATCTCTGACCTATATTTTTAGAGGGCCACATGAACATTTTCTTGGACCTTTTTGGAGCAACTTTTATTTGGGTCATTTTCAAAAGGGTTTCTGAGGGTTTCACAAGTCCTCATTTCAATTTCATTTGAAATTTAAACATGATGCAAACCACAAGAACTAACCTAGTGCATACCAGAACTAGGGTTGTGACAACTCGCCTCCACTCGAAAGAATCTCGTCCCGAGATTCAGGAGTAGGCGGAAAGAAGGTGGGGTACTCCAGTCGGAGACGATCTTCTCGCTCCCAAGTAGCTTCTCTCTCGGAATGATGGGACCACTGAACTTTGAGAAACTTGATGTTATGACGTCGAGTGACACGCTCTGCTTGATCCAGAATGCGAACGGGATACTCTCGATATGTGAGGTTATCTTGGAGGTCAAGCGTTTCGTGGTCCACTCCGCGGATGGGATCCGAGAAGCAACGCCTGAGTTGAGAGACGTGGAAGACATCATGAACTCGAGAAAGATGTGGGGGTAGTTCCAATTGGTAGGCAACCTCTCCTCGTTTAGCAAGAATGCGAAAAGGACCAATGTAACGAGGAGCCAACTTGCCCTTGATACCGAAACGATGGGTACCCTTCAAGGGAGTAACCCGAAGATAAGCTTTGTCACCAACTTCATAAGCCACTTCCTTATGATGACGATCATACTGGCTCTTTTGACGAGACTGGGCTGTTTTCAAATTCTCACGAATGATACGAACTTGCTCTTCTGCTTCCTGGATCATATCCGGTCCAAAGAATTGTCTTTCGCCGGTTTCTGACCAGTTCAAAGGTGTTCGACATCTTCGTCCATAGAGTATTTCAAAAGGAGCTTGTTTGAGACTAGATTGATAGCTATTGTTATAAGCAAACTCGGCGAAAGGAAGACATTTCTCCCAATCCATACCGAAAGAGATAACACAAGCTGTAAGCATGTCTTCGAGAATTTGGTTAACCCGTTCCACTTGACCACTTGACTGAGGGTGGAAAGCGGTACTAAAAGAAAGATGGGTGCCCATGGCAGTCTGGAAACTCTCCCAGAAATGAGAAGTGAAAAGACTACCACGGTCTGAATTGATCTCTAGTGGGACACCATGAAGTGACACTATTCGAGAGATATACAAGTCAGCAAGCTGACTAGCATTGATACTCTCTCGAACAGGTAGGAAGTGAGCCACTTTGGAGAGACGATCAATGACTACGAAGATAGCATTATTCCCTCTCTTGGTCCTGGGAAAGCCGGTGATGAAGTCCATACCAACTTTATCCCATTTCCACTCAGGAATAGCTAGAGGCTGAAGGGTGCCAGCAGGTCTTTGATGTTCTGCCTTAACGCGACGACAAACGTCACATTTAGCAATGAATTCAGCAATTTCTCTCTTCATCCTAGTCCACCAGAACCTCTGGCGTAGGTCCTGATACATCTTAGTACTACCGGGATGAATCGTCTTTGCCTAAGGTTCAAATCTAGTTGGGTGAAGATATACTTGAGACTCTAGTGATCGGTGTAGATCTCGCAACGATTACCAAGGAGGTAATGCCGCCAGGTCTTAAGTGCATAGACTACAGCTGCAAGCTCTAGATCATGTGTAGGATAATTCTCCTCATGTGGATGCAACTGTCGAGATGCATAGGCAATCACACGACGATCCTGCATAAGAATGCAACCTAGTCCCTGTCGTGAGGCATCACAGTAGATAACAAAGTCCTTAGTGAAATCCGGTGGCACAAGTATGGGAGCAGAGGTCAGGCGTCTTTTCAGTTCCTGAAAACTGTGCTCACACTATGGGGACCACTCAAACTTTTTATCTTTCTTAAGAAGTTCTGTGAGAGGTTTGGCCACTTTCGAGAAGTTTTCAACAAAGCGGCGACAATAGCTGGCTAGACCAAGGAAACTCTTAACTTGTTTAACTGTTTCAGGCGGAGTCCAATCAAGGACGGCCTGAACTCTCTCAGGATTGACAGCAATGCCTTTCCCTGAGATTACGTGGCCGAGATAGGTCACTTCTGGCAACCAAAATTCGCACTTGGAGAACTTGGCATAAAGGCGGTGCTCTCTGAGTTTTTCTAGAACAAGTCTAAGATGTTCGGCATGCTCTTCCTCGTTCTTCGAGTAAATAAGAATATCATCGAGGTAAACCATGACGAACTTATCCAAATACTCCATGAAGATCGAGTTCATCAAGCGGGAGAAAGTGGCTGGAGCATTGGTTAAACCGAAAGACATGACGGTGTACTCGTACTGGCCATAACGAGTGACAAAAGCCGTCTTAGGAATGTCTCCGTTTTTAATTTTGATTTGATGGTAGCCTAACCTCAAATCCATTTTGGAGAAGACTGAGGATCCGACGAGCTGATCATACAGGTCGTTGATCCTGGGGAGCGGATACTTGTTCTTTATCGTGACCAAATTAACAGGACGATAATCTACAACCATCCGTTCCGTGCCATCCTTCTTCTTGACGAAGAGGACGGGACAAGCCCAAGGAGAAGAACTAGGACGAATAAAACCCTTTTGCAAGGACTCATCAAGTTGTTTCTTAAGCTCAGCTAGTTCTAGGGGTGCCATTTTGTAGGGTCTCCTAGAAATTGGAACAGATCCTGGGATAAGATCTATGACGAACTCTACATCCCTATCAGGTGGAACACCGGGTAGTTCTTCTGGAAAGACATCCGGAAAGTCTCGGACTACCGGGATATCTTCAAGGTCTGGAAGGGGGCTGGCATTAAGAGAATAAAGTTGACGCTTTGCAACTCTAGTGGAGACAGTGACTAACTTGCCAGATGGGTGTGTAAGCTGAACAGACCTAGTGTAACAATCGATCTTGGCATGATGAGCTGTCATCCAGTCCATACCAAAGATGATGTTAATATCTGAAGACTTGAGGGTATTAGTGAGGCAAGGAATACAAGTCTGTCAACAAGGATTCCATTACCATGGCTTATTCTGGTAGTTTGCCATCTAGATCCCGGGGTTTGTATTTCAAGCGGAGTTGGCATGTCACAAAATGACATGTCGTGCAAACGAGCATAGCCTTCAGAGATAAAGGAGTGAGATGCTCCGGTATCGAACAGAACCGAAGCCGGATGGCAATTGACAAGGAGTGTACCAAGAATGACATTTGGATCATCATGAGCGTCTTTAGCTGAGACGTGATGCACAAGTCCATGTTTAGTGGGAGCTGGATTTGCAATGATAGTCTTGCGTGGTGTCTTACTACGAAGAACGGACTTCTCGGGCTGGGGTGGAGCAAGACTGGCCTGAGAACAGTCACGTGCATAGTGTCCTGGCTTTCCGCATGTAAAGCAAGTCCCTGAGGTAGGTCGTGGACCCGCATTGACAAGCGGTTTGCCAATAGGCTTGGGTGGAGCATAAGGCTGAGCTGGATAAGGTACCACACAAGATGGCCTCGGAGGATAAGTGGGTGGAAGAACAGAGTTTGGAACCCAAATCCGGCGCTTCTGGGAACTAGAACCGGAGGAAGATCCCAAATCAAGGGTGTGCTTACGAGACTCCTCGTAAGTGAGTTGAGCTGTCTCTGCATTGATGGCCTTGTTCACAAGAGCCTGGAATGTGTTGCAATGATGCAAGTGGAGATCACGACGCAGTTTGGGGTTGAGACCCTTCCGGAACCTAGCCGGCTTCTTGGCGTCCGTGGACACTTCTTCTGTAGCATAGCGGGCGAGGTTCTCAAACTCTCGACTAAAAGCATCAACAGCCATCTTAGCCTGTGTAAGACTACAGAACTCTTCTCTCTTACGATCGATAAGGGCTTGAGGAATATGATGCTCACGAAAAGCCTCGGTGAAATCTCTCCAGGTAGGAATCTGGCCAGCTGGAATCAAGGCCTCATAGTTCTGCCACCAAAGACTAGCAGGACCTTCCAGGTGATAAGTGGCATAGATGACCTTGTCATCTTCAGCTACGTTTGCAGAACGCAGCTTGTGAGCGATACTACGGAGCCAGTCATCTGCGTCGAGTGGCTCAATGGGATGATGGAAGGTGGGTGGTTTCAGACGAATGAAGTCATGGATGGTTGCTGATTCCTTGCACTGATGTGCGGTGTTCTCCTCAATGCGTGCCAACAAGCGGTTAGACTCACGCTTGTTTCTCTCCATCTCCAACATTAACTCTGCCAACGAAGGCTGGTCGGGAGGATCCTCCTTATCCCTACCACCTCCGGGGTTCTGTCTACGAGCAGCTGAGCTTCGCTTAACTGAAGACATCCTGAGAAGCGAAACCGAAGACGGAAACATCAACAACTATAGGAAGCATAAGGTAGAACAAGAAATTAGTATCTCTCGAACTACTAGGATAATTCCGGCAGCATAACGGCAGTAAAATGCTCAGAATGAGACATCCTGCTAGAAAAGGGTAGTACAACAACTCAACATCATCACTCAAGGTACTGTGATAGTACTAAACAAACTATACCGGAAGAACTTGAAAACAGGAGTAGGACTCTGATCAACCAATCCGAAGGGACTACGGAGTAGTAACTCGTGATCCTGATAGACGGAAAAGAAAGCCTAGTTCCTTAACCCCGTAGGAAAGGTAAGATGACTCAGATCAGAAGACATGAGGTATAAGGAGTAAAAAGAGCCTTACGTTCCCTTCCACAATCAATTCCCTTATATAAGTAAGGAATTTCTAGACTCAACTTCGACCATTTTGGCTTGGTAATCCTACAGGCAGTCAGGCTCTGATACCAACGCTGTCGGGACCCCGATCCTAAGTCACACCGGTCTAGCATGTAACACACCATATCACTTTGCGGCCTCACGCACGGTATCCCCACGGGTGCCACCTTACCTGGCCCGGGACCGTTTGCGCATTTTGGCTCACGTATATGACAGTGTCGCTAGCATCCATATGATAGAGAACCCGGGCCGACATGACCAGTTATAAACCAAAAGTGGCACTAAATTACAGAGACAGGCATCCGTGACCCAGCAACGAACGTGTCGGTCATCAACGTATGAACCCAAGTCGTAGCAAGCTACAAGGACTTAAAGGAACAACGCGTGACATTTCCCCTAAGGGACAGACACAGGAACGAAGAAGGACACATGACGGTCAGCCTAAGTGTTCCGGAGCAGTAGCAAGCTACCAAGGCTCAGTGGAAACACTAGGAGACATTTCCCTGTAAGATAGGCTACCAAGGGTAAACAACTAGGTGTCGGATCCCACACATACCAAGCATTTCAATAACATACACACAATATGCTCAATATGTATAAATACAACATGGCATCACAACAAGACACTAATAAACAAGTATTTATTCATTAGGCTCCGAGGAGCCAAGTATTACAAACATGGGTCTCACGACCCAACATTCAGAGCATACAAGCAACAAGCGGAAGCACTACATGTCTGAGTACAGACATCTACAAATGAAAAAGGCTGAAGAGCCTGACTATCTACAACACTCGTCCAAGATCGTAGCTGAGGTATCAAGCTACTTGTCGAAGTCCAAGCGGAACTACTAGTGAAACATCAATCGTATCTGCAAAACATAAATTAAGCAAACATGAGTACAAAGGTACTCAGCAAGACTTACATCAGATCCTATCATACGTGAACTTGTATCAAGAAGGCAAAGTGGGGTTTAGTTGCAGCAAGCCAGCTTTGACTCAGTGGCTATCCTAATCTACGATTGCTGGTAACTCTTTTGAGGTGGCGCACACGAGTCCACTAAGCACCACACAATACACCACTATGGATTCATCCCCGTCTCCCTACGAGAAGGCCATCCATAGCACTCACACTTGTCTTGAGTATTTTAGAGTGTCCACTTCAAGTTGTCTATGTACCACGTAAGCATCCAAGAAGTCCATATCCGCGGACCCGGCTATTCGAATAGATTATGTTAACCCTGCAGGGGTGTACTTCTTCACACACGCTCTCGCCACTTACCGCCAGGTACACGTCGTGTATCTCGGCAACCTTCAAGCGGAAGCCTGGCGAGGGTGTCGGCCACGACCTGACTAACCACACAAGTCTCTCGTCCAGGTTTATCGCCTATTCGGGTTCCATCCGCAAGGGAGTTCGGCCAAGGTTTCCATCACGGACCCAAACGATGTGTACAGGGTTCCCGAGCCCACCATCCGGGTGCCACTCGATACACCGGGCCACGTGTGCCTAGTCTGTCCCAAGCCCACCCTGCCGGGTGCCACCTGGTAGAGAAATAACACTACCTACAAACGCCAGAAACTAGTTGCAACTCCTGGACAGAGATCATGTTGATTAATAAGTCGAGAGGGGCACTTAAGCATTCCAATGCGTGGTAGTAGCTGATCATTGGACAACATACACAGAACTCAGTTCTTAGGGACGGTTCTAGTGAGACAACCCACCATGTACTCCTACATGGCCTCTCACCACTACCTTTACCAAATCGTGTTCACACACTTAACCCTCAGCATCAGAACATATCATTTCACTCTAATTCATTTCCGATGAATCAGACCTGACACACTCTAAGCAATAGCAAGCAAGGCATGGTAAGATCACATCATGGCTTCAATCAACTCCTACACATGCTAGTGGGTTTCAACTATTTACTGTGGAAAGACAGGCCATGCAGAGGAATGGGTTCAACTACCGCAGCATAAAGTAGCAGGTGAAATCGTTGTTGTCCTAATGCAATAACAGGGAGCAGGAGCGAGAGAGGGATTGTATCGGAATGAACAAGGGGGGTTTGCTTGCCTGGTAAAACAACGTGCAGAACACTGCTCCTCTGACAGGTACTCTGGATCGGTCTCCGGAGCTGGACCTATCGAGAAGAACGGTGCCGACAATCAGACACAAGCATATGCAACAATATGATGCATGAATATGGCATGAAGTTATGATGTTGTTTGGGCTAGTGCAACTAGCATTCAATTTGAAAGAAGTCCATTTGAACCAAGGGTTCAAATGCAATTTTAAAATAAGCATTCTAAATGCCAAATATGTGTTTTCAAATAAACAGTAGGTTTAACTTCATTTGTCATGCATGAAAATGGTACAGATGGATAGATTGAATTTTTCTGATAATTTTTCATATATAAATTATTTCATTCGGAGCTACGGTTGAATTTCTATGATTTTTTGAAGTTTAGGCCAATTTCTGAATTAAATAAATCATTTAAGGTTTATTTAAATAAAAAGAACTGGATTACTGCGTCAGCATGACACAGGCATGACATCAGCAGGTCAAAGGGGCTGTCCAGAGTCAAACCTGACAGTGGGGTCCCACTGGTCAGTCACTCAGTTAAATAACTAAAGTTTAAAACTAAACTAATTAGACAAGGGCCCACATGTCAGTGTCTAATTAGATTAATGTCAGTAATTAAAAGTTAATTAAACCCTAAACTAAAAAATTAGTCAAAGGTGGCCCCACATGTCATAGACTCAGGGGAGTCAAACCCAGTGGGTTTGGGTCAAATCCCACCGGCGGTTAGCCGCCGGCGAGGCCGAATGCGGCGGAGGGCGTCGGAAACTCGCCTCCGTCGACCATTCGAGCGGCGGAGGGCATCTACGGGATGCGCAGGCTCTTGCGCATCCAACGCGCTAGGCGGCAGCAGCTGGAGCGGCCGGAATCGTCGCCGGCGTCGAGCCCAGCGGCGGCCGGAGTTCGGGCCTCGTCGGTTTAGGTGCTGCGGTGCACGTGAAGGCGAGGGAGTGGGTGCGTTAGACTGCTGGGAGCTTCCTGAGCATGAAGACGTGCTCCGTTGTGAGCTCATGCGGCTGTGGCCAGGGCTACACCATGGCCGGCGGCGAGAAGCTTTCGGCCGCGGGAGGAATCGGGGCTAGGGGGCAGGCGCGAGCACGGGAGAAGGGGGGGAAGATAGAGGAGCTCACGGCGAACTTGAAGGCGTCGTCAGCGAGCTCGGGGACGCGTCGGAGCGGGCGCAGGGTCGCCGGCGATCTTCACGGCCGCAGGTTGAAGACGAGGTCGTCGACGGCACTCCAGGGGCTTCTGGCGTCGGGCAGCTTGGCGAGGGGAAGGAGAGGAACGGGGCGGAGCTTCTGGGCACTCCGGCGAGGCGAGAGGGGGACGATGGCCACGGCTACGGCGAGCGGCGGCGACGGTGGCGTTCGGGCATTCTCGAGGAGGAGCACCAGGAGAGGGGAGAAGGGACCGAGGGGGAGTGAGAGGGTCCAGGGGTGCGTGGCGTCGTCCAGGGGCTGCTAGGCGCGTCGGCAGCGGCGGGAAGCAGGAGGTGGCGCGGCGCGTGGCCGGCGCGCGACGAGCACACGCTCGTCCTTCTGTCGAGGAGGAAGACGACAGGGAGGAGCGGGCTGGGCTGGCCAGCTGGGCCGGCCAGGCCGTGCTGTGCTGGGCCAGCACAGGTAAGCTGCCCTTTTTATTTTTTTCTTTTCTATTTTCTTCTGACATTTGTTTTGATTTAATTTCTAAACTAAATCATTTATTTACTTCTGACATTTTATCTTGCAGGGACCTAGGAATTAACCCAAACCCCTAAAAATAAAGAACCAGAATTTTGGACATATAAAAATATATAATAATTATATATCCAAGCAAATATTTATTGCATTAATTCCAAATGCCCAAAATAAATACTTATGAGCTCCTAATAATATTGGTTTGATTTTTATCTCTGGCCAATATTTTTAGAGGGCCACATGAACATTTTCTGGGACCTTTTTGGAGCAACTTTTTTTTGGGTCATTTTCAAAAGGGTTTCTGAGGGTTTCACAAGTCCTCATTTCAATTTCATTTGAAATTTAAACATGATGCAAACCACAAGAACTAACCTAGTGCATACCAGAACTAGGGTTGTGACACCGTCAGCAGCCGAAGCGCCGGGCGACGCGCGCCACCATGACGAGCAAGGTCGTCAAGGAGGCGCCCCGTGCCCGAGCGACAAGCGGAGGGGGGTCTTCCCGGAGTGGCTCTGGGGTTCCTTCCGCCCCTCGGTCCTCAGCGACAACCGGCGCGGGGTCTTCACAACCCACAGCTCCGGAGCCTGCCAAATGCCCGAGGGAGCCTTCTCCTCTAGCTCCTCGCGCTGGAGCACGTGAGGCGCAGTTTGACTTCTCCGCCCTCAGCTCCGATGAAGAGGAGGAAGAGTAAGTACTCGCAATTTTAACTTCCTTTCATTTTTGTCTTGATTTCTCTTGCTTGGTTCTGATCTTGTTTTGGCTTCCAGGACCTTGACCCACAGGATGGCGAAGAGGGCCAAGATCCCTGTGGTCGATCTCGAGGACGACGAGCCCGTCGCAGCGGCAGGTGACGCGCCAGCGACAGACTTGCCGGACCAGCCTGCTGCTCCGGAGAGCAGCCCCCAGCGCAGCCCCCAGCGTAAGTCTGGTATTCATTTTTCTGCTTGACGGGCGCGCTTGAGGTTGTTATCCTTATTGATGTTTTGTTGTTTTGTGCAGAAATGGAGCCGCAGCCACAGGAGCACCAAGATGCTGCCCCCGACGAGCCGCTTGTTCCACCCTCCCCGCCAAGGATGAGCTCCCCGGCAAGGGACGGTGCTCCGCCGAGGATGGGCACTCCACCAAGGGCGAGCACCCCGACAAGGGTGGACTCCCCGCCAAGGGAAGGCGCCAGTGGCCCTGCGCCGGCGGGGGCTTCTTCTATGCCGCCAAGGGAGAACTCCCCGGCGAGGGACCCCGTTGTTGAAGAGGCCCGCGAAGGTAACCCTTGTAATTTATTCTTCTTGGATTCATCTTTTTTGGATATTTGCTTGACAATTCTTTCTTCTATTTTTCTTCTGTTGTCAGACCCGCCCGCCCCGGAGCCGATGGAGACGGAAACCATCGCCGAGGAGGAGGTACGTGGCGACGCTGGCGATGCCACCGCCGCAGAGGGAACGGCCGGCACCGATGAGCCAGCCGCCGAGGAGACCGCCCCGACCGCTGACGCGGCAGCTGGGGAAGGTACCGGCGACCGCACTGCTGGCCCGGAGGCTGCAGGAGCGCCGGACGCTGCACCGGCCGCCGATCCTTCCGCCTCTGCGGCTGGGTCGGGCGTCTATCTGGAGGCCGCCAACGGGGTCTTTATCCAAGTCCCGTGGGCGTCCTCATCAAGGGCACCCGCGGAGGGGGAGATGTTTGACGGAGAAGTTCTTGCCTCCGCCGGGTTGAAGGTTGTCGACGCACCCGGCAACAGCGACGAGCCCGAAGAGGAGCAACTCCTGCGTCGACTCCTGGGTTTGTACCAGGCCAGGCAAGCCAAGCTGGAGTCCCGAGAGGCTCTGGCTGCCAAGGCTGGCGCTGATCTGGAGAAGCGTGCCGCGGAGCTCCGTGCCGCCAACCAGGCGGCCCTCCGAAACTTGGCGGAGGAGCGCGAAGAGCTTGCTGGAGCACACCAGGCGTTCCTCCTCGAGAAGGCCGAGGTGGAGGAGCAGCAGCGTCTGGCCGCCGAGGAGCTGTCTCGGCGGGAAGGAGAGCTCAACCAGCGGAAGGTCGACCTCGATAGCCACGAGGACGACCTCACCGCTTGCGAGCAGGCCATTGGCGGGGCTCTGCAGGAGGCGAGGTATGCCGCAGCTGCCGCAGAGACTGCCAAGAGGGATCTCGAGGCCAGGGTGGCGCGGATGGAGCTGAATTTGAAGGCGAGTGAAGACAGGGTCACTGCGCTCAACGTGGCGCGGGAGAAGGACGCCCACACCAACTCGGAGCTGCAAGTCCGCCTCTCCGAGAAGGGCACAGAGCTCACTGACGCCAGGGACTCCATCGCTGACTTGGAGCTGAAGGTTTCCACCCTCACCGACTCGCTTGACGCCGCCCGGGACCGCGAGACGAAGCTGAAGGACGATCTCCGTACTGAGAGGGCCTTGCTGGAAAGCGCTGCCTTCTCGCAAAACCACTTCCAGCGGACGGTGGAGCAGTGGACCGAGGAGCTCGTCGCCTCCGCCGCCAACATCGACATGGAGATGGTGGCGCTGAGGGCGGAGCACCTCGCGTACTCCCCCGACGAGAGTCTCCCCTACAGCGCCAAGCTGAGCCTGTTCTTCAGAGGAGTGGCGCCGGATCTCGCGCAGCTATGGGAGAAGATCCCCGCGCAGCTGGCTGACGAGGCGCGCCGGCTTTGCATGGGTACTATGGAGCGGGTGTTGTCGAAGATCGTCTATCGCAACCCCGGGATCAACCTCGTCAACGTCCTCCGGACCCTGCCGCCCGAAGCCGACCAGGAGGCGTTGAAGGCACAAGTCACCCATATCGTAGCCAAGGCGGGCAAGATCCAGAGGGTCGATGGAGATCGTAGAGACTAGGCTTCCTTTTTCCCGTTTTCCTTGTCGCTGTCGATTAAGTCATGGGTAGTAGTTGGTTAGAACAGCGGCAAGCTATCTCTGTAATATATACTTTTATTTTGGGTAATCAATGCAGCGTTATCTCCCTTGCTTTTAGTCCTTTAGCTTTGTATGCTTTTCACCCTACGCTTTTTAGGGAACTTGCCGGCAAAAGAACCCTTGCCGCGAGCGCTGAGTGCGGGACTCTTAGCAGCCTGCTAGCAATGCCCTTGCCGGCAAGAAACCTTGCCGCGGCTAGTCGCAGCACACTTAGGTTGTTGAGAGAACTCGAAAACGAAATAAGGGCACGACACTTATCGCAGCTCACTTAAGCCGTTGAGCGTGCTCGAAACAAAGTAAGGGCGCGGCTAGCCACGGGTAGGTTCCTCCGCGCACAGGTTTTCCATACAAAGTGTGGTTGTTCAAGGAAGATAACTAAGAATTTTAAAAACTTGAATGCTCAAACTTTGGTAACTTAGCTTTTATGGATTGTTTGCTTCCCGACAAGGCTTCCCTTTCTTGAACAGCACTTGGTCCATACTTCTATCTCCTTCC
>LR738714.1:393709766-393759209 GCA_902687465.1 Secale cereale
TGGATCGGGAGCGCCCGACCCCTTCCGCCGCTCGACGCCAGCGACGAACCCCGCCGCCGGACCGCCATGCCTCCCCGCCTCTACCTCGTCGGCTTCGTCGAGCCTCGCCGCCCCCGTGCCTCTACAGCCGCCGGTGAGGCCCTGGGCCTCCGCCTCCCTTTTCCCGACCCCCCGTCGTCCGTGTCGCCGCGCAGCTCGCCGCTTCGCTCAGCCGCCCACGACCCGCTCGCTGGCCCCTGCGCCGTCCGCCGCCCCCGCTGCGGCTGCGCGTTGCCTCGCCGCGGCCAGCGCGCCCCCTCACCCACACGGTCGCGTCCGCGCCTGGCCCTGACCGGGCCAGCTCCGGCCGGCCTCACTCGTCCGCGCGCGCGCGCCGCACTGTCGTCGCCGCCGCGCCAGTTCGGGCCGCTCGCCGCGGCCCCCGTGTCCTGGCCGCGTCGACCCCCTCTGCTCCGCGGCCCGGGCCCCTCTCCTCCACCGCCGGCAGCTGAGGCCGGCTCCGGCCGCCGGCCCTCGCGGCACTCGCCGGCGATGGCCGCACCTCCGCTCCGGCGCGCACCCCCAGCCAACTCCCCGCTGCGCCTGCCTGGCCGCGGCCGTGCCCTCCGCCGCGGCCCTTCCCCCGCCTCTGCTGGCCACCACCGCCGCCGCGCCGCTCCGGCCGACCGTGGCCGCCGGCCGCGCCCCTGGCCGCGCCCGGCTGGCCTCGCTCCTTCCCTCCGTGTGCCGGGCGCCTGGGTGCGCCCCGCCCCGTTGCCTGTAACCCACCGCCCGCTTAGCCCCTGGGCCCTATGACGTATGGGCCCCGCGCCCCTAATAACGAAAAAAGAAAAATGTTAAAATAAATAAATAAATATAAATAATAATAATTAGTTAATTAATTAATTACTTAATTAGTTAACTAAATAATTAACTTAATTAATCTGGATTAATTAAATCCTAATTAATCTAATTAGTTAATTAACTAATGTTTTAATTAAACTAATGACTATTTAACTTAATGATATACTGTTAAGTTAAACTAATTAATTGTGATTAACTTAATTAACTTTAATTAATTATATTAATTAGGTTTAATTAATTAATTAACCCTAATTAATACTGTGTCACTGACAGGTGGGACCCACCTGTCAGGTTGACCAGTCAACCCCTGCTGCCGTCAGCATGACATCATGCTGATGTCATAAATGCATTTTCAAATTAAATTAATTAATATTAAATTCCAGAAATTAATAAAAACTTAATAAAATCATATCTTTTAAACCGTAACTCGGATGAAAATACTTTGTACATGAAAGTTGCTCAGAACGACGAGACGAATCCGAATACGCGGTCCGTTCGTCCGTCACACATCTCTATCATACCGAACACGCAACTTTCCCCCTCCGTTTCATCCGCCCGAAAACGCGAAACACCGGGAATACTTTCCCGGATGTTTTTCATCCTTGCCAGTATCACCTCCTACTGCGTTAGGTCACACGTAGCACCGCGTATTTCCATCTTATACTTTGTGATGCTATTGTTTGCTCTGTTATTTATTTGTTTCCCCCTTCGTTGCTTATTTCGGTAGACTCCGATACTGTGATAGACCCTGAGACCATTGATGCTTCGGTGTTCGACTACGGCTACGATTCCGAAGATTCCTTTCGTCTGCAGGGCTTCCAGGCAAGCCCCCCCTTTGATCACCAGATATCGCCTATTCTTCTCTCTACTGCTTGCATTAGAGTAGTGTAGCATGTTACTGTTCGGTTACTCCTATTCTGCTGCATAGCCTGTCATTGTTGCTACAACTGTTGATACTTTACCTGCCATCCTAATGCTTAGTGTAGGATGCTAGTATTCCATCAGTGGCCCTACACCCTTGTCCGTCTGCCCTGCTATTCTATCGGGCCATGATCACTTGGGGGTGATCACGGGTATATACTACATACATTTTACATGACACATGATGATGGTTCGGATATGGGGGCTGAAGGGGCAGGTGGTTCCACCCAGGTAGTGGTGGGCCTGGGTTCCCGACAGCCCCCTGATGGTTACTTTGTGGCGGAGCGACAGGGCAGGTTGCGACCACCTAGGAGACAGGTGGGCCTGGCCCTGGTCGTTGTCCGCGGTTATTTCATAATAACACGTTTAACGGGATCTTGGTATTTGATCTGAGTCTGGCCATTTGGTCTATACGCACTAACCAGCTACGTGGGAATAGTTATGGGTACTCGACGTCGTGGTATCAGCCGAAGCCTTCTTGACGTCAGCGGTTTAGCGGCGCGCGCCGGATTGGACTGGAAGCCTACTCTGGTATTAGGAGAGGCTAGGTCTGCTTACCGGCCGCCCTCGCAACGTGCAGGTGTGCATTGGGCGATGGGCCCAGACTCCTGTGTGCTTAGGACTTAGACCGACATGCTGACCTCTCTGCTGTGCTTAGGTAGGGCTGCGACGTGTTGATCTTCCGAGGCCGGGCATGACCCTGGAAAGTGTGTCCGGCCAAATGGGATCAAGCGTGCTGGGTTATGTGGTGCACCCCTGCAGGGAAGTTAATCTATTCGAATAGTCGTGTCCCTCGGTAAAAGGACGACCCGGAGTTGTACTCTGACCTCATGACAACTAGAACTGGATACTTAATAAAACACACCCTTACAAGTGCCAGATATAACTCGGTGATTGCTCTCTCACAGGGTGACGAGGGGAGGATCACCGGGTAGGTTTATGCTATACGTTGTTACTTGGTGAACTTACCATCTAATTCCCTTCTACTGCTTCAAGACGGAGGCTGCGAGACGCGAGGATACTTGTTACTTCCTTATATTATCTTTTACTGCTGCAAGATGGAGGTGGCCAGAAGCGTAGTCTTCGATTGGATTTGCTATCCCCCTCTTATTCCGGCATTCTGCAGTTTAGTCCACAGATATTACCCCCTTCCACAGATATCATTGCATATGTAGTGTAGCTCCTTGCTTGCGAGTACTTTGGATGAGTACTCACGGTTGCTTTGTTCCCCCTTTTTCCCCATTTCTCCTTTCTTCTCGATTGATGCAACCAGATGATGGAGTCCAGGAGCCAGATGATCCCGATGATGTTTCTACGTGGAGTTCGGCTTCGAGGAGTAGTTAGGAGGTCCCAGGCAGGAGGCCTTGCCTTTTCGATCGTTGCTACTTTTGTGCTAGCCTTCTTAAGGCAACCTTGCTTAATTTATGTCTGTACTCAGATATTTTTGCTTCCGCTAACTCTTGTGTTTTCGAGCTTATGTATTCGAGCCCTCGAGGCCCCTGGCTTGTAATATAAAGCTTGTATTATTTTAATTTGTGTCTAGTGTTGTGTTGTGATATCTTCCCGTGAGTCCTTGATCTTGGTCGTACACATTTGCGTGCATGATTAGTGTACGGTCAAATCGGGGGCGTCACAACTCTCCTGGCCGTGGGGTTTGTGGCCGCCCGTGAAGGCGCCGACATACTGGTGGCACAAATCTGCCCAAGAAGAGATGGAGTTTTCCGGCAAGTGCATAAGCCAAGACCTGACTTTGGCTTAAGCACGAGCGGGAAGTAGTTGGCTAGAATCTTCTCGTCGCGTCCCCCGGCAGCTTGCACCGCGATGGTGTAGATGCTAAGGAACTCCGAGGGATGGGTCTTGCCGTCGTACTTCTCGGGTACGTCAGGCTTGAAGTTCTTCATGCTGGGCCACTGGACTTGCCGCAGCTCTCGGGTGAACGCAGGGCAACCTGCCGTGTACGGCAAGTCGCCTGGTTCATCGGGCGCGTGCATGTGGACAGCAGTCCCAGCGCGCTGATCGGACTATCTTCGGGCTTCTCTTCGACGCTCGATGCGGGTTCGAGCGTCCTCTTGTCGCTTGTCGTCGAGGACTTGGCGCTGATCGCGGCGAGCCCGCGGATCCGACGACGCCGTGGAGTCGTCGTCGACGTTGATCCGGCGGGGCGGCGATTTCTGCTTCCGCGGCGGGGAGTGCACGGTAGTTGCACCCCCGGCGGTCTTGTCTCCATCGGCCTTCGCTTGGTCGACTTGCCGCGGCCGTGATGTCGCCAGCTGCTGTGGCGTGTCGTTGTTGGCGAAGGCGATGAGGCTCTGGATCGTCGCCCTCCAGTCTTCGGCCTTGTCTGCCGCTGGAGGGAAGTCGAGAAGTAGCTGAGCCCTAGCCAGGGCTTCTGCTGGAGAGGAGGGAAGCGGCGGCGAGCGGTGCGAGGAGTGAGATATGCTCGGACTTCTAACAGGGTTAGAAGGAGCAGGGTCTCGCCCCGGTGACCGCGCCTTGCTCGTGCCAGGACGCTGGCCTTGAGCGTCCCACGACCTGCCGGTTTGGGCACGTCCCAGCAAGCGTATGGTACCTCCGGTACCACGTCGCTGCTAGTCCGGCGCCTCCTGAGAGGGACGTGGTGCGTGCACGGACGCCGAGGCTTTGGAGTTCGCTCGGTCGTCCGTCTTGTCCTTGGACTTGGTGGCGCCGTGAGTCTCCCCACCGGCGTCCACCCTTCCGCCGGCGTCTCCCCCACTAACCGTCGGTTCTGGTGGTGGTGGGATCGACGCGGACGGGCCTCCGACCTCCGAAGCCTTCTTCTTCGGAGGCATGTTGATGTAGTCGATGAGGTTGGTGAAGCTGGTGAAGTTGCTGAAGGTTGCGCCCGCGTGAGCGCCGGATCAGGTTTGCACAACCTCGACGCCCCCTACCTGGCGCGCCAAAGATGTCGGGGAAACTGACCGCCCGCGAACACCTATGGGACCGGAGCCCCTTCTACGTTGCGGTAAGGGAGCGGAGGGAGCACGGAGAGCAGATCGAGGAGCACACGCGGGCAGTTTACCTAGGTTCGGGCCACGATGTCCGCGTAAAACCCTACTCCTGCCTTGGTTGTATTGAGTTCTTGGGCTCGGGAGCTTAAAGATCTACAGTACTAGCTAGACCGAGCGAGAGAGTGGTTTAGTTTCTGGGATCGAACCTCCTCTACGTTGTGCATGGGCCTCCTTTTATAGCTCAAAGGGGTCACCGACAGGTGTCAACGTAGAGGAGGGTAAAAGTGTAAAATCGGTGGTAGTTGCAACAGTGCGCGAACAGTGTATGTACAGTAGATGTACAGTGGTTCATACCTAACCCTGACGGTGGGGGGACAAGGGCATTGAATGCCCATCGCCGTCACCCCAAAAGCGTCCGCCCGGGCGTCTCCGTTCGCCACGATGGTGGCCTCGTCACCGCGGCTCGCCACCGTGTCCCTCAGGCTCCACAGCCATCCGCCACGTGCCCCTGGAAGGGCCCCAGGGCGACGCGTGGGCAGATGAGCTGGAACGCAGGCACACAGTGTAAGCCTCCCCCGGCAAGCACCTTGTCGGGGCTGTTATCTTGCCGGGCCCGGAAGCTTGTCGCTCACCGGGTCCCGCCGGGGCGCACGATGCGCCACGATATATCTGCTGAAGTGTTATTCTTTGGCCTTCCTGGCAAGCTCCTCTTGCCAGGGTCTTGTGTTGAAATGATAACCTTGAGCCTGATGTGATCTTCCCGGCAAGCTCCTCTTGCCGGGGCCTTGTTCTTCTGACTTGTATACTTTGTTCTTGAATGGCTTCAAAGGGGTCTAGAGTGGGCTTTGGCGGGCGCGTGGCGAGCCAGACCATGGGACGCTGCTACTGCCCGTGCACAAGTCGGGATACTAAGGTACCCCTACTTTAGTACACCGACACTTCCCTTAAGCACGCGACCCCTTAGGTTCAAGTAGGCTTGGTCACAGTTCGAATAACCTTCGACCTGTACAGTTGGTAGCGGCCTCTAGCAAGGCGTGCCGACCACCAAGCAGACTATGAAGCTGGTTAGCGAACCTGTACAACATGTCACACTTCCATTTCATTTGCCACACGATATATATTGTCGGGATCGAGGCGAGCCTATCATCCTTGTGCTAGCCCGACCTCTTTCTCTTTCCAGTGATGCCGACCCAAATCGTATTATCTGATAATCCTTATCGCATGGTTAGGCTTATCCTCGTCGGATAACACGAGGGCCCGAGAGTATATCTCTGCTGATCGCAGGGGAAAATCCCATCTTGCTCGACCACGTCTCGCAGCATGGGTCTGAACAATCCTGAAACCTACCTTTGTAAATACCCAGTCATGGAGTAGCGTTTGGATGGCCAAAAGAAAGTCTGTCACCATCCCGGGTACATGCGTAAGCTATGGTCTTAGGACATAGAACGTATGTTGTACTAGAGACTCACAAATGACATATCGTTGCGTCTCATAGTTGGGTCTGTCCGACTCGGACCTTATCTCGACTCGGATCCGACTACATCGAATCGGACTAGACCTTTCCAAGTCCATATTATCCAGTTAGCATCCAATGCTCCATGGCTAGTGAGACCGAGCCATCCACCGTGTCATATGCTACTCTAGTTTGACGTGTTCCCACACGCTTGCGACTAGGGACAATTTACGATGTATCATACAACACAAGATCTCTCAGACAAGTCACATACTTGTTAACAAGTATCATTGATTGCTTCCAAGGACTATATTTATTTATAAACACATAGGAAATATCATCATACGTGATTGCCTCTAGGGCATATCTCCCACAATTATTGAATTTTCTTTGGCTCCCTTTTTGTCGAATCAATAAATTTGGGTTGAATACTCTGCCCTCGAAAACTGTTGCGAGCCCCTATACTTATCGGTTATCAAGACCTTTTTCTGCCGCCATTGTCGGGGACCATAGCTATATTTGATGAGTCACTTGGGATTTATGTCTGTTGATCACTATGAGGAGTCTGAAGGATGATAGAACCAAGATCGTTCCCACTAGGATGAGGGGATGTAAGGAACTGCCATCTATCACTACTAGGGAAATGCTTATACACAGTAGCTTAGTAGTAGCGCTGGAAAATAGTCACCGCTGTTGCTAGTTATCAGTAGCGCTATTCTAGTGCGGCGCTACTAGTAACTCTATAGCAGTAGCGCTGGAAAATAAAAATAGGCTACTACTATGTGGGACCAGACGAGGCCACCGACAGTAGCTCTAGTAGAGGTGTTGTACAGAATCCAACGGCACTACTAACAGTTTAATACTAGCGCTTTATTTTATTGAACCGCTACTGCTAATGGGCCCCACTTAGTAGTAGCGCTTTTCTAGGAGAGCTCTACTAAGTCCCGTAGCCGCAGCGCATTGTGGTAAGCAGCGCTAATGCTAGTTGCGGCTGATGCCACCTTTTCACCCCCTCCCCCTCCTCTCCCCCACTTTGCCCTCTCTCCCCCTCCTTTCCCCTCTCCACTCTCCACCATTGTTGCTCTTCTTCTCTCTTCCTCCTACCTCCCTTCTCTCCTCATTAATGTCCCCCTCCACCATAACCCCCTCTCCATTAGTTAGCTAGAGTCATATCTCCTCCCCAACAACTAGATCTAGCTGGGTATTTAGCCATCCACACTTTCAGTCCGTATAGGTAGCGAAAGGCCTCATCATCGAACATGCTCCCTCGATCGGTCTCTCTAGGGAGATATATATATATAGGTGACCGCTACTTCTCGAGCTGCATTGTATTCCCTCGAAGAGGAAAGGGAGATGCAGCACGGTAGCGTAAGTATTACCCTCAGTTTTTGAGAACCAAGGTATCAATCCAGTAGGAGACCACACGCGAGTCCCTCGCACCTGCACAAACAAATAAGAACTTCGCAGCCAACGTGATAAGGGGTTGTCAATCCTCTTACGGTCACTTACGAAAGTGAGATCTGATAGAGATGATAGTTTGATATTTTTGGTATTTTTGGTTATAAGAACGGAAAGTAAAAACGGAAAAGTAAAGTAGATTGTAGATTGATATGTTGAGAATAGACCCGGGGGCCATAGTGTTCTCTAGTGGCTTCTCTCATGATAGTGATATTCTACGGCGGGTAAACAAATTACTGTCGAGCAACTGATAGAAAAGCGAATAATTATGAGACTATGTAGGCATGATCATTATATATAGGAATCACGTCTGAGACAAGTAGACCAAAACAATTATGAATCTACTACTATTACTCCACACATCGACCGCTATCCAGCATGCATCTAGTGTATTAAGCTCATAAGAATAGAGTAACGCCTTAAGCAAGATGACATGATGTAGAGGGATAAACTCAAACTTAGTGATATAAACCCCATCTTTTTATCCTCGATAGCAAAAATACAATACGTGCCTTTCTACCCCTACTGTCACTGGGAAAGGACACCGCACGATTGAACCCAAATCCAAGCACTTCTCCCATTGCAAGAACTATAGATCTAGTAGGCCAAACCAAACCAATAATTCGAAGAGACTTGCAAGGATATTATAATCATACCTAAAGAGTTCAGAGAAGAACCAAATATTTCTCATAGATAATCTTGATCATAAACCCACAATTAATCGGATCTCGACAAACACACCGCAAAAAGAGATTACATCAAATAGATCTCCTCGAAGACCGAGGAGAACTTGGTATGGAGATCCAGAGAGAGAAGAAGCCATCTAGATACTAGCGATGGACCTGAAGGTCTATGGTAAACTACTCACAACTCATGGGAGGCGATGATGATGATGTAGAAGCACTCCGTGGAAGATCCCCCCTCCGGCGGAGCTCCAAAATAGGCCCCAAGATGGATCTCACGGGAACAGAAGGTTACGGCGGTGGAACTAGGGTTTTCTCTATTGTTCTGATGGTTTCGGGGTACGTACGTATATATTGGAGGAAGGAGGGCACCGGGGGCCAAACGTGGGGCCCACGAGGCAGGGGGCGCGCCCTGTAGGGGGGCGCCCCCATCCTCGTGGGCACCACGTGTGCCCTACTCCGTGGTTCTCAAGTCTCCCGTGCATGATTTTCTCCAGAAATATCTCTCCCGAAGGTTTCATTCCGTTTGGACTCCGTTTGATATTCCTTTTCTGTAAAACCCTGAAATAGGCAAAAAAAAACAGCAATCTGGATTGGGCCTTTGGGTTAGTAGGTTAGTCCCAAGAATAATATGAAAGTGTATAACAAAGCCCATTAAACATCCGAAACATCATAAATAATAGCATGGAACAATCGAAAATTATAGATACGTTCGAGACGTATCAAGCATCCCCAAGCTTAACTCCTGCTCGTCCTCGAGTAGGTAAATGATAATAACCGAATTGTTGATGTGGAATGCTAACCAACATCGTTTTTCAATGTAATTCTCTTAATTGTGGCATTAATGTTCAGATCTGAAATATTTAAGACAAAAGTCTATATTGACATAAGAAATAATAATACTTCAAGCATACTAACAAAGAAATCATGTCTTCCCAAAATACTATGGCTAAAGAAAGTTATCCCTACAAAATCATATAGTCTGTCTATGCTCCCTCTTCATCACACAAAATATTCATATCATGCACAACCCCGATTTCAGCCAAGAACTTGTTTTCATACTCTATTCTTTCAAACCTTTCAACTTTCACGCAATACATGAGCGTGAGCCATGGACATAGCACTATGGGTGGAATAGAGAGCTGGTTGTGGAGAAGACAAAAAGGAGGAAGATAGTCTCACATCAACTAGGTGTATCGACGGGCTATGGAGATGCCCATCAATAGATATCAATGTGAGTGAGTAGGGATTGACATGCAACGGATGCACTAGAGCTAAAAATGTATGAAGGCTCAACAAAAGAAACAAGTGGGTGTGCATCCAACTTGCTTGCTCACAAAGACCTAGGGCATTTGAGGAAGCCCATCGTTGTAATATATTCCCTCCATCCGAAAATAAGTGACTAAAAAATGACTTAACTTTGTACTAACTTTAGTACAAAGTTGAGTCACTTTTGAGTCACTTATTTCGGGACGGAGGGAGTACAAGCCAAGTTCTATAATGAAAAATTCCCACTAGTATATGAAAGTGACTAAACATGAGACTCTCTATAAGGAAGAATATGGTGCTACTTTGAAGCACAAGTGTGGATAAAGATAGTAGCAATTGTCCCTTTTTTTGGGTCCTTTCTTTTTTTCTTTTTTTTCTTAGGAGGGGCTTTATTGATTTAGCCTTTCCTCACATGGGACAATGCTCTAATAATGATGATCATCACACCTTCACTGAATTACAACTCGATATTACAACTCGATACTAGAACAAGTATGACTCTATATGAATGCCTCCGGTGGTGTACCGGGATGTGCAATGAATCAAGAGTGGCATGTATTAAAAATGATGCATGGTGGCTTTGCCACAAATACGATATCAACTACATGATCATGCATGGAAATATGACAATATGAAGTGTGTCATATGAACGGAACGGTGGAAAGTTGCATGGCAATATATCTCGGAATGGCTATGGAAATGCCATGATAGGTAGATATGGTGGCTGTTTTGAGGAAGGATATATAGTGGGTGTATGGTACCGGCGAAAGTTGCGCGGTACAAGAGAGGCTAGCAATGGTGGAAGGGTGAAAGTGCGTATAATCCATGGACTCAACATTAGTCATAAAGAACTCATATACTTATTGCAAAAATCTACAAGTCATCAAAACAAAGCAATCAACGCATGCTCCTAGGGGGGAGGTTGGTAGGAGTTAACCATCGCGTGCCCCCGACCTCCACACAAAGGTTGACACTTTACAAATACCTCATGCGCTAACTTCGTCACATAGCGGTTCACCATATGTGCATGCTACGGGAACCACTAACCTTAACACAAGCATTTCTCAAATTCATAATAACTCCACTAGCATGACTCTAATGTCACTATCCTCATATCTCAAAACAATTATCAAGCATCCAACTTCTCATAATATTCAATGCACTTAGTGTGAAAGTTTTTACTACATTGATATTGAATGTCTATCATGTGAAGACTAGTTTTATAGCCTAAGCACATTACCATGCTGTTGTAATAGACTCTCAAAAGGATATAAGTGAAGCATGAGATTTCAACAATTTCCTCAAAATATAATCACCACCGTGCTCTAAAAGATATAAGTGAAGCACTAGAGCAAAAAAGATTCAACTCAAAAGGTATAAGTGAAGCACATAGAGTGTTCTATCAATTCCTAGGCCATATTTAACTCTATCAAATAGGTGTGTCCAGCAAGGATGACTGTGGCAAACTAAGAATCAAAGACTCAAAATATACAAGATGCTCCAAGTAAAACACATATCATGTGGTGAATAAAAATATAGCTCAGAGTATAGTTATCGATGGATGAAGACGAAAGAGGGGATGCCTTCCAGGGGCATCCCCAAGATTAGGCTTTTGGTTGTCCTTGAATTTTACCTTGGGGTGCCTTGGGAATCCCCAAGCTTAGGCTCTTGTGACTCTTTGTTCCATAGTCCATCAAAGCAATACTCAAAAGTTGAAAACTTCACAACACAAAACTTAGACAAAAATCTCGTGAGCTCTGTTAGTATAAGAAAGCAAACCACTACTCAGAGGTACTGCAATGAATTCATTCTTTGTTTATATTGGTGTTAAACCTACTGTATTCCAACTTCTCTATGGTTCATACTGTAATGCCCAGGATGGGACTATACCTCCTACGTGTCGAGGCACGACTTAAAGGTATAAGCCCATTCTGGAATGATCTCAAGTTCGGTATCTTTGCACATCTCATGTAAAAATGGGGATGAAAAACAAAAGAGATAGTTGGCTTACACTCACCACGTCACACAATTCATTACATAGCCAAACATCATTCAAATAACATCACAACCCGTCTATGGGTGAAGAGCCAAATGAAAGATACCAAACATACATAAAACCACAGGTTCGAATCGCCCCTAGTAGAAACCACTACTGATCATCGGGATAGTGCACATAGTAACGGCTACGTTCTTCATCGTACTCCCAGTATAGCTCTGTGTCGTCTCCTGAGTAGTTCACCATGGTACCTGCATCTGGTGTGGTGTAGAATCTGTGAGCCACAGAGGACTCAGCAATCCTGTTCCCGGGTAGTAGAACTATCAAAGCCTTGGGTGTGGAACAAGGCTGAAGAAAGAATAAAAGGCTGCAGCAGCACTAGCACTAACTTACGTGATAAGAGCGAGAAGAGAAGTGCCTCGGACGATAAAGTGATCACGAAGTGATCCTATCTAAAACACGTCAAACATAACCCCACCGTGTTCACTTCCCGAACCCCTTTCGGAAAATGACCGTCACGGTACTCACGCTGGTAGTGTGTTCTGAACATGGTGTCAAGTTTTCTACAACCGGATATTAACAAATTCCCATCTGCCACATAACCGCGGGCACGGCTTTCGAAAGTTCAAAACCCTACAGGGGTGTTCCAACTTGGCCCATGACAAGCCCACGATCCGCGGAGTCGCAACTCCAAGGTGGGAAGGCCCGAGTATTCTCGGAATCCCATGCTCAAGATACTCCGACAAAGGTAAGACTAATCCAGGAAATCCTCCCGGCATGTTGACACCCTGACAGTAGCCGCGCGTATCTAGTCTCAGGCCACGACCGGATGAGACAGCCTACAGGAAAATACCAAAAACCACGGGTTTCCCCAAGGCGGCCCTGCAGTCTGCTCGGTTGGACCAACAATCATGTGGAGCACTGGCCCGGGGGTTGATTAATAAAAGGGGATAGCTAGTCCCTATGCAAGTTTTAAGTTATTTGGCAAATGGAGTACCAATGTTGGGACTTGCTGGAAAAGATTTAGCGCTAAGCGGTTTATCGAGGGGGTCCCATAACCCCAACCGTGTGAGGAACGCATAATCAAGGAACATAACACCGGTTTATACGGTTCCTAGGGCGGCATGAGTGGAACAAATCACCAAGCAAGAGTCTTAGCCTTCCACCCATTACCAATATATAGATGATTTCATTAAGATTTTATATAGTGTGATATCCCAACAAGCTTCAACATGAAGCAAGAATCTTCAAATCTTCTCCTGCAACTAGCAATGCTATAAGAGGGGCTGAGCGAAGCCTACGTAGCCAATCAAAGGTTTGCATAGGTTGGGTGGTTAAAAAGATTCATGGTTACAATAGGAGGCTGACAAACAAACATGGGCATCGAGGCAATAAGCTAAAGAGCGAGACTTCTAGCAATAGGCAAAGATAGTAATGATATCTGGGTCAGGTCATCTTGCTTGTCGAGTCGTCGATGGGATCGTAAGAGGGCTCCTCGTTCTGAACCTCGGTAGTAACCTCATTCTCGTACTCGGTCTCGGCTTCCGGCTCTACTCAACACAAGAACACACAAGGCACGGAATCAAACAAGATGCAATGCGCAAACTACAGGATGCATGGCTGATGCACTAAGGAAGCACTGTCGATGCACTTAGGATGCACAGCAGGACAACATAGGAAGCACAGAGAGAACAGCACAAGAAACATGAAAACATACTCAAGCAAGTAGGATGCAAGACAAGTCTATTTAGGATGCAAAACATGGCAAGGTAGGAAGCACAGAGAAACAAAACAAGAAACAGCAGGTTTAAATGAGGCCGGAAACTACTTAGGACAAATCCGGTAAGTCCTCATATGCATAGTTTGAAATTAGTCCAGATCTGAACAAACCTTAAGTTAAAGTTGTTAAACAGCAAGTTAACATGCACCATGACAATCTACACGAAATTCTAGTCAAGTTTCATATAAAGTTTGTTTGAAACGGAGCTACGGTCTAGAAGATATGATCAAAACAAGATAAACATGGCAACGGTGCAAGATGCACCCAAACATCAAGCAACATACTCCAAAACATGTTAACAAGATGATATTATTAATCTACATGCAAAACCACACAAGTTTCATATAGGACTTGCTCAAAACGGAGCAACGGACTAAAAGATACACCCGAAACAAGAAACAATGCAAAGCTGAAACTAACAGCCACATAGCAACTTCGGAGCAAGAAATATATACTCTACAGCACTCAAACATCGTGACAAGAAGCATGGACATGAAGTAGACATATCCTACATCAAACAACTCCATTGGAGCATCTCCATAGGAGGCATGGATCAATAGCAACAAGCTACAACATTTTGATCATGACAATAAAAACCTGACATCGGTATTTTATAGCAACTTGGGAGCAAGAGTTAAATATGCTAAAGCAACCCAAATTAGCATGTGAGGGCATGGATGGATATATAACAACATATACAACAAGGAATGACCAATAGCCACCCCAAAACTATCATGTATTTGCCTAGAACAACAAGCAAACCTAGCATTAGGATATTATAGATTCCAGACTTAGTGAAATTTCACTAAGTGTTAAAACAGCAATATTATCATGGCATGTTTGTGAGCATGTTTAAGTCACCTCAAAGCATAACATGGCAAGTGGTTTGCACCACAGCAAAGAACACATGATGGGGAATCTAAAACATATGAGCATGCATCATGGGGACAAACACATCAATAGCAACGAGCTCCTCAACTAGGCAT
Source organism: Secale cereale (assembly GCA_902687465.1). NCBI lineage: Eukaryota > Viridiplantae > Streptophyta > Magnoliopsida > Poales > Poaceae > Secale > Secale cereale. The sequence continues at coordinate 393,724,125 of LR738714.1, forward strand.
CTCGTAACAAGTTTAAAAACCTAACAGCCACATGCACTTTTGCAAAGGAGATAAACATGGCAAATGAATTCTATCATGCATCCTATAGCAACCAACATGTAGAGCATCTCATGATGAACATTTGGACATATCATTTGCTTCATTTGGATAAACATGCACCAAGTTATCACATCTCAAACATGGCATCAAAACAACTAATAGCATCAGTTTATATCAAGTAGCACTATTGTCATGATGATTAAGACATCTAGATGGACTCAAACATGCATGACACAATGGAACAAAACATAGTACAAGTCACCACGATCATTTTGACATATCATACGCACAAATTGGACAAGCACAGTAAAAGTTATCATCGTCGCAAAAGTGCATCAGACAAAGAAATACACTAAAAGACTTAGCAAAATGACAAGGGTCAACCTCCTGGAGTCAACAGCGGAGCGGGCGGTCAACGGAGTGGATCGGGTCCGTGGATCCGCGGGTCGCGGGCGCGGCCCGTTAGGGTTACAGAGGCCCAGATCGGGCTGGATCGGCCTCGAGCCCCGATCGGATCGGTGCGGCGGCGCCTTCGATCCCGACCGGCGGGAAGGAGAGCGGTGGCCGGCGGGATGAAGAGGCCGGCGGCGGGGACTAGCACCGGCGGCGGCGCACGGCGCCACACTGCCCGGCAGCGGGGAGTGCTTCGAGGGGCCCGCGAGGGAGGCTCTGGCCGGCGAGAGCTGGGCTTGGGCCGACGGGGTCTTCAGGCGATGCGAAGGCTGCGGCGGCGGCCTGTCGCCCGGCCGGTGACGGAGAAGAAGCGGGAGGCGGAGGGAGCGCGACGCGGGCGGAGCCGCGGAGGCGCGCGGGCTCGCGCGGGCCGTCCTCGGGCCCCGCGGGCCGCGGCGGCAGGAGGAGCGGATGGCCACATGGCGGCCTGCCACTAGTCGAGGGGGCGGCGGCGGACGTGTCCAGCGCCGGCGGACACGTCCGGCGCGCGGTGGATCTGCGGGGCACGGGAAAAAAGAAAAAAAAGGGATGGAGGAGGAAGAAGACTAGGGTTTTGGAAGAAAATGAAGGGGTGGACGTTTATATAGGCACAAGGAGCTAGGAGACTCCAAATGAGGAGCGGTTTTCGGCCACGCGATCACAATTCAACGGCCGAGATGATGGGAAGGGTTGAGCTGGGTTGTTAGGCTGTTGTGGAGGGGTTCTTGTGCCTTAAAGAGGAGGTACTTTTAGCCCACGAGGTTAACTATTGGAGTATCAAACGAACTCCAAACGCGACGAAACTTGACAGGCGGGTTACACGTATCAAAACAACATCGCACGACAAGTCTCACGCCATTCCGGAAACGTTACACGGTCAAACCCAAAAGAAGGACTCGGGGATGGCACGGGCACGTGTGAGAGCGTCGGAACTCGAAACGGACAACGGGAAGAGACGAGTGGGACCGGATGCAAATGACAACACAAATGCAATGCAATGCACATGACAACATGACATGGATGAAATGCACACACACACAACAAAACGACGAAAACCCGAAAAGACGAAGAACCCGGAATGGAAATGATGAAGCCAAAGTTTATATATTGCCAAAAGGGGAAAGTGTTACATCCGGGGAATTACACATACTTCCCAATACTACTCATAGATGCATTGAAATAAGCAAACAACACACGAAAAACAGAATCTGTCAAAAACAGAAAAGTCTGTAGTAATCTGCAGTTTTCGCATATTTCTGTAACTCCAAAAAATTCAAACTAAATTGGTAGATGTGAGGAATTTGTCTATTAATCATCTGCAAAAATAATCAACTAAATAGCACGCTCCAGTAAAATCTGGTGACCATTCTAGCGAGCGTTAACGATTCTGTTTTTCACAGCAAGATCATATAAACTTCACACAAGTCTTCCCAAAGGTTCTACTTGGCACAAACACTAGTTAAAACACAAAACCACATCTAAACAGAAGCTAGATGCAATATTTATTCCTAACCGAAGCAAAAACAAAAAACAAATGGGTTGCCTCCCAACAAGCGCTATCGTTTTACGCCCCTAGCTAGGCACGATACATGGATAGATCTAGGTGTTGGCATCTTTGGAAGGCAATCTGTAAGTGGCTCTCATAATAGATTCATATGGTAATTTGATTTTCTTTCCAGGAAAGTGTTCCATGCCTTTCCTTAAAGGAAATTGGAAACTAATATTTCCTTCCTTCATATCAATAATTGCACCAATCATTTTAAGGAAAGGTCTATCAAGAATAATAGGACATGAAGGATTGCAATCTATATCAAGAACAATGGAATCTACGGGCACATAATTCCTATTGGCAACCATAAGAACATCATTAATCATTCCCATAGGTTTCTTAATAGTGGAATCCGCAAGATGCAAATTTAAAGAACAATCATCAAGCTCATGGAAACCTAGCAAATCACACAAAGTTTTTGGGATAGTGGAGACACTTGCACCCAAATCACACAAAGCATAGCATTCATGATCTTTAATATTTATTTTAATAGTATATTCCCACTCATCATAAAGCTTTCTAGGGATAGAAACTTCTAACTCAAGTTTTTCTTCATAAGATTGTATCAAAGCATCAACTATGTGTTTGGTGAAAGCTTTATTTTGACTATAAGCATGCGGAGAGTTTAGTATGGATTGCAACAAGGAAATACAATCAATCAAAGAGCAATTATCATAATTGAATCCCTTGAAATCCAAAGTAGTGGGTTCATCACTATGCAAAGTTTTAATCTCTTCACTCTCACTTTTAACAATTTTAGCATCAAGATCTAAAAACTCTGAATCATTGGGACACCTTAAAGTAGAATCATCTCCAATCCTATCTTCATCAATATTTATACTAGAAAACAAGTATCTAATAGGATACACATCAATAACTTTCAGATCTTCATCTTTATTTTCATGATAACTAGAAGAACACGCTTTTATATAATTCTCTCTTTTAGCATGGATCCTAGCAGTTCTTTCTTTGCATTAATCAATGGAAATTAGCATGGCTTTGAGAGACTCATTGATATCGTGCTTAGGTAGGATAGATCTAAGTTTCAAAGAATCAACACCAAGAGTAATTCTATCCACACTTCTAGCCAATTCATGAATCTTAAGCAATTTTTCTTCAAGCATAGCATTGAAATTCTTTTGCGAAATCATAAACTCCTTAACACTAGTTTCAAATTCAGAAGACATCTTTCCATAAGAGTTGTTGTAGGAATTACCGTAATTATTAGAGGAAATACTATGTAAAGGCCTAGGATTAAAGTTCCCTCTATAAGCATGGTTACCAAAATTATTCCTACCAACAAAATTCACATCCAAAGATTCATTGTTATTTTCAATCAAAGTGGACAAAGGCATATCATTAGGATCAGAAGAAGAACTCTTAGCAGCAAATAATTTCATAAGTTCATCCATCTTTCCACTCAAAACAGTAACTCTTCAATAGCATGCACTTTTTTACTAGTAGATATTTTGGTGTGCCATTGAGAATAATTAACCATAATATTATCTAGGAGTTTGGTAGCTTCTCCTAAGGTAGTTTCCATGAAAGTGCCTCCTGCGGTCGAATCTAAAAGATTTCTAGAAGCAAAATTCAAGCCAGCATAAAAGTTCTGAATAATCATCCATAGATTCAAACCATGTGTAGGGCAATTACGTATCATTAATTTCATTCTCTCCCAAGCTTGTGCAACATGCTAATGATCTACTCCCTCCGTTCCAAAATAGATGACTCAACTTTGTACTAACTTTAGTACAAAGTTAGTATAAAGTTGGGTCATCTATTTTGGAATGGAGGGAGTAGTTGCTTAAAATTCATAATATCGTTTCTAAGAGAGATGCTCTTAGCAGGAGGGAAATACTTAGAGATAAAAGCATCTTTGCACTTATTCCACGAATCAATACTATTTCTAGGAAAGAGGAAAACCAAGTTTTAGCACAATCTCTAAGTGAAAACGGAAATAACTTCAATTTAACAATATCGTTATCTGTATCCCTTTTCTTTTGCATATCACACAAATCAACAAAGTTGTTTAGATGGGTAGCGGCATCTTCACTAGGAAGGCCAGAAAATTGATCTTTCATGACAAGATTCAACAGAGCAGCATTGATCTCACAAGATTCAGCATCGGTAATAGGAGCAATTGGAGTGCTGATAAAATCATTATTGTTGGTATTGGAGAAGTCACACAATTTGGTATTGTTCTGAGCCATAGTGACAAGCAAGCAATCCAACACACACAAGCAAACAAGAGGCAAGCAAACGATAAACACACGGCAGAAGAAGGGCAAATAACACGGCAAGGGTGGAGTGGGGGAGAGGAAAACGAGAGGCAACAAATGTAATGCGGAGGATAAGGGTTAGTGATAGGTACTTGGTATATGACTTTTGCGTAAGCCTCACCGGCAACGGCGCCAGAAATTCTTCTTGCTACTTCTCGAGCTTGCGTTGTATTCCCTCGAAGAGGAAAGGGAGATGCAGCACCGTAGCGTAAGTATTTCCCTCGGTTTTTGAGAACCAAGGTATCAATCCAGTAGGAGACCACGCGCGAGTCCCTCGCATCTGCACAAACAAATAAGAACTTCACAGCTAACGTGATAAGGGGTTGTCAATCCCTTTACGGTCACTTACGAAACTGATATCTGATAGAGATGATAATTTGATATTTTTGGTTACAAGAACAGAAAGTAAAAGCGGAAAAGTAAAGTAGACTGTAGATTGATATGTTGAGAATAGACCCGGGGGCCATAGTGTTCTCTAGTGGCTTCTCTCATGATAGCGATATTCTACGGCGGGTAAACAAATTACTGTCGAGCAATTGATAGAAAAGCGAATAATTATAAGACTAAATGGCATGATCATTATATATAGGCATCACGTCCGAGACAAGTAGACTGAAACGATTCTGTATCTACTACTATTACTACACACATCGACCGCTATCCAGCATGCATCTAGTGTATTAAGCTCATAAGTACAGAGGAACGCCTTAAGCAAGATGACATGATATAGAGGGATAAACTAAAACTTAGTGATATAAACCCCATCTTTTTATCCTCGATGGCAACAATACAATACATTCCTTGCTGCCCCTACTGTCACTTGGAAAGGACACCGCAAGATTGAACCCAAAGCCAAGCACTTCTCCCATTGCAAGAACTATATTTCTAGTAGGCCAAACCAAACCAATAATTCGAAGAGACTTGCAAGGATATTATAATCATACATAAAGAGTTCAGAGAAGAACCAAATATTTCTCATAGATAATCTTGATCATAAACCCACAATTCATCGGATCTCGACAAACACACCGCAAAAAGAGATTACATCGAATAGATCTCCTCGAAGACTGAGGAGAGCTTGGTATTGAGATCTAGAGAGAGAGAAGAAGCCATCTAGATACTAGCTATGGACCCGAAGGTCTGTGGTAAACTACTCACAACTCATGGTGAGGCGATGATGATGATGTAGAAGCAGTCCGTGGAAGATCCCCCCTCCGGTGGAGCTCTGGAACAGGCCCCAAGATGGGATATCATGGGAACATAAGGTTATGACGGTGGAACTATGGTTTTCTCTGTTGTTCTGATGGTTTCGGGGTACGTAGGTATATATAGGAGGAAGGAGGGCACCGGGGGCCAAACGTGGGGCCCACGAGGCAGGGGGCGTGCCCTGTGGGGGGGCGCCCCCCACCCTCGTGCGTGCCACGTGTGCCCTACTCCGAAGGTTTCGTTCCGTTTGGACTCCGGTTTGATATTCCTTTTCTGTAAAACCCTGAAATAGGCAAAAAAATAGCAATCTGTACTAGGCCTTTGGGTTAGTAGGTTAGTCCCAAAAATAATATGAAAGTGTATAACAAAGCCCATTAAACATCCAAAACATCATAAATAATTGCATGGAACAATAAAAAATTATAGATACATTGGAGATGTATCAAGCATCCCCAAGCTTAATTCATGCTCGTCCTCGAGTAGGTAAATGATAAAAACAGAATTTTTATGTGGAATGCTAACCAACATAGCTTTTCAATGTAATTCTCTTAATTGTGGCATGAATGTTCAGATATGAAAGATTCAAGACAAAAGTCTATTGACATAAGAAATAATAATACTTCAAGAATACTAACAAAGCAATCATGTCTTCTCAAAATAATATGTCTAAAGAAAGTTATCCCTACAAAATCATATAGTCTGGCTATGCTCCCTCTTCATCACACAAAATATTCATATCATGCACAACCCCAATCATTTAGCCTTTCCTCACATGGCATTTAAACTTTCATTGAATTATAACTCGATACTAGAACAAGTAGGACTCTATATGAATGCCTCCGACGGTGTACCGAGATGTGCAATGAATCAAGAGTGACATGTATGAAAAACGATGCATGGTGGCTTTGCCACAAATACGATGTCAACTACATGATCATGCATGGAAATATGACAATATGAAGCGTGTCATATGAACGGAATGGTGGAAAGCTGCATGGCAATATATCTCGGAATGGCTATGGTAATGCCATGATAGGTAGGTATGGTGGCTGTTTTGAGGAAGGATATATATTGGGTGTATGGTACTGGCGAAAGTTGCGCGATTCAAGAGAGGCTAGCAATGGTGGAAGGGTGAGATTGCGTATAATCTATGGACTCAACATTAGTCTTGATGAACTCATATACTTATTGCAAAAATCTACGAGTCATCAAAACAAAGCAATCAACGCATGCTCCTAGGGGGGATGTTGGTAGGAGTTAACTATCGCGCGCCCCCGACCTCCACACAAAGGTTGACACTTTACAAACACCTCATGCTCTGACTTCATCACATAGCGGTTCACCATACGTGCATGCTACAGGAATCACTAACCTTAACACAAGCATTTCTGAATTTCATAATAACTCCACTAGCATGACTCTAATATCACTATCCTCATATCTCAAAACAATTATCAAGCATCCAACTTCTCATCATATTCAATGCACTTAGTGTGAATGTTTTTACTACATTGATATTGAATGTCTATCATGTGAAGACTAGTTTTATAGCCTAAGCACATTACCATGATGTTTTAATAGACTCTCAAAAGGCAGAAAAGAAAGGTCCTCAGAAAGTTGTATGGTACTTTCCAATCACTCCCTGTCAGCAGCGGTATTTCGTAGGTCCTAAGTAAGCAAAGCTTATGTGCTGGCATGCGGAGAGGAAGAAGCCTGACGATGGAGATGATCCGAAGCTGAGACACCTCGTAGATGGTAGCTAGTGGAGAGCATTCAACGCCGTATATGGATTTGCCACAGACGATCCAAGGAACATCATGCTTGGTGTGAGTATCGATGTCATGAATTAGTTTGGAAACCAGAACACCAAACACAGCACATGGCTTGTGTTTGTATGGATGTACAACCTCCCCCCATGGAAGTGCATGAAGACAAAGTACATGCACATGAGCATGCTGATTCAAGGGCCGAAACAACCGAGAAATAATATTAACCTATATATGGGGCTTTTGCAAGAGGAGCTAGATACGTTATGGAAAACACCGGCATGGACATGGGACACCAGCGAAGGAGAGTATTTCCATATGAGAGCCATGCTAATGATGACGGTGCACGACTATCTTGGTTACGGGTACACCTCAGGCCAGGTGTGCCACGAATATTGCGGATGCTCAAGGTGCATGGATGATACAACATCTCAGCATCTTACGTCAATGAAAGATGGCGGGTTGGGGAAAATTGTGTACATGGGGCATCGTAGATGGCTCGAGAAGGATGACCAGTCGAGAAAGCATGGAGATCTATTCAATGGGTTAGCTGAGCATTGAGGACCTCCACTAAGAGGAGCGGCACCGAAACCGACGAGCTGTTGAGAAAGTAGAAACAGTGCCCCACGCCGGGAAACATGAAAAAGGCGCTGGATCCTCAACTGAAGGTATGGAAAATGAGGTATGTTTTCTAGGACTTGGAGTATTGGCCCAATCACGACACACCTCATTGCCTTGATCAGATGCATATCACGAAGAATGTCCTCGAGATCTTGCTTGGCGCACTGATGAACATGCCGGAGAAGACCAAGGATGGGCCGAAGGCAAGGAAAGACTTGGAAGATTTGAAGATCAGGAAAGATCTCGATCGTAAAAAGTCGACGAAGGAGACGGAGACGAAGACAGCGGAGGGGGAAAGGGGCAGAAAAGTCAACAAGAAGGTGGAGAGATATTGACCCCTTCTTGCTTCACTTTAAGTGCGAAGGAGATATATCAATTCATCAAGTGCCTTATGGGAATCAAAGTCAGTTCCGCTTACTGTGGGAAGATAAGCTGATTTCTAGACCCCAAGAAGAAAAGGTCCAGCGGGATGAAGTCTCATGACTGTCACTTGATGATGACCTAGATATTCCCAGTTCCCATTAGAGGGATAATGGAGAAGCACATCCATGACACGCTTACTGGTCTCTGAACTTCTTCGACATTATCTCTCGAAAGTCCATAAGTGTGAAGCAGCTCCGAAGGCTACAGGAAGAGATCGATGTACTTCCACCCCGCGTTCTTTGACGTCATGGTGCATCTGTGTGTCCACACCGTGGACGACATCATTGACCTCGGGCCGACATTCCTTCATAGCATGATGCCGTTCGAGAGGATGAATGGGTCCATCAAAGGATTCGTTTGTAACATGTCGTGTCCCAGTGGGAGCATCATCCAGGGGTATCTAACGCATGAGTGCATCTCCTTTTGAGAGAATTATATAGGCGATGGAGATCCTATTGTTGGTTTGCCCGTCAGGAGGCACGATGGGAAGCTCGAAGGAGATGGTCACACCAATGGCCAGAGGGAATTGCACATGGACTACTCGGATCGATGAAACTACTTTGACAGGGCTAACTTAGTAGTGCTACAACACCTAGATGTGGTAGATGATTATGTGGCACGACACAAAGAAAGCATCGCAAAGTACCATGATAAGGGGATTCTCAAGATGGACAATGAAGTTACTATAGATCACAACGCCACTTTCTTGCGTTGGTTCAAAGAGCAAATTCTTGAAAATCCCCCGGAAGAGGGCAGTTCGGACGGATTGCTCATACACGCCTTAGGACATGACCCCGCTCCCAAGCTCGTGACCTATCAGTCATACGATATCAGTGGGTAAACGTTCTACACGGAGGTCAAAGACATGGATAGTGATTACCAGTACTCCAGGGTGACAATTGAATGTGTGACCGACGCCAACGGCAGAACTGAAAGATTATATGCAATGGTCAAAGAGATCTGGGAGCATAATTATGCTGGAATGCACTATGCGATGTTGTTCCCTGTCAGATGGGCCAAGGATGTCGTAAGAGAAAACAAGTATTTCACTACCATGTCTATACCCGACGTGAAGGGCACCCCCATGAACATTAACATCATCGTAAAAAATGAGCCATGGGTACACGCTAAGCATGTGACACAATGCTTTTTTATAACCGACCCGACCAATCCCAGTCGTGTTGTTGTGAGAAGATCCAAAAGGAGCATCGTTGGAATGGATGGAGTCGCCAATGAGGAAGACTACAACCAATACGGCAACCCAATGAGGGAAGATGATGATGATGATGATGAAGCATACGTGAAAAGAAGAATCAATACTACATTACTGAAGAAAGATCGTACTCCATGGTTATGGAAAAGTCACAAGGAGGAGCCCAATTATTCGACAACGAACAAGAGGGAAGGAGCTCAATGTGAAACGTCATCGACGCAAGAGAAACCATCATGTATATATATGTTTTTAATTTTCTGTACGCACTTAAGTACCCGTTATAGGTCAAATGATGTAATCGTATCCCCCTTCAATTACATGCATGGTTCCCATGATATTCATGCAGTGTGGGAGGGAGACGTCATAGGGATAAAGCAGTACAAAAGAAAAAACAAAAGAAAAAAAGAAAAGAAAAGCGATAAAGCAATACAAAAGAAAATGAAGAGTAAACAGAAAATGAAAATAATAGAAAGAAAAGAAAACTAAAAACTAGAAAAGGAAAATAATAAAAAGAAAAGAAACGTAACAGTTGTGCTTGGTTGGTAATCACCGCTATAGCTAAGTAAGCTATAGCGATGGATAGAGGACAAGCGCTATTGCTACTTGTATTTTAGAAATAAAAAATAAAATTTGAATATTTAGCAATAGCGCTGGTTTAGGAACAAGCGCTATAGCTAAGTTAGCTATAGCGTTGGTTCCTAAACCAGCTCTACTTCTATTTTGAGTTAACCATCGCCCACGCGGGCTCAAAATTTTGCCAAGTCCCATTCCCCCCACTCTCCCACCTCTCCCCCTCCTCTCTATTGTCATCGCCCGTGCCGCCATCGCCGCCCTTGCCCGCCGGCCATCGCCCCTCGGCCTGGACCTCGACGTCGGCCCGAGCCCCTGCTCGCTCGGCCTCGACGCCGACCTCCTCCTCCTCGTTGTCCGCGCCGCTCTGACCTCCTCCTCGTCCGTGCAGCTGCCACACCGACCTCCTCCTCGTCCGCTCCGGCATCCTCCTCCTCATCCACTCTTGCCTCCTCCTCCTCCTCCTCCTCCTCCTCCTCAGGTACTACTGCCCCCCAGCCCCCACCTCCCCTTGCCTCTTTGTATTAGGATTTTCCAGAACTGAAACTAGGTTTTCAATTTAGGGTTCAATTAGGCAGGGAAAATTTAACAAATGCAGTAGCTAACTAGTAGCAAATTTTAGGGGAAATTTTGCAAATTTTAGGGAAAATTTAGGAAATTTAGCAAAGTTAGCAATTTCTTAGCAAGTTAGCAAATTAGGGCAGTAGTTAATTAGGGTAGTAGCTAATTAAAATTTTTGTAGCAAGTTAGCAAATTTTTGTAGCAAGTTTGTGCTTGAATGATATATTTTGAGCAATTAAAAACAGTAGCAAAAACTAAGTTAGCTATGTATGAACCCTCGGAGTTGTAGTAGAGAGAGAGAGAGAGAGAGAGAGAGAGAGAGAGAGGGAGAGAGAAAGATCAATTTTGTCATTTTTGTGTATTTAAGTGCAAGCATGCTTTTGCTTGAATGATATATTTTGCAAATGATATATGTCATTGATGTTATATGTTGGTTTTGCAATGTTGGTTGAATGTTGAAAAATATCCGAGTGGTCTATCATTTGCTGGAATGTTGATTCATTTCCGTTCCGGCAAGTTTCAGGCGCTCCATATGTCCACTTTTTAGCAAAGGTCATGCCAAAAATCTTCATGATTTTCGGCATGACTTGTGCTAGAAACTATGACATATGGAGTACCCAGGATTAGCTGGAAGGGGAATGAATCAACATTCCGACCAAATAGAGGCCCCTTTTTTCACTTCATTATATATTTTATTTGCTGAATAGGAAACATGTCTACCGACGCCGAAGCTGGGAGTTCTGCTCGCCTCGCAGTAGACCCCATCGTGGCAGCAATTCACTATTTTGATTACCTGGACGAACACCAGATGGCGTTGCATGGTGGCGGCAGTGGCACCAACCTTGACACCGACACCGACACCGGCACCGACACCACCCCCGAGACCGTGAACGATGCTGTCGTAGCTGGTAAAGCGCCAAAGAAGAAGAGGTCACAAAGACCAAACGAGCTCGACATCTGACAAATTGTGGTCATGGAGATGCACCCCAAGAAGTTAGAGCCAATGGCGCCGGAGGAATTGCACTTGTGTTGGAGAAATCAACTAGGATGCATCCAGAGGGAAACTGCCAACATCAACGAGGAGAAGTTGAAGAAGATAACACATATGGAGCACATGCTCCTAAAGAAGTTGCACAATAGGTTCCTATTCCCCGGCCGGGATGAAAAAAATTTAAAGAGCCGTGGGACGATGTCGCCATGACAAAGATAAAAGACAAGGCGATGGTGACGTTCACCAAGGACTTATCCTCCTAGAAAGTTCAGGTGAAAAAAGCGATTGCGAAGAATGAACCATGGTCCAAGATTGATGCTGATAATGCATCAATAATGAAAGAGGAATTTGAAAAATTCAAGAAGAATTGCAGTAAAGAAAAAGTCAATGCAAGGTCGGAGAAAATGAAGGTGCTCCAGGCGAGGAACACGCCTCCCCACCACCTCGGAAGCCGTGGTTATGAGGGGAAGAGGCATGTATGGGCAATGAGGACGCCGAACGTGAAAGTCACAGAATCCCGGACCCCTTGGTGGAGTTCAACGACCCGCTGGAGCAGGAGTGGATGAAGGGACCGGTACAAGTGGGACCGCGTAAAAAAGATGTTTTACACGGACCCGAGCACGAGGGAGTTCATGAGACTTCTGGTAATTGTCATATTACCACAATATCATATTAGCTTCCAATCGATTCGACTACAAGTTTTGTCACATTATTAGTAAACCATCCACGTTCCTTTGGCAGAAAGAGCAGCACCAAAAGGCAGCTGAAAGCGATGAGTCATCACAGTCGTCGGTGAGGCCCATGGGGGACACCCCATTCAATCGGGCCCTAAACATACTAAATAAGGCTACAGGTGGCCAAGCTGCCGTCCTATGGACGTGTCGACGGCATTGGAGATGGCGCCTCGTGGAAGACATGCTACCACGAGGAGCCAAAGGAAAGAAGGAAGAGACGGTTGGTCACTTAGCAGACCATCGACAAGAAGGTCGCGATTGAGGTCAATAAGACCAAATCTAAGATAAAAGAAGAGTTACTCGGGCCAGTCAATGCAGTGGTCACTGACGCGGTGTCCAGCTTGATTCTGGCAATGTTTGATTGGTCGAAGAGCAATCCAAATGCACGGCCGTAGGACTTTCCCATTCCCAGATTTGTCGGGAGCAATTCAGCGAACACCACAACACCAGCACCTACTCAGGCAATTGCAAAAGGTCCCGCTCATGTTCATAGCAGCCCAATCCCTGTCTTTTGCTTGCTCAGCGGGCCTTCGTCGCTGGCTGAGCTCGAAGCCCTCGTGGTAATTACACATCATACCCTTTTCACCAGCATGTCTATAATCTTCCGTTTCAGTTGCCTTTCGGATGTTTGATGTCGCAAACATGTCTCCTTTGTAGTCCAACGATACCCCGTGCACCTTACTCTACAACATCAAGGGCTAGAAGGTGGCCGTGGGAAAGTAAACTATCGTGAAGCCAAAGGACTGCATGTTCCACAACCGAGAGATGCCCGATGGCGTCTTCAAGGTTAACATGGTCAGTGTCTTAGCGGGCTTCGAGGATTTGCCTCCTCTGGTACCAGTCGATGACGACAAGACCCCTAAGAGGATTGGGGCATGCAAGAGCTAGTTGTTACCTTGGCCGAAGTCTCTTCTTCGTCTCGAGGCGCCTAGTATCACACCAATGCCACCTTATCAAGAAGGTATGAACACCACCTACCTACCAAATTACCCGCACCTGTAGTGGCCGGTGATAGCGGACGACGCGAGGGAGAGCATCCATTAGTGCTAGATCATGTCGCCCCCGTTGTCGAAGAGGAAAATGTTGATGATGAAATGGAGGAGCATGATGATGACCCAAACAAGTATTTCAATACCGCCTATGATGATGGAGGATTGATGGCTCAGGACGAGAAACACTCAGGCTTTGAGCGTGGAGATGATGCTTGATGCTTCCTGATTTACTGGAGCCGAAACGTCCTAAGGTAGAATGCAAAAAGTATCTCTTCAAGCAATCCTCGTAGGAGACGCCTCCAGATGCCGCCTCTACCAAGCAACACCCCGAGGGCCGTCCACTGATTATCCCAACGACACTTGGGTGGTGGTTAGGGAAGGTATAGTGGGCTCACTACCGCCACCCGCCAAGAAGCAAAGGAGGAGACCAGACAGGAAAGCCCTAAAGGCACTAGAGCTGCTTCAAGAAGCCACCTGCCTTTGAAGCCCCGGGTGGTAGACAGAATACCTGTCAAAGGTGCAAAGCGTTTCCATGTCGTCGGCGAGCCGATCCTAACCGCCAAAGAGCTAGAGAACATACTGAACAATGATCTAAGGAGACTCCATGAAGATGTGCTGGCCAGAGAGAAAAGCCTTCTAATCATAGAAAAACCAGGATACCCGATATACGCGGCTTAGGTGTCGGGTGGGAAGTTGTACATCGAGAATTGGCCCGCGAATCAGTTCATCCCACGATTTGACTACATCTACGACAGTTCCACATGACCAAGCTGGATTTTAAATTCATCTGCATGTATGCGATGTATCTCAACTACATCATCAGGATCGAGAAAATAAAATATATCTGCGCCGTGGACCCGTTCTATATGCACGAGAGCTTCTTGGTAGTTTGCAAAGAGCACCTTGACTATGCAAGGAAGTACCTCGGGGAACTCATGATTGCTAATAAGGACAAGGAAGCGATTCTCCTGCCTTATCATCCCACGTAAGTCATCCACGCATATCCTTTCTTAAGTAAGGATATCCTCATCGTTCTTTACCCGGAATACTCCCATGCTATGTACTTGGACTCATCGAAGAACCTCAATAAAAAGGATTACAAGCACGTAAAGAGTGTTCTCGATAGTGCGCTATTAATCTTCAGCCTGACTAGTCGATATATCAAGGTGAAAAGGCACAGGAAGAACGGGTTGGGTTTCCGCCATAAGACCAACTTCTGCTGCACCAAGCAACCGCACACTAGTAAGGTTGATGGATTCTACCTCACGCATCACCTGCTCGAGTACAAAAGGGATAACCAACGCCTTCGCATGTCAGCTACTATCGAAGATGCTGAGATTGTCGGCTGGGCCACAATCATAGGAAAGACACTGGATCATCTAATCCGAGCTGAGTTTTATCACATACAGTGTGAACTTTGCCACAGTGATCATGAAGCAGGTCCTTGAACCAACATGGATGTTCTACCATGGGCCAACAATGACGCGGGATGATGTCCGAGCACTGCTACTCGCTCAGCGTCTGGACCTTAAGCCTTTCACAAAGCTCGGGTGCTTCCTCCCTGATATGAATATTGGACCGCCAACATGGAGGACTAATCGCTCTAGTTAATTAGTTTGGGTATGAGAACTTTGTCATTTATGTTTACTATAAGTTGCTTGTATTTTGCTAATTATGCCTCTTTGTTTTCTTAAGTACATTATGTTGCATATTATCATTCAATTCATCAACTAACGATGCAGGTACATAGATCAGAGATGGCGAAGGACTGCTACGTCGTGTTCATTGGGAGGGTTCCAGGAGTCTACAAACACTGGCCAGACGCTCAGGCCCAAGTGAACAAGTACTCGGGTGCTAGCCATAGACGGTTCCATAGTAGAGCCGAAGCCGAAAGTAGTTACTTGAGATGGACGCTCCGGCAAGAGCGGGGGCGGGACTACCGGTGCCTCAGGTACTACATAGTCACGCCCTTGCTCATGTCGATTGCTCTTATCTTTTACATCATGGTTTAGATAGAGATGATTAAACTTGTGTGTATTCCATGACCATGTAGTTGAACTTATTCGAGACATGACATGACTTGTGTATCGCTATTTTTGAGATGTGATGATATTTGTGTTGAATGATGATGATGATAGTATGACGAGACTACTACAGGAATACTAGCAGTAGCGCTTGAAAACATCTACTAGTAGCGTTAGACTAGCAGCATCGCTTCGTTTGTTCAAGCGCTACAGATAGCTAGCAATAGTGCTGGTCAGGGCAGCGCTACTCCTAACCATACTTACCAGTAGCGCTGCCCATACCAACGCTACTGCTAAAACTTAGTTGTAGCGCTACTACTAGGGTTTTCCCTAGTAGTGTAGCTCTACACTTGATTCGCCTTCTGTTTTAAGTAAGCTTGCAACAGCACCACCTGCTATTAATCCTTATATGTCGAAAACAATTGATGATGCTCCTTCTACTATGAATGATACTTGTGATGATGCCAGTACTTTGCTTGATGATGTGCCAATAGGTGAATTTCCTGATGAACAACTTGCTAGAATTAAAAATATTGAGCATGTTGAAACCGATGAAATTGCTGAAACTGATGAAGTCTTTGTAAGTGAAAATTATGAAACACCTACTAGGCCTATCTTTCCTAGATATGAATTGCCTGATATACCTGAATGTTATGTCATGGAGCGAGAGGTAGCAGACTTTCTTGCTTGTAAGGATATAGATGATCTAAAAAATTGTTATGCAAGTGGAAGGAAAAATCTTTAAATGCTAGTATGAAATATAATCCTGAGTTTGCTACTTCACCTATCCATGTTACGGATAAGGATTATGAGTTCTCAGTTGATCCTGAGATAACAACTTTGGCTGAATCTGATCCTTTTCATAGTTATGAAACTGAAATTGTTATCGCATATCTTATTAAATTGAATGATATAGCCACCCTATTTACTCATGAGAAAAATATTCGCTACTATTATATCCTTAAGTTGTTTCCTTTCTCGCTAAAGGGTGATGCTAAGATATGGTTTAATTATCTTGCTCCTGGTTGTGTGCATAATCCCCGGGATATGATTTACTTCTTCTGTGGAAAAAAATCTTGCTTATAAGAAACAAGCTGCCTTATAGTAAATATTTTACTTTTTGAAATTGAAGAAGAGAGTCTCCCATAAGCTTGGGGAGGCTCCTCCAATTACTTAATGCTTTGCTTGATCACCCCCTCAAGAAAAACGAAATACTCGATATCTTTTGTAATGGATTAACCGATGCTTCTAGGGACCACCTAGATAGTTGTGCTGGTTGTGTTTTCAGGGAATGAACTGTTGGACAAGCTAAAGAACTATTGAATAATATATTGAGAAATGATAATGAGTTGACTCTTCCTGGTCCATCTAAGCCAACTCCAAAGAAGAGAGGAATTCTATTTTTAAGTCCTGAAGATATGCAAGAGGCAAAGAGATTAATAAAGGAAAATGTATTAAAGCTGAAGATGTTAAAAATTTACCAGCTATTCAGCTAACTGAAAAAAACTTTGAAAGTTGCAAACTAATTGCTTGCGGTGGCTAGGAGTATCGCACACAATGCGTCTGCGAGTACTCGTGTGCTATGATTTAAGTTACACATATGTTTCCTTAAGTTAACACGTCTGTGAATTTGCAATATGGACAGTTAATATGCAAATGCCTTATGGACACCGGGCACATGCTTAAACTCAATGAACTGGATACAATACTAATACTTTCCATGAAAATTTAAGAACTTGGCTAACAACATTTGAGTAACATTTACTTGGCTAACAACATTTACTTGGTTACATTATTCCAGAAAAGGAGGATCTTCGTAAAAAGGTTTTGAAAACCATATGGTCCATATCTAGATACTTAACATAGTAACAGCTAGCACATTTTAAGAGGCTGAGGGCCAACGACCAAAACTATCCGCTGGAAGCAGCTTGATCACGGTGACTCGGCATCTCGTCAATGAAAAGGAAGAGCCATCATGTGCCATTGTAGGGCATGAGAAGACAGTGCCTCCAATTTTCTAATATGGATGCATATTAGAAAGGTGGACAGGTATTATTTATTCAGAACATGGTAGAATTATATATATTGCGCATAAATTGGTAAATAGAATTTGTTACTGCCTAGGAACGGAATCAGAAAATGGAACCACCACTGGTTGCTTAAATAGTGATCAGTTAGTCAGAACAAATACCCCATTTTGTCTAAGTAATATGCCAGCATGGAGAAAGTTGAAAGGACACTAACCTCGATCAGACTTTGATCGGCTGATGATGTTGGGGAAGTAAGCATCCATGTTAATTAGACCGGACTGTGGTGTATGCACTAGAATTTTATTGTCGGCTTTCAGTTCGCAACACTTACACATTTTTCTCCAAAGGTCCGCATTAAAATATGAGTGACCATCTTTATCAAGTTTTACGCTAACCGTCATTGTAAATCCATGCTGCATTGTCAATATGACATCCATGGAGTCATGAACAAAGTAAAGCCCAAAATATCCTTCTACTCTTATTCTTTTAAATCAAGGGATGTACTACTTGAAATGAAAATTAAGATCGTAAATTGGATATATTGAAATAACAGAGCAAGATGCAAATATGGGAGTAACTGATAGAACACATCAATATACAGATGAAATCGAAGTACAAAAATATATAATTAAAAATAGATAATGTAACAAAGATTCGATGCAAATATGAGAGTAACTGAATGAACAATACCTCATATATTTGCCTAATATAGGGGGGAATGAAATACGTGCCTGAAAAACATGCCGACCATGGTAGGTTGAGATCGAACATGTCGAGCGCTCCCTGAAGTCATCCAGAATGGTGAGATAGAACTGCATTTGGGACTGGCCGCGACCACAGTTTCCCAATTTGTGCTCACACTATGGACACATGAATGAAAACCCTCGAATCAGGTACCCAAAAAATGAATCCATGGTGATTTATGCCGGTTGATTAGGAGCGATGGACGGACTGCGATAAGAGATGAGTGAATTTCGCTAAGTTGATTAGCTTCTCCATGAGGAAAATCCCTGGCCCAATCGCATAGAAGACCCCAATCGACCAGAGTCTAGAATGTCGGTGCAGATAGGCAGTGGAAAGCGATAGGGGTGAAATTTTGTGCCGTTTGGAGCACGACCTCCGCCCACCGACAACAGCCCTCGAGCTTAGGGTGCCCACATTGATAGAAGTTGATGTGATGTAGAGTTGCGGAGGAGTACGCGGCGAGTGTGTGGGGATGAAGTGGGCAAGGGTTTTATTTTTTTCTTTTTGCATGTGTGGGTGAACACACACGGTTCGCTGAGGCGAAAGTGATGAAGCATGTGCGATAGTAAATCACCGAGATTGAAGGGGAATCCAAATTTCCTTTGTCCTTTGTCCATGAGTTTTTTTCTATGATGAACATAAACCCTACAAATCACTGTGTTTAAATTTGGCACTTTTCCGTGTTCACTTACAATATTTAAGGAATTATGTGCATTTTCTAGGCATTAATGCACATAATCTAAATTCAAACAATCGGTGCATGAAAAGGTGCATGAGAACAGTCTGGAAAACCATGATCGTGCTATTGAGTAAATTCTCGTGCCTTTCAAAAGGTATGGGCAGATATTTCATGGAAATGTGTGGCAATAGTCAAGCACAAACATGTCGTTTATTGTTCTTTCAACTGTAGAAAAATGAAATACATGCTTGAAAAACATGACAGCTGGCATGGTGACAGCTTATGGCCTCACCATGCCCCGGTAAATATTTGAGAAGGTTTGGCTTATGTCTTCGTCCACGCCATTCATAAATTCAGCCATCACCGAGGAATTTTCATGGTTTTGAGGGGGAACTCAGCAAGATTGCACTAATAGGGAAAACCCAAGTAGTAGCGCTTGTACGAGCGCTACCACTAAGGCGCTACAGCTAACTAGTAGCAGTAGCACTGTAAAGGGAGCGCTACTGCTATACCTAGTCAGCAGTAGCGCTTTATTGGTAAAGCGCTACTGATAGTAGTAAGTAGCAGTAGCGTTTCTTTTCAAAAGCGATGCTGCTAACTTTTCTTGTATTTTTAAAAATACAACTTATTTTTGTTGTGGTTTTATATACATACTTTCATCATATGATTTTATGACCATGATTATTTATTATATATAAAAGTGGGTGAAATGAACGTGGAGTAGATTCAAGTGGAGGCAACATGTGGTGCATGTCGAAAGTACTACTAATCCAAACTTGGATTAGTAGTACTTTCGACATGCACCACATGTTGCCTCCACTTGAATCTACTCCACATTCATTTCACCTACTGATAGAATAACTCATCATGCTCATATAACAACTTAGCATCATGCATCATCGATCATACAACTTCTCCTTGATACCATAATAACAAGTCATACTCATCATCATCATAGTCATCTAACCAATCCTACTTAGTTGTTCTTAGCACATGATCATGAGTATTAGCTAGGACCTACTACCTTATCTTAGGTATACTAGCATAAAACAAGATAGGCCCCGACTCTACATTATGGAGAATGGAGATTATCCTGTCTCCAATTCTTGCCTTTCATACAATGTTGCTTCCAAGTAGTTCCCTACGTCTGACCCTACATTTTTTCCATTCTTTGATTGTCATGTCTTCACCGGTTTTAGAAATCTGATATGGATAGGCGTGATTTGTAGGATGACCTGGCCGTATGTTGAAAACATCAAGGCGACCATTCTGACACATCAGATGAGTCACACAATCCTTCAGGATTTTCTGTTGAAAAACATAGTAATGACTTTGTAGTTAGCAATGTAGTTCAGTTTTAGAAGAATTTATGCAAAACATGCATGGACATCATAATATTAAAAATCTTACCATGGCATCTCCATGGATGTTACCGTAGTTCAACACGTGAAGTAGTAGCACGTATTGACCATAATGTGGAGGAGTTTGATAACAGATATTGTAATTCTCAAGATCAGTACAAAATGCGATCAAATGATTTTTTTCCCTGATAAGTTAATTCTGAGCCGAAAAAGCATAAGGTTAGGCAACTTCGGCCCCGGCGGCCCCCCAGCTCGTACAAGTGGCCACTCCGGCCCTGGTAGCCACCCTCCACTCAAGATGGTGCCCTTTGTTCTCAACTTCGACCGTGGGAGGAAGTTTCAAGCGGAGATGAGGACCAAGTTTGGTCCCCCAATGGTTTTCTCTCCGGGATTTCATCAAAAAGGGGTTCGCCATGGTGGTATCGTTTTGCCAAGCATCTTTCAAGCTTGATGTGCACACAGTTAGTATTTCCCTTCTTGCCATATTTGGTGGCTATGCCCAAGGATTTGAGTTCGTTTCCTATGAGACGGATCTTACAAGTTCTCAGTAGCCTCAAAGTCCGTAGGTTTTGAGATATATAATGCGGGTAGAATCATTGAAAAGGATTTTGAGTTGGTTTTTAGCCTTTGGAACTTTGGTGGCCCAAACTGGCACCGGGAAGAAGCTCTTTACTATGCTGAGCTTGACAAGGAATGGACTCTAGTGGGTAGGGTAGGCAAGGCAATTGTTCCTCACTCCGGTGATCGCCGGAGCTACTCCACGGTGGTCAGAGATGGTAGATCAGTTTTCGAGCGGTTATCGGGACTCAATCATGAGGGCAGTATTCAGGGCATTAACCACAATTCATTACAGATTAATTCTGCCTCGGTCAGGCCTAAATTGGTGCACAATGAAGTGCAACATACCGTTACACGTAATCACGTGGTTTGCCATGCATGCGGGGCCAACGGCCACTACGCCCGTTTTTGCACCAAACCAAACTTGACTGGAGTATGGCCTTTTATTCCACTTAGTTCTTTCCAAAGCCCGCCAGAGAACGCTTGGGCTGATGTAGAGGTCGAATCCTGGTTCCATTGTATTGGGCCGGCGGCGCAGATTAGGCAGGTGGCATCATTTAAGGAGCTGGTCAAGGATTTTTTTTTTCCCAAACTTCAAGTCGAGACCGTCGCCTGCCTCCTCGCATTCCACTTCACCCGCCTACTCTGTCTCCACCTCTGCTTCTGCTTCCACCTCTATGCATGCCTCGGCAAGCTCACCATCATTGCCATTGTCGACGGAGAGAGCTCTGGTTGCCTCCCTGACGGAGTCAACTGCGATGGCTAATATCCCCATCGTTCCTCTACCTTTTGTCCCGCATGGCTTCCAGGTTCAGGCGATTGAGGGACGAACTGGGGTTTCTCGTGCAATAGTACCCCATCGCCCGAGAAGACATGAGGACAGGGCGATTGCCAATATTCATCCGCACCCAGACGAGGTATTTTTTTCCTAATGTTCGTGAAGTTCAAGAAGAGTTTCTTCAAGGAGATGCACAAGTTGGATTTAGAGAAATACAGCCATATCTGTTTGGAGAGGCATATGTGCAGTTCAGGCACATTAGGGATACAGATAGGCTCATTCAACAGCGTCTGCATGCTTTCGGAGATGTTTTCATCTCTTTTTCCAAACACAATGAGGGCAGAAATTGGCGCAGGGTTCATTTCAATAGGACTTGTTGGTTGCTCTTTGTGGGTGTTCCTGTTGATTTTTGCAACACTGAAGATATTGCTTCTGCTATTTCCAAATGGAGTAAGATCATAATCTGGGAGAAAGAGGATGCACTCAAAGGCAAGATCTTGGTAAAAGCCAGAGTAATAGAGCTTGAAGAAATACCAAATAGCATAAGATGGTCTGAGCGGGAGCAGTTTGAAGAAGACTCCTGGACTTGCTCTGTTGAAGTGCTGCTGGAGGAAATGTTGGGTGGTGGGCCTGCTGATGAAGACCCCATTCCACCTGATGGTGTGGACCCACACCCTGTACCTCAAAATGCAAATGATTTCCCAGGATTCCAACCTCTGCCCATCCACAATATTCATGCTCCAAATGAGGACTGGGATGCTTGGGAGGAGCAAGCAGAGTAAGAACAACACTGGGTTTTTCCTCAATCAGTGCATATTCAACCCCAGCAACAACAAGTTGAAATTCCAGCACTTCTAGAGGAGGGGGCTCCTAACAATAGCGTTACAACAACTGTTTCACTGTCTGATGGTCTGCATTCCATTACACACTCTGCCAGTGAAGAAGTCAGTCAAGGAGTGCCAGTTCCTCAATTTGTTCAAGGACTGTTAAACATTGCTTTGGCCTATAATGCAATTGAATAAGAGGAGGATCAAGTGCCTCATAACAATATGGATAATGCTCGGCAGCAGATTCTAGCCCTAGAGCATGCATTGGTACCTCATATTCCTAATGCAGAGCCTCAGCTTGACTTATAGATGGGCCACATGGTTGATAAGCCCAATGATGGTAGAGCTAAGGAAGTTTCTGACAAGTCTATTACTGAGATGATCACAGACACACAGAATGAGGGTGTGAGAGGGTCTACAAGTGGTGGTGCAATTGCTGTTACCAGCTCCAGATGAGAAGGGCAAGGAAGATGTCCCAATTCCACATGTTGGCACCTCTTCAGATCCCAACAATAAAGGTAACTTTGGATCTTTTTCCCCGCCAAGTACTCCTACTATGTCTGTTTTACATGAGCTGGCTCAAAATCATGCTTTGGAAATAATTGATGGTTCACATTTAATGTCTGACGAAGGACTTGATCTCTTGATTAAGCATTTTGCACCATTAACCTAAGGAGCAGCAAACACTTTCAAAATTGAAATACCAGTAAGTTGGTTCAACTTCATAATACATTTGCTATTGACACCTGATAAGTTTGGCTGGACAATGCACTTGTCAAAGTCTGATGTATGGAAAATGTTGACTGCTAATTGTCAACAAGCGGAAACTATGCTTTTTCATATACCTGATGGATGTTCTACTTCCCTAGCACCAACCTGTAAAGATTTCTTGCTGGGACAGGGTGAGGAAAATGAAGGTGTAAGCCCAGCAGCTCACTCCTCTAGTGGGGCAGGCAGTCCTCTTCAGCAAGTCTCCCCAAACAAAATCCTTCCACTGGGTGAGGCTATTTCAAGGAAAAGGAGGGAAAAGAGCCTATGGTGGAAACTGAGGTAAGAAGGAGTGATAGTATTAAGAAAGATAATATGGGCTATAGAAGAAAATCATGTGATGCTAAATCCTGTTTGCCATGTAATGCTATCCCACTAGTTACTCGGAATTCTGTAGTGGAAATCTGACTAAATCTTTCTGTAAGGTTGCTGAGGATGAACTTCAAGAAAAGTTGTCCAAGAAGCCTAAAAAGAAGGGGCAGGAGGAGGTGGCCAAGGTGTCCAAGGCCACTGGAGAGGACTACAAAGCAAAGATGGTGTGATGATGAGAAGACCACACTAGATGAGCTGGAATAGCAAAGTGTCCTGCTGTTCTCTTTTGGAGTGTCCTTTCTATATGTTTGAAATGAATCTTAATCTCAGAACTTGTTCCACAGTGCATGATTATCATGAAACACATCTTTTGTTAGTTGACTGTAATGGATTAGAATGTGACATGTGGTACCTTTTTGTGGGAATCAATTGTGTTGTTCCTACTGCTATCAAGGCTCTACTTATGCATTATATGTTGCCTTGGCTTTGGATCAATTGTGTTTCAGTGCAATGCTTGTCTGATGTGACTACTTATATTAGCTCTGTTTTATTTGTGGTTCAAAGAAGAATCAAGTATTGGGATAGGTACCAGGGGTTGGACCTTGGTGTACAAGGACATATACTTTTGGTTCTCAATGAATAACAACAGAACCTGGAATATACTAAACTGGAATGTCAGAGGTATTAATTCTTTAGATAAGTGGCTGGCTATCAGGCAAAAAGTGGAAGAAAGTGCTGCTAGAATTGTGTGTCTACAGGAAACTAAGAGAGAGACCTTTGATTTAACATATATACATAAAATTTGCCCACAGAGATTTAATAAATTTGAATACTTACCTTCCATTGGGGCATCTGGTGGCATCCCCACTGCTTGGAATGGAGCTTTATTCACTGGAGAGTTGATATTCCAAAACAAGTTTTCTCTTTCCATTCAGTTCACCTGCAGCACATCCTCCAAGTCTTGGATTCTCATAAACATCTATGGGCCTTGCAATTATCAAGATAAGATTGAGTTCATTGAATGGTTTGGTAATATTCAGATGCCTAGTGATGTGGACTGGATTATCATGGGTGACTTTAACTTCATTAGAAAACCTGAGGATAGAAATAAACATGGGGGTGATGTAAATGAAATGCTCATGTTTAATGAAGCTATTAGTGAACTTGGTTCGATTGAACTACCTCTAAAGGGCAGACAATTCAGTTGGAGTGACATCCAGGACAGCCCCCTCCTTGAGAAGTTGGATTGGTTTTTCACATCTACTGCTTGGATGACCAGCTACCCAGATTCCATTGCTCTACCCATGGCTAAACCAATTTCAGATCACCTTCCTTGCATGATCAAAATTGGCACAAATATTCCAAAGTCAAAAGTGTTCAGGTTCGAAAATTATTGGTTAAACCACAGCTCCTTCAAGCAAGTGGTTCAGGCTGCATAGAACATTCTAGTGGGACACACTGACTGTGCAAATAAGATAAATGCAAAGTTCAAAAATACTAGAAGAGCACTCAAACTATGGGCAAAAAATGTATCTTGTCATAAGAAGCAGACTGCAGAGTTGAATGATATTATTTTCCTTTGGGACTTAATTGAGGAATATAGGGATCTATCAGTGTTTGAAGCCAATTGCAAAAACATGCTAAAGGAATTTTTATTAACTGTGCTCAATAATCAGAAGATTTATTGGAAACAAAGAGGAAAAATTAAAGGTGTGAAGTTTGGAGATGAGAACACAAAATTCTTTCATACAAAGGCCTCTATTAACCACAGACATAATCAAATTGCCATGTTGGTAAACAAGGACCAGGTTGAAATGCAGATCATGAAGGAAAGGCAGCAATTTTATGGGAGGCATTTAAGAGTAGATTGGGACAGTCCAGTGAGCATTCTATGCACTTTGATCTAAATGATTTGTATGAAAACACAGTGGATCCACACATATTCATTGATTTGGAAAAGCCTTTTACCCAGGAAGAAATTGATGATGTGGTAAAGAAACTGCCAGCAGATAAATCACCAGGCCCAGATGGTTTTAATAATGAGTTTCTCAAAAATAGTTGGGATATAATCAAAGCAGATGCCAATGAACTTATTATGTCTTTTCATGTTGGGAAAGTAAATCTTGAGAGTATCAACTCATCTTTCATCACCCTAATCCCTAAAAAAAGTGCCACTTTCTCCAAATGACTTTAGACCAATTTCTCTGCTCAATGGAGTTCTGAAGATCATTACAAAATTGCTAGCCAATAGATTGCAAAGTGTTATTCTGCAAATGGTGCATATCAATCAATATGGCTTCCTTAAAGACAGGGTGATCCAGGATTGCTTAAGATGGTCTTATGAATATATTCACCAATGCCATAAGTCAAGGGAGGAAATCTTAGTTATCAAACTGGACTTTGAAAAGCCTTTTGATACAATTGAACATGAAGCAATCTTTGATATTTTTAAAGCTAAAGGCTTTGGTGGCAGATGGATTTCATGGATGAAAGCTCTTTTTCCAACATCATCATCTTCTGTTCTGCTGAATGGGGTACCTGGGAAATTTTTTTACATCAAAAGAGGAGTGAGACGGGGGGACCCATACTCCCCTTTAATATTTGTTCTTGCTGCTGACATGTTGCAATCTATTCTTAACAATGCAATGAGGTTAAACCTACTCTCTGCACCACTTCAAGTCAACTCTTGCCCACATTTCCCAATAGTACAATATGCAGATGACACTCCGGTGATTATGCAAGCAGATACAAGGCAGCTCTTCTGTCTGAAGGCCTTACTCAATACTTTTGCTTCTGCAACAGGGCTTAAAGTGAATTATGGGAAGTCATTCCTGGTTCCTTTAAATATTTCTGAGGACATAATTGAATTATTCACAAACACACTCCAATGTGCTAGAGGGCAATTCCCTTTCACTTATCTTAGACTCCCATTGGGAATATACAAACCAACTGTGGAACAATGTCTACCTCTTGTTAACAGGATTGCAAAGAGATTGGCAGGTCTCTCTATTTTCATGACTCAAGCAGGCAAATTACTCCTTGTCAAATCTGTGCTCACATCTTTGTCAGTATTCTTCATGAGTTGCCTGGATATCCCAATAACAATAAAGAAACAGATAATAAAATACCTGAGACACTGCCTTTGAAGAGGCCCTGACATGGAGGATCGTAGACCTGCACTAGTAGCTTGGCACACTGTGTGCATGCCCAAGGAGCAGGGAGGTCTACGTGTAATGGATATATACACTCATAACAAAACCCTGCTAATGAAGAATTTGCATAAATTTTTCAATAGACATGACATACCATGGGTCAACCTGATATGGGAAAGTTACTAAAGTGATGGTAAATTACCAGGTGACAGCATTGTAGGTTCTTTTTGGTGGAAAGCCAATTTAGCTCTCATTGATCAATACAAAGCTATTGCTAGATGCAATGTGGGAGATGGTGTCAGTTCATTTTTTTGGGATGATCTATGGCATCAGGTAGTACTCAAACACAAGTTCCACCACTTATACTCTTTTGTGAAAAATCCACAGTTAAACATACAACAAGTGTTGCAGACAGAATACGTTCAGGATCTTTTCTATCTTCCACTCACAACAGAGGCATATGAGGTATTTTTACAAATGGAGGACATTTGCATCTCTATGAGACAATCTGAATTCCTGGACTCTTTGGACACATGGAGTTACATTTTGGGAAATGAAATCTATTCATCCATAAAAGCATATAAAGTTTTAATTGGACACAAGCAAACTCCTCCTCACTTCAACTGGATCTGGCAGAGTTCATGTCAACCAAAACACAAATTATTCTTCTGGCAACTGCTTCATGACAGAGTTAACACAAGAAATCTACTTGAAGAAAGAACTTTGTATTGGAAGCATACAACTGTGAAGTTAGTGGATGTCAGCAGGAAGAAACACTACATCATTTATTCTGGGGATGTCCCTTTGTGCAACAATGCTGGGACTTTATTTGCACAATAAGAACCTATCAGTGTTGGAATCATTCCCAGATCTCAAGGACAAAATAAACTACCCTTTTTACAAGCAGGTCATCATTCTTAGAGCAAGAGCCATCTGGATAACCAGAAACAATAAAGTTTTTGAACACATTACACCATCTTTCCAAGGATGGAAATTCATCTTCCTGGAGGAACTAAAGCTTCTAAGGTTCGGAATGAAGAAAACCCATGAGAGACAATTTTATGTTTGGCTTGAGGCCCTGTTGTAATTTTTTCCTTTCTGTTGGTAGCCTAGTTCTTTCTTTCAAACTCCTCTTTCTTTATTTTCTTTTTATTTTTCCTCTTTCTGTACGCTTATCTCAAGCCTTTTTGAATACTTGTTACTTTACACTTTATTTATAAAAATTGCAGTGGGGTTTTACCCTACTGTTTATATTTAAAAAAAGTTAATTCTGAGCCATCGGTGTAGTAGGTTCTGTGTTCCATCTTCCGCACATTCTTTGAAGAATGAAAATAAGCTGTCAATAGAAATAAGCTGTCAACTATTTTGAAATAAACAATATAAATTACTTAATAACTATGTTAAAGAAACTCACATAGTGGTAGAATTGGAAGCGTATCAACAAGGACCCAAATGTTCAAATTGTCTTCGGCGATGTCACGATCACCAAGATCCATGGTGACAAGTATACCATCATAAAAACCATACATCTTGCAAAGTGCTTCCCAATTCATGCAACGAAAATGTGTTACGCTCTCAGAATTTTCCAAATTTACTTCAAAATCCATACCATGATGGGTCCTTAGGTAAATTTTCTTTGTTTCCCTAGTTTCATGATCTTCAAAATCCGGCCTCTCCAAGACATAGCATCTTCCATCGCATGGGTGTAACTACCGGATACTTAATCTATAGTAACTCTTTACAAATGATGCCACGTCACCACGATCACCGTTGATAAACTCACGTGGATTCAAACGCCATTCAAATTCAAATTTAAAATCAAGTCAAACTATAAAAGTTTTCAAATGTCAAAACTAAAATGTTCGTAGTGCAGAAAAGCATCCCTGGTATTACCATGTTGAAACACATATTTTAAAAGGTTTGTAAATACCCTCAAACGAATAAAACAGGGGCTTAAAACAATTATTTAATGCCTTTTAATTTATAAATATTATTAAACCATTTTATTATTATTTTCAATCTAATTGTGGATGTGGCCTAGTTTATTATGATATTTTAGGCACAAGCTTTTTAATTGTCAAACTATAATAAAAGAAACAAAAAATGAAGTCAGAAAACAAATAAAAAGAGCAACGAACAAAAATTAGAAAAAGGGCAAGGCCCCCCCTCCCCATGGTCCGTTCGGCCCAACTGGGCATTAGGCCACCAGCCGACCCAACTTGCCATCGTCCCCTTCCCCCTGTTCACAAGGGGGGTCGTGGCAGAGATCCCCGGCTATGGCCGAGGCATGTCGCCGTGACGGCCATCCTCGCCTACCCTACGGCTACAAGAGCCCTGAGACGCCCTCGTCCCCTGGATCGAACCCTAACGCCATTCCCTCCTTCCCCGCACCACTTTTCTTCTCCCCTGCACACACCCGAGCACCTCGTCGCCATGGCCGTCATCAATACATGCACCCACCGTCGACCTCGGGCCCTAGAAGAACTTGCACCGTCTACTACGTCGTCTACGCCGACCAGGTTGAGTTGGGATCCCCAACAATGAGCATATCATCGTATTCTTCCTCTACCTGTCGGCGATCTCCTTTGATCCACTGCCGTTCATGCACCCCACATCCACGAGCCATCCGCACGACCTCACGGTGAGCACCACAGCAAAAGCCCCATGTTTGCTATTCGATTCCACTCCGTAGCTGCCATCTCTACCTGTAGCCGACCCCGTTGTTCGCCTTGGCCGCTAGCTCGACTGTGTCGAGATCGGCGAGCCTCAAGTGCCTCTGCACGTGCTCTCACATGCCTATGGCCGTCGTCGTTCAACCGTGGTTGCGTGCTCGCCGCATCCGCACACGCCTGTTGATGCGCTCCCATGAGTCCCTTCTAGGCGGTCGCATTCCCCGTGCATGGCTGGCCCTACCGCTGCTTGCTAATGCCACTGCGATGTCTGACGCTACTCTGTTGGCTACGCAGCTGCTACTGCTAGCTGCGTTGTTGTACTACCGCTGCTTGCTAGGACTGCATGCCTCCGTCGCCGAGTCCCGCTCGACCGCGCCTGCCACGGTCCGACTGCCCACGCGCGTGCCCGCTGCCACGCTCACCCAGCCGCCGCTGCTCCTTGCTACTTGCTGCTGCTACTCTTGCCGCAGCTGCTGCTCTTGCTTTACCGTTGCTGCTCCTCTAGTTGTTGCTCTGAATTCTAATGTAGCAGTAGCTAGCTTTGCTACTACTCCCTCTGTTCAAATTTACTCGTCGTGGTTTTAGTTCAAATTTGAACTAAAATCATGACGAGTAAATCGGAACGGAGGGAGTACTACACTGACTACCCCTCCGTACTGCAACAAAATAACAATAAAACGAACTTTAATGTGGATAAAAATTATGTGAACAGAATGTACACTTGACAAACTTCATTTTACCCCACTGGATCAAATTCATTTGACGCATGGATTAAATCGTACGAAAATCACAAAATCCTATCTTCTGTTATGAGAAAATAGAATTAATCCTTGTGTGTTGTGTGTGTTGTGTGTGTGGCTGGCTTTGCCACAGCCGTGTGTGGCCGGCTATGCCACGGTTGTGTGCCTCTGGCAGGCCATTATTTAATTCGGCTAGGTTTAATTAGTAGTACTAGTTTAGTGTTAAGTTAGTCTAGTAGTAGATGACATGTAGGCCTTCATTAAATAAGTTAGGTTGATTTATTTATTTAGATAAATAGTCTATGACATGTGGGCCACATCGGTTTTTGTACTAGTCAAATTGACTTGGTTAATTCGATTTAAACTAAATATAATAATTGAAAGAATGCAATAAACTTCGATAAATCATATAAAATAAACTGTAACTCCGATGAAAATACTTTGTACATGAAAGTTGCTCAGAACAACGAGACGAATCCGAATACGCAGTCCGTTCGTCAGCCGCACATCCCTAACATAGTGAACATGCAACAATCCCCCTTTGGTCCGTCTGTCCGATAACGCGAAACACCGGGGATACTTTCCCGGATGTTTCCCCCTTCACCGTTATCGCCTACTACTGCATTAGGTCACCCTAGCACCACGTAATGATGTGTTATGCTGTGTGATGCTTTTGATTGCTCTGTTATTTATTGTATTCCCCCTCCGTTACTTCCTTTTCGCTAGACACTGAGCGGATGCCGATGCCAGTGTGTTTGACTACGGATATGCTTCTGACAGATCCATTCGTCTGCAGATCTTCGAGGCAAGCCAACCCCCCTTGATCACCAGATATCGCACATTCTGTTCTCTCTTATTCTTGCATTAGGTTTGCTATTGTTGATAATTCGATAGTTCCTATTCTGTTGCATAGCCTGTCATTGTTGCCACAATTGTTGATACCTTTACGTGTTGTCCTTAATGCTTAGTATAGGATTCTAGTATTCATGAGTGACCCTACATTCTTGTCCGTCTGCCATGCTATACTATCAGGCCGTGATCACTTTGGATGGTGATCATGGGTATATATATATATATATACATACTATACATGATACACGATGACACTAAAGTCGGGTCAGCTCATTGAGTACCCGCAAGTGATTCCAATGTGGGGGCTGAAAGCACAGGTGGCTCCATCCAGGTAGCGGTGGGCCTGGGTTCCTGACGGCCCCCGAGTGGATCTTTGTGGCGGAGCAACAGGGCAGGTCACGACCACCTAGGAGACAGGTGGGCCTGGCCCTGGTCGTTGTCCGTGGTTGTTTCAATAATAACACGCTTAACAAGTTTGGATATTTGATCTGAGTCTGGCATCTAGCCTATACGCACTAACCAGCTACGCGGGAAAAATTATTGGTACTCGACGTCATGGTATCAGCCGAAGCCTTCTTGACGTCAGCGACTTAGCGGCGCGCACCGGATTTGACTGGAACACTACACTTGTATAAGGGGGCTAGGTCTGCTCACCGGCCGCGTTCGCAACGTGCAGGAGTGAAAATGGCGATGGCTCATGACCCTTACGCGCATAGGACTTAGACCGGCGTGCTGACCTCTCTATTGTGCTTAGGTAGGGTTGCGACGTGTTAATCTTTCGAGGCTGGGCATGACCCAGGAAAGTGTGTCCGGCCAAATGGGATCGAGCATGTTGTCTTATGTGGTGCACCCCTGCATGGAAGTTAATCTATTCAAATAGTCTTGTCCCTCGGTAAAAGGACGACCCGGAGTTGTACTCCCACCTCATGACAACTAGAACCGGATACTTAATAAAACATACCATTACCAGTGCCAGATAAAACCGGTGATCGCTTTCCCATAGGGCGACGAGGGGAGGATTGCTGGGTAGGATTATGCTATACGATGTTACTTGGTGAACTTGCCATCCACTCTATTCTACTGTTGCAAGACGGAGGGTGCCAGAAGCAAGGATATTTGTTATATTCCAGCTACTCTCTCCTACTGCTACAAGATGGAGGTTGCCAGAAGCGTAGTCTTCGATTGGATTTGCTATCCCCCTCTTACTCTGGCATTCTGTAGTTTAACCCACAGATATTACCCCTTTACACACATACCATTGCATATGTAGTGTAGATCCTTGCTTGAGAGTACTTTGGATGAGTACTCACGGTTGCTTTGCTCCCCTTTTTCCCCCTTTTTCCTCTCTTCTCGGATGATGTAACCAGATTGATGGAGTCCAGGAGCCAGAAGATCCCGAGTCTCTACGTGCAGTTCGGCTTTGAGGAGTAGTTAGGAGGTCCAAGGCAGGAGGCCTTGCCTTTTCAATCGTTGCTACTTTTGTGCTAGCCATCTTATGGCACCTTGTTTAACTTATGTCTGTACTCATATATTATTACTTCCGCTGACTCTTGTGTATTCGAGCCCTCGAGGCCCCTGGCTTGTAATATAAAGCTTGTATTATTTTAAATTGTGTCTAGAGTTGTGTTGTGATATCTTCAAGTGAGTCCATGATCTTGGTCGTACACATTTGCGTGTATGATTAGTGTACGGTCAAATCGGGGCGTCACAATGGGATAAGCTAGTTGAATTGTAAAAGACAAAAATTACACGTTGGAGTAGTAGAAGTCATGCTTAATTATGAAAAAAAATTGCCATTGTTGCGTACCGCTTCAACATCGAACGTCTCCTGGAGCTTAATGTTGAAGCACCGACCTTCGTCCAGGTGAGGCCTGTCGCACAGACCCTGGTCGTCGTTGCACCAATCGCACTCCCCCTGGAGACTTTCATCGTCCAATGAAGACATTTCCTAGGTTCACATAATTCAAAGATTGAACTTGTACAATTAAAAATATGTCCTACAAAAACTAAATTAGATCATTAGTATTCATCATTGGTTGACTATCGGTCTGCCGAGTCTTTTCTTGAAAACTCTCAGCTCACATGGTGAATATATTCGACAGTCGGTGATGGTCGCTCCTCCCTTCATCCCCGAGTGCATTACACCAAAATTTCTAGCACATGGGAACAAAGGAGAAGCGACCCCCAAGACAACAATCGGGATTTTTCGTCCTCCCATATGTGGTGGAGACTCTCACTCACTGATTCCTCTCTGACATTTGTGACCGTCGGTGATGGTCGTTACTCCTCCTTTCCCTAGTGTATAACAAAGGTCTAAAACAAGGAGAAGAAGGAGAAACAACCCCCATGACAACAGTCGGGATTCTTCGTCCTCTCTCATATATGGTGGATACACTCCCTCACTGATTTTTCGACCGCCGGTGATGGTCGTTATTCCTCCTTCCCCTAGTGCATAACAGAGGTCTGACACAAGGAGAAGAAGGAAAAATGACCCCCACGACAACAGTCGGGATTCTTATTCTCTCGTATATATATGGTGCAGACTTTCTCCCTCACTCATTTGTTGACTGTCATGTATGGAGCCTCGATAGACTTAAAGTCAACCCGAAATGTTGTTTAATTATTTTTCTAGAAAATCCAGGCCACTTGATATTTCCTACATATTCTAGCACAAGTCATGCCAGGATTCACGGAAAATCCGACATGCCTTTGCTAAAAAATGACATATTGAGTGCCTGAAATTTGCCGGAACGGAAATTAATCAACACTCCAGCAAAACATAGGCCACTCGGAGGTATAACCTGCAAACGTAGCCGGCCACTTGGGCAAGCACTTATCCTATTTGAGCAACACAAGATATACATGTTTATATCTGCATGATATGAGAATTCAAACTTGATGGTCATTGCATTTCAATGGTTCAAAATATAAAAATAACATTTCAAAATGTCTTATAGGACTCATATTGACATGGAGATTTGGCAAGTCTCACCTAGAGGTCGGAGGGGGTCGGCGACGGGGACGACGGCGGTGATGATGGAGGGGCTACTTGATTTCTGCAAAAACAAAAACCCTATAAGCTATCAACTAATCAAATGCATATGCCTTGCATAGTGCTCTCCAATTTGAGCATTCAAAGTAGGAGTAGTTTTCCAACTTGAGCATTCAATAAGCAAAACCAAATTGTAAAATAAATTAGTATTCAAATTAGCATGCATTCACTAAGCAAAACTAAATCATCTCTTGCATCTGTACATCGTCGAATATTATCACTAATACATCTCCAATAGTATCATACATAAACATCACTAATACAGCTAAAACCCTAGCGAACGTCGGGTATCGGCGCGGGCGGTGGACAACCAAAGAGAAGGAACCATCGCAAGATCATAGCTACAGTGTGATTCCTAAAGAACCTGCCACGTATTGTCGAACCTTTCCTCCAACGCAACCATATAGCGATGGACGTGCTCATCCTACTCACTAACACGGTGATGTACCACCTCCGCGGGGTCCTCAAGCCTTCGCACCGTCACTAGCCCACACGGTCGCCACCAAAGAAGGTTCGGGTCAATGACAGGATGGCTCCTCACCAAGCTGCGCTCCCCCGGAAGGTAGCACCTCCCAGTACCAGCCCGGCGGAGCCTAGTTCTGGACATGGCCCCTCTGATCATCTAGGCATCCTCTGCCGAGTCGACGACGAGGATGTGGGATAGGCATCATTGACGTCGATGCGAGAATAATTGCTTTAACTAAAAAAATAAACTAATTCATCAACTAGTTCAATGTCCACTTCAAAACGAATCAACCTAGAATTATGTTAAATACACCTAAAAATAAACTAGTTCTGTTTATTTTCTTACTATAAATAAACTAGTTCTATTGTAAAAAATTAATTAGAACATCAAATCTCATATACCTAAATTTTCTTACTAAAAATAAACTAATTCTATTAATTCAACTAGTTCAACTAAGCACTTATTATAAATATAAATAAACTAGTTCTTGCTAAAAATAAACTAGTTGAACTAGTTCCATTAATTTTGTTACTAATTCTATTAAACACTTAGTAAAATACAGTAAAGAAACTATATTATACAATAGTAAAAAAACTACATAGAAAAACAAAAAAATAGAGATGGAGGGAGGAGGGCGTGTGAGGAGGAGGGAGGATGAGGGGGGCGTCGAAGGGAGGAGGAGGAGGATGGAGGA
>LR738714.1:393759339-393813575 GCA_902687465.1 Secale cereale
GGGGCCAACGGAGGGAGGAGAGGGAGGGAGGGAGTTACCTAGGGGGCGCAGGTGGGCGACGGCGGTGACGGTGGGCGACGATTGGGCGGGTGACGGCGGAGTTGGGTGGAGTTGAGATTTAATGCGAGTGGAGAGGCAGACGTGTGTGGGCAGATAAGGTACACCTAGTAGTAGCGGTGGAACGCAAAGCGCGCTACTGCTAATGTACATAGTAGTAGCTCTCCTCTAGAATAAGCGCTACTACTATAAACATTAGTAGTAGCATTTTTGTGGAACCAGTGCTAATACTATGGCTAAAATCATCAAATTTAAAAATGTGTTGGTCATCATTAATCTTTTTTGTGTAGAATTTAAATTCTCAGTAGGAGTCCTGTCCGGTTTAGGAACCGGCGAGCACTCCTATTGCAGCCACAAATCCTACACATAGAGTTCAATTAAGACAAATTAGTTGTGATAGTTTGGGAAGCACCATATTTAAGGTGGTAAAAAATTTGTTCACGGAGCAAGGTTGGACTAAACTTTGGTCATATGTAGGAGGGGGCTGAATTTAGCAGTAGCGTTGGTCGTAGGAAAGCGCTATTGCTACGTACAATAGCAGTAGTGCTTTTTACATACAAGTGCTACTAGTATGCCTGGCCTGCCAGCAACGGTCTAGCAATTATAGTAGTAGCGTGTTTTATAACTACAGCGCTACTGGTAAGTGCATAGTAGCAACGCTTTCAATGGCCAAGCGGTACTAATAAATAGTAGTAGTGGTTTCTTTTCAAAATCGCTACTAGTAAGCTCCTGTGTAATTTTCCCTAGTACTGTTGAAGGGGTCGGGAATCCAAATTTCCTTCCTAGCTTGTCATTAAGTTTTTGCTACGATCAATATACCCCCTCGAATGCATCGTGTTCAAATTTGGTATTTTCCGGACTCATTTACCATATTAGGGGATTATGTGCATTTTGTAGGCATTAATCCACATAATTCAAATTCGAACAATCGATGCATGAAAAGGTGCACAAGAATCGTCTGCAAAAACCATACTCGTGGTATTTAGTAAATTCTCAAGCCTTTTACAAGGAATGGGCATATATTTCAATGGAATGTGTGGGTATAGTCAACCACAAACGCGTCATTTCCTACGTTATCAACTATAGAAAAAATTAAATAAATGCTTGAAAAACATGACACCCGGCATGGTGCCTAGGTATGGCCCCACCATGCCCTTGTAAAAATTTGAAAAGGTTTGGCTTATGTTGTCATGCACGCCCTTCATAAATCGAACCATCACCAACGAAGTTCCATGCTTTCGAGAGGGAAATCACCAATATTGAAGGGGAATCCAAATTTTCTTCATTCTTTGACCTGGAGTTTTTTTCTACGATGAACATACACCCTGCAAATCATCGTGTTCATATTTGACATTTTTTCGGGATCATTTACCATATTTAGGGATTATGTGCATTTTCTATGCATTTAGCGCATATATAAATCCAATCCAGCTACAGCTGCACGGGTGTGATTTGAGGGATGTGGATTGCCATTCAATCGTGGTGCATCCCATGTTGCACACACGTGATCTACTTGGCTGGGGTTCCAGCCAGTTAACGCAACACACAATAGGCTGAGCGCACTCTATTTCCGGAGGCAACGGAGATGAAATGTGTGCGATAATGAACGAGCAAAATTGTAAGGGAAGCCAAAGTCAGATAATGAATGGTTTCTATGGCGTACCCATGTGCATTTTTGCGTTAATGATCCATAAGTCAGTTAGCTGTGCAATATTTCCTAATAAACCAGGCGTACCATTGACCAGAAAAATCAACTACATGTTTACATTTTTTGGTGACGGGATCTGCCAATTTTCTCTTTTCTCGCATGGGTATTTTACGTGCTTCGTCTGTGTTGTGTGTTTCCCCCGCCCAAGTTTCAAGTTTCGCAGCAAAATTTTCATTAGGCGTGCGATTTGAGAATTTATGCCTCCAACCACATCCGCACCCATCAAATTTCCCCAGTATCTCACCCCCCTACCGGCAACTCAAATTGTTACCGCCACAACCACAGTTTTAACCACATCTACGTTCTACTCGGATCCAGTCACGTAACCCACCGATCTCTATCATGGCCCCGGCCTGATTGCTTAAATGGCGCGTGTGAAACATCCTCATGCCTCCAAATCCCCACCTCGCCTACCTCCAGAGCATCGTCGCACAGGCCCAACCACATATCACGTGCAGGTCGAGGAGCTGAAAGCGGTCCATGGCGCGATGGCCGCTATGTGTGTTGACCTGGAGGAACACCTCACCTCCGTCGCTGCTGACATGGTGTAGGCTCTGGCCCAGATGAAGTGCCCTAGCGACTACTCCCCAGGACATAACAGGTATGATCTCACCAGCTCAATCTTACCAATACCACTTGCAATGGCTATGTTTTGAATACTTGATGTGGTAAGCATGTTCATGCCTTGTTTATTTCAGTACTTCACATTGTGTGATGTTCAAGTATTAATTGTCCAGCTCAATTTCACCAATACCAGCAACAAACTTACAATACATGACTCACGGATATCACTAGAGATGTTACCCATTTGCTATTTTTGGTGGATACTAACCCTGTCGTACTTAACATGCGTGTCCATGTACTTATGCGGGGTCATAATGGCCAATCCTGTTGTTTGTCGTCGAGGTTAGCTACATCCCATGTCTTACAGTAATTCACATCATTTGTGATATTGTAGTTTAACTTCTAACATTTACTGGTTGCCTATAGGTACACATGTCAGTGGCACTGATCCACGCTTCGACCCGGAGGAACAGCTTGCTTCCATAGTCGTTGACTTTGGGCAAGCTCTAGCCAGGATGAAGTGACCCAACAACTACCTCTCAGGACATACCAAGTATGTACTCACCAGTTCAATTTTACTAATACCAGTTGCAATTAATGGCCATGTTTGTACGGTCGATGTATTAAGCATGTTGTAGTAAACATGTCTAACACGTTTTAGCTACTTTCCCTACCTTTTTATAGAAAACTGGGCCATTCTCTGCTCTGGCAGCACCCGCCTTGTGATGTTTAACTCTGCCATTTGCATTTTTACCGTTACTGGTTTCAATGGCTATTAAGCCTGTTGCAATTAATAGTTGTATCGATTTTTAAACAGTTGTATTTCAATGGTTACAAACTTTCGAAACATGACTTAGGATGTTGTTAAGCCTGTTGCAATTAACAGTTGTATCAATTTTTTAATCCGTCCCTTTGCTACCGTGCTACACTTCGCAATGAAGATATACTAGAGATGCTGCCCTTTTGCTATTTTTTCGTGGATGCTAACCCTGTTGTACTTAACATGCCTTTACATGTACTTACGCAGGGCCATAAAGGTTGACATTGTTGTTTGGCGTTGAGGTTAGCTACATCCCATGTCTTACAGTATTATACATCATTTGTACAATTGCAGTTTGGATTTGAACATTACTTGCTTCTTGTAGGTACACATGTCGCGGCACTCATCCACACTTCGACCTGGAGGAAGACCTCGTCTCCGCCGCCGCTGACTTTGGGCGGGCTCTGGCCAAGATGAAGTGCCCCAACAACTACCTCTCAGGACTTACCAAGTATGAACACACCAGATCAATCTTACCAATACCAGTTGCAGTTAAGGGGTATGTTTTGTATGGTCGATGCATTAAGCATGTTGTAGTAAACATGCCTAACACGTTTTAGCTATTTACCCTACCTTTTTGTAGACAACCGGGCCATTCTCTACTCTGGCAGCACCTGCCTTGTGATGTTTAACTCTCCAATTGCATTTCTATCAGTACTGGTTTCAATGGTTATTAAGCTTGTTGCAATTAATAGTTGTATCCATTATTAAACAGTTGTATTTCAATGGCTACAAACTTACAAAACATGACTTAAGATGCTGTTAAGCCTGTTGCAATTAATAGTTGTATCCATTTTTTAATTTGTCCCTTTGCTACCGTGCTACTCTTTCGCAATGAAGATATCACTACAGATGTTGTCGTTTTATTACCATTTGCTATTTTTGGTGGAAGTTAACCCTCTTGTAGTTAACATTAGCTTTCCATGTACTTAAACAGGGCTACAATGGGCGATATTGTTGTTTGCCGTCGAGGTTAGCTGCATCACATGTCTTATACACCATCTGTTCCTAAATATAAGTATTTTTAGAGATTCCAATATAGACTACATAAGGAGCAAAATAAGAGAATCTAGATTCTAATCTAAACTAACTATAATTATATATATATATGTGTGTGTGTGTGTGTGTGTGTGTGTGTGTGTGTGTGTGTGTGTGTGTGTGTGTGTGTGTGTGTGTGTATGTAGTTCATATTGAAATCTCTAAAAAGACTTGTACTGAGGAACGTAGGTAGTTTTATTTTACATCATTTGTGCAATCTCAGTTTAGTTTCCAACATTGACTGGTTGCTTGTAGGTACATATATGAGCGGTTCTTATCCACGCTTCGATCCCTTTTGAGTATGGGGCAATGAGATATTCATGAACAAGCATCAAGTGAGGAAACTAAGAAATATTGTTAGGCGAAAGAAACTGGTGATGGGAATTAAGCTCTTTATTTACACTTCAAGACTACAATGAACTTTAGGATGGTATGTAATGTGTTGCCTTTTCTCCCTACCCACAACAAGTTACTCTATTAGACCTCAGTAATTGATATTTTTCTCTTTTCAGTGGTTTCTAATGCTATTCACTAATGATTACCTTGCAAACTACATGACCAAAGTGGAGGCAACTAAGGTTAAAGTATATAATTCATGCTACCATGCTAATGCTCTAGAATTCTTCGTGAAGGCGGTGAAGGACGGGTGGGCGATCCTCACAAGGGGTTGGACAAAAGTTGTTTGTGCCTATGGCACACATGAAGGCACATGATGGGCATTCCACTTCTTCATCACCATCGACAATCAAAATGATTTACACTTTTCTCTTCACCTTTACCGCCTCTAAATATTGTGGTTAATCATAGTTAATTGATGTCTAATCCTGTAATTACAAACATATTGTACTAAGAATTTTATTTATGGATTGGCTGTTGAACCATTGTGCGGAGAATTTGAATTCCATATTTCATATTTCAAAATTTCCAATTTGAATAATAAATTACAGGGAAAATAAAATTATACAAGAGCAAATCAAATTATGTGCACACGGTTAGAAATAAAACAACGTGTGTGATGAAAAATAGATAACAGACGGTTCTTTGACGTGAAACATTTGCGATGCCGACGGACGCACACACGGTTTCGTCTCATATGCGTATGCGATTCATGGTAATATTGCAAACATTTCAAAAATTGTGCGTGTGTGATAGGAATACAAATCGCATACAGTTAGGAAAATGGACACGTTGGCGTTAGTAGAGGCACCGCACACATTTTACATTCTTGAACCGTGTGTAATAACGTACCTATCACAAACATATCGATAGACTAAATGTTGATGTCCACCTTTTTCACACGACTATAGCGGCGTAATCATTTGGAATGTCTCTTTGATCAGAAACGTAACATTGAGATGTAACATGTGGGACTGGGGAGGCTTCTCATATGTATATTCTATGGCATTCGTCAATAGCCGCTCGCCTATCCCCGACGGTTTCCAGGTCGTGTGGGAAGGACCCCACCTATCGCAGTCACTCACTAGGTGACGGTTCCAAGTGCAATCACGGAAAGGGGTAAAAAAACCATTTGTATAGCACGATACGATACCAGTGATGTCGGAGTATTCTCGCGATAGATGCTAGGAGGTAGCTTATCATGGAGGTGGACAGGAGTAAATCATTGGGTCCTGGAAGCGGGAATGGGCGAGATCTTGATCGCACACGAGTCTTACCCAGGTTCGGGGCTCTCCGTGGAGATAACACCCCAAGTCCTGCTCTGCGTGGTCTCCGCATGATGACTATGATCACAAGGGGGCTACAAGGTTGCTCCTTGAGCTGTGTGCTAGAGGAGGAAGAAGGGCAAGGCTAGCTCTCTTGCTTCTCGTAGCTATGGTGTATCTGGGTGGAACTATGGTTGAACCCTTTGCATGGGTGTGCCTGGGGGTATATATAGGCCTACCCCCTAGGGGCACAATGGTAATACGCCGGGTGGTAGGGGCCCGCCTCTGGTGGACTCCGCCGGCTGCCGAGAATCCGGCCGATAGGTAGGGCCCGCCGCCTGCTGGCCACTTCGATTGCCTTTTACTGTAGCACCGTCCTTGCTGACGAGGGTTGCGTCATGACGCGCATGGCTACAGTCCCACGCCGTGCTGGAGGATGTCCGCCTGATCAAAGTACAATGTTGCCATGCTCCCTGGTATCCCAAGGGGAGCAGGTGGCACTATTGCCATGCTCCGTCTTGATCACAGTCGGTTGGTGCAGACTCCGACGAGGGAGAGGCCAGCAGCTAGGAGCCGGCACGCTCCTGGGGCCTCCTGCCAGGGGCATGCCGCCTCATGGAACGGGGCCAGGATGTGAGCCGCATGCCTAGTCGGCCTGAGGGGCTTGGCCAACCCCGATGTCTTAAAACGTCCTTGGGGGCGGATGAGGCTACCCGGGGTACATAACCCCGACATTAGTCCCCAAAGCTGGTGAGGTGTCACGGCTCGAAGCTAGGGTTTCTTAGCAGCTTCCTCCTCCGGGAGAACCGCCGTCCATGCTCGTCCGGCTGGTGAGATGCCATTTGCTAGGAACCGACAAAGGCTAGGTCAGCTGCCTAATCAATTTGAATCGCTGAGGCGAGGGCCGCATGGCGCTTCGCCGGGTGATGCGGTTGCC
Organism: Secale cereale; assembly: GCA_902687465.1. Classification (NCBI taxonomy): domain Eukaryota; kingdom Viridiplantae; phylum Streptophyta; class Magnoliopsida; order Poales; family Poaceae; genus Secale; species Secale cereale. The sequence continues at coordinate 393,766,125 of LR738714.1, forward strand.
ACCCTTTGAACACCCGCCACGCGTCGCTAGCGGACCAGGCCGGCCTGCCAGCCCATGATCGGATGTCACCGCAGGCTCGGGCCTGCCACTACAGGCCTTTGGTACACGCGCGGATCCGCTACGGCTTAGGCGGGCTGTTGCTCTTCTCATGCGCGGTAACTACCTACGGGATTCGCGGGACGTGCGGGGCATGGGCGCAGTTAATCCACGCATCCCCATGCCTTGCCTCTTCGGCTCCGCCGCCGCCTCCGTATTAATAGGAGGGAGGGGGTGCGGCACAGTGCACGCGTGACCCTCCGCTCTCCATCTTCTTCTCCTTCCTCTACTCTCGTCTCTCTTCGCTACCGCCCCGCTGCCGCACCGCCCCGCTGCTGCGCCGCCCCACCACCGAAGAGCCACCATAGCTCACCGTCGCATGCCTTCGCCACACCACCGCGACCTTGCTGCCACCCGACCTCGAGTCATGGCGCGAGGTGAATGGGACGGCTCAAATGTCCACGATGACAACCTCGAGTTTCTCCACGCGACACAGAGGATGCCCAATGAGGCATGCGTGCGGACGCGTCTTTCGGACGAGCAGGAGATCTCGCTGGCACCGAAGGCTGGCGAGTTCATCGTCTTCCACGACCATTTCATCCATGACTTTGGCTTGCCGGTGAGCGGCTTCCTTCATGAGTTCCTCGATTTCTACCGGCTCCAGCCTTACCACCTCATGCCGATCATGGTGGTTCTCCTATCCGCCTTCGTGACGCTCTGCAAAGGCTACTTCGGCGTCCTGCCCACACTCGAGTTGTGGGGTAGGTTCTTCTACCTCAAGCTCGGCACCGCGGCCAAGGGCGAGTTGGCCAATTGTGGCGCTAACGTCGCCGTGCGGTGCACCGACAGCGGGGTCCGGTTTCTAGATGTCGTCTTGCACGAGTCTGCGAAGTTGTGGCACAAGTCATACTTCTACATCCGCATCGTCAACCCGGTTCGCGACTACATCAACCTGCTAGCTTTCGCGCCCGGCCAGCATCCTAGAACATGGGCCAACTGGGGCCAACAACCCGGCAAGCTTCTGCCGGCTGCCATCGACATCGGCCTCGGCCCACTCCAGGAGATAATGGGGCCGGAGGGCCTCCAGCTGGCGTACCTACTGGCCGCCTTCGTCCAACTCCGAGTGTCGCCCCTCCAACTCCGGCCGCACCCGATGTGCGACATGAGCGGCCACCGGGACCCTTGTCAGATGTCAACGTAGAATCTGCCGACTGTCAAAGCAGTCCGGCATGTCAATTACTTCTCCAACCACCAACTCAGCGAGGAGGAGTGGAGCTTCGGCAAGCCGCCATACAGTCGCGCCAACCCTCCGCCTGCGGTGAGTGTCTTGTTCCCTTTCTTTTCTTACGCGGTGTTCCTCACCCGCCTTGACCACCCAACTCGTGGCACAACGCTTCTTCGGCCAAGGAGCAGTCGTCGCGCCGGCTCCTGCCATCAATGGATGCCGGACCGAGAGGTGAGCGACGTGGGTGACCCCGAGCTGGGGGCGACCGTGATGGAGGAGGACGATGCCACCGGGGAGGCGGCGATGGAGCAGGCGGATCTGCAAGAGGCGGCGCAGGGGCTGACGTCCAGGATTGGCTAGACAATGACTAGGATGGAGACAACCAGTGCCGCCATGAAGGCGCCGACAGGACAGGTGCCGGCTCTTCGATGGTGCCGACTGGAGCAGCCGGCGCACCTAGCGTCGTGTCGAAGGAGGACTATTCGGCAGCTGGCCACCCAAGAAGGCCAAGTTGACGGTCACCGTGACCAAGCAACAGGAGGCCGCGAAGGCGGCCGCCGTCCGGAGGGGCCTGAAAGAGCGCCCCATGTTATCCGCGTAAGTGCCCTGGTTACTCTTGTCATAGTTGGTTTCTTAGCTTTTTCTCATTTGTGAGTTTATTATCTTCTGCTTGCTTCGCCGTGTAGGGCTCCCCTTTCGGTTTCGCGGGCTGCATCCACCTCGCTGATCAGCTCAGCAGGCGGCTCTGAAGGTGCTCGCCGCATGGATCCAGTCACCGCCCTTCGGGAGGTGATGGAGAGGAACGTGCGAGAGGTGCAGGAGGAGAGGGATGCCACCGCTCGGGTGAAGGTTGAGGTGGCGACCGCGGCACAGGAGGAGGCCGTTGTCGTGGCCAAGGCACGGGAGGATGAATCGGCCAAGGCGCAAGCGGAAGCCGATGCCAAGGCCACGAAGGACCCGGCCCACAGCATGATTCCGGAGGCCGCCGATTTGTGGCAGTGGGAGCCGCCAATGATGGAGGGCTGAGGAGCGACTAGAACAACCGGAGATGACTAGGAGGCCCTGGAGCGGGAGGGGGCTGACCCCATCATCCCAAAGGTGGAGGTGGTTCCACGCACGCGGTAGGCCGGAGGGCGATGTGGCAGCCAGCCTAAAAGGTCGGGAGTGCCACCGGCCAACACCGGGTTGGTGAAAAGCCATGCGATGGTGACCCGCACTTCCGTGTGCCAGCACCCGGCGCGGGCGGCTTCTGCGCCGAGGCCGGTGGGTGTCGAGGTCGAGTGCTCGCAGGTGGCCGACGCCGAGGCCACGATCCCCGCTCCGCCTAACGCTGTCAGGACCCCGATCCTAAGTCACACCGGTCTAGCTTGTAACACTTCATATCACTTTGCGGCCTCACGCACAGTATCCCCACGGGTGCCTCCTTACCTGGCCCGGGACCGTTTGCGCATCTTGGCACACGTATATGACAGTGTCGCTAGCCTCCATATGACAGAGAACCCGGGCCGACATGGCTAGTTATAAACCAAAAGTGGCACTAAATTACAGAGACAGGCATTCATGACCCAGCAACGAATGTGTCGGTCATCAACGTATGAACCCAAGTCGTAGCAAGCTACATGGACTTAAAGGAACAACGCGTGACATTTCCCCGAAGGGACAGACACATGAACGAAGAAGGACACATGCCGGCCAGCCTACGTGTTCTGACCAGTAGCAAGCTACTAAGGCTCATTGGAAGTACTAGGAGGCATTTGCCTGTAAGATAGGCTACCAAACGAAAACAACTAGGTGTCGGATCCCACACATACCAAGCATTTCAATCATACACACAATATGCTCAATATGTGCAAATACAACATTGCATCACAACAGAACTCTATGACTCAAAGTACTTTATTTAAGAGGCTCCGAAGAACCATGCATAACATATCCATACAGGTAGGGGTCACATGACCCAACACTCAAGTCATACAATCATACAAGCACAAGCGGAAGCTAACATGTCTGGGTACAGACAACTTGGAAAATAAAACAGGCTTGGTGTAGCCTGACTATCTACAAGGACCTTCACAAGCTCAGGATCTCCGTCTGGGTAGCAAGCTACTCGTCGACGTCAACGTCTATGTAAAACCCATCAGAAGGGGCAGGGTTCTCCTCTGCAACATTTATTAAGCAAACATGAGTACAAAGGTACTCAGCAAGTCTTACAACAGAACCTATCATACATGCAACATTATCAACAAGGGTAGTAGAGTTCATAGCAGCAAGCCAGCTTTGACTCTTGGCTAACCTATACTACGCCTCTCAACAGATTGCAAGTTACGACTATGTACACGAGTCCTCTACTCACCACAACAATACACCACCGTGGATCCTCTTCCGTCATCCTACGGAAGGGCCATCCATGGCACTCACACTTGGCTTGAGGCTTTTAGTAGTATCCATCAACTTGTCTATGAACTGTAAGAGTAATCAAGTAGTCCGTACCGCGAACAACGGCTATTCGAATAGATTGGTAACCCTGCAGCGGTGTACTTCTTCACACATGTTTTCACCACTTAGCGTCTGCACACGACATGTGCTCGGCAGACTTCAAGCGAAAGCCGACGTGGGTGTAGACCACGACCTAACCAACCACTCAAGTCTCTCGTCCAGGTTTATCGCCTATTTGGGTTCCATCCGTGGGGAGATCCGGCTGGGGTGTCGCTCACGGCCCCAAACGATGTGTACAGGGTTCCCGAGTCACCAAACGGGCGACCCGTACACCGTGCCACGTACCTATCGCATCACAGCCCACCCCGAGGGTCAGCGCTGCGCATGACCACCAGTAAACTACAAACACCAGAAACTAGTTGCAACTCCTGGACAGAGGAGATGGGCAGTCAATAAGTCGAGCGGGGTCATATTTCAGGGCCCAATGTGAGGGAGTTGCTGTAACTTGAACCACATACAGATCTCAGGTCCTATGGACGGTTCCAATGAAACAACCCACCATGTACTCCTACATGGCCTTTCATCGATACCTTTACCAAACATGTTCCACACTTCCCTCTCTTTACTGAGTATGATCATTTCACTCTGATCCATCACCCAGATGAACCAGACCTGACACAACTCTAAGCACAGCAGGCAACATAAACAAATAGCATGGTGGATCACACATCACATGGCTCAATCAACTCCCACACATGCTAGTGGGTTTCAACTATTTACTGTGGCAATGACAGGTCATGCAAGGGAATAGGGTTCAACTACCGCGGCAAGTAGCAGTTCACACGTTGTTGCCTTAATGCAGTAAAAGAGAGCAGGAGCGAGAAGATGGGTTTGTATCGGAATGATCAATGGTTGCTTGCCTGACAGAGTGGTTGTCGGGTACTGCTCTTCAGTTGGATACGCAGAAGTATCCTCGGGAGCAGGACCTAACACGGAGAACACCGGCGATACAATCAATAAGCAAACAAATGCAACAATATGATGCATGCTCATGATATGGCAAGATGCATGTGTTTTGGGCAAATGCATCTATAAACAGAAGGGTTTGAGCCCATTTGAATCAAAGATTCAAATTGAAACCCAAACTATTATTTATTTAAGTGCATTATCATGTTTTAAAGTGAACAGCAAGGTTAACTTGCTCAAACATGCATTAAACCAGTACCATTGGAAAGATTGGATTTTTCTGATCAATTTTCATATATAAATCTTTTCCATCTGAGCTACTGTTGAATTTATATGATTTTTTGAAGTTTAAAGCATTTTCTGGAATTTCTTGAATTGTTTTAAATCAAATAATCCCGGAAAAGCATTTACTGCGTCAGCATGACATCATGCTGACGTCAGCAAGTCAACAGGGTGGCCCAGGTCAAACCTGACCAGTGGGACCCACTGGTCTGTGTCACTGTTAGTTAACTAACTAATTAAGATTAGATTAGACACTAACATAGGTTTGACTAACAGGCAAGGCCCACATGTCAGTGACCCACGGGGTTACCACAATGTACGTGGGGCCACCTTCAACTCGCACAATCAGCAGCTCGCTAGACGGACCGCTGACATGAGTCATCCATCAGCGGGGGAGCGCAAGCGCACCCGTTGGGTGTTGCCCCGAGATTTGGGCCGACTGCTAAGCAGTCGGGCCGGTTATTTTGGCAACTTCTTGCTTTTTGTCAATGCTGACGATTCTTTTTTGTTTTTTGCAGAAGCAGACGCCCAACTATGAGACCGCGTGCATGCGCTCGAGAGGGAGCTTCAGGCAAAGGAGAAGGAGCGCAGCGAGGCGGCCGTAGAGCGCGACCGTCTTGTTAAGGAGCTTGTGGACCAGGGCCGCAGCACAAGGAGAAGGTACGTCAATTGGAGGATGGGGAGGAGCTCCTCAAGGCCGAGTTTGAGACTCGGCGCTCGAACTGGGCCGAGAGGGAGAAGCTGATGTCAGATGGCTACGAGGTGATGTAGGATATGCTCGAAAGTAAATTCTTTCTTCCTTCGTTGCATAGTTGTCGGCCGCTGCGGGAGGCCGACTTCTAAATCCTTAGATTTCTTTGGAACAGGGTTCCTCCCCAGTCGCTCTATTGCCGTCTGCCGGGCGATCAAAGAACAGCGCAACCAACGGAGGAGGACAGGCATGTAGATTCCGCCGAACCGGCTCCAGACTGTCGGTGAGCAGCTCTTGGCCGCCCGGCTACGCCTTGAGCCAGCATGCCGCCTACTCCACCGTCTTTAGCGCGTCGTATCTAAGGTCCTTGAGGGGCTTTGGTCAAACGTGCAGGTGCCCCGGACTCCCAGTCGGTGTGCCGACTGGCTGGAGGTAGCGGCCGAGTGGCTTGATGCCTTGAAAGGCGCTCCAGCTCGGGCAGGCGCCAGGGTGAAGCTGGAGTTCGTCAATGCGCGATATCCTGGCGTGAGCTTGGACTAGCTGGACACATTCCGCCTGGAAGCTGAAGCGGAGCTGGAGGTGGAGCGCGTGGGGATCATCAAGCGCGCGACCGCTCTTGGTGACTACGCCAATATCGGCGGTTTCGTCCCGGAGCGGGCGGAAAACAACGTTGAAGTGCCGCCCTCTTGGTTCGGGCTGGACCTAGCCGATGGGGATGACTCTGATGTCTACTATGCAACCTTATTCTTGTAGACGTTGTTGAGCCTCCAAGTGCAGAGGTTTGTAGGACAGTAGCAAATTTCCCTCAAGTGGATGACCTAAGGTTTATCAATCAGTGGGAGGCGTAGGATGAAGATGGTCTCTTTCAAACAACCCTCCAACTAAATAATAAAGAGTCTCTTGTGTCCCCAACACACCCAATACAACGGTAATTTGTATAGGCGCACTAGTTCGGCAAAGAGATGGTGATACAAGTGTAATATGGATGGTAGATATAGGTTTTTTGTAATCTGAAAATATAAAAACAGCAAGGTAACTAATGATAAAAGTGAGCGAAAACGGTATTGCAATGCTTCGAATCAAGGCCTAGGGTTCATACTTTCACTAGTTCAAGTTCTCTCAACAAGGATAACATAATTAGATCATATAACCATCCCTCTACATGCAACAAAGAGTCCCTCCTAAGTTACTAATAGCGGAGAACAGACGAAGAGATTATTGTAGGGTACGAAACCACCTTAAAGTTATTCTTTCTGATCAATCCATTGCGCTATTCATAAATGTGTCACAAAAAGCCCTAGAGTTTCGTAGTAAAATAACACCTTAAGACACAAATCAACCAAAACCCTAATGTCACCTAGATACTCCAATGTCACCTCAAGTATCCGTGGGTATGATTATACAATATGCATCACACAATCTCAGATTCATCTATTCAACCAACACAAAGAACTTAAAAGAGTTCCCCAAAGTTTCTACCGGAGAGTGAAGACGAAAACGTGTGCCAACCCCTATGCATAAGTTCACAAGGTCATTGAACTTGAAAGTTGATCACCAAAACATACATCAAGTAGATCACGTGAATATCCCATTGTCACCACAGATAAGCACATGCAAGTGTTGGTGTACAAAAGTAGGGGCTCTCCTTTGTACCCATTTCTTGTGCACGGGCAGTCAGAGCCACGCCTGTGGCCACACCTAACAGGGCAGAGGAGGGAAACTGAAGTACAAGACTACCAGAGCAGCGCCAAGGCAGTGGCGCAAGAAGGCCAAGCAACAAGATAGGTGTGGGGACCCCGACTTAAGAGTTGAGATCACCGAATGCACGTGTACAGTGATCCCAGAGATCAACGCTCACTGAACACACATAAGCTGAATAACAAGAGTCTTACATCCATACATACCATCTTACACAAATTATGACCATTATGGCCAAGTCTTACATAGATAAAGCCTCATGGGCTGAATAGCTAATAAACTCGAGTAGTGGAAGTCTTCATAGATAAGTAGAACCCATGCCATCTGCCTTAACCCTACAGGCATTCTGACTGGGAAAGCGTCCTAGTTCGCATGTTCGTCTCCATAGAATTCTTCTTCAAATTCCTGGTCCGCCATGCCTAGCCAATTAAATAACCAGTGGCAAGCCAATGAGTACTTTTAATGTACTCGCAAGCAACCCATGATTTGGTTCAAGGTAACAATGCAAGTTGATCAACAATAAGCAACCTAGCTACAAGCTAGATAAGATATTCTACCATTTGTAAATATGCATCAATGTACTTGGGTAACCTCGAGGACAGGTTACAGATATCAACATAAATAGAGTTCAATTCATTGTGGGTTCTTCAACGAGTCAAGTCCCCACCTTGAATCAACGCACACACACACACTTTCACCGAGGTTGTAAAATTCTGGACATAGTTTAAGTAGCACCTCCCAACTGTCCATGACCGTGGACACGGCTATTCGAATAGTTTTACACTCTGCAGAGGTTGCGCACTTTACCCACAAGATCCGGGAAGCTTTCGTGTCATCCACGATCCCGCAGTACCTCAAGTACTCGGGGGAAGCACCCGGTCATTACCTTTCCCTAGACGACACTAACATAGGGTCCACTCGTTGGTGCACAGCCCTCGTGTACAAACGATAATTCGTGGGACTCGCCCTTTTTACAATGTCACGCATACACGAAGGGACCAACAGTGTGTCCAGTGCCCTGTAAAAACATTCATGGTCGCCTATCCAAGCACGACCCCGTCTCGGGAGTGACCTCAAGTCTCTCCCGTCACTAGTGATGTGGGCACCATGCTAGTATCAGCCTAAGTAATCAATAATGCCCCGTCCCATAAGGGGTACAGTGGTTGCACATGTTTGGTTGGGATGGTAATCACACATAAATCTAATCCATCTTTTTACCCACACACAAGAACTCTCTTTGGCACACCACTTCTTCCTCAAGTGAAGACCTTAACTCAACATCACCCTCGGGCATTAGGGGCACCCGATGGGGTTTTCGAAAGGATGTAACCACGAAGGGTTCATGGTACATATGCAACACTATGCATCACAACTAATCTTTTGACATTGCATCTATGCACACGGTAAAGATTATGAGTAGGGATATGCACCATGTGGTGGCTCCCAACAAGTTTACCACTGTCACTTTTTATCATCATGCAATCGGAAAAGAGTACCGATGAACAAGAGGGGTATCATGGTCAAAGGGATGCTTGCCTGGATTGGCTTGATCTTCAAAGTCTTCAAATCCTTCCCCTTCTTCTTCTTCAGCAACTTCGTCAAATACGGTATCTAATCATCGCAATAAAATAACGGGAAAATAAGACAATAATAAAAACAGAAAAATCAAAGTGCTCAGAAAAATGTCAACTTATTTTTATAAAATACTAGAGGGAAAACTAAGATGGCAAAAATTCTTAGTTTGGGATTTGGAGTGACACAATGGGGTAGATGGATTTTTGAACCGAGGTTTTAGTGTTCAAATTTAAATTTAAATTTAAATTTGAACAGCACAGAAAAGGTTCATGAATATAGGTGAAAGTTATATCATTAAATAGGCTGGAATATTACAAGATTTTAGGAACTGGAATTATTTCATTTGGATAAATATTTTATCCAGAGGAATTTTTATAAAACAGACAGAAAAAGAAAAAGAAAAGTGGCACTGTGCCACTGGGCCAGAAAGGCCACAGTGCAGCAGGCCCAGAGGGAAAACACCCCGCGCGAGGCTGCTACATCAAAGGCGTAAAGGCGAAGTACCCCTTCGACAGAGGGCGAACAGGTGTGCGCGTGCGTGCGTTTTTAAACCTGACGGGGGGGTCCACCCGTCAGGGCATGAGGCTGGCGGACAAGGCCCACGGTCGTCATCGTCTACCTCCGTCCAGAGGCGACGGCTAGCTCGCCGGCGCCAATATAGGGCACGGGAGGATGCATGGGTGGTACCGTCATGCTCAGGGAGGATCCGCCGTTCGGATGGAGGTGGAGTCGGTCGCCGGGGCGACGAGGAGGCACGGCGGAGTTCCTTCGGGTGGTGGTGGTTCCGGCCATTTCCGGTAGCTAAAGAGAGGGGAAACAGGGGGGGAAATGGTCAGTGGGATCTTGCGGTTCTAGATCAAGTGAGAGTGGTGGCGGAGAGGGTTTATACCTCCGGATCGACGGCGACCCGAGGCAGCGGAGCTCGAGCTCGATCTCGAGCTCGGGCCCGTCTGGAGAGGAGTGGGTGGTGTAGGGGGGATTAGGGGAGTGAGAGAGCGAGTGGTGAGGAGAGGGAGGCGCGGGGCGTCCCTTTTATAGGCGAACGGCGGGGTGCCATGGACCCGTGCGCCGGCGAGCTTCTGCTCATTGCCACACGGCTCTGGAGGAGCTGGCGCCGTGTCTGGAGCATTCCTGGATGCGGTCCAGAGCCAGGGGAGAGAAGAGAGAGAGCAGGGGGAGGCCAGGGCATCGTGCGTGTGAGGAAGCTCATTGGAGCTCTCGGGTGGCCGTCGCGTGTGCGAGCTGGGGCGAGAGGAGGGAGAAGGAGGAGGGGGCCGACCGGCTGCCGTGTCGTGGATGTCGAGGTGGCCTCGGGAGACACCATCCCGACGCCCTAGGTGGTCGGGCGCCTCGGGCAGGATGCGGCTACAGTGTGGGCGCGCACTGTAGCGCGCTCCAGAGCGCCCATATGGCTGGCATGGCCGCGTCTCATGCGCTCTGGACGCGGCCACCATGTCCATTGGCTCTAGGGGGAGTAAACAATGTGGGAGGGACGTTGGATGCCAGGGAGAGCTTCTAGAAGGAGAGAGGGCTGAGAGAGAAAGGTGAAAGTTGCTGTCCAGAATGTAAAATGGGGTTTACCCCCCCCCCCCCAGTCATTGAGCTGAGGCCCGGGGAGAGTTACTGGAGGTGCAAGGGGACTTAGGGAAGCTATGGTAAAAATCCTAGCTCAAGGAGAACAAGGAAAGAGGTAAAAGTGATAGTTTTGAAAAATCACCAGAAGGTGTTTGATGTGGTTTTGGGCAAGCAAATGGTTTCCAATAGACATGAGACTTAACAGGATCAAATGGTATATAGAAATAGGGTGTTCCACCAAGTTTGGGCTTATTTGAAGAAACTTGCCAATGTAACTTTGGTAAACCCTAGAAATCAACAGTAATGGATTTTCCAAGTATAAGTTAAGCAAATCATCCCTCCTTGATGCACCACTTGGTGTAGTGTCATCATTTGGGGTTGTGATCATGCCCACAAAGTTTGAGGTCACAAGTAAAAAGTTGGTAGTGTAAAGTTGTTCAAATTTGAATCTGAACAGAAATGGTTTTGGGGTACTCTGATCATGTTACCCTTCTCCAAAGCTTGTGCCATTTGGTCTAGATGCATTATTAGACCATTCTAGCATGTGTACCAAGTTTGAGAGAATTTGGACAAGTTTGGCAATGTAAAGTTGCTCGAACTTCAAAAATGGACAGAATGGTTTTGAGGGGTTTTGATGAGGTTTTCTTGCTTCCCAAGTCATGGGGCTTATCAAGATCATCAAATATGTCATATATGACATGATACAATTTCCCTGGAATTTTTAGAGAATATTTCCTTTGTAAATATTTCAAAAGCTTGAAATATCCAGAAAGGGTTTCTGAGGGATCTGTCCAATATTTTGAACATGACCAAGTGTTGAAACTCTTATATATGGACAATATATGTCCTAAGAGTCTCCCTGAATTTTGGAAAATATTTTTGAAATAGTTAAATAATTTTTCCCTATTAAAGACCATTGTTGGCCTTAAGAGAAAGCTTTTAAATAAAATAGGAAGATAACTTTTAAAATTATATTTTTGTGTTTTATGAGAGTCCTATATCTACTAGGTTTCAAATATACTCTTTGAAATATTTTTCTCACCCTAAATCAAGCACTTGCAGTGCAAAGCTCAATTCAGGGGTTTTTGGAAAACTAATTTTTGAAAATACTTTTTGGCCAAATTATTTTTGTAAGAAAATACTATACTGTTAGATACACTTGGTATGATCATTGGGCGGAAGTTTGGGGTAAGGAGATGAAATATATAAGAGGGAGTAGTTGACTTTAAAGAGCACTTGAAAATCAGAGAGAAAAAACTTAATTCCAAATAAAAGCCAAATGATGCCAAAAAATTTGTTGGTCCAAAACTTCATGCTTTATTAATGCAAATGACATGTTACAAAATGCAGGGTGTGACAATAGGCTTCCCCCGACAAGACCCTTGCCGGGGCGACCTGCACGACCCCGGCAAGAACCCTTGCCGGGGCAACTCACGCAACGCCTCCATTGCAGCCACTCTTGAGCCTAGGAGCTCTGACACCATCAACAACGTTGGAACCAAGGCTCAGGAAGCGCCTGCGCGATGGCATGCAGATCTTTGTGAAGACAAAGGGTCTACGAATCCTACATAAGAACCATAAGACAAGACGACCGCAAGGCTCCTTGCCGAGGATGCCCACGAGGCCCCGACAAGGCTCCTTGCCGAAGATACCCTCGAAGCCCCGGCAAGCCTCTTGACGAGGGCGCTCACAAATGCCCCGGCAAGACCCTTGCCAGGAACAGATGCAAGACCGCGGCAAGCCCTTGCCGCCCCATCATCGCCCCAGCTCGGCGGCCGACCCACTAGCTCAGGCAAGTACCCACGTGGCAGTACATGGTTCCAGATCCAGCTAGTCAATCACCTGCGTGGTGGCATGCATATCTTTGTGAAGACCCTACCACCACGCCATCTCAGCTGCCTGCCAACCTACATGGCGCTGCATTCCTCGTTGGCATGGACGCGTGTCGCAGCCAGACGGAGTGACGGCGGACTGGACGGGCCTCGTTGCCATCCCCGATAAAGCGAGTGGACACCTAAGTAGTGCATTTAAAGTGTCTTGTCCTGTAATGGCAGGAGATAAGCTTGTACACTGTATAACTTTCCACCTCCTGTGTGCCACTGTGGCAACTCCTTTTGACTATAAAAGGAGGCTCAAGGCATACTGGAGAGGGATTCAGATCTTTTGGACTAAGCACGCACCATAGCTAGTTCAAGAGCGCAATAACACTCAAATACACATCAAAGCATGACTAGGGTATTACGCATCTTCGCGGCCTGAACCTGTGTAGATGATACTTGTCCTAACTCCTAGACCCGCTCCTTGCACAACCCCGCGCCCACCAATCGTAGAAGGGATTCCAGTGATCCCATAGGTGTCGATCGGTTTGTCCCCGACAGTAGGACATACATCAAGTGTTCTCAAATCCTTGAAGACTCAATCCGATAAGATAACTTCAAAGGGAAAACGCAATCCATTACAAGAAGATAGAGGGGGAGAAGCATCATAAGATCAAACTATAATAGCAAATCTCATGATACATCAAGATCGTGCCATATCAAGAACACGAGAGAGAGAGAGAGAGAGAGAGAGATCAAACACATAGCTACTTGTACATACCCTCAGCCCCGAGGGTGAACTACTCCCTCCTCGTCATGGAGAGCGCCGGGATGATGAAGATGGCCACCGGTGATGGATCCCCCCTCCGGCAGGGTGCCGGAACAGGGTCCCAATTGGTTTTTGGTGGCTATAGAGGCTTGCGGCGGTGGAACTACCGATCTAAGTTCCTTTTCGGGGGTTTCTGTATTTATAGGATTTTTTGGCGTCGGGAAAAGTCAGGGGGGGTCTCCGAGTCAACCATGAGATAGGGAGCGCGCACAGGGGGCTAGGGCGCGCCCTCCACCCTCGTGGATGGCTCGGGACTCTTCTGGCCTAAATATTTTACTCCGGGGGCTCTTTTTGGTCCATAAAAATTCATCAAAAGTTGGCACGTCAATTGGACTCCGTTTGGTATTCCTTTTCTGTAAACTAAAAACCAGGAAAAAACAGAAACTGGCACTCGGCTCTAGGTTAATAGGTTAGTCCTAGAAATCATATAAATAATATGGAACAATCAAATATTATAGATACGTTGGAGACGTATCAAGCATCCCCAAGCTTAATTCCTGCTCGTCCTCGAGTAGGTAAATGATAAAAATGGAATTTTTGATGTGGAATGCTACCTAACATAATTATCAATGTAATTTTCTTTAGTGTGGCATGAATGTTCAGATCCGAAAGATTCAAGACAAAAGTTTAATATTGACATAAAAATAATAATACTTCAAGCATACTAACAAAGTAATCACATCTTCTCAAAATAACATGGCCAAAGAAAGTTCATCTCTACAAAATCATATAGTTTGGCTATGCTCCATATTCATCACACAAAATATTCAAATCATGCACAACCCCGGTTTCAGCCAAGCAATTGTTTCATACTTTAGTATTCTCAAAATGTTTCAACTTTCACGCAATACATGAGCGTGAGCCATGGACATATCACTATAGGTGGAATAGAGTGGTGGTTGTGGAGAAAACAAAAAGAGGAAGATGATCTCACATCAACTAGTCGTATTAATGGGCTATGGAGATGCCCATCAATAGATATCAATGTGAGTGAGTAGGGATTGCCATGCAACAGATGCACTAGAGCTATAAATGTATGAAATCTCAACAAAAGAAACTAAGTGGGTGTGCATCCAACTTGCTTGCTCACCAAGACCTAGGGCATTTCGAGGAAGCCCATTGTGGAATATACAAGCCAAGTTCTATAACAAAAATTCCCACTAGTATATAAAAGTGACAAAACAAGAGACTCTCTATCATGAAGATCATGGTGCTACTTTGAAGCACAAGTGTGGAAAAAGGATAGTAGCATTGCCCTTCACTATTTTTCTCTCTCTTTTATTTCATTAGCTTCTTTGGTCTTCCCTTTTTTCATTGGCTTCTTTGGCCTTTCCCTTTTTTTCCTCACACGGGACAATGCTCTAATAATGATGATCACCACATTCTATTTTTTACAACTCAAGGATCACAACTCGATACTTAGAACAAAATATGACTCTATATGAATGCATATGGCGGTGTACCGGGATGTGCAATGAATCAAGAGTAACATGTATGAAAAATTATGAAGGGTGGCTTTACCGCAAATATGATGTCAACTACATGATCATGCAAGGCAATATGAAAATGATGAAGCGTGTCATAATAAACGGAACGGTGAAAGTTGCATGGCAATATATCTCGGAATGGCTATGGAAATTCCATAATAGGTAGGTATGGTGGCTGTTTTGAGGAAGGTAAATGGTGGGTTTACGGTACCGACGAATGTTGCGCGGTACTAGAGAGGCTAGCAACGGTGGAAGGGTGAGAGTGCGTATAATCCTTGGACTCAACATTAGTCATAAAGAACTCACATACTTATTGGAAAAATCTACAAGTCATCAAAACCAAGCACTACACGCATGCTCCTAGGGGAAGGGTTGGTATGAGTTAACCATCGCGCGATCCCGACCTCCACACAAAGGAAGACAATCAAAGAAACACCTCATGCTTCAAAAAATTTACACAACTGTTACCATATGTGCATGCTACGGGACTTCCAAACCTCAACACAAGTATTCCTCAAATTCACAATTATTCTACTAGCATGACTCTAATATCACCATCCTCATATCTCAAAACAATCATCAAGCATAAAACTTCTCATAGTATTCAACGCACTTTATATGAAAGTTTTTATTATATCCCTCTTGGATGGCTATTAGGACTAAATTTATAACCAAAGAAAATTACCATGCTATTTAAGACTCTCAAAATAATATAAGTGAAGCATGAGAGCTCATCAATTTCTTCAAAATAAAACCACCGCCGTGCTCTAAAAAGATATAAGTGAAGCACTAGAGCAAACGCCAAACTACTCCAGAAGATATAAGTGAAGATCAATGAGTAGTTGGATAATTATGTAACTACGTGAAGACTCTCTAACATTTAAGAATTTAAGATCTTGGGATATTATTCAAACAGCAAGAAAAACAAAATAAAATAAAATGACTCTCCAAGCAAAACACATATCGTGTGGTGAATAAAAATATAGCTCCAAGTAAAGTTACCGATGAACGAAGACGAAAGAGGGGATGCCTTCCGGGGCATCCCGAAGCTTAGGCTCTTGGTTGTCCTTGAATATTACCTTGGGGTGGCTTGGGCATCCCCAAGCTTAGGCTCTTGCCACTCCTTATTCCATGGTCCATTGTATCTTTACCCAAAACATGAAAACTTCAAAACACAAAACTCAACAGAAAACTCCTAAGCTCCGTTAGTATATGAAAATAAAACCACCACTTAGGTATTGTTGTAAACTCATTCTTTATTTATATTGGTGTAATATCTATTGCATTCCAACTTCTCTATGTTTCATACCCTCCGATACTACTCATAGATTCATCAAAATAAGCAGAATAGTCTATTAATCTTCCGCGGAAAGAATCAACAATGAAAACAGAATACTCTATAGTAATCTGTAACTCTCGAATACTTCTGTAACTCAAAAAATTCGGAAATAAATTGGTGGTCCTGAGGAATTTGTCTATTAATCTTCTGCAGAAAGAATCAACTTAAAATCATTGTTCTGTAAAAAAAATGATAGCTAATCTCATGAGCGCAAAGTTTCTGTTTTTTACAGCAAGATCACATTAACTTTCACCCAAGTCTTCCCAAAGGTTCTACTTGGCACTTTATTCAAACAAAAGGTATAAAACATGATTACTACAGTAGCTTAATCATGTGAACACACAAAAACAGTAGGGGTAAATATTGGGTTGTCTCCCAACAAGCGCATTTCTTTAATGCCTTTTAGATAGGCATGACGATTTCAATGATGCTCACATAAAAGATAAGAATTTAAACATAAAGAGAGCATCATGAAGAATATAACTAGCACATTTAAGTCTAACCCACTTCGTATGCATAGGGATTTTGTGAGGAAACAACTTATGGGAACAAGTATCAACTAGCATAGGAAAGCAAAACAAGCATAGCTTCAAGATTTTCAACACATAGAGAGGAAACTTGATATTATTGTAATTCCTACAAGCATATGTTCCTCCTTCATAATAAATTTCAGTAGCATCATGAATGAATTAAACAATATAACTATCACATAAAGCACTATTTTCAGGATGCACAAGCATATAAATTTTATTACTCTCCACATAAGCAAAATTCTTCTCATGAATAGTAGTGGGAGCAAAACTCAACATAATAACTATCATGTGAGGCATAATCCAATGGAAAACTAAATTCATGATGGCAAGTTTCATGGTTATCATAAATCTTTATAGCATACATGTCATCACAATAATCGTCATAAGTAGCAACTTTATTCTCATAATCAATTGGAACCTCTTCCGAAATAGTGGATTCGTCACTACATAAAGTCATGACCTCTCCAAATCCACTTTCATCAATATAATCATCATAAATAGGAGGCATGCTTTCATGATAATAAATATTCTCATCAAAACTTGGGGGATTAAAAATATCATCTTCATCAAACATAGCATCCCCAAGCTTGTAGCTTTGCATATCATTAGCATCATGGATATTCAAGGAATTTATACTAACAACATTGCAATCATGCTCATCATTGAAAGATTCAGTTACAAACATTTTAATGCATTCTTATTCTAGTACTTGGGCACAATTTTACTTTCCATCATTTTTACGAAAGATATAAAAAAGATGAAGCATATGAGGTACCCTCAATTCCATTTTTCTTGTAGTTTTCATTTATAGAGTAAACTAGTGATAAAACAAGAAACTAAAAGATTCGATTGCAAGATCTAAAGATATACCTTCAAGCACCAACCTCCCCGGCAACGGCCCAAGAAAAGATCTTGATGTCAACTACGCAACCTTCTTCTTGTAGACGTTGTTGGGCCTCCGAGAGCAAAGGTTTGTAGGATAGTAGCAATTTTCCCTCAAGTGGATGACCTAAGGTTCAATTTTCCCTCAAGTGGATGACCTAAGGTTTATCAATCCGTGGGAGGCGTAGGATGAAGATGGTCTCTCTCAAACAACCCTGCAACCAAATAACAAAGAGTCTCTTGTGTCCCCAACACACCCAATACAATGGTAATTTGTATAGGCGCACTAGTTAGGCGAAGAGATGGTGATACATGTGTCATATGGATGGTAGATATAAGTTTTTGTAATCTGAAAATATAAAAACAGCAAGGTAACTAATGATAAAAGTGAGAGAAAATGGTATTTCAATGCTTTGAATCAAGGCCTAGGGTTCATACTTTCACTTGTGCAAGTTCTCTCAACAAGGATATTATAATTAGATCATATAACAATCCCTCAACATGCAACAAGGAGTCACTCCTAAGTCACTAATAGCGGAGAATATACGAAGAGATTATTGTATGGTACGAAACCACCTCAAAGTTATTCTTTCCGATCAATCCACTGGGATATTCCTATAAGTGTCGCAAACATCCCTAGAGTTCGTAGTAAAATAACACCATAAGACACAAATCAACCAAAACCCTAATGTCACCTAGATACTCCAATGTCACCTCAAGTATCCGTGGGTATGATTACACGACAGTACTGCAGGATACTGCTAACGTGACACTATGATCAGAGACCCTTTGCCGAAACTGTGTGCGATGCAATAACCACAAATGATGGTGTAACAAACCTGTCAAAAAAGGTGTGAAACGTTTGCAATGACGGAGACATCAAACCCAGTTCAGATTTTAGTTGTGTGTGCGATGCAGGACACATGGTTAATCCATTCAAACGGTCTGCGATGAACAATGTGTGCGATGCAGAACACAAGGTTAACTCGGACGAACTGTTTTCGATTAGGGGACACAACAGAAAATGGTTCAAACAAGATGTGTGTGATATGCGGCATACAGTTCGCATGGATGAACTATTTGCGATGAGCCAAAAGAACGCAAACGAGTCGTGTAAGCAAGATGTGTGTGATACGTGGCAAAACAGCCGACTCAGATGAACTGTTTGCGATGAAAAAATACAACACAGACGGTCAATGCAGTTACTTCATGTGCGATTCTGTGTTTACAAAAAACTTTGGAAAATGCAAACTAGTTGTTTGCGGTGGCGGAGTATCGCACATGATGCATCTGCGAGTACTCATGTGCGATGATTAGTATGTTACACATACATTTCCTTATGTTGACATGTATGTGAATTTGCAATATGGATAGTTAATATGAAAATGCCTTCTGGTCATCGGGCAGACGCCTAAACTCAATGAAGTGTGTACGATGCTAATACTTTCCATGAAAATTTATGAACTTGGGTAATAGCATTTGAGTAACATATATATAGTGGTCACAATATTCGACAATGGAGGATCTTCGTAACACGGTTTTGACAACCATATGGTCCATATCTACGTACTTTAGCATAGTAACAACTATCACATTTTAAGAGGCTAAGGGCCAACAACCATATGGTTCATATCTACATACTTAACATATATAGTAACAACTAGCACATTTTAAGAGGCTGAGGGCCAACAACCACAACTATCCACTAGAAGTAGCTTGATCACGACGACTCAGCACATGAAAAGGAAGAACCCTCCTGTGCCTTGGCAGATCATGAATAGAACAGTGTCTCCAATTTTCCAATATGGATGCATTGCCACGAGAAGCGAGAACTTATTAATTTGAATGGTTCCATTTCTGCGGGAAATGTAGTACCTTGCAATCACTTTGGCGTTCTTAGCAGGCACAAGTGTAATTCGACCAAGATAGGAAATCGATCCAGGAACTGCTATAGGGGTAATTTCTGTTGACATGTATAATAAAAAAATTGTAGCATATCATTGAAGATATATATAGTTTATGGGCATCAACATTAAAATAAGACTTTTTACCAGCATTTTGTGCACACAATTGGTCTTGTTCAGTGTGTGCACCATAGGTCTAATTAATCCCATCCAAAATCCAGCGTTCATATGCTATGCTATCTCTATCAGATTATCAACAAAGTTTATGACATGCTGCAAGTCCTTCTAGTGAAATTTGGTATGCTTAGTAACATACATATCGTTAACTATGCATCCAACATATCCTACTTAAAAGGTGGAAATATAGTGAGCATAAGTATGTAAATATAATTTGTTACTGCCTAGGAATAGAGTTAGAATATGATATCACAATTGGTTTCTTAAATAGTGATCAACTGGTTGCTTAAATAGTAAGATGACAGCAAGGAGAAAGTTGAAAGGACACTAACCTCGATCAGACTTTGATCGGCTGATGATGTTGGGGAAGTAAACATCCATGTTAATTAGACCAGGCTGTGGTGCACACACTAGAATTTTATTGCCATCTTTCATTTCATAACACTTAGGCATTTTTCTCCAAAGGTCCGCATTAAAATAGGAGTGACCATATTTATCAAGTTTTACGCTAACCGTCATTGTAAATCCATATTGCATTGTCAATATGACATCCTGGGAGTCATCAACAAAGTAAAGCCCAAGATTTCCTTCTACTCCTGTTCTTGCAAAGCAAGGGATGTACTGCTTGAAATGAAAATTAAGATCGTAAATTAGATTTATTGAAATAACATAGCACGATGTAAATATGGGACTCATCAACACTTCCGCACTTCACGCTTAACAGAAGCGAACTGTGTCGTCTTCACATTTGGCACTGCAATGCTTCACGGGGGAGCTGCTTCATTTTCTGGTTTTCCGCCCGTGTTTTCTGTGTGGAATCGGGTGTTGCGGGATGATTTAGTTTGTCTCTACAGCTCATTTTACCTTCATTATTTCTAATTTACAGGAAAATCTACTAGAGTGCTTGCAAATCGAGGGATTTGGTGGACGAGGTTTCTCTGTTCGTTCGTGTTCGCTTCAGATGCGATTTTTTGTGCTCGCATGTTGTTTTTTAGTAGGAATTCTTTGATTGCGTTCGTTTTAATCGGTCCGTTCACTCTATAATTTGTTAATTTTTAGGAGTTAGTTTTCAATTCCTGTTAATTTGATTGTGCAGGCGTGGGAGCTTCGTCCGCTCGTCTATTCTTGATAATTTTTTGGATTTTGCGCATCCATGCGTGTTTGAATATTGTAATTAGTGTTGTTATATGTATGAATTCATTGTATTGCGGGTATAATTGTAATTTTTTAAATGCGTTTTTTAAATGAGAGTTGATGTTGTTCGTCCAGTTGTCGTGTCTTCCATGTAATTCTTTTGCGGGGGTATTTTTTGATAGTTTAGTGGTTGGACTACTTTTAGGCGAGTTATGGAAGTGCGAATGAAATTGACACCTTTGTTAGTTTACCACATGTCTGGAGTTCTACTATTTTTAATTTTATTTGTTGTAGTTTTGGCATACGTTGTAGTGCACTGCATTTTCGTTAGTAGTGTACTTCGTTGTAGCTACAATTCAGTGGTTATGGCAGCTTACGAGATCTGTTTTCATGAACTAAATTCTACGTTCTAGAGGACTTCATAAT
The DNA here is from genome assembly GCA_902687465.1 of Secale cereale. Lineage (NCBI taxonomy): Eukaryota > Viridiplantae > Streptophyta > Magnoliopsida > Poales > Poaceae > Secale > Secale cereale. The sequence continues at coordinate 393,787,137 of LR738714.1, forward strand.
ATGCACTTCCGTACTGCATTAGTAGTGTGGTTAATGTTCTGTTGTGCTATTAGAATGGATGGTCCATTATATGCTTGTGTTAGCTCAATAGTTATTATAAGAATTTTTTGAACTGCATACTATGAGAATTGTTTTTGAACATCATATGTTAACTGAAAAGTTTCGACCATTCGCATTTCCTTGTTACTGTTCAGAGGACTGCTTTTTATTATTAGTAGTACCACAATATGTACTTGGGAGAACTGCATTTCTGCCAACAACGGCTTGTCTGAAAAGGATGATAAACTGATGCAGTTGAGGTTGCATACTTTAAACAGGCATCGTTCGAAGTGTCTGATGACATAATTTTAAAAGCATAGAGCATAAGCAAAGCATTAGAAATATTGGTTGCTTCATATTTAGACAGCCTAGAGTGCAAATATTGTAAACTTGAGGGAGTCTTCTTCTTTGTAGAAAAACACCATGGCCACTTCTCCGACGTCAAAGCCATTCTGGGAGACAAAATCTTTCCAACCAGTAGTTATGTTGATGCAGTCTTCAGAGTCAATGTGGTAGTCAGCTTGCATGTCTGCATACCCATTCTTGTGTTGTGTCTCCAAAGTAACCTTCCCTGAACTTGAAGCAGGAAATTTTATTGTTGATGGCAGTTTCTGCATATTGGAATGGGTGGAAAAAGAATTTTATACGTAAACAGCAAATGTTTTTCTTTATACTTAGGGTGATCTATTTATGTTGACTTTAATACTTACATATATATGACTATTATTTTCGATAGTTGCAATGTATGAACAAACTTATATACGGAATTGACCTCTAGTTTTACTAGGATATATATTATAATGCAACATGCTTTCCTGCAAGGTGAGTTACATTGTACTTCATCAGCATGTTAACAGAACTGCAACGCTGATCTACTGACCCTTTTTTTTGTTCGTGTGTTGGGGTTCTGATCTAACTAGTGTCGATACGTGGTGTGGTACTGAAGAATAGTAGGTGGAAGCATATAGTCTTAATAGCTAACAAATCTTAACAACAATACAAATTATGTTTTGTTTTGTGTTGACACTACTGAACAAATTGCTTGAACTATATATTCAGATGTGGATTTGCAGGCTAGATTATGTCCAAAATTGTGAGGGGAAAAACATACCTAACTTTCCTGCAGATCTGCGGTTGTGAGGCGATGAAGAAATGGCAGCTGGATCCCCCTGTTGGGTATCATTAGGCACCCGAGCATGCTGCGCCACTCGGCGTTGATGAGCTCTAGACCTTCTGCGTACACGCATGTGTCCGCTACCGGTGCCATCCTTGCCAAACACCCACACTTACAGTCCATGGCAAGTTTAGTGGAACTCCAGAGAAGAGATGGGGATGTGATGAACCCTAGATATATGATTTGAAGAAAAAGAGGAACGGGGGAGGAGTTGTCTTAGTCTGGAGCACGAATGGATACGTTTTTATGCAACCAATTGACCAACGGAAGTAATAAATGTTTGTGTTTGGTGTTAGGTGGTGGATTGGTTCTGATTCAGTGTCCGCGAATGCATTTGAGTAGCAAGAGGACTGCTTATTTGAAAAAAGCGAACTGCATTGTCATATCAAGACGAACCGCGGAACGCGTGGTTGGGCCTGCATTTGTGTATGGTATGTGGGATTTTTTTTTATTTTCAGTGGCTTCTATTTTTTGTGTTGGGCCTTTGTTTGGGGACTGAAGACGCATTGGGGCCAAGTCGGCCTGTGAGCATGGCTGGTTCCCGGTGCTTTGTGTGCGGCCTAATGTTTAGTCCCACCTCGCCCGCGGAAGGCGCGCCCAACCTCTTTCCAAGCGCTGGCGAGGCAGCCATGTCGAACTCCTTTTCTTACTAATTTGGGCGCTTATACACGGCGCTCGCTTCTCTATGCTCTCTGACCTATGGGCCCATGTGCGCACGGCCCCACGCATCATGGCTCAGAACGACTCGACTGCTTTGGGCGCAGACCTAGTATGAGACTGGCTGAGGCCAGCTGCACCTGGGTGGTCAATTTTTTCTTTGTATTTTCTGTCATGTATCTTTTTTCAATGTAAGGGCGTGCACTGCTTAGCAAAGCATCCTTGCACTGCATTGATCTGGGTTCTGTACTGCATGTGCACGCAGTCCGTACTACATGCACAGTTCTCATTTTTTTTTGTTTTCGTGTTTTTGCTCTTATGTAATCTTTTTTCCAATGTAGGGGAGTGCACTGCTTAGTAAATCATGCGTGTACGACATTGCTTATGTTTCTGTACTGCATGTTTATATATTTCCGCACTACATATACAGATCGCATTTTTCTGTTTGTGTTTTCTATCTTATGTATTTGTTTTTTCAAATTTAGGGGCATGCACTGCTTTGTTGGGTATGTGTAAACTTCATTTGACAGAGTCTGTACTGCATTGGTACACAACTTGCACTGCATGCATCCTATTTTGCTCACTGCTCGAATCTAATTATACATAAGCAAACAACAGAAAAGAAATTATCTCATGCATTCTGTACGACAAATTCATCATCAGCAAACTAATTTCAACATAAAGCAATCTAACATAATCAAAGTTCATCATTACAAGCGATTCTTCATGGCAAGCAAACTAAGTTCAGCAAAAGCAAATGATCACAAGCAAACTAACGATACATAAACAAACAGCATAAAGCAAATTTGATGACAATTCTAAAATGATGCTGGCATTGTTGGCTCTTTGGCCGGCACCATCTTCTTGTTCACCAGGTAGCGTCTCCACATCCCCAGCTACGCCTGGCGCACTTCTTGGGGGGCTCCTCCTTCTCCAGCTTTGCTCGGCGAAGCCCGTCCTGGGTGAGTGAGATGTGGTTCCATATCTTGTACGCTGTGTAGGCGTCCTTTGTCGCGTACTCGATGTGCCTCATGGACCGAGGCAGGGTTGCCCATTGCTTGTGTTCGTCGTCGGTGATCTTCTTCTTCATGTTGTTGTAGTAGTCGTCGATGAGCATGTCGGAGATGTCTCCAAGGGAGTCCAACTCCTCGGTTGCCTTGGGAACCCTCCACTCCTTCTGGATGTCGACGAAGTTGGCGACCTCCAGGTTGATGCGCTCTAGCCTTTTTTTTGTCGCCGTCGATGGAGAAGCCTGCAAAGGTGTACCTGGGTTGGCGAGGAAGTTGTCGAAGATGGTGCTCCTTTCAGCGACGCTCAGTTGGAAGAGCAGCACCGGGTGTTTCTTGCTGATGGAGAGTTGGCAGGGGGCGGGTTTCTGCGTCGCTTCAGGCTCGTTGTTGTACTCGAGATCAATGCCGGCGATCTTGTGGCGCTGGAGGCTGAGGTGGCACTTGTACTACACGAGGGTGATCGCCATCTGCTTCTTGTCGTTGGTGTGGATGACGTGCAACTTGGTGTTGCCGTGGGCCTCCACGCCGTGGTACTCATCGGCGAACACCATGGCCGGTAGTAGGGCTTGGTGTTTTGCATGGAGATGGATGTGATGGAGCGATTTGGTGGTAGCCCAATGGATACTTGTGTTGTTGTGGATGAGAAGCCCTTTGGCAGAGGTCTGAATTTAAGGGGAGGACGCGGGGTGGGATGGCCGCATCAGATGAATTGCACGATCTCGCTGACGATGCGGTTGTGTAGATCGTGGTCTGGTGTTGCGTTTGTGATCGTGGGCTTGTGGCGACGGAACCGCTCCGATTGGGTGGTTGTATGCGAACGTGGTTTTTTTAACGTGGTTTTATTTTTATTTTTGATCAGTAATTTTTTTAACCACGACTTTCTGTGCGAACGGGCATTTGTCACGTTTATATGTATCCTGCGTGATAATGAAACTACATTGGTTAGAGTTCTGCACAGCACCGTCTACACTAGAGAACTGCATGTTGTCTACAGGTGCGTACTTCACCGTATTTTGTGTGTCCTTGCTATAGCAGCTGAATAAAGTACAATGTATTCAGCAATTTTAGGAGTTTTTCGCTGGTAATCCGGAACTGGATTGCTATACCGTACTGCTTCGTGTAACGACGTGCACTGCATTTTTCTAGTGCTGTGTATTGCATCTGTTTTTTGACTGCACTTACTGTAGTCCCTGGTACGTGAGGGGTTGGGGGGCGCCCCCCATTTTTTTGTGGCACTTATTTGAAGGTAGACTTTTTCTTTTCGGGTGCGTTTTCTTAACATGCGTGTTGTTTTTTATTTTAACTTTTTTTACGAACTGCGTTTATTTTATTTTATTTTGCCGATTGAACTTCATTGTTCTTCACATAGAACTGCATCATGTGCGTTTTGATGTGGTCTTTCTTATTTTTAGCCGGGCCATTTTTGGGCCGGCCCGTTTTATGTTGCCCTTTGCCACACGCGGGCCTCCTATGTGTCTGTTCCAGGCTATCCCATCGCGCCGCTGACGGAGAGAGACCCAGAACAATCCCCTCACCTCTCTTTGCAGTTTCTCACAAGGCATCTCTCCCTCGAGCAAAACCGTTGTCGCCCGCAACAACCACCGTCGCCAGAGGAACCACCGCCCTGAAGAGGTTCTTATTCATGTATTCCGCATCGTCATCCGCTCCACAAGCCCTTGCCGGTGCGCTCCGCAGTCCTGTCCTATCCATTCTCGTCGCCGCACCCTCCCCTCTCCCCGCCGTCGCCATCGCCGCCATCGCCGCACCTTTTTTGTGGTACGTTCCGCTTGTTCTCGGTATTGATCGTCCCCTCGTCTTGTTTTGTGATTCTCGTAGTTGTTGTTGCTGTTTTTGCTTGTGTAATTTTTCTGTAGGCAGCCAATTTTTATCTCGATTTGAAGTCGATACTCGTGTGTAGCAGGCTGGACCTAGGGTTTTGTTAGATTTTCGCTGATTTTGTTGCTTATATCTGTCACTTCGTCGTTGTGGTGCAGGCAAACACCATGTCTTCTCCGAGCAGAGTGGGAGGAGGAGTTTAGGGTATGTGGAGTGCTTATTTTAGGCTTTTTGTTTATTTTGTTTGATGTTTATCTAGTTTCCTAAATCATCATGTATATTGGTTTATGCTCTGTTAGTTGTCACGTGATGTTTTCTAATTTATGTTTCTTCTTATTTTTGAATCAAGTAGGTGATTGCAGTTCTCATAATGATACACCAATTGGCTCTCCTTGTCCTGGTGGTAAGGATCATGGTGTCAAGGGAGGACATCAAGTGAATTCGACGATTGAATGTTCTCCCATAACTGTGGCCCGTCCTTCTGGTATGTGATTGATTTGTTTATTTAGTGTATGTTGGTTACTTGATGTTGTACAAATTGGCGGTTCCTTGCTGTATCTAGTCCGGCATTTTGTTGGGAATAAACGTGAAGTTAGTCTATGCAGGACTGCATTTATTTTGTATGTGTGAACTCCACTATATGTATGTGTGAACTGCATTATTGTTTTATTCAAGTTTTTTGTGCAATGCATTATTTTTATTTTTAGCTTATGGTTGTAGCACTTCATTTATATGTCTAAGTGTACTGCATTTGTTCTTTTTGTGCACTTTTTAACGACAATAGTCAAACTGCATTTTGACGCAGTGTCTGTTTTCCATGCTGGGGCGCCTGGGTTTGAGGAGGTTACTCAATTGATTGACCATTATTTTGCAGAGGGTAATGTTGGTGTGACCTTTGACTCGAGACGTCCCATCTTGTCTGAAACTCAATCGCAGTCTGTTGATGGTACAGAGGAAGTTACATAGGATTGGCTGGTCTCGGAACAGCTTCGTGAATATGAGTTGAAGCAAAGGAAGAAGAAGTTGATGTTTGAAAGTGACTCAAAAGAGTTTGCGGAGAAGGAGAAGCAGAGGAGAGCTGCAGATGGTGCCAAGGGTGCCAAATTTGCCAAGGTGAAGAAGCCTTCTTTGCCGAAGAAGAGGCTGAGTACTATTGCTGAGGAAGGTGGTACACCTCGGCGGAGTCCACGTGTTGCTTGCATGAACAAGAATCTTGGCAAGAGAACTGCTGAAGCTGGTGGAAAGGATGATCCTCAGCGCAAGCGACTACATGTCACTGAAGGTGCCAACTCTGATGACGACGACTTTGTGCTTGCTGATTTTGTGAGGGATGTTCATAGTGGTAGACGCAAATACTGTGGTTCATCTAAGGCTCTACCCAAGCGTGCCCGTGATGATGTCGATGAAGATGTTTGTGGTGACTCTGGTGAGGAGGTGGATGTTGTTCCAAAGTTTGTTGAAGTGGACTGCATTTGTTTCCTTCATTGTTATTCTATCTGTGTTTTCTCAGTCTCTTTTTTTATGGCTAGTCTTCTAATGTGGATTGCATTTCCCTTTAGACAGAGGAAGAGATCTAGTAAGAGCAATGCAAATGAAGGTGATGCTGAGGAAGATGATTCTCGATTTAACAAGACCGTACGTTTGTCGCTTCCCACTGTTTGCAAAGTTGCTGCCTTGTTGAAAGAGACACACTGTAGTCATGTTCGGGATGCTGGATTTGGTGTTGTCTTTGAACTGACAGTATAGAAAAATGTGTCGCGCATTCTTATGTGCTATCTGATGGGAGTGATTGACCCTGCCACCATGATAATGGACTTTGGGAATGACAAGGTTCTTTGAATCAATCGTGATGCAGTTCATCACATTTTTGATTTACCCATGGGACGTCACACTGCACCCATGCCTACTGCCAGCGGCCATGAGGACTCGTTGAGTGCCCTCAAGGATGAACTTGGCTTTGACCGTTCAAAAAGTATAGGTGTCAAGGACTTGCTTGAGAAGTTGAAGGTGTTGGTGGAGGAAGATGATCATGTGACTGTTGACCTTGCTGTGAAGGTGTTCTTCCTGATACTCTACCAGAATTTGTTGTGCCCCGGGCCTGCAGTTCGTTTGGGTAGAGTTGCTGCAATGGTAGAGAAAATGGATTATGCGGCTATGGCTCAGATGGACTTTTGCAAGCTTGTTGTTGATGAGTTGTAGGCAGTTGTGGTTATGCAGAGGGTTGTGCCATTGTCCCCCTGATTATGTACCTTAACTGCTTGAAGCTTCGCAAATTTCCAGTCATGCACACGTTGACGCCACGTGCGTCATACCTGAAGACCAAGGACCTAATGAAGTTATACAATCAGGATGTGCTTGTGAAGGGAAAGATTTACTTGGAAACTTACAAATTTGGGAAACTGCCGTTTAGTGCATCTGAGTTTTTAATATCAGTTTTTTTAAATGGTGCAGCCATTATAAATCTGAACTTTTCTAGTACTCACATGTGTACTTCTCTTTGCCTCTTGTCTTTTTTGCAGTGGAAGGCATCAGGTGATATTGTGTACAACCGTCTTGTTGCAGCTGTATGCGGCAGCTCTGATGCGGGACCTAGCACTCATGCTAGATTTTATGAGCCTATATGTAGCCAGCTTCCTGCCTGTGATGATGCGGTGCCGTGTACTCGTGGTTTCATGGATCGATAGATGATTGATAATAGAAGATCTTCTAAACATACATTTGTTGGCGGTAAAAAACACGAGGAGATTGATGAGCTGCTTCTGAAGGTTTTGAAGTTGACTGAAGATTTGCCAACCTCTAGTGACAGGTTGAGGACAGTTGCTGGTTTTTCCCCTGTTGGCCATGGCATTGAGATGAAGATATTGTTGCTGCTCACAATTTTGATTGTGGCGTGATTGAAAGCCTGAAGATTGCAGCGACGAATGTTCGGTCTTCGTATGCTCAATTGAGACATTCACAAGAGGAAAAATGCGGTCGGTATGAGAAGGATGTTGGGCATATTTTGGATGAAACGAACCCTCAGGACGCTGTCGTTGGCGCTGATAATGTATGTACTAGGTTTTTTGTGGCTTTTGAACCTCTTGTGTGTATTATGTGGACTGCTCCTCATTATTTTTGTTTTTTGTGATAGGCTGGGGTGGAATCTTCTGGTGTCCATGGAACTAGGGACGATGGAATTGGTCAGGTACAAGTACTTCTGCCATGTCTGTTCTACCATGCGTCCCTCTTCTTAAACTTGCATTTGTTGCTTTCCATTTTTATTGTATTTTTTGTGTACTTCAAGCTTGTAAAGTGTGTACTGCTTGTGCATAATTGAAGTTTTTTCTTTTTCTTTTTGTCGTTACCATCTTATTTTCGTTTTTGGTTTGTTCTATGCCTGTAGACTGGTGTTGTTGCTTGTGATGTGCACAAAGAGTCCTACGATGGCTCTGGGAAGGATGAGGTCTTGGATGATGCATCGTCCCCTCCGGATGTTGTAGTTGATAAGGTATACTTGTATTACTTGTTCTATTAGTGTGTTGTAATCTAATTTTTTGTTGTTTGTTGTAAACTTGATGTACGCTGTTATGTTCACTCATATGCATTTTTCATTTACATATGTTAGCTACAATAGTTTTACATGTGTGAGCTTCAGTCTTTGACAGAAGTGAACAGGATTCCATTTCACATGTGTGATCCATAATGTTTTACGTACGTAAGCTTCAATATTTAACATAGCTGAACTTCAGCGTTTGACAAAGTGAAATGTAGTTCTTTTTTACGTATATGTGGGTTGAAGTTGTAGTTGTTTTGATACACGTGGGTTGTAGTTGTTGTTGTGTTAATTATCCCCACACTTATTTTTGTGTTATTGTGTGTTTATTAATCTTTCCACAGCCTGGAGAAGAAAACATGGAAGTTCACGTTGATCTGAATCAGGGCGGTTGTGATGTTGATGGTGGTGGCAGTGTTGGTGCTTCTGCATCGGTAGTTGTTGACTGTGTAGCCCCTTCTGTAGCTCAAGAATCCCATGATGTTGTTTCCCCCAGTCGGCATGAAGATTCTAATTTTGGTATCGAAAAGCCGCTGGAGAATGTCGTCCCTACTATTAGTGTTGTTGCTTCCCCTGTTTGTCTGGCGGCCAACGATGTTCCTGAAGTATCGAGAGTGGAGCCTCATGTAGCTGCAGTATCTAAGGACGTTACGGTTGACCAGACTATTGTAAATCCAGAGAATTTTGATGTTGCTGTAGAAGGGCAGTCCAGTGAGGTTGTGGTGGATTCGTCGCAGCCTATCCAAGAAAATGTTTTGGTCAGCTCTGAAGAACAACAGCATGGAGACTCTGACACTGAAGGCAAGAGTTTTGTTTCGAACAATGCAGTTGAAGTTGTTCTCATTTCTTTTCGTTTAATTACTATGGTATCCGTATTCGATGTTTAATGATAAGTGAAACTTGATCTTTTGTTTATGATTTTCAAAATAGCTAGTAGAATTTCCTTATCTTAATTTTTGAACTTCATTATTTTGGATAAGTGAACTTCATCTTTTTATTACAGATGATGAACTTCGTGCTGTGACATCGTCGAGCATTGATCCAACTCTTCTGAAAAGATACAATGACTTGTATGTTGCTGTTACGAGGGTTCGGAAGGACAAGAAGAAGAAGTATGGTTATTTAGAAATTGTTTTGTGCATATGTATTTTCTAATTTTGGTTTTTGCCCTTTTTCTTTGTTGTTACTTTTTTAGTATCTTATGTTTCAGTTTTTCATGAAAAATGCAGGGACATGATTGTTTTTGAACCTGAGATGGGTGATATTACCATTGGCGAAGTTGGTCAATCCTTTTGGGATAAAGGGACGCTCACTACAAGACATATAGATCTTGAGGTTTCTTTGCTGGTAGATAACTTTGAGGGTGCAGAAATTTTTGTTTTATTTTTTTGATTTTCTTTTCTGATTTCGTGCGACGACATGTTTTTTGAGCACTATTTGATTTTGGGTTTTGTATTGGCAGACAAATATTTGGAATGGTGGTACTGTAGGCAGGAATGTTAAAATGATGTTCTCTTCAAAAGCCGAGGAGCGTGTTGATAAAAAGGATATGGTGAGTAACGCCTTTATGTGTCGAAAACTATATTTTGCATGTTTGTTTTATAGTGTTCTGTTTCTTCTTCTGATAATAAATATTTTGTTCGTGCTTCGAGCAGGTCCTTTTTGCAACTTTTGATCTGCGAGATACAAGGGAAGGCGTTGGTCATTATTGGGTAGTTGCGTTAAATGTGAAAGAAAGGCGGTTTGAATTTCTTGACTCGCTCAATAAACCTGGCAGCCCTGATGCGATCAGGGTTTTTAGGAGGATGGTTAAAAATATCAAGCGTGCATGGAAAGAAGGAAGCTCAAGTTCTGATGAGACGCTAAATCCTCCTACACTTGATGGATTTGTGTTGAAACATGTCATTGTCCCAATACAGCCTAATAGGTGTGTTTCGTAAACCCCTCTTCACCATCCTGCTCAAGTTTTTTTTCATTTTGTGAAACTGATGCTTTTTATTCTTTTATTTGCAGGCATGATTGTGGATTCTATATGTTTCAATTCCTGCAGACTTGAGATGGTGTAGGAGTTGCTAAGTTTGGGGTGGAGCAAATTGGCTACATCAGAAAGGCCATGCTCTATAGTTGGCTCACATCGAGAAAGTGTTCCCTTGATTTACCATCACTTTTAATTTTTGCAGATAAAGCTTGTTTTAGTGAACTTCTTTATCCTTCCTTTATTTTTTTGTCTACTGCTTGCTTCCGGTTCTTACGGGTTTTTTACTAGTTTGTTTAGTTAATTTTTTGATTTAGAATGTATGTGTATGTGATGGCCTGGCTTATTAGGGATGATAGACTACTCATATCAATAAGAAATTCCTTCTTTTCCGGGAGCCCATTCGGATAGAACTCCAAAGTTAAGCGTGCTCAGCTTGGAGTAGTTTCAGGATGGGTGACCGACCAGGAAGTTGCTCCCAGGTGCGCACGAGTGAGGACAAAGTGCGCAGAAAAGACTAGTATTGATATGTGAGGCCAGTCTAGATCCCGCCAGGAGTAACGACCACCGGCGGGTGTGTCCGGGGCGTTACAAGTTGGTATCAGAGCCGACGCTCGCGGTTACACGGATGTTTGCGGACAGTTTACAGTCATGTTATGCATGACGTTTGTGACCCGTCATGGCACACGGCATGGCACATGTGCTGTCCTGGAAGCACAGACCGTTGTGCCAAGAGGGAACGTTCCTGTGGCCCAACGAGGACGTCGGTTCCTCTGAGTGAGGGTGTATGTGATGGCCTGGCTTATTAGGGATGATAGACTACTCATATCAATAAGGAATTCCTCCTTTTCCGGGAGCCCATTCGGATAGAACTCCAAAGTTAAGCGTGCTCAGCTTGGAGTAGTTTCAGGATGGGTGACCGACCGGGAAGTTGCTCCCGGGTGCGCACGAGTGAGGACAAAGTGCACAGAAAAGACTAGTATTGATATGTGAGGCCAGTCTAGATCCCGCCAGGAGTAACGACCACCGGCGGGTGTGTCCGGGGCGTTACAGTGTATATTTATTTGTTGTGTTAATGAGATACATTTTATTTTTTGTGCAAGTGAGCTGCATTGTCTCTTTATAAGTGGGATGCATTGTTGTATACAAGTGGGTTGCATTGTTGTATACATTTTTTTCATTTTGCATTGTTGTAGACAAGTGGACGGCATTGCTGTAGACAATTGTGTTGCATTCTATTCTTTAGTGAACTGCATTTTTTGATTTTAATGAGATGTATTACATGTTTTTTGGTTTTGTATTTTTGTGTTGAGTGTTTCCATGTTTTTTCTACACGGTCTTAGGTGTTGATGGGGGGCTTCATGAAATTTGTACGTCACTGTTCGAGTCCCAGTTTTCTGATGTTGTTATGGAGGATTGCGCCATTGAAATCTCTCTAGATAATTCTGGTTCTTTGGCTGGAGATGGTTTGAACCCAGTTGTGGTGTCTGGACCTGATGGTGGAAGTGTTTCTCTACCTATCTCTCCACACGATGTATTTGATGTTGATGATGATGATTTTGTTACGCCGTGTCCTCGCGTCACAAGGACTCGGAGTGCAGCAATTAATCATCCTCCTGTGGATGACATTGAAGTTTTTTCGAACAAGAGAGCAGGTGAGAGGGCTTTTAAGTTGAGATGCTCTATAGAGAAATTGAAGCCTCCGAGGTTCAAATATATTGATCAGGCAAGGAAAATAAAGGATCTTGTTGTCAGCAAAGATTTTGTAACCAAATACCACGAGTAAGTTTTATGTGTGTGCCCTTGATCCTTTTTGTGTGTTTTGTTTTTAATTTTAATTTTATTGATCCCATCTCTGTATGTTTACTGCAGGAATATGTTCTTTATGGTGAACAGTCCTTTTGGTGATCTTGATACTTACACTTTTGAATATATCTATAATACATTTGGCAAAGGAGCTTTAATGGATTCGTATCTCGTGGATTTTTTTCATCAAGTACTGGAAGCAAGACCCTGAAATGGGTTTAGTTTATCATTCTGGTGAACGTGTGGTACTTTCACCCTTATTTATCACGGTAAAAGTGTGTTGTAGTTTTTTTCTATTTGTACTGGTTTTTCATGTCCATGCCTTCATGCATTGTTTATTCTTTTTTTCATGTCCTTTTCTTGATCTTTTTTCTTTGCAGTATGTTCTTCAGATGGAAACCTTTGTAACGAGAGATGATGAAGGAAACCCTGTGTTGCCAGTTGTGCATAGCCCGTTTGTTTTACAAGATGTAGTTAACCAGTTCAAGGTGTTTGTGGGTGACGACGTAAACATGTTGGATGCAAAACTGGTAAGTTCATTGTTTCCTGTCATTTATTTTTCTGGTTTGTTGCATTTATTTTTATAGTTATTTTTTGGAACACTGGTTCTAGTGCTATGTGTCAAAATAAGTTTTCATTTCATTCTTTGTTTTTTAATGTGAACAGATTATGATGCCACGCTCCAAGGATGGTCATTATTCCTTATACATGATGAACCAGCATCGCCAGACGTTTGATATCCATGACACTATGAAGTACACTGGCCATGCTGATGTTACGACAAAGTGGCGCAGGAGTGATTACCACTCAGATTGCACTGAAGTGGTATGTCATTTTTTCTTGCCAAGAGCAAAGATTTTTTGTGTTTCTCCTACTGCATTTTTTTATAAAGTGCACATGCAATGTTAGCACACGTAGAACCACACTTGTTTATGTAGTGCACTGCAACATATGCGTGACAGAACTGCATTTTTCTCAGACCCCCCATAATCCTTGTAAAAAAGGAGATAAAAGGAAAATGACCTCACGTGCATTTAAAAGAGGGACTGTCTAGACGTTCAGAAGAACTTTTGTATTTTTTTGGTTCGTCTGAATAGTAAATTGATCTGTGGTGTGTGTTACTTTTACATTGTGCTTCCTTTTTTGTCAGATGGGAGGATGACTCAGTTCCTGAAGGTGATTTATGGTGAAAAAGTGTATAAATCAAAGAACCACCCTGACTGGGTTAAATTGGCAGAGAAGCCCTCTTACCCGGTTGTGCCAGTGCAGGGAGCAAACGAGTACGGAATCTATGTTCTGAGGGTGACGTAGCTGTATGACGGCCAACGTCTAGTTGAGAAAATTATCAAAATCGACGTAACACCTTCTCTGTTTTCTTCTTTTTCTTGTTACCTTTTTATTATTTTACCTTTTAACTTTTTGTTCTTTATGACAACCTTTTATTTAATCACTGTCTACATTTTTTTTATTTTCTTTTTCAGCCTGCTGTTGAAGATTGGAAGGCAGAGTACATGTTCCAGCTGTTGTTCAATTCTTCGAACATGTTGTGTTATGAAGACATGCCGCTTGAGCTACGAGATCTGATTGCGGACCACGAGCTTACTTCTCTGTCGCAATCGCAGACGCAGTAACAATCTACTTGGTAAAAACCCTGTGTATGGACAAGAACTAGTGTTCATGTTGTGTACTGTGTGGTGTCTAAGGTATATAATGTATGAAAAGACTTTTGTTTTCTGTTGTTGTGATTTTCGTCTACTTTTTTGCAGCAGTGTTTTATGGACAAATTTGTATCTGTATGTGTATTTTATATAAATAATTCATACAGTATATATATGTGTATATTTTTATTTTTGTTGACTTACACGTTCTGTGTGAACTGGCATTTTTGTCACGCTTATATGTATATTATGTGTCCCATTAACTGCATTGCATGTGATGCCGAACTTCTTTGTCCAACAAAAAGCACTACATTTGTCTACAAGTTTGTGCTGCACCTATTTTTTTTTGCTGCACTTTTTGCCGCAGACCCTGCATTAATGTTTGTATCCTGGAACTGTGTTGCTTTTATGATACTGAACTGCTTTGGCTTACCAAGTGCACTGATATTGCCCAAAGATGCGCCCTTCAGTTGGCTTTTTTTATTGTTTGTATTGTAAGGTAGGGGGTGGGGGCCCCCCAATTTGTGGTTGTCTGTAGATTTGTATTAGCTCTTTGTATTCCCTGTAGTTAACGCACTGCGTGCGTTAGCGCGAGGCCGAACAGGGGGGTGGGAGGGGGTCGTGACCCCCCTTCCCACCCCCCTGCGAGGCCGAACCTGGAACGAGCCGGAGCAGACGGCGACACGGCATGCTGCGGCCGCATGCGCAGGCCAGTCCGTCACACCCCGTCGCCTCTGTGTCTATCTTAGGGGTGTGGATCTCGGGTTGCGTGCGTCCTATTGTTGGAAAAACAGAATGTCCGCACTGCGTCTATAAAGCAAGCGCACTGTGTGCCTTAGTGCGAGGCCGAGCAGGGGGTGGGAGGGGGTCGTGACCCCCCCTCCCCACCCCTTGCGAGGCCGAGCCTGGAACGAACTGGAGCAGGCGGTGACGCGGCGTACCGCGACGCCGCATGCGCAGGCGAGTTCATCACACCCCGTCAACTCCCTGTCTATCTTAGGGGTGTGGCTCTGGGGTTGCGTGCGTCCTATTTTTGGAAAAAACAGAATGTCCGCACTGCGCGTGTAAATCAAGCGCACTGCGTGCGTTAGCGCGAGGCCGAGCAGGGGGTGGGACGGGGGGTCGTGATCCCCCTCCCCACCCCCATGCGAGGCCGAGCTTGGAACAAGCCCGAGCAGGTGGCGACGCAGCGTGCCGTGGCGCCGCATGCGCAGGTGAGTCCGTCACACCCCGTCGCCTCCCTGTCTATCTTAGGGGTGTGGCTCTGGGGTTGCGTGTGTCCTATTGTTGGAAAAATAGAATGTCCACACTGCGCTTGTAAACCAAGCGCACAACTTGCGTTAGCGCGAGGACGAGCAGGTGGTGGGAGGGGGGTCGTGATCCCCCTCCCCACCCCGTGCGAGGCCGAGCCTGGATCGAGCCGGAGCAGGCGGCGACGCGGCGTGCCGCGGCGCCGCATGCGCAGATGAGTTCGTCACACCCTGTCGCCTCCCTGTCCATCTTATGGGTGTAGCTCTGGGGTTGCGTGCGCCCTATTGTTGGAAAAACAGAATGTCCGCACTACGCCTGTAAACCAAGCGCACACTGTGCGTTAGCGCAAGGCCGAGCAGGGGGGTGGGAGGGGGGGTCGTGACCCCCCCTCCTCACCCCCTGCGAGGCCGAGCCTGGAACTAGCCAGAGCAGGCGGCGACGCGGCGTGCCGCGGCGCCGCATGCGCAGTTGAGTCCGTCACACCCCGTCGCCTCCCTGTTTATCTTAGTGGTGTGGCTTTGGGGTTGCGTGCATCCTATTGTTGGAAAAACAGAATGTCCGCACTACGCCTGTAAACCATGCGCACTGCGTGCATTAGCGCGAGGCCGAGCATGGGGGTGGGACCGTCACAGTCTGTCGCCTACCTGTCACTACATGGGTAGCATTTTTCTTTATTGTTTTTCCCTCCTACGTATCATTTTTTCTAGTGTACGGGTGAGCACTGCATTCGTCATATTCCTGTGCTGCAGGTGTACACATTTTGCACTGCGTGCATCCTTCTTTGCGCCAAAGTTGTGATTGGTTATTCCAACGCTGCGGAGTGCATCACTTACATTTAAGTACTGCATCAGGTGCACTAATTCTGTGTTGTGCACTGCGCGAAAGTGCTTGTCTTGTGCTTCATTTTGAGTATGTACCGCACTTCACGCAAACATATAGTGAACTTCCTTGTAAGACTTTGGAGAACTGCACACATTTTTTAGTGTCCTATTACGGGACTGGCTTGGGCCTGGTTGTAGCTAGGTGGTCAATTTTTTTCCTTATCTGAAGCATTTTTCCTTTTGGAGTATATATATTTTGCGGTAGTACAAATGATGTCATTTGTACTGCTTGACCAACGTTGAGTGCTGCACTGCGCGTACCAAGTCTGTATGTTGTGCACTGAACGAAAGTTACTGCAGCCCCTTTGTTCCTCATTTATGCATGTACTGCACTTCATGTATACACTTTGTGAACTGCCTTATATTTGTTATGTGAGCTGTATTCACATTTCTTTATAAATATCAATATTAATGTTCTTTTTCTATAATTACTTTTTGTGGACTGCATGTGTACAAATGTGTAATGCTTATTTTTTACCATTGTGATCTGCATTAATCTTTCTTTTTTAGGTATGAGTTGTAGTCAGATTACTTAATTTTTTTACGTTTGTTTTTGAATATGTTTTATATGTGAATAGTATGTTTTGGTATCACACATTAAATTTTTCAAAGTTTCCTGGCACTTGTTCTAACACAAACTAATGTTCAGTGAAAGCAATTGATCAGAAGCAAACTGTGAACCATAAGCAAACAACAGAAATAAAATTTAATGCTAATTCCAAAACGACATTGTTTATACAAAAAGAAGTGTTCGATGTGAAGCAAGGGACATAATCAAAAGCTTGCATACATGAAACAAAGAACAACACAACGACTAAAGTAAAGTGAAACTAAAACATAGCCCTGAATTATTTCTATTTGTTGTATTGGATTACAGCCTTGTTCTTCTTCTGCTTTGCTTCTTTGTCTCTTATTGCCCAGTCCAGTCCCATGATGAATCGTAGATGATTCTCCATGACGCATATGTTGTGAATGCATATATTGCTACATACTTGATAAGTTTTTCTGGCAGTGGATAAAATCCCCACAGAGTATGGTCCTTCTTGCAGTTAATTTTTTTCTTCATGTCATGGTAGTGAATGTCTATCATCCTGCCGGTAACATGAGCCAAAGAGTCAAACCTATTTTTATTATATGGGTCTCTCAATTCCACCTGAATATCAATGTAGTTGTCGGAGTTGATCTCCAAACCAAATAGCTTCAGCTTGTTTTTGTCTCCTTCAATGGCGAATCCGACGAAGGTGTACTCACCATTCATGAGGAATTTCTCTAGTTCCATTGGCCTGCAAGATGTTTGTATAGAGTGAATATAGTTTATTTTCTTATAACTACCAATGTTTTTTATTTTTTCTGAAACTGAACTGCAATATGAATATCTGAATCTGTTGCATTGAGTAGTTGCTAATACTTTGTTCAGCATAACTAGTAAATCTGATAATATATTGCATAAACAATGCATGTTTTGTGCATGATTGTATTCTTGAACTGAATTTCATACATGTATTGTATAGTAATGTTGCAGTTTTATATTGTTCATTCAAATAGTTTGTATTTGGTAAAACAAAATAAAACTGCGTATATTATATTTCAAGAATTGAACACATGAGTGACATACATGGAGCCAGTTGAAAACTGTCAATGAATTCATGTGCCACGCTTTTAAAAAATGAGAACCAAAGTTTAAATATTGGTGATTTCAGTGAAGAAAATTTAAAATCAATTATGACAAGCAATAGTACTGATTGATAGTTATTCTGACCTGTCTTTAGCTGCAGAGATGTGGTAGACAAGGCATTATTTTTCTACGCATAGCTGGAGCACTGCTGCCCACTGTGGCTTCATGTAGTGCGTGTACTCGACATCAACGCCAACTAGTTTGACGCGCATTCCGCTGAGCTTCCTCCTGAGTGTGGACAGCATCTTGTCCACGTCTTTACCCTTGCTTGTGCAAACGACGTGGAGCTTGTGGTTACCGTGGAGGTCGACGTCGTGGAGCTCCCTGGTGTACGTGCAGCGCTGCTTGTACAGAGGTGCATCCGCCATGACTCTCCTCTGCTCTCTCGTGTTTTTCTAGAGAGAGAGGTTAGTGAAAGGAATTATGGAGAAGAAGATGCAATGGGGTTTTTGGGGGGATGAAGCAGTTGTGTTTTCTCCTCTGCTCTCCTCTAATCTCCTTGACAGGACGTGGGAGAGGTGGAGCGGGGTGGTATCATGGTGGGGCTCTGTTTAAGTTACGTGGCAACTGCAGAGAGGTTCTGCTATGAGGAGGCTCTATTAGTGCGTTGGAAACAGGAACGTCGTCGCCTCTTTTTTCATGACTAGTTCAAGGTATTGACGCAACTTGCAGAAAATGTGATGATTGTGTTTTTGGTGAATTTTCCTAGTAAGTGCACTTCTTTGATTTCAGAACAGAACTTTGTACATCCACATAGTGGACTGCATGGAAGTGAAGTTTATTCTTCGTGCACTTAATTATATCGGATTAGTATTCGTACAGATGTACGCACACTTAGTTTCTTGATGGAGTTCTATCACGCGGTTCTTTATTTTATAACGGACTTCTTTTCTCAACTAACAGGGTTGCATTCTTCATTTTAGCCATACTGCAATGCAGTAGAAAGAGAACTGCATTTGAGAACAATTAATACTTCATGCTTCCACGTGGGGAACTGCATTGTTGGACGTCGTGGACTGCATTTGTACGTTGACTTCGGGCTTCCTGTGTTATATTTTTCTTTGATGTTTTATTTTTGACGTTATTGTTTTTTCTCAGTGGGCCTTGTTGGGCCTATGTTCGGGGAGTGAAGACACATTAGGCCCAAGTCGGCCTGTGAGCACGGCTGGTTCCTGGTGCATTGTGTGCGGTCTAATGTTTAGTCCCACCTCGCCCGCGGAAGGCGCGCTCGACCTGTTTATAAGCGCTGGCGAGGCAGCCGTGTCGAACTCCTCTGGTTACTTATTTGGGCGCTTAAGCACAGCGCTCGCTTCTCTATGCTCTCTGACCTGTGGGCCCATGTGCGCCCGACACCACGCATCGTGGCTCAGAACGGCTCGCCTACGGTGGGCACAGACCTACTGCGAGACTGGCTGGGGCCTACTGCACCTGGGTGGTCAAATTATTTTTCTTTGTATTTTCTATCTTAAGTATTGTTTTTCAATGTATGGGCATGCACTACTTAGCAAATCATCCGTGCACTGCATTGATCGGGGTTCTGTACTGCATGTGCACGCATTCTGTACTACACATGTTTGCCCTACATTTTTGTGCACTGCATTGGTAGCATTTATCTTTATTGTTTTTCCCTCTTACGTAGCATTTTTTCTAGTGTACAGGTGTGCACTGCTTTGTTGCCTCTACGTGCACTGCATTCGTCATGGTCATGTGCTGCAGGTGTACACATTTTTGCACTGCGTGCATTATTCTTTGTGCTAAAGTTGTGACTGGTTATGCCAACGCTGCGGACTGCATGGCTTACATTTAAGGACTACATCAGGTGCACTAATTCTGCTTTTGTGCACTGCGCGAAAGTGCTTTTGTTTGTGCATCATTTTGAGCATGTACTGCACTTCATGCACACATATAGTGAACTTCCTTGTAAGACTTTGGAGAACTACACACGTAAAATGGTCTGTGGATTATAATTTTTTAGAGAATTATTATTTAATGATCTGCGGTTAGTTCGTGGGAATTTTTGCAGTCAAAGTCTTTGTAGAACTTCCTGGTAAGACTTTTTTCTTTGTAACATAAACCTTTATTGATTGTCCTTCATTCTTGGTAAAGTAATTTTCATTAACTCCCCGTTAATTTTTAGTTTTGACATTTTTGCATTCCTATTCTATAAATGTAGGCCAACTTCTACCCTTCCTTTGCAGTTCATTTCTCCTCTAGCCGCAACTTCTCTCCTTTCTGTAGCCTCTCTTTATTATTTTTCCTTTTCTAGTTTTTTGTTCTGATGGCTCCAGGCCCCTGCGCGAATCTCTCCTGCTACGGCCATGGTTGTGGTGTGCCGACGCACTGTGATTGCTCAGCTTGCTCGCAGGCCTGTCTTGCTCATCGTGGGGGGAAGGTATTGGGCCGAGCTGGGCGAGTGGAGCAGCTTGCATATGGCAAAGTATTCATAGAAGGATTGGATATGGGCCACATCAATGTTTCTACGTTCTATTCTGCCCTGCTTCGACGTGGCCTTGGCCGCACTCATCCTTTTATCCATCAGCTTATGCCAACAGATGTGGAGACTCACTACAAGATGGTATTTTTTGCTTGATCTGATTTTTTCTTTGTGTTTTCTATTTTTTGTATAATTCCATAATAGTTTGAACTTCTATTTTTTTAGGAATGCCCTTATTTTGTTTTATTGAAGTGTACTGCACTTTGTACTTATATCTTGTTTTTACTTTTTTGCTTGTGTGCATGGAGCTCATTTTTTGTTTTGCATGGTAACAATAAGTGCTTAGATACTAGATGAGAAGTAATAGTTTCCACAATTTTCCCGGCTTGTTTGTAATAGTTGTAAGCGTACTTCTTGTTTGCAAGTTCCGCACTGCACATTAAATTGTGTTTAGTCTGTACTGATTTTTTGTAGAAAATTCCCCAACGAGCTGTTAGGTATCTCCGGCTCAAGAAGAAGGGAATTCTCCATGTTGTTCTTGGTAATGGACACCTTCAACCAGCCAAGTACCGTGTAGGCATTGACGGGCGGCTGTGTCTGCAGAAAGGGTGGAAGGAATTTGTCATTGATAATGGCCTGAAGTCTGAGCAAGTTGTTGTCCTCAACTTCTTTGAACTTGAGGATCGTACGGTTAGAATCATGTTTTACGTGATTTGTTAAGGTTATGAGGTTGTTTTGTAATAAGTACTCTTGCATGTCGAACGCTTCATCTTTTTGATGTGTTTTGTAATAAGCACTTTTGTGATCTGAACCCCTTCAATTATTATTCTAAACTTCGTGTTGCCGGTGAGCTAACTACGTTTTTTACATCGTTTTTGGATTAATATGTGTCAAAGTTTTACTCTAGACTTCTATATATATGGTATACTCTATACACCATTTCTCTTTAGATGGTTTAGTTGAATAAATCATAATTAGTGGGAAATTTGTGTTTACACAAATTTAAATTAATACATAAGTCATACAGATAAGCAAACTTATATGCATATGATTAGTTTATTGAAGTACATCTTTTTGGTCATTAATCTGCTGCTTCTCCGCGGTGACTGGAGCGTGTCTAATGTCGCACTTTTTTGTTTTCCGTGGCGGTGTTGCTGGTTCTTGTCTCTGTACCGTTGTGTTTGTAGTCCCTCGCGTGCTAGTTGATGGTGGCTTTTGTTTTTTAGTGCTATGAACTGCATCCTTCCTTGCTCCCCGCGTGCTTGTTGATGGTTGCTTTCGTTTTCCAGTGATGTGAACTGCATCCTTCTTTGCTCCCCGCGTACTAGTTGATGGTTGCTTTTTTTAGTGTTGTGAACTGCATAATTCCTTACTCCCTGCGTGCTGGTTGATGGTGGCTTTTGTTTTTGTGTGCTATGAACTGCATCCTTCCTTGCTCCCCGCGTGCTTGTTGATGGTTGCTTTCGTTTTCCAGTGATGTGAACTGCATCCTTCTTTGCTCCTACCTTGTTTTTTGAAATTGGTGTCGTTCTCGCTTGTTTCTGTACTGCAGCATTCCCTTGTGGTGTTCTTGTTGGCATGGTTTCTTCATGTTCTTCGTCCTCTTCACTCTCTTCTTCCTCCTCTTCTTGCTCATCATCTGTTTCTTCATAAGCCATTGCTTCTTCAGTTTCTTCATGTTCTTCGTCCTCTTCACTCTCTTCTTCCTCCTCTTCTTCATCTACTTCTTTGATTTCATCTTCTTCGTCTTCCTCGCTTTCTGATCTTATTCTTCTGAGGCAGGTTCTTGCATTGTACCTCGTCCTCTTATTGCAGATGCTGCAAAGTCTCGTTTCGTCCATTTCTTAGTGTTGTGAGTGGAATTTATGTTTGGTTGTGCATCGCCAGGTCCTTGGTTTTCTTGTTCATTTGTTTTTGTACATGTCCTGGAATTGTGGCCGCTGACTTCATTACATGTCTTGCACCTGTTTATTCCCAGTGGGTGACCATCATTGTCCAACTCAGGCTGTGGTTACTGCTTTTGTCATCATTTTTCTCCTTGCATGCAACCATTTTCTGGGTTGCGTCGGCCCCTTTCTTCCTTCCTCTTGTGTTTGAAACAGGAGGTAGAAGAATTGTTTCTTTTTTTATAGCACCAGTTCCGTTGTGTTAAGTATTTTCTACTTTCTCGGCATTATTGTCATGCTGGCATTTCTCTGCTTGCTTTGGTTTTGCTGCTTCTTCTTCTTCTTCGCTGAGCGCATCAACTTCCTCGATCAGTGCCCTCATACTAGACAACGCTCTGTGGCACCCAACGTCGGACCTTGTCGCTCTGTTTGCAAGGTCCATTGCGGTTTCTGTCAACAATTTTCTATGGGAAAAAAGCGAGGTTCCATCTGGTGTTGTTTGTTCGTAGTCTCTTCTGTCAAACGTTGCATTTGATCTTGCGTTAGGGGTGTATCTTTTCATGATGTACACCTCAGGAATCCTCTCAAATGAGAAAGCATGCATAACACATGGACGCAAAAGAGCCCTGCAGACAACACATGTTTTCTTTGTTTTGTAAGTGAACTATATGAATTTAATAAACACATATATTTTTTTCGTTATTTGTTCATTTTAAAGAAGTGAACTTCATTTGGTTTTGTGAATTAGTCATGCATGTGGACTTTTAAAGTTCAGTAAGTGAGCTTTCGTGCATGACTATCAGAAAGTAGAATTTTTTGTGATAGGAGTCTCACCTGTGTGTGTCCAGAGTTTGCACTCACATTCATAAACACCTTTCTATTCATCGGCAACCACTTGGAAATTATGCCTTGCCCAGTCAAATGCATCCGATCTGTTGTAGTGGTGTACGAGATACTTTGTCGGGTTCTCAAGGCACCGTTCTGCTCTGAATGCAGTGCTACGGTAGAGTGTTTCTTTGAAATCTGCAAACACTGCCCTTGTATACAGTTTTCATAGCTGAACCTCGAACCCAAATTGGGTTGTTGTCTTTACCTCTGACTGCATGATCAGAAATGCACTGTTACGAACCAGACAAATGAAAAAATGGTTTGTTTTTCTAGTTATATTTTAGCAGTATTTGATTGACATTTTGTTTACCTCATTTGTTGATGTCTCTGCGTGCTCGAGGGCCTTCCTGGTTTGAAGACACATGTCCACCTGCTGAGAAAACAGATGGAGATCATGCTTCTCTTTGACAAAGTTTTTCTTCAGTATGCGGTTCATGCTCTCGCTTCTCCGTGTGGAATTCATCCGAGCACAGAAAATTTCCTTTGAGTAAGCCGAGATCCACTCGTGCCTCCATCCCACAGTGAATTCATCACTTCGTCCTTTTGCAACTTGTATTTCTCAATGAGGTCCTTCCATGCCCGTTCAAATTCTGACGGCATTAGTGGGTGGTTGAGCACCGCATTGAGTTCATCCTTCAGTTTCTCGTGCGCCTTATACAGCAAGGCGAGGTGGTCTTTGTACTTCTTCATGCTATGCCACCGACACAACTTATGTAGAGTATGTGGGAGGATAGTTTTTGATGCTGCCTTCATAGAAGAACACTGGTCTGAGAAGGCACAAATAGTGTTTTTTATTAAGTTGTTTGTGTGTGTGATAGATGGAAGAAATATAAGTGCAGCAAACAAACGTAAGTATGCAGGTGTTATTTTTTCTTTTTTGTACCTGTGAGCATGCAGATTGGCGGCTTGTTGTTCATACATCTCAGAAATGTTTTGAAACCCCATTCGAACGATGGTATTGTTTCGACTCGCACGAGGGCAACCGCAAATATGGTGCTCTGTAGATGATGGTTCACTCCCACGAAGACTCCGAGCGGCATGTCGAATTTGTTAGTTTTGTACGTCGTGTCAAATGTAATGATGTCTCCATAATCTTCATACGGTCCTTTGCTAATTGAGTTGGCCCAAAAGACGTTTCTTACACGGTTATCTGCATCAACGTCATAATCATAGAAAAACTCTGGGTTTATCTTCTACATATTCTCGAAGAAATCCAGAAGTTTCTTGACGTCATCTTGGGACTCTTCTCTGGCAAACTTTTGTTTCCTGCATTTTCAAACACAATGCAAACTCATCTCATCAAACAAGAAATAACTACCGACAGGATGCTCAAGCGATATGGTTTGTGATGTGCTTACTAGTTTACCCAGTCGCGGCTAGTATGTCCCATGTACTACAGACCACCGGACATACGCTACAGTGTTGACATCATCTGAGCGTGTGTGTGGTTGTCCAGTTGCATGTCTTTCACTAACTGGTCTATCAAAGGATCGTCTTTTTTGTGCGATCGCATGTGCAAAAGCATCCCAGGGCTTTCCAGCATCTTGTGATTGTGGTTGAGTTCAACCATTTCTATCACAAATTTGCCATCCTTCCTCTTTTTGACTCTAATCTTTGCCTTGCAGTCAATCCTTTTTTATGTCTTCTGACGTTTCCGGTGATAATCTGACATGGTCTGCTTGTGCGTCCCTTCTCTTGAGCAGACAACGTAGGCATTTGTCCTGTGTTTTGCCCTCTTGCGTATGCCAAACCCTGCACATCTTGCATAATTGTTGTAAAAGTCCCATGCCTTGTTGTACGTGGTGAACTTCATTCCAGCGGCAGGTATGAGGTTCAGCGGCATGTTTTTATCCTGCATTAAGCGCAATGCTCTATGAGATAACTTGTTTTGTTGTGTTTTTTTAAATACGAGGAGTGCATACGAGTTTAATAAAGCATTGCAATGTTCCTAAGTTTTCAGAAGAATCCAATGTATTAGATGCTAGGTCAAACTTCACAAGAAATATCAGTGTGCGCTGCAATGTTATATGAATGGACTGCAACTATTTTTCTTCATAACATAAACTTACATGTGTGTAGAGTCGTTCACCCGATGGTGTTTGCAGCTCGCAGGGTTGTATTGGACATGGTGGGGTTATAGCAGATCTGTGTAGTTGAGGATCTCGCAGCGGCAATAGTGAAAAGGATTTGAACCTGCTGTTGACTTTTGACCAAGGCACCGTTGGTGGTCGCAGTGTCGAAGTTGATGTGGCAGGTCTGCTTCGAGCTCTGTTTTTCGGTGCAGCAGGTGGACGCTGAGCTCTTTTTTGGGGTGCAGCAGGTGGACGTGGTGGTAATCCAGTGTTGTGACGATGTCTCAGTGGTTTGGTTTGAAAATTTTGGAGCGGTGCCACATCATCATAGTCATAAGCATCATCTGGTGCAACATCGTGTTCAACTGCATCATCATTGTCTGTTCGAACGTGCTGTCCAAGCGTAGTGAACTCGTGCTTATACTCTGGGTTGAGAACTGTTATTGGCTCATCTTCATCGTCATCATCTTCATCATCCCATCGGTGAGTTCCCTCCCAGACGAATGTGACATTATCGACATCTTCGACTACCTCTTCTTCCTGGAAAAAATCCTCTTCCGGAGAGTACTGTACCCTGTTTGTTGTCGTGAAGAATCCTCGGGGAATCTCAGGGGTAACCCAGCCAGTATCTCTTTTAGAAGAAGCTTCACTCTTCTGAAAGTTGTTGTTCTCAGTGTTGTCAATTGTGCGTGGAATTTTGTATCTGCTGAACATCATTTCCTGCACACAAAATGACCGAGCTGCATTGTTAGATTAAATGAACTAAATCATGCGAACTGCAATGTGTTTGAAATTGTACTGCCGAAGTATTGCATGCTGACTGCATCACATCGCAAGGTGAACTGAAGTAACTGCACTACATCGTTGTCCGTATCGAACCTACACAAGCGTACTGCATAACCGAGCAAGTTTACTGCATTTTCCCCCCAAAACGAACCGAAGCACCCGCACTGCATCGTTTTTGTAGGCGTACTGGACTGCGTGTACTGCTTTTTCTGGAATAACTAAACTGGTATGGTTGAGGAAGTGTACTGCTTACCTCGTGTTGCAGTGATTTCTTGCGTTTGCAAGAGGATGTTCCCTTCTCGTCCGTCTGCACAACTTTCGCGTTCGCCCGTGCAGTCCACTTGCCCTTCAGAAGTTCATGAGCGGTCTGGACGTTGCTCAAGGTGAACAGAGACGGAGGATTTGCTCTGAAGGTCGTTGCAGACTTATTCCAAGAAGGTGTCGTGGATGAAGGAACCTTGCACACAGTCCTACTTGCTCGAATTGGTTTGATGTCGAGCCAGCACCAATCCACATCTGATGAAGTACAGCTAATTGCAGGCCCGGAGGAGTTCGGTGGCTGTGCTACCGAGCTGCTGCCGTGAAAGAAGGCCGATATGTTGGTGGGGGAGGTATTGCTCGGTTGCTGCTGCGGAAGAAGGCCGAGAGGCGACGGGCGGCGTCTTTGCTTGGCCGCTGCCGCGGAAGAACGCCAGTAGCGGAGGGGCGGCGTCGCTGCCGGCCGCCGCCGCGGAAGAAGGCCGGTAGGGGGGGTCGTGGCGCTCCCAGGCCGCCACCGCGAAAGAAAGCGGGGAAAGGAGGGGCGACATCGCTCCCAGGCCGGCGCCGCGGAAGAAGGCCGGGAGGGGAGGGGCGGCAGCGCTCCCACACCGCTGCCGC
>LR738714.1:393813689-393826617 GCA_902687465.1 Secale cereale
ACATACATAAACACTATTCTGATCACGGGATCAGAATATTATTCTGATCACATCATATACTTCCTGAGATACACGCCAGAACTTCCTTCTGCATGAACCCGACCTTCGGGCTATCTTCGCAACCGTGGCTCTCCCCGCGAATTTTTCTGGCTAGCCGTGTTCTATGTGATGTAAGTGTATCTGCAAACGGTTTCTAGCAACTAAATACTCTTTTTAAATAGAAATCTCGCTCATGGGCGGATTTTGCTCTCGGGTCGTGATGAACTCGCGTTTTTGGCAATTTTACTGCCTGAGTTGCACGCATGAACTTCCCTCTGAACTAGGTTGAACTTCGGCCAACGTCACCCAAACGGGGCTTGCGATATACCGTTGGAAAGCTATGGACACCAGTATCATGACCCAACTTAAATTTTTGTCAAAATATAAGCGGTTTAAGAGCAGTTTTCAAAACCGTTTTTTCTTCACACACAAAATGTGAATTGTATTTTCGATCTCATTTCTAAATCGTTAATCAGAATGCGGCATATAATATGTCGTTGGAAAGCCGCTGCAAAACCACTCCTTTCACATGTTGAAAGTTTTCTCTAATTCCCTATGTTTAAAAAGTTATTTGGAAAAGCGTAAAATCTCGCAAACCGAACTGCCAAGTTCGTATTTTCGCTGTGATTTCTAAACGGCTAATCCAATTAGGGCATGTTATGACGTTGGAAAGCTTATGAAAATGCGCTACTTTTTTATGTTGAAAGTTTTTTCTAATTTTGAACGGTTTAAGAGTAATCTAGAAAACGGTACAAGTCATGCTGAGTTTGTTTTTCGAGTTAATGTTTTAACCGTGCATCCGAATGCAGCAAGCGATATGGCGTTGGAAAGCTTGAGCTAATGCGAAACTTTTTTGTATGTATTGTTTCTCCTAATTCTTTACGGTTTGAAGTCAGTTTCAAAAATGGCAAACAATGTATTTTCGATTTATTTTCTACAAACTTTGTCGGAATGCGGCAAATAATATATTGTTGAAAAGCTACAGAAAATATGGAACTTTTTCATGTTGACTGTTTTATCTGATTCCCAGCCGTTTTCAAGTAATTGCGAAAATGGCGAGATCATTTTTCTGCCTTTATCGCGAAACAGATTCTTCGAAAATGCACCGTGTGAAGAACCTGAACTTCTGGGCAGGTGTAGTTAAACTTTACTCTGTTTTTCACGTATTTTTTTTACTCGTAGCTCTCGATCCACTGCTCGTATCTCTCCATCCACTCACCAGAATTGAGGAAGTGATATATTGACGGAAAGCTGTTGTAAACACGCAACTTTCCCGTGTTGATCATTTTTCATACTCACGATGATTGTAAAAGTTTTTCATCTGAAATTCATTCAGTGTAGTAGTTGAACTTCCTATTGTTTCACGTTGAACTTCTGTTTGAACTTCACTCTGTTTTTTACGTGTTGTTTTTTGACGTGCAGTTTTTTGCACTGTGTGAAGTAGTTGAACTTCTGGGGGCATGTCTGTTTGAACTTCACTCTGTTTCACTTATTTGTATTTTTCTTATATGAAAAACACGTATTTTTCTTATATGAAACACACCCCATGCAGTACGTGAACTTCCAGTTGTCATCACTTTTGAAATTCTCTCTTGTTTTTTCAATAAATGACAAACTTCTTCGTTATTTTGAACTGAACTTCTTGGTTTATTCGTAAGTAACGAGAAAATTATGAGGTTTTGTAGCAAATATTCAACTGCTCCATTTTTTCAAATTGCACTTCTTGGCTTATTATTTAGTCATGAGAAAAATTGGGTTCTTCACATACATTGAACTATTCGAGTTTTTAAAATTGAACTTCGTGGTTTTTTCAATTTGGACTTCTTGGTGTTATTCATTTGTAACGGGAAAAATATCCTAGTTTTGTAACAAATATCATACAACTTCTTGGTTATTACGAACTGAACTTCTTGGTTTATTCATTAGTACCGAGAAAAATTCGAGTTTTTGTAATAAATATTGAACTTCTCTATTTTTTGAAATTGAACTTGTTGGTTTATTATTTAGTATCGAGCAAAATCTCAGTTATTTTTGAAAATTGAACTTCTTGTTGTTATTTTCGAAAATCTGAGAAAAATTGAACTTGTTGGTTTCTGTAATAAATGAAGAATGAATCTCTATATCCATCACCACAAAACACACGAATGAATCTCTCGGTATTTGTGACGCCCCCAATTTGTCCGTACACTAATCATGCACACAAATGTGTACGGCCAAGATCAAGGACTCACTGGAAGATATCACAACACAACTCTAGACACAAATTAAAATAATACAAGCTTTATATTACAAGCCAGGGGCCTCGAGGGCGAAAATACATAAGCTCAAAAACACAAGAGTCAGCGGAAGCAATAATATCTGAGTACAGACATAAGTTAAACAAGTTTGCCTTAAGAAGGCTAGCACAAAAGTAGCAACGATCGAAAAGGCAAGGCCTCCTGCCTGGGACCTCCTAACTACTCCTCGAAGCCGAACTCCATGTAGAAACATCATCGGGATCCTCTGGCTCCTGGGCTCCACCATCTGGTTGTGTCATCCGAGAAGAAGGGAGAAAAAGGGGAAAAGGGGGAGAAAAGCAACCGCGAGTACTCATCCAAAGTACTCGCAAGCAAGGATCTACGCTACATATGCAATGATATCTGTGTAAAGGGGTAATATATGTGGACTGAACTGCAGAAAGCAGAATAAGAGGGGGATAGCTAATCCAATCGAAGACTACACTTCTCGTAACCTCCATCTTGCAGCAGAAGATGAGGGTAGCTGGAAAGTAACAAGTATCCTCACTTCTCGCAGCCTCCGTCTTGCAGCAGTAGAAGGGAGTAGATGGTAAGTTCACCAAGTAACATGGTATAGCATAATCCTACTCGGCGATCCTCCCGCACATCACCCTGTGAGAGAGCAACCACCGAGTTGTATCTGGCACTGATAAGGGTGTGTTTTATTAAGTATCCGGTTCTAGTTGTCATGAGGTCGGAATACAACTCCAGGTCGTCCTTTTACCGAGGGACACGGCTATTCGAATAGATTAACTTCCCTGCAGGGGTGCACCACATAAACCAGCACGCTTGATCCCATTTGGCCGGACACACTTTCCAGGGTCATGCCCGGCCTCGGAAGATCAACACGTCGCAGCCCTACCTAAGCACAGCAGAGAGGTCAGCACGCCGGTCTAAGTCCTAAGCGCGCAGGGGTCCGGGCCCATCGCCCAACGCACACCTGCACGTTGCGTATGCGGCCGGTGAGCAGACCTAGCAACCTCCATTACTAAGGAAGTTGTGTTACGCGGTCCAACCCGGCGCGCGCCGCTAAGTCGCTGACATCAAGAAGGCTTCGGCTGATACCACGACGTCGAGTGCCCATAACTGTTCCCACGTAGCTGGTTAGTGCGTATAGACCAAATGGCCAGACTCAGATCAAATATCCAAACTCGTTAAGCGTGTTATTATGAAATAACCGCGGACAACGACCAGGGCCAGGCCCACCTGTCTCCTAGGTGGTCGCAACCCGCCCTGTCGCTCCGCCACAAAGTAACCATCAGGGGGTTGTCGGGAACCCAGGCCCACCACTACCTGGGTGGAACCACCTGCCCCTTCAGCCCCCATCTCCGAATCATCATCATGTGTATGTAAAGTATGTATATAGTATATACTTGTGATCACCACCCGAGTGATCACGGCCCGATGGTATAGCATGGCAGACGGACAAGAATGAAGGGCCACTGATGAAATACTAGCATCCTATACTAAGCATTAGGATGGCAGGTACAGGTATCAACAGTTGTGGCAGCAATGACAGGCTATGCAACAGAATAGGAGTAACCGAACAGTAACATGCTACACTACTCTAATGCAAGCAGTAGAAAGAAGAATAGGCGATATCTGGTGATCAAAGGGGGGGGCTTGCCTGGAAGCTCTGCAGACGAAAGGAATCTTCAGAAGCGTAGCCGTAGTCGAACACCGAAGCATCAATGGTCTCGGGGTCTATCACAGTATCGGAGTCTACCGAAAATAAGCAATGAAGGGAGAAACAAATAAATAATAGAGCAAACAATAGCATCACAAAGCATAACATGGCAAGAGGCGGTGCTACGTGTGACCTAACGCGGTGCTCGGTGATACAGGCGAAGAGGAATAACATCCGGGAAAGTATTCCCGGTGTTAGGCATTTTCGGGCAGATGAAACGGAGGGGAAAGTTGCATGTTCGGTATGATAGAGAGGTGTAGTGGACGAACGGACCGCGTTTTCGGATTCGTCTCGTCGTTCTGAGCAACTTTCATGTACAAAGTATTTTAATCCGAGTTACGGTTTATTTTATATTAAATTTCCAAGATTTAAACAAATTCTGGAATTATTTAATTAATTAATTTAGCAACAGTGTATGCTGACGTCATCATGACGTCAGCATGACATTAGCAAACTGTTTAGTTAATTAACAGTAGTTAATTAGGTTAATTAGTTAATTAGATTAATTAATCTTAATTAGTATTAATTAATCAGTATTAATTAGTCCAGATTAATCAAAGAAATTAATTAGTTAAATAATTAATTATAATTATTATTTTTATTTATTTATTTATCAATTTCATTTTCTTTTTTTAACAGTTAACAGTGGCACTTGGGCACTGTACTTTGTCCAGGCCCACTGGTTAGGGCCGGACGTGTCCGGCCGAGCCCACACACATGGCCGGACATTGTCCGGGCCAGTGCGGGGTCACGCGCGGCGGCCAGGGCCGGAACGGCCGTGGCCGGGCCATGGCCAGTGGCTGGGGGGGCGCGGCCAGTGGGGTAGGGGCCGGTGGAGCAGGCGAGCGAGGGAGCGGGTGGCGGTGGCCGCGGACGGCAGGCGCGGGGCGAGGCCAGTGCGGCCGAGCGGCGAGCGAGGGCCGAGCCGGGGCGCGGGGCGGGAACGCGGGCGCGCCCCGAGCGCGCGTGCGCGCGGCGACGGCCGTGGTGACCGAGGGGGAAGGCGGCGACCGGGGGCGATGGCCAGGGGCAACAGGGGAGGCGGTGCTCACATCGGGCTGCCGGGTCGGGTCTGTCCGCAGCGGAGGGGAGACGATGAGGAGGTGAGGCGGGGCGGCGTGATGGCCGGCGGTGAGGAGGGCCGGCGACGAGGCGGCGGCGGGTGTCGGGAAGGGGGGGATCGGGGGCGCCGCCCCGATCCGATCCAGCGGGGGCGAGTGGGGATTTTTCTGGTTGGGGTATGTTAGGGTTGGCGGGGGGTACTAGTAGGCCATTTAGGCCGGCGGTTAGTGGGCCGGCCAGCTGGGCCATTTGGCCCAGTTGGCCAGGGGGGCCATGTTTTATAAAAAAAATTGTTTGTTTATATTTTGTTTATTTTAGAAACTATGTTTTCAATTTACTTTATAATTAAGTTTAGTTTTATAAAATACAATAATAATACCTAAGTTAGTGCTATACCTTAGAACACCCCTACAAAAGTTTGCCTCCCAAATAAATTAATTTAATACTTTATAAATTATAAAGACATTTTTAATTAATTATTTGTGATGTTATTTTATTTATTCTAGTTCATCTAAATACTTTATTTAAGGTTGATTTCTGCACCGATATTCTTTAAGGATCATTTGCCACTTTTAGAACATTTTATTTTTTACGTTTGAGAACTTTAATTACTTGACTTTGTTTTAAATTCAAATTTTGAATCGGTTTGAATCATCGTGAGATTAACAACGGGTAATTGTGATGACGTGGCATCATTAGCGCGGAATTACTGTAGCGTAATTATCCGGGCGTCACAATTCTCCTCCACTACAAGAAATTTCGTCCCGAGATTTAAGCGGTGGAGTAGGGGGGGAAGTGCTGGTAGCGAAAACCTAGCGAGTCTTCTCAGTCTTGACTGCCCGTTCGAAGAGGTTGATCCCTTTCGTTGATGTCTTCATTCCTCTGCTTCAAGTCATCGTGATCAAGTCGTCATCCTTTCTTCGGGATCTCAATCGTCCTACGAACGCGACCAGGGGGAAAACTTTGGTGGAACGTACCTCCACGAAGTATGTGCATCAAACAGTGATTTCAGAAAGTGATACACGAAGTACCCTACGCGTAGTATTTCAGTGAATGTATTGAGAACAATAAGCGATGGTATCAAAGTTTCAAACGGGTAGGCAGTCATTCGATGCCTAACCAGAAGCTGGAATGGGGGCTTGAACAACGAGAATAATATGGTGTTTGATATCAGGATGAAACATGGTAGAATTTAGCTCGTGAATCATACATGAAGCCAGGTGCCAAGGATACTTTAGAATCCGGGTTGTAAGGAAGAGTCAGGTTTCAATCCAGTGGACCTGTGGGTTATGGGCCCACCATGTGGGTTGAAATTAGGAGGGGGTGGTGACAACTTGCACAGCCACGACAGGGAGGCATGTCAGTGGATAGCATGTCAGCTATGTCGCCAACAAGGTCGATACCAAGGATGGGGAACGAAGAGAACCATTTTCCCGCTCGTTGAAACGAGGCGGACCGGTAGGCAAAGTTTTCTTCCATCGGTGGTTACTGGAATGTTACCAACCATAGTAACAGGGTCTTACCGACAGAGTTGTACAACAAGGTGTTTACATAAGCAGAAAATTATTACTGCTTAGATTATATGTAGATCAAAGAAAGGTTAAACAAACAAATGGAAAGGAAAATTGTGATTACACACAATAAATAGGAGTATATCCTTCCCATGGACAAGTAGAATACGGCATACAGGGTAGGAGAGCAAGTACCCAACCATTCAGATAAAGGGGCAGGGATTAATCAAGATGTTACCCATACAAAGGTGTTTGTATAACTAACTAAGAAATGTTTAGCATCGAGCTTTAAATGCCCTTGTCGAAAATCGGAGTACCGCAGACATGCTTCGAGATAGCATTGGCATGGACTTGAAGCAAAGGTCGGACATGGATACACAAAGGATTCGTCAGGAACAACTTATAGAATAAGTCTTACAAATTCCTCCTGGAAGAATGGTTATCCTTGCAAACGAAATTATAATGATGGGTCCTCCAGCCAGGGATGCTAGGTATGGCATCATATTACCAGGTCATCAAAGGACCAACATTATAACTACTGGAAAGTTGTCCCAACCATCATATTTGACCGAGATTCAGATCCGATTGGTGTCATTTTACCTCAGACTTAGGATGTTCGAGAAGAAGAGGTGCATCACAAATCGACGAAATGAAATTTGCAAGATTCTCGGGAAATGAACTATGGGAGCGGTTTCCCAAAACAATAGTTCATCATTTAACCAAGGAGAGGATGAGTAGGTGGCTGATGGGCTCAGCGTCAATTTATCGAGAATTCCAAACGGATGGATTTCCACAATAATGTGAACAAGAAGATGACACTTGTCAATTCAAACGGTATAATGTTGTATGCTCGAGGAAAACATACACCATTAATCATTGGTTGCAAGGTGCACCTGAAATATGGGCTTAGGTAGCATGATCAATGTAGAATGCTGATTCGATAACCAGCAGGCTAAGAACAAACTGTTGATCGTTAACTTCAAAGCGATAAGGTTGCTAGAAGTACAGAACACAAGCAACCCCGTTAACATATTGGTATCCCGGTTAAAAACAACACGGGGACCAAGGAAGAATGGTGATGGTGAGAAGTATCATCATACCGAGAATTGCTAAGAGGTGGAGCAATCCCCACAACATTTCTGACATAAAAGACAGTAATACTTCAAGGCAGAACACAACACTAGCTGGAGAGCAAGTCGTATTCATAATGTGGACAAGTTCGCGATGAAAGGAAGTCAAGGGTGTTGCCGATGATAATAAAAATAATCGAGGGCAAGGAGAGTATTTCTCATCATGAACACAATTGGCATCTTGAAAGAAGTCAAAGTATTGAAGGTGGTCCGACACATTTGTCGGGATGTTTCAAGAGGATGCAATCAAACAACAACGGCAACAAGCAAGGGAATGACAAAGTGGCAAGTTAACGGATCAATATATAAGATGAAAGCTCGGAACCAAAGTTGCCTCTCAAGACAAGCAACATGATGTTGAAAGCTCGACTTAAGTCGTGCCCACATTCTGAAGAATTCGTGCACCAAAGAAGGACGAGGTAGCACAGTCAAGGATAGCTAGACAAGGGATGTACCCGATAGTCTAGGAATAAACCAAATTGAGTTTAATTTTTTTTTAGTAACATCTACTAGGGGTGTTGAATTTTTCGAGCGGAATTGATTTACTAAACAGTGTCCTCGGTTGACGGCAACCTAGAACCCGTAGAGTGATTACGACAAGCAAAGGTATTACTTCATCAAAAGTTCAAAAGGTGTAGAGCAAAGTCATGATATCCTCGAGATATCAGAGGGTAAAACTCGAAGGTAGAACACGATAGGAGTTGAACTAGGTCATTGACCTACGACAGTAGATGCTTTAACCTTGTCAAAAATTGACGAGGCCTGGAATGGATTTATTCCAGACATATAGAATAAGGACAGCATGGTCGGAACCATAACTGCAAGGGATCAATTTTATAGACACCGAAAGAATTATTTAGATGTAAAATCATTTTGCAAGAAGCTCCCGAGACGGTCTACATCGTTTCCATGGGCATGAACAAAAGCTCAAGGTCGGCTCCCATTTCTCCAATGCATACGTTTCATTTACCCCTTGCTTTGATAAAACTATAGTGTTGGAATTTTATCCGGTAGAACACCGGAAGGTTATGACTTGTGAAAACTTTCGGGTTTTCACAATTAGGGGAAGGCATAGGTTCAACCCATCAGGCATCTTAGTAACATATACCACAAGTTTCAAAAGTAAAAAAAAACACGAGCTCGAAAGCAGAGCATGGTTGGACAAGCAGAGGATACAATTTACCAAAGGCATTATGTATCAGGGGAAGAACTCACAAGGTGATTGAATATGAAGGACACTGTCGGATAACAATCCAACAATGGATTGGGAGATCCACAACGGAGATGATGTGAGTATCGATACTCACTCAGAGGAAGAAAGAATGCAGAGGCATCAGATTCAAGAATCACCTGATTAGTCTGATGCTTAATATAGAAAGAAATTATGGTTTCCAAAAGGAAGGATCAAAAGCAGACGCTCTGATCAAGGATGGATAAGCTGAAAACACTTAGTTGGACAATCAATAAAGGTTTGAATTGCCGAGAACCAACTCATGTCCGGAATGACGTCTGAGTCGGAAAGATAATTTTATAAAGGATAACCTGATGACTGCGTGCATACGCACACATTGAATCAATAGGCTAAAAATGGTTAAGACAAGGGATGTTAACGAAGACTACTAGTCATATGGAATTAACCATAATGCAAGCAGGCAAGAATTTCAGGAGTAACAGGCTGCAGAGAATTTTCGAAAGATCGAAAGTATTCAGAAGAATATTGTGAGACACATGAGCAATCGAGAAGAACGGATTCTCAATAAATGTGAGGAAATAACCGTAAGGATTTTTATGCGAAATAAAACTGCAAGACAGTAAACTCAATGGATTCTCGAGACAACATAGAATATTTCGAGGCATCTTGTAACAACAAGAGCGTCGAGGAATGATCATGAGAATGACAAGTGCCTGCAGATATCCATAGGGATATATCAGTGGCAGTGAATTGCAAAGGCGATGAGCACAAGGGTCTCGGGAAAATATCGAGGGAGATCCTCAGAATCTTCTGACGAAGCAGGCGACCATCTTGACTGAAGGGGCTCACCGGGAGAAAGTATTTTCGAGAACCTAAAGTTAGATTTTAACAATACCACTTAATCCGAATAGAAGAGAGATAAGAGTCCCAGAGTATAGACGAGGAGTAAAAGATCCTAATACCACCCATTGGTGTTGTGGGCCCGTAAGCCACACAACAAGTTAGTAAATTTGTTTTTTTTTTCAAAGACTAGACTCAACTTCGGCCAAGGAGTTCGAAAGGGGGATTCCTACAGGCAGTCCGCTCTGATACCAACTTGTGACGCCCCCGATTTGTCCGTACACTAATCATGCACGAAAATGTGTACGGCCAAGATCAAGGACTCACTAGAAGATATCACAACACAACTCTAGACACAAATTAAAATAATACAAGCTTTATATTACAAGCCAGGGGCCTCGAGGGCGCGAATACATAAGCTCGAAAACACAAGAGTCAGCGGAAGCAATAATATCTGAGTACAGACATAAGTTAAACAAGTTTGCCTTAAGAAGGCTAGCACAAAAGTAGCAACGATCGAAAAGTCAAGGCCTCCTGCCTGGGACCTCCTAACTACTCCTCGAAGCCAAACTCCATGTAGAAACATCATCGGGATCCTCTGGCTCCTGGGCTCCACCATCTGGTTGTGTCATCCGAGAAGAAGGGAGAAAAAGGGGAAAAGGGGGAGAAAAGCAACCGCGAGTACTCATCCAAAGTACTCGCAAGCAAGGATCTACGCTACATATGCAATGATATCTGTGTAAAGGGGTAATATATGTGGACTGAACTGCAGAAAGCAGAATAAGAGGGGGATAGCTAATCCAATCGAAGACTACGCTTCTCGTAACCTCCATCTTGCAGCAGAAGATGAGGGTAGCTGGAAAGTAACAAGTATCCTCGCTTCTCGCAGCCTCCGTCTTGCAGCAGTAGAAGGGAGTAGATGGTAAGTTCACCAAGTAACATGGTATAGCATAATCCTACTCGGCGATCCTCCCGCACATCACCCTGTGAGAGAGCAACCACCGAGTTGTATCTGGCACTGGTAAGGGTCTGTTTTATTAAGTATTCGGTTCTAGTTGTCATGAGGTCGGAATACAACTCCGGGTCGTCCTTTTACCGAGGGACACGGCTATTTGAATAGATTAACTTCCCTGCAGGGGTGCACCACATAAACTAGCACGCTTGATCCCATTTGGCCGGACACACTTTCCAGGGTCATGCCCGACCTCGGAAGATCAACACGTCGCAGCCCTACCAAAGCACAGCAGAGAGGTCAGCACGCCGGTCTAAGTCCTAAGCGCGCAGGGGTCCGGGCCCATCGCCCAACGCACACGTGCACGTTGCGTACGCGGCCGGTGAGCAGACCTAGCAACCTCCATTACTAAGGAAGTTGCGTTACGCGGTCCAACCCGGCGCGCGCCGCTAAGTCGCTGACGTCAAGAAGGCTTCAGCTGATACCACGACGTCGAGTGCCCATAACTGTTCCCACGCAGCTGGTTAGTGCGTATAGACCAAATGGCCAGACTAAGATCAAATATCCAAACTCGTTAAGCGTGTTATTATGAAATAACCGCGGACAACGACCAGGGTCAGGCCCACCTGTCTCCTAGGTGGTCGCAACCTGCCCTGTCGCTCCGCCACAAAGTAACCATCAGGGGGTTGTCGGGAACCCAGGCCCACCACTACCTGGGTGGAACCACCTACCCCTTCAGCCCCCATCTCTGAATCATCATCATGTGTATGTAAAGTATGTATATAGTATATACCCGTGATCACCACCCGAGTGATCACGGCCCGATGGTATAGCATGGCAGACGGACAAGAATGAAGGGCCACTGATGGAATACTAGCATCCTATACTAAGCATTAGGATGGCAGGCACAGGTATCAACAGTTGTAGCAGCAATGACAGGCTATGCAACAGAATAGGAGTAACCGAACAGTAACATGCTACACTACTCTAATGCAAGCAGTAGAAAGAAGAATAGGCGATATCTGGTGATCAAAGGGGGGCTTCCCTGGAAGCTCTGCAGACGAAAGGAATCTTCAGAAGCATAGCCGTAGTTGAACACCGAAGCATCAATGGTCTCGGGGTCTATCACAGTATCGGAGTCTACCGAAAATAAGCAACGAAGGGGGAAACAAATAAATAACAGATCAAACAATAGCATCACAAAGCATAACATGGCAAGAGGCGGTGCTACGTGTGACCTAACGCGGTGCTCGGTGATACAGGCGAAGAGGAATAACATCCGGGAAAGTATTCCCGGTGTTAGGCATTTTCGGGCAGATGAAACGAAGGGGAAAGTTGCATGTTCGGTATGATAGAGAGGTGTAGTGGACGAACGGACCGCGTATTCGGATTCGTCTCGTCGTTCTGAGCAACTTTCATGTACAAAGTATTTTAATCCGAGTTACGGTTTATTTTATATTAAATTTCAAATATTTAAACAAATTCTGGAATTATTTAATTAATTAATTTAGCAACAGTGTATGCTGACGTCATCATGACGTCAGCATGACATTAGCAAACTGTTTAGTTAATTAACAGTAGTTAATTAGGTTAATTAGTTAATTAGATTAATTAATCTTAATTAGTATTAATTAATCAGTATTAATTAGTCCAGATTAATCAAATTAATTAATTAGTTAATTAATTAATTATAATTATTATTTTTATTTATTTATTTATTTATCAATTTCATTTTCTTTTTTTAACAGTTAACAGTGGCACTTGGGCACTAGACATTGTCCAGGCCCACTGGTTAGGGCCGGACGTGTCCAGCCGAGCCCACACACATGGCCGGACATTGTCCGGGCCAGTGCGGGGTCGGGCGCGGCGGCCAGGGCCGGAACGGCCGTGGCCGGGCCATGGCCAGTGGCTGGGGGGGCGCGGCCAGTGGGGTAGGGGCCGGTGGAGCAGGCGAGCGAGGGAGCGGGCGGCGGTGGCCGCGGACGGCAGGCGCGGGGTGAGGCCAGTGCGGCCGAGCGGCGAGCGAGGGCCGAGCCGGGGCGCGGGGCGGGAACGCGGGCGCGCCCCGAGCGCGCGTGCGCGCGGCGACGGCCGTGGCGACCGAGGGGGAAGGCGGCGACCGGGGCGATGGCCAGGGGCAACGGGGGAGGCGGTGCTCACATCGGGCTGCCGAGTCGAGTCTGTCCGCAGCGGAGGGGAGACGAGGAGGAGGTGAGGCGGGGCGGCGTGATGGCCGGCG
>LR738714.1:393826707-393858417 GCA_902687465.1 Secale cereale
CCAGCGGGGGCGAGTGGGGATTTTTCTGGTTGGGCTAGGTTTGGGTTGGCGGGGGGGTACTCGTAGGCCATTTAGGACGGCGGTTAGTGGGCCGGCCAGCTGGGCCATTCGGCCCAGTTGGCCGGGGGGGCATGTTTTATATTTTTTTTTGTTTGTTTATATTTTGTTTATTTTAGAAACTTTGTTTTCAATTTACTTTATAATTAAGTTTAGTTTCATAAAATACAATAATAATACCTAAGTTAGTGCTATACCTTAGAACACCCCTACAAAAGTTTGCCTCCCAAATAAATTAATTTAATACTTTATAAATTATAAAGACATTTTTAATTAATTATTTGTGATGTTATTTAATTTATTCTAGTTCATCTAAATACTTTATTTAAGGTTGATTTCTGCATCGATATTCTTTAAGGATCATTTGCCACTTTTAGAACATTTTATTTTTGACGTTTGAGAACTTTAATTACTTGATTTTGTTTTAAATTTAAATTTTGAATCGGTTTGAATCATCGTGAGATTAACAACGGGTAATTGTGATGACGTGGCATCATTAGCGCGGAATTACTGTAGCGTAATTATCCGGGCGTCACAGTATTTTTAACACAAACACCCTACCGGGCACATGTTATGGCATCCAGTGATAACTATGCATCAAATGGCACATCAAAAGGAAGAAAATGTGTCTAGTTTAGATGCAACAACACACACAAAAACTGAACCTCTAGGAGCAGCACGGCGAAGTGCACATTGGTGCCGCGAATAGTGGTGGAAATTGACTGGGCAGTGAAACGGCATCTACACGCGATGGGTCGCGGGCACTGCAAAGGGCAGGTGGGGCAGGATGTAGGATGGACTGGGTGACCCCCGTGGACTGCAGCTCGCGATAGGCTTGACCCCCCTACAGCTGCGCGGTGCTGGACTGGGATGGCCTCACCTACTTCCCTTGCCTGAAAAAGATATGATTCGCACGGTTATGTGAGCGAACTAAATGAAACAACACTTAACTTTCTCAATGTATACATACATGAGAAATTGAAAATACTAGGATTACTGGAGCAAATTGAAAAAGAAATGAACTTTGTCAATGTATATTAAACGAAACACAGACATATTTTCATCTCGGTGATGCACATGCCAAAATCGGATTACTGGAGCAATTTTCTCCATCATGAAAAAGCAGTGTCTCTTTTCAGCCGAAACAAAATGGGCATCTCTGAAGTTCTGAGTATGCTAGTACATATATGTCTGAAACAGAGAATAGAAACATTCTACAGAGTATGGAGACACAAAAAGCAAGGCAAGATGAAGAAAGGCACATAATGCTGCCCAGGAAAAATTCCTCGATGGTCCACACACTGATGAGTCTGCAGTTCAGGAGAGAGCCGAGGAGCGGTGTTCGTTGTAGCTTGATGCAGCCACAAAGATGGGCAGAAGGTGGACCTGCACATGGAGCACAAAATCAGTGTGGCTTCTTGAGGTCGCGATGGAGCGAGACTATCGATGATTCCGGTCGGGCACAGGAAGGAAGGGGAGACAGGGCGGCGAGCGAGAGCCCCGTGGGCATTGAGGAACTGTGCGGCCGACATCGGGGGCGCGTGGGGAAGACCATACCTCAATGGATCTAGGCTCATGGAGGAACGAGGCACCGTGATCCAGTGTATGGAGGCGGGATCCGACGACGGCTTGAGGAGGGAGCTCGCAGACAAGCGCCGACGGGAAGAGGTGGCACAGGGTCTAGGCCGCCGGCGGTAGATCTCGTGAATGGGGGGCGGCGGCTCCGGTGGCTTGCAGCGCGGGGAGTGGGTGTCGCAGATCTGGTGGCCAACAGAGGGCGGGCGTTCGGGTTGGGTGGTCGGCGGCAGGAGGGCCGTCGGGGTCAGGGGCGGCGGCGGGGATGGCGCGCTGGGGACGAAGGGCCGGCGGCGGCAGTCGCGCCGGAGTTAGGGGGCGGCATCGGGAGGTGGTCGGGGATCTGGAAAGAGGCGGTGTGGTGCGGGAGGAGGGGTGGGGTGGGAATGGCCCGGTCGGTTTTTTTATTTTTTGCGTTTTCGGGAGTTCGGGAGCGCCCGACATAGCCCTATATAGGGCGCGCTGTGATCCGAATAGCTATTCTGATCTTAGGATTAGAATAGTGCCACTTTATATATAGATCTATTATGATAACACCCTCTAGAGTCTTATTCTGCAAACAAAAAGCTTATTCTGCTAACTCCTGGTGTCACGCACCCCAGAACAGAACCAACCCCGGCTCATCCCTACCTCCCCTCCCACACGACCACCACCTCCCCCCTCCCGTGGTCCAAATCCCCATCTCCCTCCACCTTCTATCGGAGAACCACCCCTCGCCACCGCCGTGCCGCCCCGCTCCTGTCCATCTTCTACCGGAGCGACCACCGGAGCATCATCCCAGGCCACCGCCATCCAGCCACCACCTTCTAGCACCTAGCCCGTCGCCCCTCCGTCTCCACATTCTGCAGGTGCCACTGCCGCGCTGCCCCTAGGCACGCATCGCATCGCCCCGCCCCGCCACACTTTGCATTGCCGGGCGACCTCCCCAACCACGACAGCCCCTTCGCCCCGCCTCAGATTTGGCAGCCGCCGCCATCCCCCTCCTCTTTTTCCTTCCCGGTGGTTGGCTACATGCGGGCAAGGCTCCGGTCCCGCACCAGATGCCACCAAGCCTCCACCGTTAGGCACAGTGCCAAATTCGGCTAGCCAACTCCCCGCGCAGCCCTGTTCGTGCTTCCTAGTCCTACATGGGCGATGATGGGAGGTGTTGCTCGCGTGCTGCTCCACCTTACTCCACCGGCTCCAGATCCGTCGGCCGCCACTACGCCATCCATCGAATCCCTTGGCCACCGCTACGTCGGGTGCTGGTCCGTGCTCTCTGCCGAGCCACATTCCCCCTCTGCTCCTCTCCCCCACTCAGCCACAGGACCTGCTCTTCGTGCTATCTGTTCGCCGTGGAAAGACGAGCTGGCAGTCCGGGCCTAGCAGGCGACCACGAAGCGCAGGAGCTCGCTCCCACGCACATGCCCCACAGAGCAGAGCTTCGACGCGTGAGGCTGATGGCGTCTCCACCGGCGGCACAGCTTGTTGCGCATGCAATTCACCCCCGACGGAGCTGCAGGGCGGGTGCAGTACGACGTGGCCGCGCTTGCAGCTCGCCTCTGCTCCTCTCGGCTGATGCACCACACGTGCAGTCTGCTGGCACACATTTTTGTTTGTGTGGCCAAGCAGTTCTGCAACTTGCATGTCCAATTCGCCGGAGGAAGTCCACTTGTTGGAGGAGCACAATTTTTTTTCCTGGAAAACATGATATAGCAGTACGGGGCCGGAGACAAATGGAGGTTCATATTCTTATTTGCATGTTCTTGACATCATGACTTGTTTTTATCCTCAGGTATCTGGAGCTTCATGCCCTGCAGCGGGGAGAGGTCCGGGTGAAGTTCAGAGACTCACTCTGTCAGTGCAGAAATTCAGACAATACTCAACGTTGTGTGTGGTTGTTTTGCAGTTCAGTGCACGAGTACATGCACTTTCAATGTGGTCCAGTGCGTGGAGTTTGCGGTTCGCCGCCTCCTGGTGACGACGAGCTACCGTTTTCTACGACGATAGCGGTGTTTGTATTTATTCAAACATCATGTAGTTCACTGTGAAACTCTTTGTTGTTCACTTGTAAAATCAGTAGCGGCTCACTTTGTAAAAAAAAGGTGCAGCCCCTTAGCTGTTCACTTT
Organism: Secale cereale; assembly: GCA_902687465.1. Taxonomy (NCBI): domain Eukaryota; kingdom Viridiplantae; phylum Streptophyta; class Magnoliopsida; order Poales; family Poaceae; genus Secale; species Secale cereale. The sequence goes on from LR738714.1 coordinate 393,830,449, forward strand.
GTAAGAGAAGAGAAAGAAATTCCCACGCGAGGTACACTTTTTTCTAATGCAATTTGTGTTGTTTGTAGGACGATTGAAAAAAGTAGCTCATTACCCCTCTGTATGAAGTGCAATTCGTTTTGAGTGTTTCAAAATTCAGTCGAATGCAGCGTGTTGGGTCCTTGGATGTGGTTCACTTTTGAGAGTGATGGTGTTCACTTGCGCAAAGCGTGAAAGTGTGAAAAAATTAGCGAAACAAAAAATAATAATGCGGTTCACTTCGATGTATGTCGAGGTTCATTTGCATTCGTCTCTGCAGTCCACTCTCGTTCATAAAAAACTGTTGAAAAAAAGATGACAAAACCTCGCAAAAAACTCAGGTGAGAAAGTTTATGTCTGACAAAAGAATTCATGAAGTTCACTTGACCATCTGATGCAGTGCGGTTTTCAGTCTAAAGCAGTGCGGTTTATGTCTGATGCAGTACATACAACGATTTTGGTGTCGTGAAAAACAGAGTGTCTGCTTTTTGGTAAAATCAATACTACTCTTAAACCGTAAGGAATTAGAGAGAGTGTTCTACATGAAAATTTTGCGTCTCGTCGATATCATTCCAACGGCATATGAGTTGAATCATTTTGACCAGTGGTTTGAAAAAAATCGCGAAAAATGGCCGCTGCCTCTCGTAGTGAGCCGCACAATTTTCAAAATTAACTAAAAACTGTAAGGAATCTCAAAAACATTTAAAAATATGAAAGTTGTTCCTCGTTCGTAGCTTTCCAACAGCGTATCATACGCCTCGTTTCGACAAACGGTTAAAAAACTGAAGCTAAAAAAGTAACGAAAATTGAAAAAAAATCGAAAAAACACAATTTCGCGATTTAATAAATTAAAGACTGCTCTTAAACCATAGAGAATTAGAAAAAATAATACATATGAAAAATATGCGCCTCGACGATATCTTTCCAACTGTGTATCATTTGTTTCATTCCGACGAGCGGTTTTGAAGAAAACGCGAAAAAATGCTCGCTGTCATTCGTTATGAGCCGCACGAATTTCGAAACTGCTCTTAAACTATGATGAATTTTGAAAAGTGTTCAACATGGCGAAGTTGCGTCTACTCCATAGCTTCTCAACGGTATATTACACGCATAATTCTGATAAATGGTTAAAAACTAGAGCGAAAAAGGTAACCAAAAAACAACACGTACAGTTTTTTCGAGACGAAGTTCACTCGTCGCTGTGTTGCAGTACCTCAACTACTGAGAGTGCAGTGCCCTCGTGTTGTGCGTGCAGTGCGGAAGTGTTATCAGAATAGTTATTCTGCTAATATTAGCAGATATTCTGCTAATATTAGCAGAATAACCCCCCTCTAGAGTTCCTAAATAAGGTTATTCAGCAACCACCCCCACTCCTACCTGTTTCTTTTCCAGAAGGGAGCAAGCAAGCGAGCGAGCGAGTTCGTGCTCTGCTCCGGCGTCCTCGTGGGGCTGAAGCGCGAGTTCGCCTTTGTTATCACCTCCCAGGCCGCCCTCGCCCCATCCCTCGACCGCACTCACTCCTCCGGCTCATCCGCCCCGCTGCCAATCCTAAGCACAATCCCAATCCCAAGCCCTCCCGTTCCTCCAAGCGCTCCCGCCCGTCGGACTCGGCGCCGGCCAAGCGCGCCCGCTCGCGCCCCCCGGATCTGGCCACCGCCGCCGTGGATCTGCTAGGGGATCCTCCATCGACGCCGTTGCTGCCGCCGCCTCCCGCCGTGATGGCTTCTCGCCCCTCGTTGGTTACCCCAAGTGGAAGGTTGAGATGTAGCGTAGCGGAAAATTTCCCTTGGCAAAGATACCAAGGATCGAATCCCGTGAGACTCCGAGGGTCGACAAATAGGTGTCAACGGCGCCAGAAACTTAGCGGTTGACAGGACCTGCACACAGATACAGATAACTTTGCTCCCAACGAGTTCAGAGAGGTTGTCAATCCCTCCGGCCTTGTTGTTTACAAAGGATCAAACACAAGAGATAATAATGATAGCTATGACTGCAACTAGGAAATAAAAACAGGAAGTAAATAGAAGGTGTGATCAGCGGTGGTAATATGGACCGGGGTCCCATGATGTTCACTAGTGATGTCTTTCTCCCAAAAGATGATAAAACAGCAAAGCGAGGTAAACAAATTATAGCTGGGCAATTGACAGGATTATGTGCGCAAACCAATGCTAACTATGCTGCAAAGAAAGGTAGAGGCTCAAAAGCATGGGCGGTACGCCAAGGCAAGTAGACCGAAATCCATCTGCATCTACTACTAATCATCCACCTTGAGATATCTATCCAGAACATCTCGCTGGTATTAAGTTGCGAATCCCACCCAAAGCGTAAACTCAAAGCAACAAACAACTGCATTAAAAGAACTTTGCGTAAAGGAAACAATCCTTGCACCCGCAAGTACAAGCACCGTTGTTTTCTCCCTTGTGGCAACAACACATCCCCTAGACTCATGTTTCTGTCACTCAAACTAGTCATCAGGGGGCATGAACCCACAATCAAGCATAACGCTCCCTCTTGGAGTTACTACCTACTACTTGGCCAAAGCAATAAACAGCAACGAAGAACATGCAAGAATTACTCAAGAACAAAGATATAAAAGAGGTAAATCAAATATATTACCCAAACACAATCTGAACATAATCTCATAATCCATCAGATCCCAGCAAACTCACCAGAGTAACAGCAGAAAGATTACATGTGTGCCTCGGTCATGTAGGGCAGCTCACGAGGTCTAAAACATGAAGAGCAAAGAGGGGAGGAGAACATCACATAGCTACTGATCATGGACCCATGGTCCAAGGTGGACTACTCACGACTCATCCGGGAAGCGTCCATGGTGGTGGAGATGCTCCCGGTGGTGATTCTCCCCTCCGGCAGGGTGCCGGGAAGAGTTCTCCTGATGCTCCCGATCTTGGAAGCGCTGCGGCGGCGGAACAGAGGCGAGATCGCGAAAAAGGGTTCCGTCCTCGAGGGTTTCGGGACGAGAGGAATATATATGCGAAGGGGGGCAACCAGAGGCGGAGCAGGGGCCCCAGGTGCCCCCCTGGCGCGGCCAGGAGTGGGGCCGCGCCAGGTGGCCGCCTGGGCCTCCCTGGCTCCTCTCTGGCCCTGCTTTGGTTATTCGCGAAGCTTCCTATACGCTGATTTTTCCTGTATTTTTTCCGGAATTTTTGGGGCACTTTTAATATGGGGGAAACCTGAAATAGAAAAACAACAGAAAACAGGAACTGGCACTGTGGTGCACTGAGTTAATAGGTTAGTCCAAATATGATCAAAAGTGTATGGAAGTGCATCAATATCATAGCAATATCACACAAAAGAAGCATGGAGCAAGCAGAAATTATAGATACGTTTTGGGCGTATCAACATCCCCAAGCTTAATTCATGCTCGTCCTCGAGTAGGTAATTGATAACAAGCATAATTTCTGTGGTGACATGCTATCAACCATATAAGAACTTTTAGGTAAAGCAATCAAGGCATGTAATTCAATTCAAGTCATAACAAGCAAGAGTCTATATTAGCATTGTAACAAGCAACATAAGAACATAAAGGTGCAAGAGCTCTCGCTGTCCGTGACTCGAATGTCTCCAAATGGTGTTTGCGTGCAAGAAAGGGGATAGGGATATACGAGAGAGTAAAACATAGTTTTTGTATTGTTGAGAACTTAATCTACTAAAGTTTCACACTTGGTCTTCTTTGGAATCTTATCTTGACTCATCCCCAGACCACCAGCCAGGTACAAGTCAAAATGATCCACTCCCTTTCGATATTTTGAGCACTCATGCAATGGATGAGCGTAAGCAAGAAAGTTGACACTTAGGATGGCAAAGAGAGAAAAATGATGAAGGGGAAAGACAAAAAAGATGTGAAAGGCTCACATCAATGAGGACAATCATAGGCGAGAGAAAGCCAAATGATAGATATGATGTGAGGAATAGGGATTGCCATGCAACGGATGCACATATGAGCTAAGGTAAGCTCTCCAATGGAACTAGTGGGGGTGCATCCAACTTGCTTGCTCAAGAATACCTAGAGCTCTTTTGAGGAGGCTCATCATTGGAATATACAAGCCAAGTTCTATAGTGTGAAGGTCCCCACATAGCTATATGCATGAATGATAATATCTATGGAGTACAAGGTATAAGATGGAGTACGAGTGTGGATCTCTCAAAAGGAATAGTAGTGTGCCCCCTTCTCTCTTTTTATTTCTTTTTCTCTTTTTTCTATTTTTTTTATTTTTTTTGTGGCCTCAATGGCTCTTTCTATTTAACTCTCATTTGTCCTCTTTGGGATCTTTTGATTTTGTCCTCTTTGGGATCTTTTGATTTTGTCCTCTTTGGGATCTTTTCCTCACTTTATGGGCAACACTCTATGTATTACAAGAAGTATAGAAGATCTTTCACACTTTACAAAAGTACTCAACATAAAGAAAATGAAACTATCATGATGTATGCAAATGTATGCCTCTGCCAGTGTAGCAGGATATGCAATGATACTAGCGCGTCATGTAGCAATGAGTAGGGCAAGGCCCAACTAGCATGCGGCTCATCGATCAAGCAAAAAGCATGTATGACACGAAGATCAAGTCATGAGAAGATGGATGTTGCATGGCAATGTATCTCGGAAAGGCTATGGAAATGCCTTGATAGGTAGGTATGGTGGCTGTTTTGAGGAAGGATATAATGAGGCTTATGATGACAGAGCGTATCGTGCCAAGGATTTGGATGCACCGGCGAAGTATGCGCCAACTCTCGAGGTGAGAAAGGGCAATGCACGGTACCGAAGAGGCTAGAAAAATATGGCTAGGTGGAAGTGTCAACTTTCGAATACTCACATTAGTCCGAAGAACTCATGCACTTATTATCGGTAACTCTCAATCTAATTAGGAGGTTCACAAAGAGACAAGTACCCCGAGGAGGAGTGTATGGGGGTTTGGTTATCCTTGCACATCCTCGACTCATGGTACGTGAGTGTACTCTAATATTCGATCCCTCCAAAGATTAGTGATCCATCTAGTAGCTAAAGTTCTCAACTATTTTGTAGGTTTTCGAAAATAAACACGGATTGCCCAAAATACGACATCTATCACTAATAGGCTAAAGCTCTTGACACCAAAAGTTCAGACATCACTCATGGCAATACCTCAAAACTATTGCAAGTTACTACTAAAATTAAATAGCAATCTCAATTACCTACTTTAAGTTAAGACACACAACTCAGTGCAATAGGCAAACTCTCTTAACAAGATAAACATGAAAACTCAAGAGAGTTCAGCAACCAACTAAACAAAAGCTCTTTAAAAAGAAAAGCATGAAAACTAAGAGTTAAACATGACAGCAGCTATGGAAAGACAAAGAACACACACAGCAAAGATAAGCATGAAAATCCTATGTTGTGTTCTAGGTTGAAGTGGAGCGTGTTTCTCTCCCACACAAAGAAAGTTGGGTTCTAACTTGTTATGAACAGCAAGCAAAGCTAAAGAAAACTAAAAAGGAAACTAAGCGCAAGACGCTCCAAGCATAGCACATAACACATGAAGTGATAAGAATATAGTGGAACGAAAGACGAACTGATAATTGTTGATGGAGAAGGGGATGCATGGGGGCATCCCCAAGCTTAGACACTTGAGTCTTCTTGAATATTTCTTGGGGGTGCACGGGGGCATCCCCAAGCTTGAGTGTTTGACCCTCCTGAATCTTCTTTTATCATCTTCCCTCGCACACTTGAAAACTCCCTTCATACATAACTCATCATAATCTGATTAGCGAGGTTAGTACCCACAATAAAATAATTTTTTCCTACTGGAAATAAAGATAATCTTGAAGAGCTACTGTTTCTCAAGAATGCCAAAAGGTTTTTGCAAAGAAAAAGCAGGCTCAAGGTTTGCAAAACGAAGAAAAAGCAAAACAAGACAGAAATCTGTGAAAAATAGACCAGCAGGTAGTAAATAATTTTTCCGGGGCACTTCTGCAACTCAAATCAAAAAACTCAGAACAGACGCTCGAAAGCCAATTGTATAGAGCACGCTGTCAAAAAAATTTAGATAAAAAAGATGATCTGGTGATTTTATTCGAATTTTTCTGTCCAAGGACAGAATCTGTTTTCTGGACAACACGTCACAACTTTTGAACTTTCTTGCAATCGGAGGCTAAACTTGGCACAAAGCTGAAAATAAAAGATACAATGATGATGCTACTGTAGTAACAAACATCAAGACACAACAAAAGCAAAAATAAAACCTAATTCGTTGTGGGCTGCCTCCCAAAAGCGCTTTCTTTAATGCCTTTAAGCTAGGCATGATGCAAAAAGAGAAGATCAAGTTTTATCAAGAGTAAGAGAATAGCTAGCCCGTGTAACGGACTCAAAAGGCAACTTAATCTTATTTCTAGGGAAGTGTTCCATCCCTTTCTTGAGAGGGAATTGGAATTTTATATTCCCCTCTTTCATGTCAATGATAGCACCAACGGTGCGAAGAAAAGGACGTCCCAAAATAATTGGACATGAAGATTCACATTCAATATCCATAATAGTAAAATCAACGGGAACATAATTGTCATTGACAATGATAAGAACATCGTCGATCTTCCCCAAAGGTTTCTTTACGGAAGAATCAACAAGACGAACACCAAAAGAACAAGGATCAAAAGGTTTCAATTCAAGCATATCATATATTCTTTTGGGCATAACGGAGGTACTAGCTCCAACATCACATAAAGCATAGCAAGAGAAGTTATTCAACTTAATTTTAATCATAGGATCCCAACTATCTTCTAGCTTTCTAGGTATGGAGGCTTCTACCCTAAGCTTCTCCTCCCTAGCTTTGATAATAGCATTAGTGATATGCTCCGTGAAGGCAAGATTAAGTGTGCTAGTGTGGGTATCTCTAGACATCTTGTGAAGAAAACCAATAACTTCAGAAAGGGTGCAATTATCAAAATCAAGGTCACTACTATCAAGTAAAGTGGTAGTGGTGTCCTTTAGGCTCACTTGTTTGGTAGCTTCTATGGTCATAGGAGTTTCTTCTTCTAAAGTTGAGGTCATAGCATCACCATTAATAGGTCCAATGGGACTAGGAGTGCATTGGGTGCTAAGAGTTTGGATATCCTCAACAACTTGAATAGTAGCAACAATGTGGTGGGTAGGAAGGCTCTTAATTCTATCTTCTTCCTCCTTTAGGGGTGCAACCACTTCAGGTTTAGCTGCCATTTGGTTTATCAAAGTGGCTTGTGTGTGGGACATATTGGAAACTTGGGTCTCAGTGATGGTGAGCCTAGTCTGGAGGTTAGAAATCTCAATATTTAGGCTCTCCAGTTGTCTACCAATGTCTTGCAAGACAGCAATATGCTCATCTAATTGCCTCGAGAAGGTCTTGTTTTGTTCATATTGGGTGTGCATGTAGTTCTTAGTGGCCTTTTCTATTTCTAGAAGTTTCTCATAACTAGGCATGTCTCTATCTCTTTGGGTGGAGTTCTTGGTGCTAGGATAAGTATTGTTGTTCCCATAGGAATTAGAGGGAAACGGTCTAGGGTTGCTACCAAAATTACTCCTATAAGCATTGTTATTGAAATTGTTTCTAGAGATAAAGTTCACATCTACTTGATCTTGAGCAATCAAAGAATTTAAAGGAACATCATGAGGATCAATAGAAGATTGCTTGGAAAGTAGAGACATGATCAAGTCAACTTTTTCATTTAGGGAGGAAATCTCCTCGACAGAGTTTACCTTCCTACCTGTTGGAGCGCGTTCGGTGTGCCATTGGGAATAATTGGTCATCATCTCGTCGAGAAGCTTCGTGGCAGCACCAAGTGTAGTTGACATAAAGGTTCCTCCCGCGGCCGAATCTAACAAGTTCCACGAGGTAAAGTTCAAGCCTGCATAAAAAGTTTGGATAACCATCCGAGTAGTCAAACCATGAGTAGGGCAGTTCTTGACAAGAGATTTCATGCGTTCCCAAGCTTGGGCAACGTGTTCATTATCCAATTGTTTAAAATTCATTATGTTACTCCTTAATTGGATAATTTTAGCAGGGGGATAGTACTTCCCAATAAAGGCATCCTTGCACTTGTCCCAAGAATCTATACTATTCCTAGGCAAGGATTGAAACCAGATTTTAGCTCCTCCTCTCAAGGAGAAAGGAAAAAGCTTAAGCTTAACAATATCACCATCTATTTCTGTGTACTTTTGCATATCACAGAGCTCAACAAAATTATTTAAGTGCAAAGCAGCATCATCTCCAGCACCGGAGAATTGATCTTTCATAACTAGGTTCAGTAAAGCAGGTTTAATCTCATAAGAAGGTGCTGAAGTGGCAGGTGTAGCAATAGGCGTGCAGATAAAGTCATCGTTGTTATGACTAGTGAAGTCACACAACTTGGTGTTCTCGGTGGAACCCATAGCAGCAGCAAGCAAGATAACTATTTTTGTGATTTTTGGCAAGGGACACTAAAGCAAAAACTGAAAGGTAAACTAACAAGACTAAAAAGCAAAGATAAAAGATAGCGTGCAACTCCCCTATCTTGAAGAGTGGAGTCCCCGGCAACAGCGCCAGAAACTTGCTTGATGGCTTCTCGCCCCTCGTTGGTTACCCCAAGTGGAAGGTTGAGATGTAGCGTAGCGGCAAATTTCCCTTGGCAAAGATACCAAGGATCGAATCCCGTGAGACTCCGAGGGTCGACAAGTAGGTGTCAACGGCGCCAGAAACTTAGCAGTTGACAGGACCTGCACACAGATACAGATAACTTTGCTCCCAACGGGTTCAGAGAGGTTGTCAATCCCTCCGGCCTTGTTGTTTACAAAGGATCAAACACAAGAGATAATAATGATAGCTATGACTGCAACTAGGAAATAAAAACAGGAAGTAAATAGAAGGTGTGATCAGCGGCGGTAATATGGACCGGGGTCCCATGATGTTCACTAGTGATGTCTCTCTCCCAAAAGACGATAAAACAGCAAAGCGAGGTAAACAAATTATAGTTGGGCAATTGACAGGATTATGTGCGCAAACCAATGCTAACTATGCTGCAAAGAAAGGTAGAGGCTCAAAAGCATGGGCGGTACGCCAAGGCAAGTAGACCGAAATCCATCTGCATCTACTACTAATCATCCACCTTGAGATATCTATCCAGAACATCTCGCTGGTATTAAGTTGCGAATCCCACCCAAAGTGTAAACTCAAAGCAACAGACAACTGCATTAAAAGAACTTTGCGTAAAGGAAACAATCCTTGCACCCGCAAGTACAAGCACCGTTGTTTTCCCCCTTGTGGCAACAACACATCCCCTAGACTCATGTTTCTGTCACTCAAACTAGTCATCAGGGGGCATGAACCCACAATCAAGCATAATGCTCCCTCTTGGAGTTACTACCTACTACTTGGCCAAAGCAATAAACAGCAACGGAGAACATGCAAGAATTACTCAAGAACAAAGATATAAAAGAGGTAAATCAAATATATTACTCAAACACAATCTGAACATAATCTCATAATCTATCAGATCCCAGCAAACTCAGCAGAGTAACAGCAGAAAGATTACATATGTGCCTCGATCATGTAGGGCAGCTCACGAGGTCTAAACCATGAAGAGCAAAGAGGGGAGGAGAACATCACATAGCTACTGATCATGGACCCATGGTCCAAGGTGGACTACTCACGACTCATCCGGGAAGCGTCCATGGTGGTGGAGAAGCTCCCGGTGGTGATTCTCCCCTCCGGCAGGGTGCCGAGAAGAGTTCTCCTGATGCTCCCGATCTTGGAAGCGCTGCGGCGGCGGAACAGAGGCGAGCTCGTGAAAAAGGGTTCCGTCCTCGAGGGTTTCGGGACGAGAGGAATATATGTGCGAAGGGGGGCAACCAGAGGCGGAGCAGGGGCCCCAGGCGCCCCCCCTGGCGCGGCCAGGGGTGGGGCCGCGCCAGGTGGCCGCCTGGGCCCCCCTGGCTCCCCTCTGGCCCCGCTTTGGTTATTCACGAAGCTTCCTGTACGCTGATTTTTCCTGTATTTTTCCCGGAATTTTTGGGGCACTTTTAATATGGGGGAAACCTGAAATAGAAAAACAGCAGAAAACAGGAACTGGCACTGTGGTGCACTGAGTTAATAGGTTAGTCCAAATATGATCAAAAGTGTATGGAAGTGCATCAATATCATAGCAATATCACACAAAAGAAGCATCGAGCAAGCAGAAATTATAGATACGTTTTGGACGTATCACGCCGTCGCCGACACAGATGTGCCGGTGCGTGCCCCGCTCGCTGCCGCCGCACCCACCGCAAATGGCCCCCCGCCGACTCCCCCGCTGCAGCCTACTGCCGAGGATGAGTTGGTGTTCGCCCTGTTCGCCGCCACCACGCCCACCGCATTCTCCCCCGACCTCATGCTCGGTTGGCCATGGCCATGGCAACCGAGGACGCCGATCCTCTTCCCTTGCTCCCCAAATTGCCGGCTGCTGCTTCCCTCTACCTCCTGGTCCGGCACATGACTCCGACGTGGCTCCTCCCCTATCTCTAGATCCATGGGTTCCATACCTCTGCTTCGACGGCCTTATGCAGTTAGCTTAACAGAAAAATACAAGTTAACCTAGCCGGCCTATGCAGGTAGATTTACCTAAAAAATGGTGAATTTAATTTCCCTAAACCAGCCGACCTCACTTCAGGCGTCGAGCAGCATCAACTTCACCCCAACGTAGTTAGCACTTTTTTAATTGTACATGGTTGTCCTCTCTGAAAAAATACAAGTAGGCATTGGCAGCGGTTGTGTATAGTTCAGCAGTTACATAGTTTATAACAAATATGGGGAAAATGTCCATAGTAGCAGTTAACATCGACCGACATGATAGTTAACCTCGACATTTTCATGACAGTTAGAGTAGCCCCAGCAAAAAAGAACAAAACTAAAATAAAAAAGTATTTGCAATCCTAATAGTTAACACCAAGTTAACTGCCGCAATCTCGGCAGTTAGCTATTTCAGTCCCGGCAGTTAACTTGACCCGAAAAAACGGACGAAAGAAATAAATAGTTTCTTTAGTCCGGCAGTTACCTTGCTCGGGATAGGGCAGTTAGCTATGACGGTCGAGCAGTTAGGGTGTTCGTCAATTAGCTCGACCCAGGACAAAATGTAAAAGAAAAAATTAGTACCTTCAGTCCGGCAGTTAACTTGTAGTTAACCGCCACAATCCCCGACAATTTGCTATTTCAATATCGGAAGTTAGCTTGATTCGGGAAAAACCAGGAAAAATAAAAAAAAAGTTTCTTCAGTACATGCAATTAGCTATTTCCGATCGGGCAGTTAGCGTTACCCTGACAAAAAAGAACAAAAGAAAATAAATTAGTATCTGCAGTCCTGATAGTTAACACCAAGTTAACTGCCGCAATCCCGACAGTTAGCTATTTCAGTCCCTGCAGTTAACTTGACTAAAAAACGAACGAAAGAAAAAAAATAGTTTCTTTAGTCCCGCAGTGACCTTGCTCAAGATAGGGCAGTTAGCTATTACGGTCGAGAAGTTAGGGTGTTCGTCAGTTAGCTCGACCCGTGACAAAATGTAAAAGAAAAAAATTAGTACCTTTAGTCTGACAGTTAACTTCTTGTTAACTGCCACAATCCCTCGCAGTTAGCTATTTCAATACCGGCAGTTAGCTTGATCTAGGAAAAACTAGGAAAAAAAATAAGTTTCTTCAGTACTGGCAGTTAGCTTGATCATCATATGTCAGTTAGCTATTCCGGTCGGGCAGTTAGCGTGTACTGTAGTAGTTCGGGCAAAAAATGATGAAAATGACGTTAGTTTTTTGAAAACTGCTCTTAAACCGTAACGAATCTGAAAATGAGTTCTATATACCAAAGTTCGGGCTAATCCATAGCTTTCCAACGGTATATCATACGCAACATTCCAACAAATGGTTTGAAAATTTCTTTCACAAAAACATTGAAAACTTGTTCGATGGATTTTTAGTTTTTTGAATTTTGTTTAAAAACCGAATTGATTTTGGGAAAATGATCAATATGAGTTTTTTTTGCTCCTTTTCAATAGCTTACCAATGGTATATTATTTGCATCATTCCGATGAATGGTTCAATAATTACGACCAAAAAACAATGCAAAAAAAATAGTGTCAGAAAAAGTCCCCCCGTCAGTTAACTACTATAGGTCGCACAGTTAGCTGTCTGTTCTCGCGCAGTTAGGAAGGGTTCCTAAATAGCTTATTCAGGAATGGGTTGCACAATAGCTGGGATATATATATATATATATATATATATATATATATATATATATATATATATATATATATATATATATATATATATATATATATATATATATATATATATATATATATAAGGACGAGCGTTTGGGACACCTAGGTGTCCAGGCTCCTTACCTTTCCACCACTGGATCACATTTAGATGCGTGCTGGTTTAGTGGGTATGTTTGTTAACGGGTCATTCCATTAAAAATTGCCGAACGAATTAAGTATGTCATAATTACTAATTGAATGCCTTAAAAATGACCGCACGCACCATGCATGGCAATGTTGCATGTTGATAGACATAAGAGAAATTAGAAATTAATGTGTCATGATTAATTGTTTCAGATTACTTGCCATGTTTCATAGATGGAGTTATATGATACTTATTAGAAATATAGGAAAACTATTTGTAATTAATACAATATGCATGATTCATATTTTGACAGAATCACTAACACGTGCACAAGCGTATGTTGAGTATGTGTATATTTTTATTGAATAAATACCCAAGTATGTGTATATTTTGATTAGGTATAACACCCACACATAATTTTTTTTTTGTTAGGTATAATATGCAACAACTACATACCTAATATATATGTGCATACCGGAAATCGAAAGTAGTCATTATATTTTTAGGTATGCGCATACTCATCGTATTTATCTATAAGTACATACCCTGACGTGAAATGCATGAGTACATACCCCAAAAATACACAGCTATACATATTCGCAGATAATTGGGTATGATATCCGTATCACAGTCTAATAATATGTACCCAACACATATATATTTTTCATTATGTACAACATGGGTACGTGTATATTTTTCATCACATAAAATATATTAGGTATGTGTATATTTTTATTAGGTATTTTACCAACACCAACATGTACGTATTTTGATTAGATAGAATACCCATCAACTGGTATCGCGGTTTAATAATATACACACATGGGTATCAGGTATGTGTGTACCAACAAATGTTTTTATTTTGTAAAAATAAATTTCGAACACGTACATGGACGTGTCTTAGGTTCAAGTAGGCAAGAATGATACGGAATTCAATGAAACTAATGTTGGTATTTAATTTATTCTAAATTATATGAACCGTGCTAGAGGAAGAAAGCAAAAATAGGAAAGCCACAAAATGTGCGATGAATCTAATTTATTTGAATTTGCATGCATGGAAGGTGTCACCAGACTGCAAGTAACCAGGGAAAAAAAATCAAACGCTTAATGATGTCTCATATATGGATAGTCTTGCATGGAATAAATTAGGAAACAAATCAATAATGATGCATGTCACTTACATCCAAATGCATTAACGGGTTGACCCAAACAAGGTGCCCAGGCACCTAGATGCCCTAGTTAATTTACATATATATATATATATATATATATATATATATATATATATATATAGAAACTCTATTTAAGACCCAGGGCGAGGAATAGGTAATTCTTCACCCTGGTCAGTCGGTCGCGTACTGTCTGGTTCAACCCAGCACAAACGCATGTAAAATTATAGCCAAAAATTTATCGTGCCGTCGTAATTTTACGTGGACGCTGGATGGTCGTGGGGATGAGGAGCTAGCCCATTTTTCAATTAGAAGATGGGAGCGGTTCCGTCTGAACGCCGACTAGCAGGCGGTGATTGGCGGTGGGCTCACCGGCGAGGTCCTTGGCGGAGAATTCTCATCGGATGATTCCCTCCCCTGTCCATCTCTCCCACCCCCGTCGTCCTCTCGTGCGACTGGGAGGCCGACAGCGGCGGCGGGGACGGAGCGTACAACGATTCTGCGCCGGCGACCAATCCCAAATCACCGAACCAGATTTCCCATGTCCTCGACAGCTGGCTTCGGGCTTCCGGCACAGGTTCTCCACGTTTCTCACACTCCTTCCCTCTTCTTCTCTCTGCTTCCCTTCGATCCCCTGCTCACCCTGCTAGATCTGAATGGTTGCCTTGCAGGGATGAAGATCATGGTCGGTGCCGTACGTCGAGAAGCAATGCCATGGCCGCCTATAATTCCACCCAGGCTGGGTAATTGCAGACCTGTTTGATTTCCGATCTCTTCCCAATCTGACCTGTTCACACCATTTTATACAGCCATATTTTAGCTAGGCTCTGAGTGCACCATCCATTTGTTTATCCGCTAGTATAAAAATACCAAAGTGAATTCTCTATACATACATACTACAAGAAGCACCCCTTTAATTAGCAATTTGCTGGTAGAATCATCAATCCGTTATCTTGACATGAAGTAGCTTTTACAAATGCTATAAGTAATTGCGTGGAAATTGATCTAAGAAATTGTTGTCGAGATAGGATTAAATACTTGAGAATAGTCGCTCTTTAAGATTTCTTGAGCTTTACTCTGGGTGCTCAAGTGAAGCAATTACTTCTCACTGAAGGGTCTGTTCTTTCTTGGACGGGTCATGTTGTTCCTATTTTATCTTCTGTTCAGATGTACCTTGGATCTCTAAATCAGAAAGAGTGATGCTCAACAAGATTCAGGACGTGCTAAGACATCAACAATCTATGCCGACAAGCCTCCACTATCTACTGCAGAAATGAAGAACCGTGTTTATTGCTTATCTTGAACATGATTTTGGGCGAATAGGACCTGACTAGCTTCTAAATCTGCTGAACTGTTCTGATCATGGTGTGAAACTAATTTTTCTTTTGCTCTTCTAAAGGCCATCTCACCTTCGCAATGATTCATATTTTGCCAGAGGAGATGGCTCAGTTGGAAATTATGGTCAGTTTCTTGATTTTTATGCTAATTCTTTCTCCATTTGTAAGACGGCTGGTGATGTTCAGAATAATAAAGGAAGTGCCTTGCACCTGAATATCAAATGAAAAGTTGAGCTGCACGTTGTGGTCTGTATCCTTGCCGTGGTGCCTCCTTGCTGATACAGGCTTTTATATTTGAATGCTCGCTACACTCGCACATATATACATCTTTCAATATAGATGCAAATTTGGAGCCGCTTAATTTTGCTTGCCTGTTGTTTTACTTAGCAATTTGCAGAAAAAGAAAAGACACCATAGATTGTTTGGCCATAAAGATCGACATAATTAGCAGTTTGTGTGTGGCCTTAGAAGTCTACATATTTATTAAATTCTGAATTACTTGTGCTCGCGTACTTAATGAGATGGTTGCTTTGCCTTACCATCAAATTTTCAATTGGTAATGGTGACTACTGTAGACTGTTTAAGCAACTCAAGCCCCATGGCGACTACAAATCATGAGTGGCTGCTGCACTAGTCTCATATATTCTTCTATTTTCAATGGAAGCATTCAATCATATTTGTTTTTTTTTCTCACAGCAGTTCATATACCTCTCCATCGACCATTCAGGTTTAAAAATATGGATTTTCACATTTGCAAGGTTGGGTTTTCTTTTCCCAATGCATGATACATTTGTAGCTGTGTCATATCTATGAAAGCACTGCATACACCTGCAGTACACTAACCTTTCTCAGCTTTGCTTCTCACATTTTACGTTGTGCTTAAGGCGAATGAGAATGATGAATGGATTTTTATGGTATGCTAGATTTCTTATGTGGGTGGTTGGAAACCTTATATTGGTGATAGTGAACCCCACCCAGGCTGTAAATATCTACGAAGCTGCAAATTGGAGTTAGTTTTATTTCAATTGCCATGAGGTGGACGCTGACCCTCCTCCAGCCTGCCAATCTTCGTAGATTTTTTGGTTTAACCCGTCCTCAATCCAGAAGTAATCTCGTATAACAGGAAAATGTGATTGTTCATTCAGGTTATTTCTTGTTTCATTTTTGTAGCATAAACCAGATGGTAATTCTATTTTTTGTGAGTAATCTAGGCTCCACCAATTTCGTGTATTCCATAGCCATGGATACTGTAAAGAAGATCCACACCAATTTTTGCTTGAAATTCTTATGTATTGTAAGATGTTGATTTTGTTCACACTAAACTATTTTCCTATGTTGTAGAGCTATCCATTCAAATATGGTTTATTTCTTATTTCCCGTATTTTTTCACTGTACCACTAGATTTGATATCCATTCATTGAGTTCCATTTCATATTGATAATTGATTTGATGATGTGTATCTGATGAATTATGGGCAGTATCTCTTTCACACCATTGTTCATTGTGAACCAACCTAGTAGTTTCGTTAAATTCAATTGCTTTTCAGCTTTTTACACACGACATGATTTACCTCAAAATATTCTCCTTTTTTTTATCACATGGCGATGAAGTTTAGTAGCAAAACTTCTGGAAGTATTAAAAAAGGGGGAAGTAGTGGCTGCACCCAAGTTCGGTGCACCCACACAATGAACAATAAAATCAAAATCCATATGAAGCGACTTAAGATGCTTATATGTTTCATTTTTTATGACACTCTCAGGTGCCAGATTAGTTAGACTTATACAATGTCGTAAATAGTTACAAAACACAGACTAGTTCAATATGATGACACCTACCAATGTACATGGCAAAATTTGATAAAAGACACGGTTTAGTGTGCATTGAAACAATAGTTACAGAGCTCTATCTTTTTGTTTTGTTTCTGTGTACTTTTGATTCATACGTGCAACATCGTGTTATTGGTTCATGTGATTCTGATGAATTTGGTACATGCAAAATCCCTCTGCGATATCTTTGATTTCGACATTGTTTCCAGTTTAGGGTAGTGAAATTCCGTTAATTCTAAAGTGTTATATGTGCTTGTGTGTTGTGTCCTCTACATGTGTGTTTTTATACTTATGAGAACTGAAAGTATTCTTTTTTTCAGGTATCTGTGTCAAGTGGCTGATGGCCAATGTATGAGGGATAAAGAGTAGCATATTTGTATTTATGGTAGGTATGCGTAATTTTAAATTGAAATTTGTGAACATCTTTTACAAACAACAAAGTAGCAAAATTCAGGTTTTGGTGAGAAGAAAAGTGAACATAAATGCTACAGTACAATCAATAGAATACTATGTTGCTTCCAGCCCATGTATAAGAATGTTTTAGTCGCTGGGGTCCTAGAGAGATTGGTGAACAGATGAAGTTGATGGGAGATCTCTGGTCACCTACAAGTTAAGCTAATTTAAGATCAAGTTCGGCAGTACTGCAGTACTCAGTATTCAAGTTCAGCAATACTCAATTTTGTAATAGTGACTTTTGAAATTTTCATGCTACTGGTTACTTAGTGCTAAGTGGCATTCAATTGTGCCAAGATGAATTTTATTTGTAATCGTAAGGGTGGAATTTGTTTAATGAGATATTTCCTGAAACCACTACATGAAATCTAGTTATGACACCACTTTGTTATTCCGTGGTTACCAAAAAATGCCTAGTGTACAGAATGAATTAGTGGCCTATGTTTCTCATGTTTACTGAAAATGCCTCGTACAGAATTGAGATAGTGCTAGTGCTGGCCTATGTTAGTTAAATCAACTAGCATTACCATATTTCAGTGCTACAGCCGCCGTACTCAGTCCAATAGAAATACTAGTAGATCAGACGTAAAATATCTCGAATAGGGGAATACAGCCATATATATCTAACAAAATCAGGAACACGGCCGTACTCATTGCTGTAAGATTACAGCAAGATGGGCCAGATTATTTCTTCGACTCAAAACTCATTCCGTAATCTTACGGCAACATCAGTTGATTTTCTATACATACACGATGTAAATTACCGGCATGCAGGAGGTAAGATTACGGCGATCCTTTTGCTTTACGGAATAGAGACCGATCCCTTTTTCAAACAGTAATTTTACCTCACATGTTTCTTACGTTTTGAATAGTGGACGTGGGAGATAGGCTGGGGTGAAGAATAAGAATTCCTCACCCAGGGTGACGAATAGCGCGACCCTATATATATATATATATATATATATATATATATATATGGGCTATTCTGTTTTGCGTTACTATTGTTGAACTGATGCTCTCATTTTCGTCGAACTGATCATCTTCTTTATAAACTGGTGCTCTCAGTTTGGACCTATGTTGCTGGGCTCAAGGCGTTTTCATCCCCGCAGCGTAGTCCCCACAGCCACCGCCGCCGTGGAGGAGCTCGAGTTACTCGCCCTGAGGGCCTTCGCGGGCGCCAAAATGGACCGGCATGACCTGGGCGCATCCGGCGAGATCGACAAGACGCCGCGCAAGGCCGCCGCGCTAGATATGGAGTCGGAGCCAGCGGCGGAGCGCGTACCGCCGTGGCGCGAGCAGGTGACGGTCCGCGGGATGGTGGCGGAACAGATCGATCTCTCCATCTCCCTCTCCCTGGTTCCCACCGCCACGCCGACGCTCAGCAAGGATGACTACCTCACCATCTTCCTCGCCGCTGTAGGACAGGTCAATCTCGATTAGACCCGTCGCTCCGATGGCGCCATTGATGACGACGTCACCGGTGAGGTTGTTACTGAATATGTACAACATCTGCAGCTTGGTGAGGTTCCAGATCGACGGTGGAATGTTGCCGGTGAACGCGTTCGTCGATAGGTCAAGCCACACCAACTCCAACAGGTCCAGGACGTAGCTCGGGAACTCGCCGGTGAGGTTGCATCCGACTAGCCAGACAGTGGCCCGCCTCGTCAAGTTCTTGAACGACTCCGGCAGCTTGCCAGAGCTGAATTGATTCACCTCGAGCTTGAGCGTCTGGAGGCCAGTCAGCTCCCCGAACTCCGGCGGGATGATGCCGGTGAGCTAGTTGCTGTTGAGGGCGAGGAGCGTCTGGTCCTTGAGCTTGGACAGCGCCGGCGGCACCTGGCCGGTGAAGCCGTTGTTGTCCAAGGCCAGGAACATGAGGTTCTCCTCGAGGCAGCCTATGTCGACTGGGAGGTCGCCCGAGAGTGTGTTCATGGAGAGGTCGAGGTGCGTAAGGCCCGTGCAGTTGTAGAGGGACTCCGAGAAGCCGCCGCTGATGCTGGTGTTGCTGAGGTCGAGCGTGGCGAGGCTAGTGAGCCGGCCGATGGCGTCGGGGACAAGGCCGGACACGGTGACGTTCGACAAGGTGAGGGAGGTCACCCGGCAGGCGCCGTCGCAGGAGACATGGGCCCAGCCGGCGCAGTGTGAGCCCGCGGCAGCAGACCATGTCGCGAGCTCCGGCGGGTCGCCCCACGCGCTCTTGATCTCGAGCAGGAGCTGCCGCTCGCCGGCCTGCTGAGCCGCGACATGGGGCAGGTGCAGGACAAGGAAGAGCGCGAGGAGTGGGAGATAGGCGCGGCGTGACGACACCATGGTCGCTGCTTGGTCTCGGGCCGCCGGAGGAGGGAAGCGTGCGTTCAGTTTGGTTGGCGGGAGCGGCCTGCCATCGCTGACCACGGTGTGGAAACGTGTGGGCGCGTTATGTAGTGGGAACTGGCCACGGCCGGTGTTTTTTGCTTTTTAATTCCTTTTTCATTCTGTTGGATATTGTGCTCGTTGGGGTTGTCGGGTGGTGCTTGCTTGGAAGCTTCAATCTTGGTTTCTTACTTGGTTGCTTAATTCGTGTTTGCTACATGTGTTGTTAGTGTGGGGTTTAGGCAGAGCCAATGACCGCCGTTCTAGATGGTTTTAGTACACTCTCCGTGGAAATGAGCCAATGACCGCCGCCGGCTACCTGAGCTGATGAACTAAATGACATTTTTTATAAAAGAAAAATGTTTTGTTTCTTTTTTAACTCACATTTCTTGCAATGATATTCTGGACTTCTTTTGTTTTGCGACTTGAACTTTTACCAACTTGAATTACCATGTATGGATGAGCACTTGAACTTATAGAAGTGAAAGTTTTTTTGTTTTAAATTCATATTTGTTTCCTTGTCTGAACTTATGGTATCATCATCATCGAACCTGCATGGTTTGTGTAGCTGAACTAAAATAAACTTTTACCCGAATAAATGTGTTGTGTTCTTTCTTTGAGCATAATTTCCTCAGGTCCATTGACGTACTTCCTCAAATTTCATAGACAAACTGATTGTGTTTTATTTTTTGAACTTATATGCTAGTAATAGTTAAACATTTCCATACAATTTTTTCACTATTCATGGCATCAACCAAAATAGGCAGGAGAGAGCACTATCGAACTGATCATTGTTTTTGATTCGTACCGGTCAATGTTTTTAATTCAAACAAATTTTCCTTTCTTGCACAAACATCTAACTGTTATGTACACTTTCTTTAAGAAGTAGCAATCAAATCATCAGATAGAAAATTTGTATTTGTAGTTGGTGCTACGTGTACAGATTCCATCTTTTGGTCGTCCTCATTGTCTGCGTCATGTACTTCATCCTCAACCTGCTGGTGTCCTTCGTGCTAGTGATCGGCGGCGTCATAGTGGGCTAGTGATCATCATCCGTCCAAACCTCTCTCGTGCTGCAGTAAAGAGAGAAACAAAATAGTGAGAGAAAAGAGCAGCAGAGAGAAACAAATTAGAGGTGAGCTACAAAAACATTAAATTATTCTAGTAAATTCCGATGGTCAGTAATATCCATAGTGAAGCTTGGCTCTATATAGTATTGATCAGTACTAGTATTTTGTGTAAGGCTGGTGATAATGCACCGCCCCGCCACGTCAGCTTTTACCCCCACTCTCACCCCACTCTCACCACACTCTCACCTCACGGTGCCAGTGCACGGGCTGTAGTGGCAGGCTATAGCCACGTCAGATTCTCTCTCCTCAGATTTAGTTATTTCACTCGCATTTCTTGAGACACTCTCACCTCACGTGGACGAATCACAGCGCGCCACGTCAGCTAGCCGTTGCCGCCGCCACTACCGCCCGCGCTACCGCCCGCCGTGCCAACGCCCCGCCCCACTACCGCCCGCCTCCCGCCGCACTATCGCCCGCCTCCCGCCGCCAACGCGGGCGAGAGCGGGGCGATACCGCCCCCTACCGCCCGGCGACGGATCCGTCGCCCGGCGCTGTCGTCCCGCCCCACTCCCGCCTCCCTCCCGCCCCGCTCCGGTCGATAGCGGGGCGATACCGCCCCGCGTTGGCACCAGCCTAAGTCGTAATGATCAATACTGCTAATTTTGTCTTACTAATGAGCACTCGTACTGATCTAGCTAACACAGCGAATTTTTCATCTAGTGGACTTTTTAACATTATGTTAGAAAACGTGAGCTACAAAATAAACAACTCGACTAGAACAGAAGCATTGGCTTATATTAGAAACGATGAGCTACAAAATAAACAACCAGATGTGAATGTGCTTAAAGTCAGGTTTACTGTTTTTGAATTTGATGCGTGTTGCACTATAGGACTGCTACGGGTTAACAAGTTGGACTTGAGTACTTTTAAATTGTTTGCATAGTTTGGTGCCGCCTCACCACAAAAGAACACATCTACATTACCAATCACATACAGAAAAAAATGAACTTTCTGTGTCTACTCTTGTTTTTACAGAGTGGACTTATGTTTTCTTATGTACTTGAACAGTTAAAGTTTTTGAAAATTGTCACTATCACGTAATGAACTGAGAGCACCTAGTTTGTGTTTCAGGAATTAAAATAGACGTCCTGAGCACCCCGTTTCAGCAATTTTTGTGCTATAATTCAACAATAGAGAATATAGATAAGCAAACACCTATTTTTATGGAGAATATACCATTTTTGACGACCTTCATGTGACCAGTGGAACCGGAGGTGATCTCATGTCTCCTACTGCTGCAGGTTGATGAGGAACAGGTGTGACAGTGAAAACAAAACCAATGAACAGGGAGTAAGCGGTGGTCGAGCGGCAGATGGATCCCCACAACTCATGCACACGGGTCCACCGCCGCCAGCCCAGTCGAACTCCATGAGGTCCACCTACGCCACATCGGCGTCATCGTCCTCCATCAGGATCTCCATGTACATTGCATTCCACACCTCAACGTGGAAGCCCACCTTCAGCCAGGAACTCGCTTGGGAACCAACTGCTCGATCCTAGACCATACTCGTCCTTGTGGGACTGCCACAAGCATCGAGGTCGAACTGTTGCACAAAAGAAAATCAGGAACTCATGGGATGCAGGGTCGAAATGTTGCACAAAAATATATGGTTTCTCTTTTTGCTCAGACATTCCCACAAAAGTACCAAGTGTACATGTTGAACTGGTCTCGTGCACGACACGAACTTGCTCGAGGGTAGGCTGTGAGCTACGAGTGGAGCAGCACATGGAGGTGAACTTCGACTCGGAGGCTACATAAAAAGAGGAATGGGAAAGGCCACACCTCACCATTGCGTCGTTGAACGGCCTGTGTGTGACTAGTGAACACACTATGGTGCCGGCGGTGAACGGACTATGGTGCCGGCGGTGAACGGCCTGGGCGCCGCGGTGGCGCGAGGGTGGCCAGGGTGAGGGTGGTTCTTTTTCAAACTGGTCGTGGTTTGTTTCTCGAACTTATCTAGTTTTAAGATATGAACTTCCTGGCACAATTATTTTTCGTCCATACAAGTTTACTAACGAAAATGACTGCAATACAGGGAGGAACGAAATTTTATACCAGGAGAAGTGCACGCTCACGGAGCTCCTTCAAATCGGTGGCACTGACGGGGTGTTAGAGGATGGTCGTGAGCCTACAAATCCAGTGAGGGAACTGAAACGAGCAGCATCAGAGTACTTTGTCAAACCAGGATTGCGTATACAGGTTTGTTGAAATGGGGCAGTGAAGTCTCACTAGCAGTACTTCTCATGTAGTAATACATGGACTTGCTGTTAAATACACATGGACCTGCTGTTAAATACACATGGAACTGATCATTTTTATGTGTGTGTTTTGGACTTATCTGTCTTTCTAGTCTGAACCCACTCAACAATTTTTACATTGATCTTTATTAGTGCTCTTTCTTTTTTTTATCTTGCACGATTGTCATGTTCAAATTTTGGCTTTTCACACTAGTAGGAACTTACTGCGTATTCTGTTAGGTTCCTTTTTAATTTTTTTAAACATCTATTTCGTCACCTTTGATCCACTGAATTTTTATTTTCTTTCTATATTGAGCTGCCACAAATATTTTTTCTTTTCTTTTTTGGAGACATTCATTTGTACTTTTTAAACAATTATACTTGGACTCCCACAAAAAATGAAGCAGGTGTACAATAGCAAGCAACATCAGTACACAAGCATTGTGGTTCAAATTAGTCACTTCGGTACACAAGCAAACAATGTTGATCTATCACTAGCATACACGTAAAAGCAAACTTAACCGTGTCAATTTCAATAGCACACATAGAGCAAACAAAAATGAACTGATGATAAAGCACATAGTGAACTTGTTGGCAGCAAAGTCCTTGAACTTGGCCTACACTAGTAGTAGAACTCAGTGGTTCTCCGTCACCTAAAATGCAAAACACACGAAAAATTATCAAGTATTGTATTCTGTAGCAAATTTCCACGTTGAACTTTCCTAGTTCAGATCATTAAACTCTCCCAGCCGGCGATGCTTCTCTCAGGACGGAACCCAGTGGACCCTGGACACGGAAAGCCCAGCGCGGCACAAATGCGACATACTTGCCAAGGTGCTGCATCTGTACTTACTATGGCGATGTGTTTGTACTGCCCAAAAACAAATGCGAGAGCACAAAGTAAACATTTTAAAATTTGTGCTCACATGAATAGTGACAAACACCTAAAGAGCATGTTCTTTTCACATCTTCCCAACTACTCAATCGGCAGAACAACACATCTATGCATTTTAACAACACATCCTGTTTTCAACACTAGTACACAGTCCCTGTACGTGCTATTCTCCCATAGGCATTAACACAAGCACCTTGTGTTTTAGGAAGAACAGGGCACTTAAATCAGAATAGATACGTAAGAAACTCGCTACAAAACATTACTTATTTAGGTGATATATGTAAGCTTACAGAATTCCAAAACATGAACTGATGATATTTTTGCACACACACAAACTAGTTTGTATTTTTTCATGAACCGACGATTGAATACACACCAAACTAATATTATGTTTATTACAGAAATTCTCTATTCATGAACTGCCAATATTTATTCTTTGTGGACTGAAGAAAAGAGAACAAAAATACACACAGAACTAACGATAGAATACACACTGAAGAAAAAAGAATTTCTTCTCTGTGAACTGATGATAGAATACACAAATATTTGTATTCTATCATCGGGTTTTTTCATGGCGGGCAGTACAAGAATGACTAGGAAAAAAAGAAACACAGAGAATTTAGTGGCCAAAATCACTGTAATAACTACTCCCTCCGTCCAGGTTTATTGGGCCCCTAAGCCACAACACAAAGACCAAGGAGGTACACGCATATAGAGATTTAGGAAATAAATCAGCTTAATTTGCTTCCTAACTGCCCAATAAAAATGCCCTGTTAACTAAAGAAGTGCATGCAGCCTGCACCCATGCCCAATCAGCAAGGTTCCAGCGTGGGCTCCAATGCAAAGATGCATGCACAGGAGAGATTTCAGATAATGAAGCAAGATAATTAATGTATGGGCCTAATAAAAAGGTACAACCATGTGTGGCTTAGGGGCCCAATAAACCCGGACGGAGGGGGTAGTGGCAGTCTCTGTGGTTTACCTCCTGTTTGCATACCATGCAGATGGGCCTGTTGCTAGCTATAACTGCAGGGAAAGAGAGAGAGAGAGAAGAAATTGGCAAAAATATATTGTATCTCTTTCTGCTCATACATTCCCACAAAATAGGCGAAGTGCACAAGTTGAACTGATCTTGTCCATGACACGAACGGGGGCTAGTGCTGCTACTGTACGTGCACAAGCTTCATGAGAGGTTCAACAGGAGAAGGGTGGAGCCAGTTTTCAAGTAAGGATATGCACAAAGAACTTGGCAAGCAAGTCTAAGAAGCAAAATAAGTTCTAGTTGGCTAACACAAGAAACAAGTGAAACCATATACTTAGCTACTCTTTCCAAAGAGGTAGTAACATTGAATCATCCTTGTAGAAAGATATCTAGATCAGAAGTTCAGAAGTTGAGCAAGGACATGCTTTTTGAAGTAGTATCTATAGTAATTTGCTACCTTGCTTTTTGGTCACAATATAGTATTTGAAAACTACCTCCAAGTTACCAAATTGAAAGGTTGTAACAACGATACTTTATGCTAGATGAATTGTATGGTTGAAATAGAGACAACTCAAAGAATTGGAATACACGGCCAACCTTGCTATCGATGTAGACTTTCTTGTTGCGCATTCCTCCTCCGATTGTTATCGGATTATTGTCGGATTTTGAGCAGCAAATGATCGGACTCCCCACTGAAACATACATAAGAAAACATTTTCAACATTTAATTCATGGGTAGAGAGAGATGCAGCAACGACTGGACATGCGCATCGTCAATGCAGGGATGGCAGCCTGCTTCGTCGGGCAGCGACGGTGGCCCGCACCATCAGGCACCGGCGACAGGGTGCGGCAGTGCTCGGGGGCCTCGGGGCAGCGCACGACGCGGGTTGGCGGGCTAGGCGTCGGGGTGGCCACCACTACGACTAAACTAATAGACTGAATAAGAAGTTCAAAACTAGGAGCAAAGACCATTGGAAACATGTTTACAACTTTACATTATATGATAAAAACTAAACTTAAAATACCATGCAAAAATTCAAAATCTTCAGAGTTGGGTGCCTATAACTGAACCAACGACCCATTTTTCTAGGTGATTGCATCAGTACTAGTATGATTGGAAAACATCGTTCATATTTGTAGCGGCACACACACGAAACTACAGAATTTTATCGAAATGCATGAGTTCTGATTTCTTGAACTCCTCCAATGGTCGCACATGAACTGAACCAGTCACCCAGGTGACCAACAACGCACCCCCCCAACACACACACACACACACAACACTCGAAACTTACATAATTTTTCTTCTTTTCTTGTTCATGAGTGAAATCCCTGAGTTTTTGTTTTGCACGTTTTGGTTTTGCTTGAACTTTTATTTTTATTTTTCTAGTACTTCGCAAAATATGACAAATGTACTTTCAGTACATTTTTCTTGGTAAATGTTCTTTTTATTCTACATGAACTATTTGATTTATTTTTCATAAGGGAACTTCTCGGGCGAATGCACATGAACTGATTATAATTCATCTCAAGCACCACAGAAGGAACCAAAATGAAATTATTTCTCATTTTCAGCTGAAAATAAAAACAACAAAAATAAGCTTTTTTGGCTCATGCATTATTGCAAAGACCTACTGTGCAACACATGTGTCACAGCCTGATTCGAAATACTGATGGAGAAGTCATCGAACCAACCAGCTCATCTATGAGATGCAGGGGCAATGATGGGAGGAAAGAAGTTGACCTGGGCGGCGGCGCTATGCCACACCAGTCCGTGCAGCGAGGGGAAGGAGGAGGTACGCTGGTGGGATGAGCTTCAGGCGCCGACTGGATCTTGTTCATCCCGACGCGAGGAGGAAGGAGGAGGGTTTTGGCGGCAGGCCTCGTCGGCGGGGTTGGGCACGTCTTCGGGGAGGTGGTGGTCCTTCGCCGGTAGCCGCCGTGCTATGGTGACGGTGGTTGGGTCTGGTCCTGCAGGAAGGGACATCGTGCATATGTAAACAAAATGAACTACCAAAATTCCCCAACTAGTACTGTAGATATCAAAAAAATTAAACTGAGAGGGATAGAGGGCGGCAGACCTGAGAGGAGGAAGCGCCTACTTAGGGGCTCGTCAAGGACCAGAAAGTGGAGCAGCATTACTGCCTCAATCAACTCAACTGCTCTCTGAATAAGTTAGCACTATTACTGTCTCTCAGTGACATCAATGCCAAGAACATTGCTAATATATAGGTTTGTCAATCAACTCGACTGATTTCCTGAATGAGTTAGCAGTATGACTCTCTCTCTCTCTCTCTCAGTGCCAAATACAAAGAACGAACCTTCTCTTTTTTCGCAATGAAAGTTCGAGAACTGCAGGGATGTGCTCCCTCAGTCCTCTCGAGATAGATCCAACAGTATAGGTTCTCCTGTGTGGTTTTAAAACAATACATTTCAGTAACCAATACAAAGATAAACATTCTTCAAAGTTAACAAGAATCACATGGGACCTGGCAAGCTGGACTTCTCCCCCGAATGCCCCAAGTGCCACGATTTCCATCTTCCTGGTTATCCCTGGTCATAATTAACATAATGAGCAACCATGTGATCGCAAAAAAAGAGTCGAAATAACTTGTCTTGTAACTGATTGTAAAAAAAGGAGTTGCCATGTTTTTATGTGAATGTGTATGTTGTTCAGTACAACCATGTGATGCAACTACAAAGTCCTTTTTTGCTCTGAAACAAGCATGATTCGAAAACGACCTACATTTCTAGCATCACTTGTCATGAACTGACAGATTTACACAAGTAGACCAAATTCGAACTACGTTAGATGAAATTCTAAAAAAACTAGTGCATAGTGCGAACATGCTGGACAGGAGGAGGTGCACTGCACGCATCACTGTAGTCATCTTGTTTTTCCTCGAGCTCCTACCTTTGATGCTCTTCTAGCAGAGGAGAGTAGGGGAGGTGGAAGATGGGGGCTGACCTGTCGATCACACCAGCGAACTGACGAACTCGGTGCAGTGGGTGAGGGGAATCCGGCGCGGTGGCCACGGAAGCATAGACGGCGACGGGGCGCTTGTCGGAGGGGGTTCGGAGTCGCCGCGGCGCGCTGGTGTGAGGGTGGTCGGGGCAGCGGCGGGGCGCTGGTGGAAGGGGTTTGAGGGTGGCGGCGGGGCACCGGTGGAAGGGGGTTCGGGGCGGCGGCGGCGCGCTGGTGGG